>OY855906.1:32317490-32917490 GCA_963693305.1 Meandrina meandrites
GGGTGTTGGGACAGGTATGATACAGGATAGTGAAAATTATATAGTTTTGTTTTGAAAAGTTTTCAGGAGGCGCGCCGCACACCCCCCCCCCACCCTGAAATGTTCTGAGAGCCCCCCCCCCCCCCCCCCCCCCCCCCCCCACCCCCCCCCCCACCCCCATCGCCAGTTCCCCCGAGAGCTTAGGATAGGATAGGATAGAGATAACTTTATTTATACACGGTTTTTCCATCATTCAATTAAGTTACTGGACTATCTACCTATCTAACTAACTACAAAAAAATTTAATAACAACGAATTCAAATAAAAAGAAAAGTCTGCTTTTCATGGAGGCCGTGTCTAAAATTTACTTAAAATTAAGATATTACTTCAAACTGTGCCGACTTAATTTAGATTTGAAATCGGCCAGTGAAGATGCTTGTCTTAGGTCTATAGGTAAGCTTGGGGCAAACTTGCAGTCGTGTAAAGTTTAATCCTTAGCAAAATCAAGAAAAAATATCTAGGCTGAGGCTTTTTTGGTTATAAAATGAATTACTCGCACCACATGGAGCTCTGTTGACTATTTCGTTTTTAAGAACATGTTGTTTTTAGCTGTCATTTAGAATCTTTTATTGCAAACGCGTCTTGGAGAACGCGAATTAATATACATCTCATAAGGCATGTAAGTAATGCGAGAAGAATGAAATGGGGATTCCCTTGAACACATGCAAACGACAAATGCAGCTGAGGCATTTTAAAGAAAACACTTTCACTACATTCCATTTTTCTCTTTCTCAGGTCCTGAATTGCAGGCTAGACAAGTCGTTTCTGACGCCCCCTCCCCCCCTCCCGACGTGTGAAAGTACATGACGACACACTCCCGTCCCCAATAATAGGGACCTTAAACAATGACGACGGCAACGCCAAGGACAACGCCTAGTGAAAAATAGATTTATATTTTACTCGAGAATCTCGCGATTATCCAGATGTATTCGGTGTATCTATTGGTTCAGGAAATAGCTCCAGCTGAATATGTAAAGAGAGCGTTCAACCCCAAATAGAAATACGAACATTTAGCCGTCGTGGTTCACGTTCTCCAAAATACGCAGAATTTGGTCATTTCACGTTGTTGTTTCGCAGAGAACGGCCAAGAAATGAACCAAGATTCAAAACGCACGTGCAGAGCTATTGTTCTGCTCATTAAGCCTTTTCTTTAGTGACGTTCTCGTTCACGTTGCCGTCGTATTTTGCTTAAGCTCCCTAATAACTGAATGTCAACACTGATATTTAAATCGTTATAACTCATTTAAACTCGTCTTGGGCATTAACGACCAAGTTACTATAGATATTTTCCTTTTGATAACAAAGTAAATTGAAGGGAAAGTTTATATATATATATATATATATATATATATATATATATATATATATATATATATATATATATATATATATATATATGTGCAATGTGAAATGAAAATTGTTTCACGGCATAACACGAAAGGAATTTGGATGAATTGGGCTCCGCATTTTAATTTTAATTTGTTTTTGTTTTGCTTTTTGTTTCGACGAGCTTGTTAAAGTTGTTGGGAAAATAAAAATACTTATTTCTTGTTGTGTGGAGGTTTCACTATGTCAGATTCAATGCGGATAATGAGGCTATAGTTACAATTCCAGATCGCTTATTACGTCTTAATGGTTTCCATGTTGTTTGAAACAGAGAGTATCCGAAAGTAACGATGCTTTGTGTTGGCTCCTCCACGTGTTAAAACTTTTTAGTTCGCGTGATCTAGATTAACGCAGCGCCAGACGAATCTAAGTAATTTTGACAGAACAAAACTATTAAAAATGCTGTATTAATGGTACACCGCTCTTGTCGTACGGAAGAATCAAGTGTTAGTAAAAACCGTTTTGTTTACGGAACGTAATCTTGCAGTACCCTTGCACACATCTAAAATATTTCAGATCCAAATTATCGTTGAGTGTTAGTTTTTTGATTTATAATTCTCAGAATTCTCTATCCTCCGTTCTTACCCAACGAGTCCAGTCTTCGATTGCATGGCCTCACAAAAATACGGGAGTTTCCGCGCAGACTAGTCCGTGTGAATACTTACATGATACTGAGAAAATTGCCAAAGATTTAACTGGTAACTGACATTTCAGCCCCCTACCCGTTTCGGCTTCGTCACCCGCGCGGCCTGTTCGCTGGCAGATCACGCAACGCTTTCGTCACGTGGGGCCGGGAGTGACCATTTCGCAAATCATTGCGTGGATTGCGTGACATTCCCAAACAACGGCTGCGCAGCAGGACGTAGAAACCAGTTCAGACTTGTCTGGCGAGTGTTTCCTCTCAGAATGGCCGTTTTGATCGTTTTGATGCAGTTTGATCGTGGTTTGAAGTCTGCAGCTCACTAATCGACTTTCTTCGCTTCACTAAAGGTAAGAAAAACTTTATAAGTCCAAGTTTAAAAATACTTGGGTAACCTTGGTCCCTCCTACCAATTTGTGAGGATCGAGTGAGGATCGGCCATTTGATCAGGTGCGTGATGATGTGTTATCGATCACAGTTAATGGACTATCGCATTAACAGCGCACTCACCTGTTGAGGATCCGTGGAAAGGGTGTAAGGGTGGAATTGTTGAGTGTAAGATCGAAAATAGAGGAATTTCTGAAGGGCGAATGGTGATAATTAATGGTAACCGTTGGAGGCAAGACCCGGAAGCTCCATGGAATTCTTGCGGGCCAAACACAATCGTTGCATAATTCGTGAGTGGTTAACACATTTTCGTAGATTTCTTTCGGGGTTAAAGTATTTTAATGCATTTCTGTGGGGTTTTAAACCGACCTGATAGAAAGACCTGACTTGAACGGGGTGGGGTGGGGGGGGGGGGGGGGGGGGGGGGCTGGGGGAGGTGGATTTCTCAACAAAGTCTTATTCGGGGAGAGGAGTGCCGAGGTCCAAACGCCCTCCATAGACACACATATATTAGAAGTACTGTATCTCTTTTCGTAACATTTTACTCAAGTAACCTCTTCAAACCACAAATGGATCAGCTGGCTGCCTGAAATCTTTTGAAACTTTATTTCTTACTTACGTAATCCTTTCGAGTGTATCTGTACATTTAAAGCAATGGAAATTATTTTAAATAACTACTATATTTAAGCGCCACATATGAGCACAAATAATCAGGGCTGGACTTAAGCGCTCACCCACTCGCCCATGCGAGTGTCAAAACTGTCAGGCGAGTAGAAATCACCGATCGCTCGCCCATTTTAGTGAGTACAATTTTGAGCTCCAGAATATATTATTCAAAATAATCGGCACTTTCTACTTTCCACTTTAAAATAACCGACACTGTACAAAGCTTATCGTTCGCAAACATATAAAAATAGCTTTGCTTGGTGTTCGTTAAATGATGAAAAGACCTTGAAAATGAACTGAGAAACTCAACGGAAATCCTGTAAACTTCCTTAAACTAGCTTAAACTAAGGAACAGTGTCAAACATGATTAAAAATTGAAGCTGGATATTTTATGTTCGTGGGCAGAGGAGGGAGGGTGGGGGGCTGGATGGTTTTTGTGTTTGTGTGGAGTGGAGACTGGGTGAATGAAAAATTATCAGGGCGAGTGCAACTTGAAGGTCACTCACCCAGATGGCGAGTGCTCCAAAATTTTAGTTTCCAACCGTGAATAGTGAAGATGAAATTTTCATTTGTCGCGAGCATGGGACAGAGAAAAAATTCTGAGTCCCCAACAGGAATCAAACCCATGGCCTCCCATGCCAGATAGCGGTTGGATGCTCTAACAGCTAAGCTACAAGATACTCTTAGTGAGTTAGGCCATCTACTAGGTTCATATGTCACACACCTCCTGCGTACTGCTAGTATAAGCAATGTCTAAAGCATCGTGTGCAATTAGTAATGAAGATGGTAAATTTCAAGCTCAGAAAATAAATGATAAAGATTAAATTTTCATTTGTCACAAGCATGGGACAAAGAAAAATTCTCAGCCCCTGATGGGAATCAAGCCCATGACCTCCCAGACACCGGTTACTGAAGTATTATAAGTCAGACTAAATTGTTCAAGGAGTCAAAATTAAAAACAAGTATGGTACAAAACAATCTCAAACCATTATTCTCCTTGATTGCAATGTTTTTTTTTCTAGTTTGGAGTAGTTCATTCCTCAGCCTCTCTATCATATACAAATCTATGCTATCATTTTTTAAACAACTTCGCCCTCAAATAAGCACTCAGCCACCTAATAGGTGCCGCAAGCAAAACACCAAAATATTTAAAGAGTACTGTGGTGCCTAATCAAGTAAAAAGCGTAACAGTTTTCCTGGGGCTGGAAATAACAAATGAATGTTATTGCATATGTGAAGTGGCTGGGAAGCAATGTTGGCTATGAAATCCCGTGGGACTAATGACCCTGGAACAAAAACAGGAAATTAAACTCACTGGGGCAAAGAAAATCTTTGCCCCTAGTGAGATTTAATAATAGCAATAATTATTGATATAATAATAATAATAATAATAATAATAATAATAATTTAATAATAATAATAATAATAATAATAATAATAATAATGACAATTAAATATAATTAATTATTTTTTCAACTCACAACCTCCTGATCAGATCACTGTGGCTCTAAGTAACTTACTAAACTAGCTAGACATAGGTAGGGTGGTGAATGGTCTTTCAAAAATGTTAAATATTGGCAAATTTAAGCTGGGTTAGCAGAACGGTTAGTCAACCTCAGGTTACGGGCGGCTAACCCGCGGATAGCATCCCATCATACTCTTTGTTTGCTTGTTTGTTTTACTTCCAGCGATAAAAGACCCAGAAAAATGGTTTCTGCGATGCCAGCGCCTGCATGCAAGGCAAGAAAACAAGACTTCAGTGCGACCGAAATTGCTGTTACAATTCAGACGTTAAAACGTCAGAAGTATTATGTATGCTCAAAATTATACACATAATTTTCAAGAATAAAAATTCAGAGGAATAAAAATTCATTCCTATGAAGATACAACATAAATATACTCACAATAATTACTGAAACTCAAAACACATTGCATTTCCAGCCTGACCAATCATTGAAAATTGATGATTGGAGATCAATTAATACAATGCAATTAACCATTATTGTTATTTATGAGTTAATTGACATCGATTAAAATGGACTTATTGATGACCAATTAATCGTAACAAGGAAAATATCAGTCAAAGCTCATAAAATATTCCTTCAATTTTTCTAATACCAGTCGGCTAACTGCCCGGGGGGGGGGGGGGGGGATCACTCCCATATATGGGCTATATAGGTATGTGCCGCGCGATAGGGTATGGTTTTTGAGGTTCTTGGTCCTTGAATAGGGTATCATTTTTGCTCATTTTGGCATTGTGTTCCCGGTGTTATCCTTAGATAGGGTACCTAAATTCTATCAGCTAACATAAATGCCCAACTAAACGTAACAAAAAAAATGGTCTGTTTAAACTATAAACATCCGTTCAACTAGTAGCAAAGCAATTTTGTAAAGATTTGTGTTTTGCCGTGTGTGGTTAGCCATTATTCGGATCATCACCCAACACTTCTCCTCTCCTTAAATAGAGTTTCATTTTTCAGGTTTGGGCCTTAAAAAGGGTATCAATTTTCATTTTCTTTATCCTTAAATAGGGTCAGGGCTTAAGAACCTTCGCAGCACACCCCTATCCGAAATTTATTGGAGTACGCCCCGGGGGCTAATTGACACTGATTGTTCTCAAAATGTTAATTGATTATATTGATTTCATTGATTGGTGAGGTAAGAGTGTATGCTCTTGGATATCCTCACTTGACTCTTATGCCCTGTCCTTGGAGGTGAAGTGTTCTTTAAAGTTATCAAGAGTTTCCTGTTGTTTGTTCCATGCTCTAGATCCCCTCTCCTTCACCTCAGAGTGAATTGTTCTCATTTCATCATGAGAACAGCATCTAGCAAAAAAAAAAACGTTTTCAAACGAGGCACAGCAGTGTTGATCGAAATACGTTGTTAAGTCAAAAAGTCATAATAAAGCAACATTTAGCCCTGTTCAGTACTGTCATCCAGCAGAGGTGGGTGGGTGGGGGGGGGGTTATAGGCTATATCCATGGGGGTGGGGGGGGGGCTTATAACTGGATGTATTGGCATGGAATGTTGACATGGAAATTAGTCCTCACTCTTTCTACCATTCAATGACGTTACAGCAACAAATGCAAGGGACCCTAATGAATATTTGAACGCTTTCATTGGGGATGGAAAATCCATGAGAAGAAGAGCAGTTCATAAGTAAAATGTTTCCTTAATGTAAAGAGCGTTTCAATACATTTTTGTAAGCCTATCAAACTATACCACACTCACTAATAAAATATTAGTGTTCCAGATAGGGGACGACCCTTGCGTTAATTTTTTTTTTCATTGAGAAAATACTGGAAGGAACTCGGTACGAGTTTTTAATTTATTTTTCCAAATGGGATTATGGCTACCAATTCAAAGAACACCCTGAAGCATTAACCTGTTAAAAAGTTCCCCTTCCCCATAGAATGGGCATCCTCCCTCCCTCCCTCACCCTCGCCCCAGCATGGCTGCTGCCAACACCGGGCGGGCAACGCCCACTTTTGGGTAGCTTTCTGATATATCATGTTACACCTTTCAAAAAAGTAATTTGAACACTACACATAATTCACTACTTAAATATACTTTACATTTTAGCTTCACCTAGCAGGAGCATAAGACACGTGCGAATTTATTTTCCATATGAATATCACCCAAAGAAGTATATGTCCATTTTGTTGCAAATTCAATAACGACAGCAGGCCATTTCCCTTCTTCTTGCTTTGAAGGTGTAAGGACATCATTATCATACGTGCTGCAAATAACAAAGGAACAGCTCTTTAGCTAAGCTGACAATATCTGATGGGGAAACGTTCATCGAAGAAAACATCGCAAAAGACATCGCAGAAGACTTTGCGGAAGACATCGCAAAAGACATCGCAGAAGACATCACAGAAGACATCGCAGAAGACTTTGCGGAAGACATCGCAGAAGACATCGCAGAAAACGTTTAAATGCAACGATTGTGGCAAGTGTTTTAATCACGCAGGCAATCTTCGAAGACATGAGAGGTTGCATACAGGAGAGAAGCCGTTTAAATGCAAGCAATGCGGCAAGTGTTTTAGTCGTGCAGAAACGTTAAAGGAACACAAAACAACACACACAGGCGTGAAGCCTTTTAAGTGCAACCAGTGTGGCAAGTGCTTTAGACTGGCAGGAACATTAAAGGAACATAAAAGAACACATACAGAAGAGAAGCCTTTTGAATGCAGCCAATGTGGCAAGTGTTTTAGGCAGGCGGGAACGTTAAGGGGACATATACGAACACATACTGGCAAGAAGCCTTATCAATGTACGGAGTGTGGCAAGTGTTTTACTCGCTCAGTAACTTTAAAAGAGCATAAAAGAACACACACACAGGAGAAGCCTTTTGAGTGCAGCCAGTGTGGCAAGCGTTTTAATCATGCTGGAAATCTAACACAGCATACAAGATTGCATACAGGAGAGAAGCCTTATAAATGCAACCAGTGTGGAAGGTGTTTTAATCACTCAGGAGCTTTAACGAAACATAATAGAACACACACAGGCGAAAAGCCATTTGAATGCAAACAATGTGGCAAGTGTTTTAGACACACAGAATCCTTAAAGCAACATAAGAGAATACACACAGGAGAGAAGCCGTTTGAATGTGACCAGTGTGGCAAGTGTTTTAGTCGGCCTGGAAATGTAAAGCTACACAAAAGAGTACACACGGGCGAGAAGCGTTTTAAATGCAACCAGTGTGGCAAGCGCTTTAGTCAAGTCGGACATTTAAATCGCCATAAAAGGATTCACACAGGCGAAAAGCCTTTTGAATGTAACCAGTGTGGGAGACGTTTTACTCACGCAGAAACCTTAAAGTCACATACCAGGACACACACAGGCGAGAAACCGTTTCAGTGCAACCAATGTGACAAGTGTTTTAGTCGAGCAGGAGGTTTAGAGCAACATAAACGAACACACACAGGAGAAAAGCCTTTTGAATGTGACCAGTGTGGCAAATGCTTCAATCGTGCAGAGAATTTAAAGCAACATAAAAGAACTCACACAGGAGAGAAGCCTTTTGAATGCAAGCAGTGTGGCAAGTGTTTTAATCGGTCAGGAACCTTGAAGGAACATGAAAGAACACACACAGGTGAAAAGCCTTTCGAATGCAAACAGTGTGGTAAATGTTTTAGCCAGGCAGGAACCTTGACGGAACATGAAAGAATACACACAGGAGAGAAGCCTTTTAAATGCAAACGGTGTGGCAAGTGTTTCACTCGACGAGGACAATTAAAGCGCCATAAAATAATTCACACAGGAGAGAAGCCTTTTGAATGTGACCAGTGTGGAAAGTGTTTCAATCACTCGGGAACTTTAAAGAAACATAAACATACACACACAGGTGAGAAGCCTTTTGAATGTAACCATTGTGGCAAGTGTTTTACTCAGGCAGGACATTTAAAGGACCATAAAAGAACGCACACAGGAGAAAAGCCATTTGAATGCAACCAGTGTGGCCAACGTTTTAGTCATGCAGCGTCTTTAAAGCGTCATGAAACAACACACACAGGAGAGAAGCCTTTTAAATGCACCCAGTGTGGCAAGCGTTACAGTCACGCATGGAGTCTCGTGCTACATAAAAGGACGCACACGGGCGAGAAGCCTTTTGAATGTGAAAAATGTGGCAAGTGCTTCAATCGGGCAGGAATTCTCAAGCGACATGCGAGATTACATACAAAAGAGAAGCCTTTTAAATGTGACCAGTGTAGAAAGTGTTTCAATCACTCGGGACCTTTAAAGAAACATAAAAGTTTACACAAAGGTAAGAAGCCTTTTGAATGTAACCAGTGTGGCAAGTGTTTTACTCGGTCAGTACATTTAAAGGGCCATAAAAGAACACACACAGGAGAAAAACCATTTGAATGCAACCAGTGTAACCAACGTTTTAGTCATGTAGGGTCTTTAAAGCGCCATAAAGGAACACACACAGGAGAGAAGCCTTTTAAATGCACCCAGTGTGGCAAGTCTTTTGAAAATGAAGCGACACTGAACCATCACGAAAGAACACACATCGTAGTGAAGCAAGAACCAAGCGAGGATGACAACTGCCTCAGCTTCTCTTATCTTTTGAGCGACTTTGAAAACATCAAACAAGAATAAAGCATTGTCAACGTGTGTCTTGCAGTGAGCATTTTAGCACAAGGCTAGCCTGCGTAGCTGGCGGGATTAGCGGGCACGAGTGAATTTTTCTCGCGCGGGCGAAGCCCGCGTCAGCGAGCGGCGGAGCCGCGAGTGAAATTCCCGCCTGCCGGATTTCTTAGGGGTTTTGCTATCCGCCCACTTTTATCGCCTTTGATTTCAAATTAAACATAAGGCAATCAGAGAGTGAGGTGTAATACGAATCGCGTGAAAGGGCATTGACACTCGTAAACAAACTCTTGATGGCGCAAGGATAATAACGCAAAGGACGTTACGCCAAAAATGCCTCTAAAACGGGGCCCTAAACCCAAAGAAGGAGTTACAAATGACATATGTAGATTGTGCTCTACTAATCTGAAGGAGACTACCAGATGTGTTGTATTACTCGGCGGCAGTATAAGTTGAATAGAGCCTTCCTAGCACGGTTTCCTGTTTGCAAAGTTTGACACCTCTGGCTGTGTAATTTACCACATGTTTTGCTATTGCAGTTTGTTTTGCATTGGCTCATTGTTATTTGCAAGGTATACTTTAGCTCTGGAAGGACAAGATCTGATATATTCCGTGAAATTGTTGATTACTTGCATTTAATGTTTGTGATGCCGGGCCCGGCCCGGTTTATTTAACACTGTTCCAAGATGCACCGATGTATTGATCTTATCACGATCACATATGACATGTTTATCGTACTTCGCATGCTAAGAGAGACTGTTGGTGATTCACGAAAGCTCAAAGTTGGTTTTAGAGAGACATTTTCGTGTTGTAAAGGTTATACTCGGCCTGTATTAATATTTAATTTGATCGGGCGGTTTGTCTCTTTAGCTCGACGTTTGGGTTTTACCTCTCTTGCATACTGCCAAAACATCATTTCGTGAAAGCAACTAAATCACAGTCTGTTTTTCCTTTAGAATATTTTTCTGCTTTCGCTGCCGGGACATTTAGTGAGTATATAGCTTTCTCTTTGCCTTCCTTCCATTTTGCCATCTGCACGTAAAACACAGACGTTTTCCCATGGGATGGTTAAGAGGTATCGATTAACATTTGATTGACATTTCACAGCTCTTAGCCAATCCGAAATTCGCGTGCACTGGCGAACGCATAATTCAAAAAAACCCACGCATTCCGGCAGGCGGGATCTCAACTCGACTCCTCACCAAGCCCCTCGCTGCTTGGCGGCCAAGACCAAAGCATGCGGCCGCTAAAAAACCCGGGTAAAATGCACTCGTTCGCGAAATCCCGCCAGCTACGCAGGCTAGCACAAGGCAGGAACCTGGCATTGACCTCTATACAGTATCTGCGGTCTTTTTAGTTTGCACGCCTACAAATCACAAAAATGTAAGTAGTAACACGGACAATATTTTTGTGCTACTCGCTTCGCAACATTACTGCATTCCTGCACTGCAAGTTGTGAAATGTTGTTGGCGTATTACCTCCCGTACGATGTTGCTCCGTGTTGCCGTTGGTTGTAGCACGGGTGGTAAAGTGCACAACAGCACTTTACAACTAGCAATGCACCAATTTTGCGAGAAAAGTTGAACAAAAACGTTGCCCGTGTCACTGAACCTTAGTTCCTTTGAATATAGATGAATGTATTGGGAGGACAATTTAAGTGATTGAATTGTCCTGCACAAATCTTGACTGTGAACATTTTCCATGCACCGGGTGCATGGAAAATGTGGCCCGGGTTCGATTCCCGGACCCGGGAATTCCCTGGCCCGGGGATTCCCTGGCCCGGGTTCGATTCCCGGACCCGGCGTCATATGTGGGTTGAGTTTGTTGTTGGTTCTCGTCCTCGCTCCGAGGGATTTTCTCCGGGTTCTCCGGTTTTCCTCCCTCCGCAAAAATCAACACTGCTAAATTCCAATTCGATCGGGAACAGTCCTACGTCTTATACATGAGCCTCTGGCTCGGACATTGAGGGTAACCTCGTCCCACGTATGGACATTAAAATTGTATTTACATTTACATGCACGTGTGTTTGAATAACGGTTATTCTTATCTAAAGCAACTTTCATTTGCATGCCTTTATAATAGTATGGTTTCAAGAATGGACACATCAGGTTTAAAACTCGCACATTGTGATAGATATTTCATTGGACGAGTTCATTAGGTTGCGTCCCTCCTTTCAGAATTTTGCTCAAAATAACCCTGTTAAGAGGGAATGTTAGACAATGACTACAGAATTTCTTCAGAAACATCAATTGGTATTATAAACGTTAACAACAAGTGATTCATATATAGCATTTTTAGCCTTAGAAGTAAGCAAATGGTCGCACTTGTAAATATTGTCTGCAATTTTTTTAAAACAGCGTTTTTGGTAACTTCAAATGAAACCATTTACAATGTGGTGTAAAGCATATAATTACCTAGTACACAATTTAACTTATGGACAAAGTACATAATTACAGTTGACTTTATGTACGCAGTGATAACTCAATTACAATACTGAATTATAAACAAAAAGGAGAAAACGAAAAAAAACGTTAACAATTCTTGCGATAAATAAAGAAATAAATTAACAAAAGCAAGAGAAATACTTAAATTTAGTAAGCAAGTACTAAGAAAGTAATGAGTTTATTCAACTAGGATAGCACTAAAATAGTATGATAATACTTAACAAACCAGTGGCCTTTCTAGATTACAAACAATAAATACAATAAAATAAGAATATACAAAGCTATGTCTAAACTTTGAGAGAAGTATATATAAAAGTAAAGTATATATAAAAGGAATAGCTATATTACAGAATTAAATAAATTAAGGGTGGCCATAAAAAAGGGATATAAAAAAAAGCTTGCAAAAGGTTATCATATTTTTCATTAAATCTTGTTTTATGTTTTTTGCAAATTTCACCCAGAATATTCATTTTTCTTTTAGGAGTGCTGGAACTGTCGAAACAAAGCTTTGCATGGTGAAAGCTGCTGTTATAAATATATGGAGCGCTTCGCATAGTTTAAAGCACATAGTGCGTCAAAAATAAGTGTTCTTTAGCTAATTGAGTGTATTCGTCTAGATTTCAAGAAATATATATTTTTTAATGTTTTAGTAGTAATCAAAATAAGTTGTCTGAGAAAAATCTGTAAGCTTATGTGTTCACGGTATTGGGGTATTTTACTTCTTATATTTGGTATGACCAATTTATAATGTTACTGAAAACAGATATTTTATTAAAAAGTTAATTAAATGGAAAATTAATCAGGGTCCCAAAGGGGATGGTGGGATGGATAGCTGGAGACTACCATTCTGGAGTCCTATCGTTTTCAGCTTTTGCTGCTTGGAGCCCTATAGTTAATAAGTGGAGCCCTAAAAATGTTTACCACAGAGCCTATGGGCCCTATTTTGGGGGAGTGCTGCAGCCCTGGGAGCCAGCGCTCAACTTTCGAAACGACCGAAAGGCTCGGAAGTTTGGGGCTCACAGCCCAGCACCCCTACTGAACCCCTTTGGAGCCCTGATGTATACCTGCAATGCGAATTGCATTTTACGACGTAGCCCAAAACCTTCGAATTCAATGGGGTTCTATTCAGTCGGGGGAACAAGTGCCAGCTTATGGCGCGATCACTTCTCCAAGAAGCGACTGAGCCCGTAGTGTTCGCGCCGGAAGCTGCTAAGCAACATGACGTATTCGCACGCTTGCTATCGGAGAACTTCGTAAGCGCTCGCGCTAGTTTTTGATTGGATGAAATATTCGGAAACTCTTCGAGTGTTGCAACGAAGATTTGCCAAAATTGGCACTTATTCCCCCGACTGTATGCCGCTTTGGGTTTAAATGAGAAGCAGTATTAGTTTACACTGAGTTTCTTATCGTTCCAGAGATAATAAAAACAGTTTTGTTTACAGTTGTCGGTCCATGTGTCTATGAATGATGTTTAGGATGAAGCTGTTTGCTATTAGGTCGATCGGCGCCAGGGGAGGCTCTGCCCCAAGGTGCAAAAGATTACCATTTTATGTTCCACTTTTTTAAAATAGAAAATGGTAGTCCTCTCATGTATCAACAGAAGGGATACTGCATGTGTTTTGTTACGTTTCATTTGTATACTCTTTATTTTTCCACATCCCTTTCTGTACTTGAAATCGTGTCGCGCGCAGAATCTAATGCATATAATTATCAATCGTTTTATCGAGCGGTATCTTATGTACAAAGAACTTGTGGTATTCATGTTAGCATAAAAAAAAAAAACGTTCTAGATCATCAGCCCAAAAGCTAGCTCACTAAGAAAAATCGTCACTTAAGGAGGCTCACAGTGGTTTCCAGCACTTTCTAGCTCTTAAATTTTGATGGTTCAGTACTACAAATTGTTATCAGTTGCTGCTACAATAATGATATCAAACAAATGTCCAATCACTGCTGAACAAGTTGTAGCCATTTTCATGACGTCATTGGTTACCATAGCAACTGCTTAGCCTGTTAAAAACACCCTTAAATTTGCCTTTAGGTGCTTATAGCTCAAAAACGAGCACGGTGACCCCCATTTTTCATTATTGAATAATGATTAGCATGTTAAGATGCAACTTTTTGCAAAGTTAAAAAAAATTCTATCTAGCGGTTTCAGTGCCACTTTAAATTTCCGAAAATTTAAGGTGGCTCTGAAACCTCCAGATAGATTTTGTTTTAACTTTGCAAAAAGTTGCATCTTAACATGCTAATCATTATTCAATAATAAAAAAATGGAGATCACCGTGCTCGTTTTTGAGTTATAAGCACTTAAAGGTAAATTTAAGGGTGTTTTTAACAGGCTAAACTGTTGCTATGGTAATCAATGACGTCATGAAAATGGCTACAACTTGTTCAGCAGTGATTGGACATTTGTTTGATATCATTATTGTAGCAGCAACTGATAACAATTGGTAGTACTGACCCATCAAAGTTTAAGAACTGGAAAAGTGCTGGAAACCATTGTGAGCCTCCTTAAACTGCAAAAGACACGATTCATTCGCATGTAAAAATAACAATGACGTCACTTTTGATTTAGCAAAAAAAATACTTGACGTTCCCAAAAATTCGGAAATGTTTCTATGGCCTCCGGGAAAATTCATTGTATTAACGGGCGAAATGTGCAACACAGTTAAAAAATCTCACGCCTCCAATAAGGCGTTCATTCAAGGGGAGCGAGGCTGAAGTACAGTCATCGCCGAATGATATGTGCATCAAGCGACTTCGTTTTGCTCCACCTCAAACAAACCTTAAGCAAACCCCGTACAAAATGCGATAAAAACTTTCCGTGCTTAGCCAAAAATCCACCAGGCTATTTCAAACGAATTCGAAATTCTGCCAAAATAAGCCAAGATAACCGTGGGAGTGTATGTGGCTGTTTCCCTTCGACTTTCCTGAAACGTTATACCCTGCGAGCAGAGTCTTCTTCGATCTTCCTACTATTCGTCTCAGACGTCCGTGGACAAGGGCTTTTTTTCGGCCCGCTTCACGGACCGTTGGTTTTAGTCTGCGGTTCAAAAATTCTGGTCACGTGATGATGTTTTTGCGTCGCTGCGGTTTGCAAAACACTGATCACGTGATGCGATTTTGGTTGTTCGTGCCAGCGACCGCTAAAGAGAAAACCGCGAGTTAAAGAGATGTTGAAAACAAAGACAGGTCGTCGTTTTTGGTTGTCTACTGCTTTTCGTTTTTCCTGTAAGAACACCTGCAGAGGAGACCTGTATTTTGTCATTTCGGCCGTTGTGCTTTGTTCCTTGAAGTGCAGCTGTTTTCGCGGCGTTGGTGAAGCACATCGTCGCTTTGCCGGCTCGTTCACGATCGTCCTTTCAGTTCTAACATTTACAGCCTGAACTGGAGTAGCAGTAGCATGCACTCTCACTGATAGTCTATACAACTCCTCGGAGTTGTCCACTGGCTGCAAACACCTGAAAGCGTCGACAAGATCTTCGTCGCAGTTCAAGTTAACAAATGTGTCTTCGTCATCTTTGTATTGAATGCGGACATCTCTTGGCGTTTTTCCTTCCAAAAATGCCCCTACGGTTTTTAACACTTCACAGGCGAATTCCTGATAAGTAATTAGCTCAAACCTTTCTTTTTTCATTCCATGCATTTTGCATCTTTCGAAGTTGTCTCCGTAAAAGATCTTAAATTGTACAGAGGACATCTTTCCTTCCTCTGGACTTTAAAAAAGGCGGGAAAAAGATAACACAGGCGTCGACTTTTAGCGGCCGCGGGAACAACCAAAATGGCATCACGTGATCAGTGTTTTGCAAACCGCAGCGACGCAAAAACATCATCACGTGACCAGAATTTTTGAACCGCAGACTAAAACCAACGGTCCGTGAAGCGGGCCGAAAAAAAGCCCTTGTCCACGGACGTCTGAGACGAATAGTAGATTAGTCGGGAAGAGGAAGAAGACTCTGCCAACGGCCTCGAGAATTCGTATTGAGCATGCTCCAAAATCAAATGTAACCAAGCCTCGCTCAGCCTCACTCTCAAGTTGTAACGAAATGACCGGCAAGAAAATACACTGCATTATATTATTACGAGTCTGAAATTAATTTATCGATTGCTACCTGCTCAAAACTTGTATTTAGTCGGCGATGAGGGAATTCATTGGAGAGATATCGACGAGCACTGCTTCAGATGGGAATTGGTTTTCCATTGATGCGAGTTCCTTTGCAACCATCGATCGGGCAGATTTGTTAAATCAACTATTTGCCATGTCCGGTCGGAAGCGATAAAAACGTATCTTTGCCACTTCGAAAACTAAACAGAGACGTGATTGTGGTTCCGTGAGGCTTGAAATCTGCCAGATTTGAAGTTTACAGCGAGCAGAATTCGGTGCTTTTTCGAATACTTTGTACGAAAGCGAAGCAGCCATCGTTTTCAACGATCGACTGTAAACAAGTTACCGCAGGCGCATAAAAAGTCAGCAATTCGTACGGTTGATCATGCGCAATAGTGGAAAACCGGTCTGACTAGGTCAAAACTGGTCTGACTCATCCATTTCCTCGGATGAGCGGCAATTCAAAGAAACTCGAGGCCGTTGGCAGAGTCTTCTTCCTCTTCCCGACTAATCTAGGAAGATCGAAGAAGACTCTGCTCGCAGGGTAGAAACGTTACTGCATCTGCATTAAGGACTTTCGGACTGGAGTCTTTCGAATTTCAATCCAGTTACGTTCCCCAAAGCCCTCGCTCCTCCCTGTTAATAAGAGATTGGAGTGAAGTGTAATAATTCAATGCATAAGCACTAGGTTAGAAAGTCGTATACTAAATCTCGTACTCGTTCTCCGATCTGAAGGTCCGTATATGTTTCGGCCGCAAGAAAAACCTCACGAAGTGGTTAATTTTACGGCAAGTAAGGGCGCAAACTCTCTATTAAAAGAGTTTTGGTTTCAACTAAATTTTGTTACAATGGGCATTTTATTGGCACGAGTGGATGCTCTTCGCATCTTTCATTTGATCTTTCGCTTCCCAAACACTGAAATACCCAAAGATGTGCTACAATTGAAAGGATCGTGTTAATCTTTAAATTGAGATTTGTCGAAACAAACACTAGGCAGCCCATTTTGGGACAAGAAATTGCAAGCTATTAGTCTTCCTTTTCTGCAAAAATTTGCTAACCGCATGTTTCTGGTGTAACATGTAACATGTGTCATACGAAGCTTTATTCTCGCCACCTGCCAGCTAGATCAGTAATGTTATGCTATCAAAATAACAAATGAGATTCTTCTTCGGCCTTGCGCCAGCTTGGGCACAAGCATGCTATTCTCACTGCATACATAATTAGCCCGTCGCGCGGGGAAGGCGTAAGTTCTGCAAGTTCCAGCGTTCTGTACCTGCGTGCTAGTAGCATGATGCATTGCGGCCATCGCTTCAAATATCGCAATTTCTGTCTCCTCGTGGTCAGTTCAACGGAGTTCGGTAAAGTCACGTTAAAAGTTTCGCCCCTCCCACCTCCCCTGGTGGCGGTCGATGCTGTTTCCTACATTTTACACGCCTTTTGCCCTGGCAGTCGCGGGTATCCTCCCATAACTTAGCCTCCCGCGTCAGGGCTATTGTATACAGTGAGAATGATTTACTAATTTCAGAACAGTTTAGACCAAAAATCTGCGAAATCCCCGTGACGTCGGTCCTTTAAGTACAGTTTCATCATCAAATTAGAAGAATCGAAAGCTTAAAGTCAGTAGTTTTGATAAAGAAAAGAAGAAAAACGAAATACAAACAGCCTGAGACAATGATTGTACAGATTTGTATATTTGTGGAAGTAACTCCACTTTTTTTTAATTCTCTACAACCAATTTGTAGTACATTTACTCCGTTACTGTTTTCATTGCTCGTTTAGTACCCTGCGAGTGGAGTTTTCGCCGATCTTCCTATCTAGGGAGATTGAAGAAGACTCTGATCGCAAAGTACCCATTAAGAGGTATTTACTTTGTTTGAAACCTCCGTCAAAGACGTTACATGACCATTATCACGCTACGCGCGTATAAGTAAATATTTTTTTTCTGCAGCGCGTGCATTTCGGTACATTTCCTGGCCATCCTTTTGACTAACAACCACGCAAAATGATTGAATTCTGGGTTTCACGGAAAGCCTAACCAAACGGTATTTCGTGATAATCTTTATATTCTAATTTTCTCAATTCCGTTTAGTAAAACATGTTTGTCCAGCTTCTCCCACTTTTATCCGTCTCCAATCTTGTAAGTATATACAAGAATAAATATGAAGTAATCTCTGTGTGATTTTTCAGGTAACAAAGCAAAAGGGTGTTGTTTTGTATATTAATAATTACTATTTTAGCGTACCGCACAGGTGAGGATATGGAAAATACGCCACAACGATCGGGCAACGATCCTGGATGTGATTTTGTATGAATTCTGTCACTGGTCTCGTTTCCAGTGAAACACCCTGCCTGAAAGTAAGTGGAGTGACCCTTCATCCGGTTACCGTAAGAAACGCCCATCTTACAAGGATTAAGTTGAGTTCATTTTTCTAATGGAGATACTATCAATCAAACTCGTAATATAATGATGGGCAAAACTGAAGATGAGTCTTGCGTTTATTTAGACAGTTAACATACAAAAAACTGCAGTTGAAATATTTCGAAATATTGCGTGTAACTTTAGCAAACAGAAGAAAATGTAGGCTTTTATGATGTGATGGGTTTGCCAAAAGAAAATTACTTTTTTTCGATCCTGTCACCTGAAAGACGCGAGTTAATAATTTTAATCCACTGGGAAAGAAAGACGGACCATTACTTTTAGTGCTTCGGTAATTGTCATTTAAACACCTTACAGGTGAAAAACGAGAATGTGTTATAAGTGTGCATCAGTGGAAAACTCCTTTACAGGTAGAATTACTGCTGCTCCAAAGATGAACCTTCCCTTAGTCGTGGCTTTTCTTGCAGGACTCCTGGCAAACTCCAAAGGTAAAGTGTTTCTCACATATGTACGAAATACTATAAGAAGCAAGTGATTCGATTTGCGCAAAATTTCTTAAATTTCAGTCCTTGTGTTTGGGAGATTTGTTTTATATCGTTGTTATAATTCTGTTAGTCGTGATGTGCGACTAACGGACCAATTTTGTGATGATAGTGTAAATTCACATTCACGATCGGCTTCTTTGTTACTTGGTCCAGATTTTTTCTTACTATACAGCGCGGACCTCGAACCTGATCAATAAGAGGTATTTATCTAGCTTGCGCCTGCAATTCAGTTTCAGATGGATCATGTGGACTACGAAATCCGTTTTCACGTGTCGTGGGAGGATCAGACGCCAAACATGGTTCGTGGCCCTGGCAGGTGGAGATTTTGTTGCGAGAAGGTGCGACAACGTACTCACATCACTGTGGAGGAACCTTGATTGATCCGGAATGGGTGGTGACCGCTGCACACTGTGTCGTCGAGTTCCCTAACCCGAGTCACTATAAGATAGTCTTGGGTGAGTACTCCGCAGACTCTAAGAGTTTTTGTTTGTTTTTTTCTTGTTGTTCTATTTTCCTTTTTCTTGCTTGTTTGTTTGATTAATTATAGTGTAACTCTATTATAGAAACATCCTTTTTGTGGTCAGCTTTAAGTCGACGCTTATTCAATGTTTTGTTGCGATAAAACATCAATTTTAAGATTACCATCTAGCTATCTATCCAGCCATCTAGCCATCTAGCTTACGAATTTTAATAACGGTCGGGAAAAAAGGAACTAAAAAAATTGTTTTTATTCAACTTCAGACCACAGACCACATTTTCGCCTAAAACGAGAGTATCAGTTGTATTAAAACCAACAGGAACTGAATCAAAATCATTAATGTTTAAAAAAGTACATATGATAGCCAACCAGTATTTCTCAGCTTCATGTGTGGTTAAACATGGTCTAGTTTATCGCCTAGTAATTACGTCATAATGGTTGTACTGATAAAGATGAAGTGACCATTTGTCACGAGCGTTTAATATGAGTTTTTATTACACATACGTTGCTTTCGACATTGCCGGCTGATCCTCGCAGTATGCAGGACGCGTAACATCTGAACCTAGTAAATGGCCTAGCTCACCAAGAGTCTCTCGTAGCTCAGTGGTTAGAGCGCCCAACCGATATCGGGGAGTTCATGGGTTAAATTCCCGTTGGGGACGCAGATTTTTTGCTTTGTCCCACGCTCGTAACAAATGGTCATTTATTTCATCGTTATCATTTTTTACCGATTTTAACAATTTATTTAATTTTATTTATTTCACAATGGTTGCACTGTTATACAGGAAAGATCCGTCAAACAGAAGTGAGAGGACCAATCCAGAGCCAGGATATATACGACGTCGCGTACATTAAAATACATAAACGGTTTTTGACTAGCGGATCTGCCTTCGATATTGCGTTGGTAAAACTAGCGAGACCTGCTAAATTCAAACCTGGAAAAGTCTGGCCAGCCTGTCTTCCAAGTCAAGGACAACGTGTTGCTACAGGGAAAATGTGTTTCATCACTGGTGAGTCTCGATCGATGTACGGAACAAGTTACACTATGTATACATACTAGTCATGCAACACTTTCTCGTGGTATTCCATGGAATATCCCACTTGTCACTCAACTATTTTATACCATGCCATAGAAAATACGCTAATAAAATTTCGTCCAGAAGAAAATTGTAGCGAACGATGGAAAGGTTGGGTTCAATACCTTTGAATAAAACAACGGCTTTCCCGTATTCTGATTGGCTGTATTTTCAATGGCGTGGTATTAATAAAATACATTCAAAAACTCATTAATAATTCATAAAGAAAATGCAAAAGAAATTTATGTTTAATGAGTGTTTTTATATCTGAATAAGACACGGCTAAACTTTACGCCCAATTTCCTAGGCCAAAATAACCCCAAATCTAAATATAAGTGCAAGAATGAGTTGATCTACATCAGAATCCGTTCAATAAATTCGCAGTTCGTGTTTTATCAAGTCTAAAACAGTCGGCTGCGCCTCGTGTTTTAAACTTGATAAAACACTGCTGCTCATTTATTAAGCATTACATATACAATACTTCACTGAAGAAATAGTGAATCAATGCTCCCTGAGCGAATACGTGAAATTTCTTTCTTTGTTTTTCCCCTTATTCATTAGAAACACAAAATTACAACACAGAAAAAAAAATAGAAAAGGTATTAATGAATTAGTTATACAGGTATAAATACTTTTGAAGTACAGGAACTGAAGATTAAAGACAATACTTAATCGGCAATATTATTGAAGGAATATAATGTATCATAATTGGAAGCGCGAGCAGTATAAAAGAAGAACTCTATAAACTTAGAGCGAAAATGTCCCGCCCATTTTTTATAGAAAGGTTATGAAATCTCTATTGGTCAAAGTTAAATTAAGTTGAAGGTGAGCAAGTGAAAGCAGTTTCTAAGAGAGTGAGTCTAATAGATACTGCGAAAGTGAAATCATCACGAACCAAAATCAAAACAGAATTAATGACACGACTTCTTCAGTATTGAGCACCAATGACAGATCAAAACAGCCTGACCTTAGAACATTACATTTACAGTCGACTTCCGATAACTCGAACCTTCAAGGGAAATTGAAAATGGTTCGAGTTATCGGGAGTTGAGAACAAATGTCCGAAAATATGTAAAAAACGGTGTTCACTGTATTTGATTCATACAATGTACATTTTAACCAAATTTAATTGTATAGAAGTCGAGTGAAAATGGAAAAAGATTACTGTATAAATCAGAACTTAACGTGACGTTAACAAAACAAAGCAAGGCAACAGAAGAAGTTACAGGTACTGGGAACTTTGCAGGCTTCAAAGAGAACAATGTTGGGCTACTGTAACCGAGTTCATGTGATTTACTTTTTCGAGAAATACAGTGTAGTCATAATACGCCCTGACGCTTCTCAACTAATCTATTACTATCGATTATCCTTGAAAGATTTCTAACGCTGGATTTAAAAGAATCGGTATCAACCAGTAAACAACAAGTAGACTGTACACGTTTTGTGTAATGCAAAAAAGAGAAGAATTAATACACGGCTGCTTCAAAATAAATTCAATGTTTTGGACTACAGTACACTGTTTGCTTTGACTTGTCACATATTTAAGAGAGGGTCCACCTGAAAACCATGCAGTATTAAAATTTGAGTCTACATCGACCCTCTCAGATTTTGTTTATATTTTGCATGGAGTTACATATTGAGGTGCTAATACTATAGGTAGAATATTATCGCCAGATTATTTAACGTG
The DNA here is from genome assembly GCA_963693305.1 of Meandrina meandrites. Taxonomy (NCBI): domain Eukaryota; kingdom Metazoa; phylum Cnidaria; class Anthozoa; order Scleractinia; family Meandrinidae; genus Meandrina; species Meandrina meandrites. The sequence continues at coordinate 32,339,417 of OY855906.1, forward strand.
TGGAAGATATCGTGGTTAACGTGTCCATGGTCGGTTTTCAGCCAAAAAATACCCAAATTTTGACCCATCTTTCAGCAAAAATATCTCTTAAAGCATTGAAGCTTTCCACATCAAAACAACCGTGTCATTAATATAACCAAATACAATTTCAATGATACCATCAAAATTATCAATCACTTTCTGGTTTGGAATTAAACCTATTTTAAAAATAAGGTCTTGTGGGCAATGTGTGACAGTTAAGATTTTAGGGTAAAATTACGTTTGAATATCGCCGATGCGGCGTTGTTTAAAGACTTTCATTAGCCACTATTTTATGAAACTTTTATCGGATAACAAATTAAAATCAATAAAAGTCTGTAAAGTTGAAACTACACGTGTGATTTAAACGTACAAAGATGTGCTACACGTGAGTGCAGGAACTCAAATGTTTACAACGAATTTCGTAACATGATAGATAGGTCGGCTGAGGACACAAGAAAACCGCTTAAATAAATCTAATAAAACCTTTAATATCTAAAATAGCTATCGATGTTAAGTGTCTTGTTATATAGTGCCTTTAGGACAGACTTACGGAGTGGAATGAAGATAAACAAGTCACTTGCCATGTTTATCGATCGACTTCAAGTTAATCTTCTCGAGTAGATTGATTCAGGAAGAGAAACCCTCTGCCACTTCTGTCTGGCCGGTAGTCATAACCTTCACAAACAATCCCGCAAGGCTTATAGATGCGACTTGTCCCGTAAATGAACGTCTCAGTACAACAAATTTTACAAGATTCTTTTCACCCGGCGCCATCTTGTTTCAGACTAGTACCCAGTCTCTCAAAACTCGCTTAAATTTATTGGATCCACACAGTAGCCGCGCTGGCACGCAAATAACATAATTGATTAGAAACATTTGCCAAAGGAAACCGAAAACCCCTGCCAACGTGATCTTGACTAAAACGCTACGAGGATTCGACCTGTAACTACGAGGGTCCATACGAATGCAAACGAGACCAGGCGAACGCACACGAGTTATGAGCATGAAATCTATCATTCTTTGACCTATCTGTTTTCCTTCGACATTAATTAGTTTATTTATCAATAATAATTGTTAGTAATCGTAACTATAACGAAATTTTCGATTTTTTTTTTTTTTACTCAGGGGCCATTTACATGGAAAGAGGATGATCCCAGCACTAGGATCATCTTCCTTTCATGTAAAATAGAATGATCCTAGTGCTAGGATCATCCTAGTACTAGGATCATCCGAGCGCGATATGTTTCAAGCTTTCCGTTTACATGTGGACGGTTGCATTTGGCCCTAGCGCTAGTATCATCCCTCATCTCAGATAGGATGATCCTGGCACTAGGGCCAAATGCCACCGTTCACATGTAAGCTGCAAGCTGAAAACATATCGCGCTCGGATGATCCTAGTAGTAGATTTCTCCTTGAGGGGGACATTGGGTGTTGCTGAACACCGCATTACCGCAAAAAAATTCGACAAATACCGCAATACCGTAAAAAAAAATCGGAAAATACCGCAATTTTATAGTAAGCCTGTATAGCTGGTGGATTCGTTGACATGAGGGCAAAATTAGAGGCAAAAACGAGCGGTGGGACCGTGGAAACAATGGCACGGCTTTAAACTGGTTGTTAAAACAGTCAAATTGTAGATTAAAATGTGTGACAAAACAGAAGGCTGTTTCAGGTTACTTCAGAAACGGCTAAAAATACTCGTTGAAAAGCGAAGGATACGTTTTTGTACCGCGACAATCGTCGACCAAAGCGTAAAGAAAACGCATCCCGCAGGTTTCGAGAATACCGCAATACCGCAATTCAAGATTAAAATTACCGAAATACCGCATGAAAAATTGGCAAATACCGCAATACCGCAAACCCCAATGTCCCCCTCCTCCTTGTACCTGAATAATCCTTAACAGTTATATCCTGCGGAATCGCGTGCAATATTGCCACATATTTAGCCGACAATGTCGTAGGCTTAGACGATATCCCGCAAGATCGAGCAGGATGATTGTTTTATTATTCAACAAATTGTCAACGAAAAATGTTTTACACCTAGAAATAACGTGCATGGTTATGCATATACGGCGCTTGAACGATGTCCTTACAACCTGCAAAACAATCATCAAAGGCGCATGAGCAGATCTTCTCATTTTGAGCTCGCCAAAATAATCTCAGCAAGTCAAAGAAGATTTCTCAGTTGTGTCCTTAAAGCGGGAGAAAATTTTTGTTAAGATGGTGTGGTTGTTGTAAAATTGAATCCCGACGGTAATGGAAATGAAGATGTGTGAAGATGTGGCGATCAAAATTTCAACGTGCAGGCTTACCTCGACATAAGAACCTGTGAATGTTTTCTTTGTTTTGAAGCTATTGTTTTCCTGCTCGATTGTTTCATGACTCTTTGTTGTCTTGGACTTTCTTTGTTTTACGCCACTGGTGAGGTCCACGTGGGTTCAGATAAATCGTGGATCATTTATTTGCAGTTAACTACCCGACGACGACGAATGTTTTCGGACTTTAACCATGCGTTTATTTTTTAAGCGTAGATAGTTCTGACCGCTTAACAAACACTGAATGCAACTACGATATCGCTGCCCTGGTTGCTCTAGTTCCCATTTCGCGGGAAAATATGGCTTGCTGCCACACTGTCGAAAAACCGCTGGACGTGAATTGATTGCGTTTCAATTAATGAGAGCATCGTTATTCTGTCCCAGACCTCCTTCCCCCCCCCCCCCCCCCCCCCGCCCAACTACTGCTACGCATATTTAACAATTATCTTACGAAACCGGGCAGAATATCGAATAAACTTAGCCGACGAGGCCGTAGGCCGAGTTGGCTAAAATCAGGATTAAGCAGGATAATTGTTTTATTATTCAAGAAATGGTCGACGAAAAATATTTTACAGCTAAGATAATTTTGGCAGTTAACAGAAAATGAGCTAAGCCCGAAAAAGAAGGGTGGAGGGCTCCGATCCCCTCCCTTGGATCCGCCACTGGGAGTGATCAAACAAATCGGACAAACGCGGCGCCGTCGTCAATCACGCGAATGATTCCAAACCATTACTTTTACCACCTCCTCTCTATATACTGTATATAGCTAGCTCCACTTATGAGACACGTCATATTGCAGATCAACGTGTTATATGGAAATTTTAAAACAAAGAGCTTATATATAAATTGAAGGAAAACTCAGAAGTTGTACGAAGAAGTAGTAATAAACCGTAAATTAACAAGGATAGCTACGAATGAGGGAAATTAAAGTGGATAACGAACGCCAAACTGGAACGGATGTTACTCTACCAACCTTTATTGAGTCACGTGATCTGCTGTTTGTCAGACATCTCCAGCCACCTGCCACTTTGAACGCGAGGGGGCTTCGGAGCAATGTTGTGGTGACATGAATTCACTGTCATTTAGTTTCAAGATATTAACGTCCTAAAGAACATTGAGCATAACTAATCATTTGTTCCAAACGGAGTTTCATTATAACGTGAAGAACGTGGGTAGGATTGGTAGGTGTCCTGTTTTAAGTCGCCACATAACGTGGATCTGAAAACCACAAATACCAGACGAAAGGTCTTTCAAAGCCTTGTTACCATCCCCCGGTCCCTCACCCCTCGCAATATATTTTCTCTTGCACGCAACACACCCTACACATGCGACACACCCTACACCCTCTTGCGCCCCCACTGGGGACGAAGTTCTCAGTGAAAAGATACAATATTGTCATAGGATGTTTGCATGCTTTGCTCGGCCGCCATCCAAAGCCGAAATCATCTTTGTGAAGGGAAGAAATGGTAAAATAATCGTACTCCTCGTCAAATAAACCAATTCTGAAAAGGCAAAGTTTCTACTCCATTTCAACACCCACGGATGTGGTTTTATTTTTTGTGCAGTTCTTCAACGGTACAAGCGTTGTCGCCTTGTCTTTGTTATGACTAGATACATCGCACTTTTTCTTGGAATAACCTCTATACAAGTATTTAAACGAAGTCAAGGCGATCGCAATATGATCTGATTCGAAGTGAAATTTTAGACAAGAAATTCGAGACGAACAAAATACCGCTGATGCCACAATTCGACTGTCACGCAATCAACTATTGTCGATGTTTCATCGTAAAACGACAGCACCAAAAACCACTTATGCCGCTGGTTTCGACCGGATGGAAATAACTTTGCGATAGGAAAATATTTTTTATATGTGAGCAAAAGTACGGGACCGCATACTAAAATAAGCCGGTTCTCACGACGGTGGATCTTTGATGTTACGCTGCCAACGTGTTTTGATAACATCAGTTCAGCATGATAACTGTGGCTGTGGAAATGCCACAGAATGAAGGTTAAACACCAAGTGGACTTCGCCAAACTCCCTTTAAGGAATGACTTCTTAATTCTACGATGCTTGCTTGTGGGAAAGCAGTCACCTTGGTGCGGCACGACCAACGGGCCGGTATGAATTTGTATTCGTTTCAATATAATTTGTTGTGTTCAATACTACCAGCTAACTGCTTTTAGAAGTTAAAACTTCTAAAAATTTAAATATTTTCTTACAAAACTATGTCTTGCTTCTTTAAGCAACATTCCATTTAGTAAATTGTTTATGAACACTAAGTTATCACGATTTCCGTGTTGAGCTCATTTGCATATCGCCACGGAGTAAACGGTATTTTGTTGAATGCAAACCTGTCATTCCTCTTAACTTTACAGAGTTTTTACTTTATAAACAGAATTATCATTCCCTTGACAATCTATAGATAGTTTTAAATTCGATTTAAGAAACGCCGCATCTCTACAAACAACGGCTAGACGAGACCCCATCGTATTGACATGAATTGAATAGGGAGAATTAAAATTTTGTTTATAGCCAAACGAAATAAGTGACACAAGTTAAGTTAACGTCTTTCTATTGTTAAGGGTTAGGACTGTCCTGTGTAGAAATTTCACTTAATTTCTTCTCATATTAAACTTGTGGCAGGTGATCAAACATGCTGTATATTTTAACCTCAAATTTGAACACTTTCCACTGTCTGGCAGTTTGATTGACATTTCTCCAAAACAATAGACAATTGAACCAAACTGTTGCACCTGGTTGATGTACTAGTGAAGTTACACAAGTGTGCCAAATTTGAGGGAAATCGGTGAGGTGCACTGTAGACTCGCTTGCATGGTTCTCATGTGGACTCACTCTTAACAATTAGATTATGAGCTCGAGATTTCTATGAGGTGATAGTTGATGAGGCCGATAGTTGATGAATTGTCCTTGGTAAATTTGCAGATGTCGACGCGCGTGCACCCGTTTTTCAATAATTTCAAGCTTTTAAAGTCAAGAAACCGCTAATGTCCTTCTTTTAGTCTTCTCGGGAATATTTTTATCCATTTACATCTAAACTTCCTTCCAAAACTTCGGAAAAAGGATAAAAACGTCGCATTTTGTGGACGACCTTCGGCAACTGCACACTAATGGCTGATAGTGTTCAATAGCTCAGCCAATCACATTGCAGCATTTGCATTAGTGTACTAGTAGAATTCTACTAATGACAGATATGGTTCGAGTTATCGAGGGTAAAATTATATAGAAAATGATCTGAAGGGAAGCGAAAATTGGTTCGAGTTGGTGGGAGGTTCGAGTTATCGAGGGTTCGAGTTACCGAGGGTAAAATTACAATAAATGTACGAAGGAAATCCAGGGGAAATCGATGTTGGTTCGAGTTAGCGCGAGGTTCGAGTTAGCGAGGGTTCGAGTTATCGGGCGTCGACTGTACATCAATTCTAAGTCAGTAATTCTGGTAATGAATACGGAGGCATTTTAGCTTCTCTAAGGCGGATTAATCTATTTTTTGTTACTTTCGTAAAATCGCTATGACTTGACCTTCGCAAACTGAATAAAAAGTACGGCCATGTAATAATACCTATATATGCACAAAGTTTATTACTCTCTACTATTTTTTACAACGTAATGTGTCACTCTACCTTTTTCTTCTTCACATATAGGCTGGGGTAAAACAATGTTCAAGTCTTCATATTCCAAAGTTCTTCAGGAAGCCAAGATGCCAGTTGTCGATTTTAAGACGTGCGCGGCGGGAAACGTCAATTTGTATTTCGCAGTGGATAACGAAACTATGATTTGTGCCGGTTACGGTGGAAATAGTATAATCAGCGGTTGCTATGGTGATAGTGGAGGACCATTTGTCTGCAAGGAGTCGGGGCGTTGGGTTTTAAGAGGTGCCGTTAGCTGGGGGGACAACCAGTGCAGAGCTGGTTCAACGTTCACCGTATTCGTTCGCATTAGCACATTTGTTGGCTGGATCGACGCCAGTATGGCGAAGCAGACGTGTGTCCCTGGTAAGATATGGGACTCTCTCTTAAAAAAGGCATTTAATATAGTATACAAAAGAGTCGTTTTGTAGTGGGAATAATCTGCCTAGACGAACTTTGAGGTTTTGTACTACTTTTTTAAGTGCGTTCAGTTACGCGCGCATCTCAGTGGGAGGCGCAGTGGCCTAATGGTCAGCGGGCATGTCTGGCGGTTCAGGTTCCTGGGTCATTCTGTTGCGTTCTTTTGAAAGGCACTTCACTCTCACATTGCCACTCTCTACCCAGGTGTATAAAAGGGCACCGGACAATTTAATGCTGGAAGAACCATGCAGTGAACTAGCACCCCAGAAAGGGGGACTAAAAATACTCCTAGTCGCGTACTTGACAGAATCTCGAGAAGGGAGGTTCGGCCTGGCCGCCCAAACCCTGACCCTGTTTGAGACACATAACTCTGATTTTCTACCCTGTTTTAGACAGAATGCTGATTTTTAATACCCCGTTTAAGACAATTGTGGTAGCGTAATCAAACGTGATTTAAGCTTGGTATGAGTACCGTAGTCAGTGGAAGTCAACACTAACGAACAACATGAACTTGTAAAAATTCAGCTTGTGGCTAAGTTTGTATAAATTGACAATTATGCTGTAATTATGCTGTTTAAGACATTGGTCCATCTAAAGATACCCCGTTTAAGACAAAAAGGGGTGAAATAGGCTGCGTTGACACTTGGTGCCCGAGCACGGCTTCCGAGTACGGGTTTTGACAGGCACTAATGTGAACACACCTTTTATTCAAGTACCCACGCCAGAATTCGGAGTACAAGGTCTCGACCTTATACTCGGGCACTTAGTGGTAGTTGGGTACTTTGGTTTTCTGTGTCTGAACACGACGCTTTATTGTGCCAGTGCTCAGATATCAGTGCTCGGGCACTAAGTGTGAACACGGCCATAGATACCCCGTTCAAGACAAAAAGTTCTGAAAACCATACCCTGTCGGGCTGCACCCCCGTTAAGCGCTTATAAGGGGTACCCCGGGGGGTTATACGTGTTGTAAAATTATTAGTAAAATCATCGTTGAAATGTATTTTACAAGATTCTGCTTGATGCACAAAATAGTTATCATTCTACACATATTTTACTTTTACCCATAGACACGACATGCAAGGATCACCTTCCTCACTGCAGGCAGTGGTCTTTGAATGGGTACTGCAACGATGATTGGACTGCAAACTACATGAAGCTAAAATGCCCCATGAGCTGCAAACACTGCACCCGCTCCTGAACAATCAACTGGCCAAGGTTTGTATTGAAGAGTCTGAGTTCAGGGACCGCGGAGGGGGAGGGGCTCGTAGGGCTATAGCCCTACCACTTTTTGCTTGGGTTGACTTTTTAGGGCTCCAGTTGCCAAGGATAATAATATGAATTTTACCACTTGAAGTAACAAAAGGCTTCTACTTTTGCATATGCCCTTCACGAAGTCAAAGGCTCGGTACAGCTGTGCGGAAGAATCGCAAGAGAAACTTTGGGAGTTTTATTTAACATATTTACTGTATTTGAAGGTATACTAAGTAGGGACGGCTATGTTATATTTATTGGGGTTGTAAATATGTGCGCCAATGGATGATAAATTGCAGAACAGTGACCCCAAATGCTGGTGTGTCTTGGCCAGACTTTTTAGCCCTACCACTTTAAAATGGTCTCCGCGGTGCCTGGAGTTAGCTGTTGTTTTTTTTTTACGTAACTGAAGAGCATATTTTGTTATTTAGTCTCGCCAATGCTACCGTGGAATCTACAGTTTTCTGATCCTTTAACTAGAAATTATCTGGCCTGTTTAATATATGTTAAGAATGGACGGTAAATATGTATATACATTTTTTGTTATTTTACAACTTGTGTGTACTCTTTCTCGTTCCCAAGTTTACCAAAAAATGGGTTTTATCCGCCTTTGATTAATTTAATTTGCCAGCCTATGAGAAATCACACCATATTTAAAACACGTGGCTCATAACAGTTTAGTCAGAATAAGACATGTCCGGTTTAGGTGTTCTATCGCAGCTATACCAATAAGGTTTTGGAAATTCTTAAGTATAAACGTCATATGAGGCCAAAGATACCCTATTTTGGACCTTTTGAGGCTAATAACTCAAAAACCACCCTGTAAAAGTTCATGTTTTTGATATACTTTTATCTAACCTACAAAAGAATAATATCTGTATGTAGGATTCGGAGCTACGTTATTTTTCATAACGTTAAGGTGGCCCTGAACCCTACCTACAGAATTTTTTTTAAACATTGTGAGATTTTTGTTTTGCCCATTAGACAAAAATATATGGAAAAAAAAACTCTCACCGTCTAGTCTCTTAAGTTATGGCATCTTTGACCTCATATGACGTTGCTATGGCAATGGATTTTGATCTCACAGCGACTACAATTTGTTCATTGGTAAAACCTTAACAAAGTTGTACAAAACGTTTAATCTCAACATTATTGGTGTAGCTACAATCGAATGCCAAGGACAGGAATGTATAAACCCCTTCGAGCCACCTTAAGGCGGGGATACACCTGAAGCCCGTTTTTCCACCGCTTAACTTGGGTTTCATGCGAAATTATCGTTCGCGTTTCAAGCAATCCAAAAAACCCTCTGCTCATTAGGTGATTTGGGGGGATATTGGGGAGGAGATAGTTTTCTCAAAGGATTAGTAAAATTTGGAGAAATGAGAAGTATCAAGAGATTTAATGTGATTTTAAAATTAGAATTTGAAGTTAAAACTTGGTAGATGGATACCAAACAGTCCCATGACAATCTCGGGTGCTCTTGCGTGGGGATCAACTGTCCAAAAATTATTTTCTTTCTTCTATCCCTTCTTTAAACCTCTTTAACATGTCATTCAAATTCACGTTTACCCCAGCCTAAAGTGGCTTATTATTAGTCGTCTATCATCGTCATCGTCATTATCACCATTATTACCATTATAATTATTCTGTATTTTCGTATGGTGCCCGTAGTGCTCAATGCGATTGTAATGAACGTTCTTTGCATTACAGGTTGCAGGAAGGAAAGAGAGGAAGGCAGAAGGCGCCTGACCAAACAAAACTCGTTTCCCTTTTTCTTTTCTTAATAGCTAACAGAAGTTGAAATGCGTGCTGAAGTAGAGGTTGTAAAGCATCTATCTTTAATTGTAGTAATAAAGCACAGCTCAAAATAAGATGAGTTATCTATTGTGTATCTTCCCAGAAACCAAACAAAAAAAACGTGCTTGATCTACGATTATGACGTCACCGTACGCCCTGCGTCCGTCCGTTCGTACAGAAATCTTTCGCGCGTTTTTCACTCAGTGAGTTGCACAAAAGGCGACGAAAACCGATGGCCGGTATTCCGTGACAACAAATTTTTACGGTAAGATCCTTGGTCGTAAATTGGCAGGATTACTTTGCTGTGAGCTTAAAGCCGTCTTTTTCACAGAAACAACGAGAAATTCATTCAGGTGAGTGACGCTTTCGGAAGTCCTGAGCGACGACAAAACAGAAAACCTTGACCAAAAATTATCTTTATCTAACCTAAACTTATACTCAAAATCAAGATCATCAATACGTCAAGACAAGCCCATCATGAATAGCCATTGCTACCCTAGGTTCCGCAGGTTTCAAAGTTCCACGGGCTCTGAGGTCTATAATTCTGTGGAATAGACGGACAAAATTTTATCAAATGATAAAACAGCACATTTCATGCTCGGTTCATCATGTAGCTTCAGGCTCGTTCCCAGTCGCTCCTGAGGCGGTTTTGACTAGAACGCATTGCATCATTATTGCCCTTCCCAGCCGGCCCCGCAACCTTCACATAATTTCTCCCCAGTCTTTCATCATCTTTGAAGAACAAATAAGTAGGGACTGGGAACGAGTCTGCGTCAGTTTGTCGAAACCCATGCAGTGGAACTTGGGGACAAAAGGTGCGACAACCATCATGTGTTTTGCGTCTCCTGCCACCGCTGGACTCATGCGAGCCTTCGAGTTAGCTCTCTGGCGGGTGACATGCTGCTATCCTGTCATCTTCATTGGCGAAACTAAACACACTATTATACGTACATACGGAATTAATTTCACGGCTACTTTAAACGATGTCTCAACAATAGATAAAGTTGTCGTCTTCTACTAAATCACCTCAACGCACAAATTGAAAAGGCTTCATTCCTGTTTGATTTTTTTAATGTCACTTAAAAGTTCAGAGATACTGAAGCAATTGGCATCCTTCCCGCTTGTTCTCTCCTTCACCGAGTAGTGTTTCGTTTCATGGCCCATTAAATCGGCAGCATTCCGAAAACACTTGCCACAATGTTTGCATTGAAAAGGCATCCCTGTTTGTGTTCCTTCGTGTTTCGTTAGATATCCTGACTGACGAAAGCACTTACCACACTGGTCACATTCAAAAAGCTTGAGTGGCCTCTCTGCTGTATGTATCCTCGCATTCTGAATAACATGTCCTGCCTGAATAAAACGCTTGGCACACTGATTACATTCAAAAGGCTTGTCACTTGTGTGTGTCCTTTTGTGCCTCTTTAAATGTTCTGCGCGGCTAAAACACTTGCTACACTGATTACATTCAAAGGGCTTCTCTCCTGTGTGAGTTATTTTATGTTTCTCGATACTTGCTCTATGACTAAAACTTTTGTCGCACTGGTTACACACAAAAGGCTTCTCTCCTGTGTGTGTTCTTTTATGTTCCTTAAGATGTCCTGCATGGTTAAAACGTTTGCTACAGTGGTTGCATTCGAAAGGTTTCTCTCCGGTATGTAGCCTGTAATGTTGCTTAAGATTCCATACACGATTAAACCGCCTACCACACTGGTTGCATTCGAAAGGCTTCTCCGCTGTGTGTGGTGATTGGTGTCGTCTAAGATTTCTTGACAGAGCAAAGCACTTGCCACACTGGTCACATTTAAATGGCTTCTCTCCTGGGTGCACTCTTCCATGGTTCGTGAGCAGTGTTTTGTAGTTCTCGCATTTAAAAGGTTTCTCACCTGATCTGCCCATTGTGTATTGCATCAAGGCATTTCACATACCATGAGCTACAGCGGCGTCCCCGGACCTTCAAACAAAAATTGCAATGATATCAGTCTATAAGCTTACATTTTGATATCTCCTTTGAATACCTCATTCCTAGTTCTTGTTATCAAGGTTTTGCTATTTTAACAATACCCTTCCCTTAAGCTTCAAGGTCACATTAATACAGTTTGGTACCCAGTGGCCGAAAAGTTATCTCTAATCCTTGAAAAATTGAGGTAGATGGAAATTATCAAATGATGAACAACATTTGAACCTCTCTACAATGCCCACTCATGGTCAAAGTTAACTGTCACCATACCATTGTAGAGATGAGCAAATTGCAGGGAGGTGTCCACAAGAGTGAAAGAACACAATTATCATGGCAGAGAAGTTATTATTACAAGAGAGCTGGCTATAAGTGAAGCGAGTGCTAGGCGTGGTGGCCTAATGGTTAGTGGGCTGGACTCTGGTGGTCCCGACCATGTTCTAGCCCTGGCCGGGGTCACTGCATTATGTTCTTGGGCAAGACACTTTTCTCTCACAGTGCTTCTCTCCATCCAGGTAGATAAAGGGTAATGCTGCGATGGACAAGCATCCAATCCAGGGGGAGTAGAAATCCAGTTTTCAGGGCAAGTCAAGTTCACGGAGGAAGTTCAGTTTTCAGGGCAAGTCAAGCTTTCGGCGCAAGCCCAGTCTAGTTTTTGGCAGATGTCCAGTTTTTGGTGGAAGCCCATTCTGACGGAAGTCCACTTTTTGGCATAAGCCAGGTTTTCAGTGTTTGGTAGAAGCCGAGTTTTCAGTGAAAGTCCAATTTCTGGTGGAAGGCTAGTATTTTTAGGAAGTCTAGTCTTTGGAGGAGTTCCAGTATTTGGTGGAAGTCCAGTTTTCAGTGGAATCAAGTTTATGGAGGAAGCCAACATTTTAGTAGAAGCCATGTTTTTGGCACAGGCCCAATATTTTCCAGTTTTCAGCAGAAGTCCAGTTTTTTTCAAGTTGACCAGTCTCTGGCGGAAGCCAGTTCTTAGTGGAAGTCAACTTTTCAGTGTACTTAAGTATATAACTGGGGCATGTAATAAAACTATACTACCGGTAAACTTATTTAGTGAATCACTATGCATCCAAAGAGAAGTTTAATATTACATGCATCTATAATCTAAATACTAGTTGTCCTTTTATCCTTTTCTGAAAAAGCTTAGTATTTGAAAAGAAATTGTCATCCCAAGAACCGGGATGAAGTGTTCCAGGGAAAATCTCAAGCCTGGTTACCAGTATCTTGGCCATAAAAATAGAGATCTTGGTAACCAGCCTATCCTGCCTCTACATATGAACACATATTGAAAATTTTTTACAAAGGAAATAGTGTACAAGGAGAGATCTTGAAAGCTGGGCCAGCCCGGTTTATTATGATGATTCCACTGTTACTGGTAGTTTTAGTTTCATTATTTACAAGACTCTATTGAAACACATAGATAATGATTTTACAGTGAGTTTTACATTGTACAAACAGTGAAACCTGTTTTATAATACAGACACCAAAGGGGCAGGGAGAAGCATCCATATTACAGTGTTTGTCTCTTTGCCCGACCAAGTGAACTGTCTGTAAAACAGAGCCCAGAGTGATCAATCGATGAAACCGATAATCGTTAACAATCGATGGCAATAGATATCAATCAATAACAATTAATCAATTGATATCGGAAATCGATGGCCAGTCAATGGCCAAAAAATTTGTGTTTTTTAATTGCCATCGATTTTCATCGATTGTCATCGATTGTCATTGCTTGCCATCAATTGTCATTGATTTCCATAATTTTGGGGAGGTAAAAAAGAAATTCTTTGACAGAAGAAATATGGTGATATGTAATTACATAATTACATTGTAACAGCTGTTAAAATTGATGGCAATCGATGACATTTGAGGACTTTAGCTTGTGGTTATCGATTGGTCATCGATTGGCCAATAGCAATCAATAACAAGTGGCGCCCATTTTATGAGGCTCAAAAAGGTGTAGAAATTTTTGTAGAGCTCTACACCTCTACACATGCCATTCATGGCTTTCATGGTTTACAAACTGACTTGTCCCCATTCGTCTCTCTGTCTCTTAAGGGAGTGGGAGTCGATAATGCAATGAGAGACTACTGGGGACGAGTCAGGTCTATGAGCCTGTAGCTGTGACTATAGCACTTTCCATTAATAGTCCATAAGTAGCAGCTTTGGAACTGCATACACCATTATACCCATTTGGCAATAACATTTTCCCCAATTTTAAATACAATTTTATATCTCTACTTTAAAGTGTTAGCCTATGCCTTTCTTATTTACCCCGTATGACAGCTTCATGTATTTATTCCTTACTCTACGCTACGCTCTACTCTACTGTATGCTTTTAGTTTAATTTAATGTGCTCTACTCTACTCTACGCTACTCTTCTCTATGCTACACTCTACTGTACTGTACGCTTCTAGTCTAATGTAATGCTCTCTACTCTACTCTGTGATGCCCTGCTACTTTACTCTTTGCTTAACGCTAATCTCTACTACACTTTTCTCAACTCTACTCGACTCTACGCTATGCTACGCTACCCTACTCTAAAAAAAGATTAGTAAACTAGTATGCAAATATTGAACGAAGACAGGTTGTCTGTTGAAATTGGAAGAGATATGTTATACATATAAAGATATAAGTACAACACTTAGATGCTGGAATGCAACTATTGTGTAAATGCAACCCTTTCATAATGTAACGCAAAATGTGCTGGAGGTAACACATGCATACGGGAATAGAATAGGATAACGTGAAAATAACACCTTGGCCGAAAACAATTTCAAAAAGATACATATCATGATACAAGGTAAATGAAATGATACAACCTGCTTAGAGAGTAGAGTAGAGTAAATTACAGTAGAGTAGCGAAGAGTCGAATAGAATAGCGTAGAGTAGAGTAGAGTAGAGTAGAGTACATTAGACTAGAAGAGTACAGAAGAGAAGAGTAGAGCAAAGCATAGCAAAGCATAATCATAAAGTTAAGTAGAGTAGAGGTACATGTAGAGGTAGTGGTAGAGGTAGAGTAGAGTAGAGTACTATATACATGTAATATACTGAGTACAAAATGGACTGGTCTATGGGTGTACATTCTATGCTAAAGTTTAGTTTATACATGTAGGTGGACACCAAGTTGTCTTGACCAATCTTAACCTATCTCTACTACTCTACGGGTCTACAAGCTTACAAGAGCTAACTATTTATATGCTACTACTGTACTAAGTAGAAGCGTAGAGCTCTACGGAAATTTCTACGCCTATTTCAACCTCATAAAACGTGCTGGGTATAATCAATAACAATTAATTAATTGGCATCGATTGGTATCGATTGATCGATTGGATTTCTGATGATCAATTGTCATCGATTGATCATGCCGGGAACAGAGGTGTCTGTATAATTGCCCCACAGGGTTGTGTTTTAGCCCTATTTGTGAAATGTCTTGTATCTTTTTATTGCAATTGATTATATGACAAAACGCCGACACATTTTCTTAGCGCTTGGGGTCCAGAAACCAAAGAACAACTCAAATTAGCGAAATAGTAATTCGCTTTGACTTGTAGCCTTCAAAAGGCAACTCAGGCGCTCGTGTTTCGAGGTTCCTAAAAGATTGACATTTCATTCTACTACAAAATGGTTTTTATAGATTGAAAGCCAGCTCAATAAGCTTTGATATGGGTTTTAAGCTATCTACAATTTATTCTGACTGCGCTATATCGTTTAGATGCGAGACACCCCCAAAGGTATACGGTAACCTTAAAATGATACCGAAAATGGCACAGAAGGCACTACAGGCTTAATTATTACTATTCCTAGACATTTTAGGCTCATTGGTGAGGAAATCATTGTAAGTTCATTTTGAATATATAAGCTTACGTGTAGTCACCATGAATTTAATAAAAGATCACTATCGTGCCTGTATTTTTGACGTGATTTCTGGTAACCTACCAGGCCTACCAATACTCAAACACCCGCATTAATTTATGATTACCGCTAGTTTACTGCAGTGACAGATCCAGGGGTTTCCCCCCCCCCCCCCCCCCCCCGTTTGTTTTATGGAAAAAAAAGATTTTTTTCGAAAAGAAGCCAGAATTCAACATTCCCCCTTACCTGAAGGTCTGGATCCGTTACTGGTTTATATATGTAATTTCTGAAATTCATGAGATAGGGTGGTGTCAAGCAACAAGCAAATTCCGCAGCAACAATGTCGCGACGTACGTGGCACAGTAATATCTTTTGAAGCCTAATCGACTTCCAGTAATTAAAGGCCTGTATTGCACTCAACTTATCTTAGATTATGGCTGAAAATAAAATTATATAAAGGCGGGGGCAGCGATAGTGAGAACTATATACTACTTAGATTAAATAGTGTCCTTAGCTTATTGGAGAGGTTTTACTGTAATGAAGCGCGCGTTCATTGCATTTTCCCGTTTCATCTTGCAAATTGGGCACAGTGTGTTCTAAGATTACTTTTCTAGCTTTTTTTAATTAATGCATTAACTTTTTCTTACCTTGAAAATCAACACAGGCAATAAAAGTGATCTGCAAAGACTTGAAACCTTAAACAATGATCACAGTGAAAGCATGTGAAAGCAGCCATTTTTGATACTGGAGCCCAGTCTTTTCGCGACAACTAGAAGCTTTTGGAGAGTGATGGCGGGGGTGGGGAGGAAGGGACTTTCAGCTTGCCAGATAGATTTTTGCCGGGAAGGGGGTGGGGAGCATTACCTGTGCAATGCACGAAGTTTTTTTTTTTTTTGAGAAAATCTGCTTCATGCACAATTTTTATATTGAATGAATTAAAAATAGTGCTAAATACATACCTTGTACTTTAACGTTACTTTCCATTTTACAGTCAAAATACTCAGCGCGTGCCTCTTAGAATTCCGGAAAAGTTTTGATTAACGGCGAACGGATTGCATTATTGCATTATTGGTTTCAAACATTCAAATTTAATTTGAATATTGTAGATCATCCAACCGTGAACACGTGAACACGTGAGCCTGTCAGAAATGAAGCAATTTGATTGGTTTATTTTTTACAGGTTCACGTGCTCACGTGTTCACTGTTGGATGATCTACAATATTCAAATTAAATTTGAATGTTTGAAACGAATAATGCAATCCGTTCGCCGTTAATCAAAACCATTCCGGAATTCTAAGCGGCACGCGCTGAGTATTTTGACTGTAAGAATTATAATTCTGTTTGATATAAACATGCGGCCCATCTAGTGGGTCGCCCACTACCTCTCGGAACGAGTTACTTCATTGGTTCTTAAAACAATAGATAACAGGTCATAACAATGCCCCTAGCCCTGAATAACAATAGAGGTAGTGTTTATAGCGCGCGAATGAAAATAGAGGTTCCAGAGAGGTAGTGTCTTACTGCATCTAGTGTATGAAAGTTTTCAAGAAGGGCGGAAATAGCCCCTGGGAAACGAGTCTCTCCAGACCATTTTCAAACGGCTCTGCGAATGCTGGCTCCCGATTGAGCAGAAAAAATCCTTTCTACAGTTGAACCCCATTAAGTGGCCACCCCCTATTAGACGGCCAGTTGTGAAAGTCCCGAAACTATTGGTGGTTTTCACTGTCACTCAATAAAAAATAAAATCGAAATCATTCAACGACAGAAGCTATGAGGTTCAGATGTTATAGAAGATAAATAGATAAACAACTTGTCTAAGTATCAAGTCTGTGCCTTACCTGTGCGGTGCACCGTTTGCAAGTTATTTCCTTAAACTTTCCACGAGCAAACGAGCATTTTGTTCGAGGGCCGAAGCTATGATGAAAGCGAATCGACGGAAGAAATTTTCTTTTCCGGGAAATTCCCGAGGCAGTACCACATTAAGAAGCACACCTTGTGCAAATAGTAAGCTAGAAGCAAGTCGAAACCTCACGTGCCCTCGCACGCTTAAAATTGCCAAAAAAACGAAACGCAAGAAATTTAACCAGGCAAAAATATTTTAACTTTATTTTAATAGCAATTTTTGAGCTCTTAAATACCTACAATAGGAATAACTGATAAGAACCTTAAATACACTGATAAATAAATTTACTTGAATACACCTATCACGCACCACCTTATCCGGAGCGTTTACCATTTGCACGAAAAAAAAAGGTCGACATGAAACTGCCAAACTCCGGCTAGTTCGGGGTGTTAACCATTTGAATGAAACGACGGGTCGGAATGGAATTACGGTCCAAATGGTACTGCTAAATTCCTGTGCGAGGCACGGGGCGAATATGGTTTGAAAAATGGTACAAGGATTTTCCGATAATTTCGATTGGAATGGGAAAAGAAGGATACGTCTGAGGGTTTCCATCCTTTCCGGGAAGTTTTCACTGGAATGAGCTGTACCATTTGACTTTTTAACCGAAAAAAAAGTTTTTCATAACACATGGTAAACGCCCCCGTTGCTCCGTAGTCAAAGACCAATTTATTATGCATCATGGCACAAATAGACTGTCCCCAAGGCAATCGGTGACCTCCTTGATGACAAAAACAATTATTTTTCCTTTAAAAGCGTGCTAGACAAATACGATCTGCGAACGAACTTTCTGGCATGCAATGGCGTTATAGCCGCAATTCCAAAGCCCTGGAAGGAATTTATCCAAGAGCGTCCCATTTCACGACAAAATATTAACACCGCAAGAACGAATCTCTCCATTGCAAATATCACCGCTAAGAAAACCCGCACTGCGCACGCCAATGAACCCCCCAAACCAGTAACTCACTCTTGTTAGTATGAATCAAAATCCTTCTTCCATTTACAAGTTGCCTTTCAAAGTCACAGAAGAGAATATAAGATGCTTTCTAAATAAGTTAATAAACAACAGTACTCCCCACAAATGATATGCTTTACAAAATGAAAATTAAGCCAGATCCAATGTGCAAATATTGCGAATCTACTCGTGAAACCTCAACACAGATGTTATATGAATCCCCTGGAGTAAAGCAGTTTTGGTTAAAAGTCAGCATCTACCTGTGAAATAAAAAAGAGCGCGGATGATCGAGGATGACGCAACTGTAAATTCAAGTGATATCTCAGTTGTATGGTTACAAACCTGAGTCTACTTTTACTTACACATTTAACCACTTCCTTCTGATAGCAAAAATGTTCATCTTTCAAGCAAAACTATCCAATTGCTCTCCGACCTTGAAGGCCTTTTGTATCTTTCTCATGCAATGAAAAAATTCGAAGCGAAAAAGAAATCGCTATGAGGAACAACAAGCTTATGAAATGTTCATCCAAATGGACTGCCGCTTATAAGCCCTGGGTTTCGACAACTTCGTAACCGGGTTTGAGTGGGCTTTTAAACGGAGGGTCTTATATCCCGGGGGGGGGGGGGGAGGGGGCTTATGAGCGGAATAAAATACGCTTTAAAACGACATAATCGAATTCATTTAAGTTCTAGCCTCCTCATCCTCGGAAACCCAGGGCTTCAAAGGGAATGGGAAGGGAAGGGAGAAACTGGGAGCGGGAAAAAAGGAGCGGGGAGGGGAGGGGTCCCGCTCTCAGTCTCTCCCTTCCCGTCCCGTCCCCGTTGAAGCCCTGGGTTTCCGAGGATGTAGCCTCCTCCGCAGACGTTCTTTTGGCTCGTCACGCATTCCTCCCCAACGTTGGGGAGAAAAGATTGCGTGACGAGCCAAAGGAACGTCTGCGAAGGAGGCTATTTAAGTTCAGGCAACAAGGAAAACTAGAGGGGGGACTTATAACCGGATGTATTTCTTTGTTTACAGATAGATGGGCCTATAATCGGGGTGGTGGGAGGGGAAGGCCTTACAGACGGCATAATCGCGAAAGTCAAATTACATCGTGTACCGCATCCCCTTGACTTTCCTACTGACTAATTCCGTTTTTTTTTTATTGGATTTTTTGCATCGTTATTATTATTATTATTATTATTATTATTATTATTATTATTATTATTATATAATTATTAATAATTATATAATAATTATAATTATTATTATTATTTTTGAGAACTTTGCCTGATATTCAAGAATTATTGGAGCCTTTGGAGAATGCCATATCTAAGGTGCTCATCCCTGCAATTACGGAGCATAGGTGCACTCGGCTGGACAGGGACATCCTAGCACTGCCAGTCCGTCTAGGGGGGCTTGGGATGACAAACCCGTGTCTCGACGCAAATCTTGAGCAATCCTCCTCCGTCAAAGTTACCATCCCGCTGGTCCAACAGATCGTGGCTCAATCCCATCAGATGCCGGATGATTCTTTGGTCAAGCCACTACAACAGGCAATGAGGAGTGAGAGAGCAACGGTGCTCCAAGACAGGGCAGAGCATATCAGAGGAGTAGCCCCACAGAAAGTCCAACGGGCACTTGACCTTGCTGCGGAAAAAGGGTCATCTGTTTGGCTGACGGTACTCCCCCTTCGTGAAATGGGTTTCAATCTAAATAAGAGAGAGTTCCGCGATGCAATCAAACTGCGCTACGATTGGCCGGTTGATGAAATCCCTTCCACCTGTGTATGCGGTGATGCTTTTACAGTGGACCACGCAATGATATGCAAGAGAGGTGGGTTCGTTACCCAACGTCACAATGAGCTGAGGGACTTAGAAGCCGAACTCCTGAATATGGTTTGTACCGATGTTGAGATTGAGCCTGTCCTGCAAGATATCTCGGGTGAACAGCTGGGAAGAGGTTCTAATCGAGCTCCAGATGCGAGATTGGATATTCATGCGCGCGGGTTCTGGGAGAACCAACGATCAGCATTCTTTGACGTGAGGGTTTGTTACCCTAATGCTGATTCGTATAGGGACCTAGAGCTCCAACAGATATACCGCAATCATGAGAACGAGAAGAAGCGCCTTTACGCGAGGAGGGTTTTGGATATCGAACAAGGAACTTTTACACCCCTTATTTTCACGTCAACAGGCGGCATGGGAAACGAGTGCTTGCAATACCATTCCAGACTGGCGCAGCTGATCTCCATCAAGAAAGGAGAACATTATGCTAAAACAATCTCCTGGATAAGAGCAAGGACATCCTTCGCTTTACTAAGATCCGCACTAATCTGCCTAAGAGGTTCAAGAGCTAGAAGGAAAGCCTTTTGTGACTTTAAGAACATTGATATTGACGTTGAAACCCAGGAGGGAGCCATCATGTAAACACTTTTCAAATAGGTTTTAATAGTTTATTTCTTTTATTTATTTTATGACATTATCTCATGGGAAGAACGTCAGGAAAAACAAAATTTGTATATATATTTTTTTAACAGATACACCTAAGATTCAAGTTTGTATGAATAGAGCATGTAAAAGCTTTCAGAGTGTTATTATGTAGGAAGGCTATTGAAATTTTTACTGAAATTATCTCATGGAACAAACTTAGGGAAAAACAAAATTTGTATATTTTATTTTAAGCCACATACACCTAGGATTCAAGTTTGCATGAAAAGTTTTCAATAAAGTATTATTATTATTATTATTATTATTATTATTATTATTATTATTATTATTATTATTATTATTATTAAGTTTTGATGTTATAAATAAGCTTTCTTGTACTAAAAATCGTTGTCACTGTAATATAGTAGAAATTGCTGTGTATATATCTTCTTTTTAGTGTAATGATTTCTCAATTTACTTGTAAATGTCAAATAAAGTGTTAAAACAACCAAACTTAAAAAAACACCCGCTACACGGTAGACGGTGACACAAACGACACATCAGTCTGTTTGACTTTTTCAATGTCGCTTAAAAGTTCAGCAATGCTGAAGCGATCAACAGGCTCCTCGTTCGTGCATTGCTCCTCTGAATCCTGTGTTGCTTTATGTTTCTTACAGTGCTTCAATTTAAAACGTTTCTCTCCTGTATGCAGTCTTGTGTGTTGCCTCAGCAGTCCTGCTCGAGGAAAACACTTGCCGCACTCGTTACATGCGAACGGCTTCTCTCCTGTGTGTCGTCTTCTATGTCGCTTTAGAATTCCCGCCTGTGTAAAACCCATTCCACACTGATTACAACGAAAAGGCCTTATTCCTGTATGTAATCTCGCATGTCGTTTTACATTCCCTGCCCGGCTAAAACTGTTACCACATTGGTTACACTTATAAGGCTTCTCTCTTGTGTGTGTTGTCATATGTCGCGTTAGAATCCCTGCCTGACTAAAACTCTTATCACACTGATTACATTGATAAGGTTTCTCTCCTGTGTGCACTCTCGCATGCTGCCTCAGATGCCCTGCATCAATAAAGCGCTTGCCACACTGGTTACATTCAAAAGGCTTCTCTCCTGTATGTAATTTCACATGTCGCCTTAGATGCGTTGCGTCATTAAAACATCTGCCACAATGGTGGCATGGAAAAGGCTTCTCTCCTGTGTGTGTTTTGTTGTGCCTCCGTAGATTCCCTGCCTGACTGAAACACTTGTCACATTGACTACACTTGAAAGGCTTTTCTGCTGTGTGCAACTTTAAATGCATCTTTAAAGTTCCCGCACGAGTAAAACACTTGCCACACTGGTCGCATTCAGAAAGCTTCTTACCTGTGTGCATTCTTTGATGTTCCTTTAAATTCTTTTCCCACTTAAAATGCTTGCCACAATGGTTGCATACAAACGGCTTCCCTTTGGGATGTGATTTTTTATGTTGCGTCAGATTCTTGCGCTGGGTAAAACACATGTCACATTGGCTACATTTGAACGGTTTCTCCTGTGAGGAAGCTATTTTGTGTGACGTATGTTCCTCCATGTTCCTAGTTAACTAAAACTGCACCTGCATCTTGGGTAGTTTGAAACAGTGATCACAATGATGTTCTTTGACCTTCAAAGAAGGTAAATAACCTGCCAATGTTAATACAGAACGATTCTTTGAATAAGGTTATTTAAACCAGTCCATATTACAAGTACTATAAAGTGGAATCACACTGAAACTGTGTAAATATAAACAATACTGATTCGTAAGGGCAGGATGGGGGAGGGGGGGTTAACACCTGTTGACGGGGGAGAGGTGGTTATTAAAGACGCCCGGTTTATTTCAAATCCTTTAATTAGCAGCAAAGGTACAAAGTCAAACTTTTAAAGAAAGAAAAAAGTCGGCTCTTTTATGTTTAGTGCTGTCTTCTCCGGCAGATGAGTACCTTCTAAAGTGAACAGTTACCTTGTTCATAAATTGTAATGATTATTTTATCACCTGGAGAGGGTGGGGGCGTATTAACTTCAAGACAGCAGGCCTAAAAGAGAAGGGAGGGGGGTATAATAGGGCTTTTATAGTATTTCTGGTCAAAATAATGTATGGGAGTATAAAACCTCTCCCTAAATGAACACTGGGCTAGGATAAACTGCAAGAGTCCACCAGGCTAAGTCTGGAATAAATGCAGGCTAGGGGGCATTTAATAGAGTACTGCTGTCATTTTCCCACACAATAATTCACCTTGAGTTGAAGAGTAAGAGTTGCATGCAAATTAATTTCAGCTTTCAGAAAGCATGGGCCAAACAAATGAAATTTCTTAATAACTCTCAAGGGACTGTTCATTTTTTATGGGGTGGTGGTGGGGGACCAGGATTTGACAGATATTCCCTGTAAGATATAATGACCCTCTCTTCATAAGAAACCCTATACCCTCCCCCTCCCCCCCCCCCCCCCCCTCATAATCCTAAGTTTTCAAGATGACTTCCCATTCCAAACAAATCCAATAAAGTAAACTTAAACTTATCAAGCTTAACGTAATAATTTTCAGATAAGATTGTTGTTTGAAGTGATAATAATTAACAATTATCATTCCACCATTGCACCATTTTACCATATTAGGTCAAAAGAACATGCAAAATATGACACGTTGTTACACTATGTAGAACAGGGCAAAAATATGGATGGAAGGCAGAGAAACAAATGGCTGGACTAAACCGCCCAAACTTTGACTTGTTAATGTCCTCAATAGTGGAATAAATCGCTTATTCAATGGTTTAACATACAATACGTGCAGACATTTCACTCATTGCTTGAACTATGCAACTCGCAAAGTATCCATGCATATTACATGTTAAACAATCGAATAAGGTATTTATTCACTGAAGTGGAGGTGAATAGAGGTGGATATTAACTGAGCCACAAAGTGGCAAGGTAAATATCCACCACTTTACTGACACTGACAGAGGTGAGTAACTATTTTAGTTATATACCACACAAGCTGAATAACCACAAGACCAAAACATTTCTTTCAGTACCCAAAGCGACATGGGAAGCCATTTTGGTTCCTCTTCAGCTGCATGGAGGTGAACAGTACTTTGCTAATCACCTCTGAGTTAACCAATCAGCGCATGCAAAAAGCACTAGTGACTTGAATGTGTGGTATACACTTACAAAACAAGTGTCACATGTGCACCGACTAATAATAATATCATTTGTTAACTGATGGGACCTGGTTGTTAGTAGGGGTTGACTGAATTTTTAACCAAATAGTTGGTGGGTTTGAGTTGATGCTGTCAAGTACATAAAACAAAGGGGAGAAATTAAATTGTCAGAACCTCAGAAATGCCATGATTTAGACATTCTGGTAGAATTTTGGCACTATTGTAGATGACCTCATAACACTCAATGTTAACTATCTGAACTATTTTGAGTGACCCCTTTACAAAACTTGATTTTCCAGCCGGCCCCCTTGAATAGCCAAATGTTTTGGCATGCCCCCGACAAAAATCCCACCAGACTCCCCCAGTCCCCAGAAACAGTTTACCAGTAAGTAAAAGAAAAAAAAAAAGAAAAAAAGAAAAGTAAGTAAAGACAATGCACAAGTGTCTTTGACTTTCTCCAGCCAAGACCAAGCTTCTGGATGTAACTCATCTAATGTGTCAGTGGCGGATCCAGACCTTCAGCTAAGCAGGGGGGGGGGGGGGGGGGTTGGCCATGGAGGTTGAAATTATTATACAAAGATAATTCCTGCAGTGCACAGAAAATGTGCTGTTTTTGAAAAAACGAAGGGTGGAGGGCCCTCCCCTGGATCCGCCACTGCATATTAAAGGGAAACTGTCACAGACGTTTTTTGACTTTTTTAGTAAAACGGCACCAAAATGTACGACTAAGTACTTCAACCATGCAGGAAATGCTCCTAGAACGTAAAGGGAAGGATATCTAGCAAATTGTTTAAAGAAGAGGGTGATCGTCAATAGTTTTCATCAATTTTTCCAAACGACAAGGAGAGAACTTAGTCAGGCTGACTTTTTCAAGTTCAGATCAAAAGCTCCCGATGGTATCACAGTGATATCACACTATATTTAGCTTCAGCACACTGGTATAGTAATTTCAAGAAAAATTGATCACTGTTAATAGGTTTCCAATGGTGTAAACACGTTTTTGGGCTGTTGAATTTTTGAAGTTATGCTCGTGACAGTGCCCCTTTAAGCATGAAACAATTGTTATCCATAATTTCTTTTTCAACATGAAAGGTCAAAAGACTTTTATCATCAATATAATATTATAACAACTGAAATAAAATTTATGCTATTCAACAAAACAAAAAAAGGGTTTTCAATAAAAGCCAGTTACTGGCAGTCTACCGCTGCCTATAGGGCCTCTTACCGCCGTCTGTTAAGATGTCATTAAGAAATTAAACAACAAGCTTTTTGAGTGGAAAGGGGCCTTACTGTCCCTTTTGTGGTCACAGCTATCTATTTCTCCTTCAGCAGCACTAACAGTGGATACCAATTGAAATGTTATTGAAACCCCTGCAAAACTTGCACTAAACAGGTTGGCAGGTTTTATGGTAAAGGTAAAGAATCCGATCCAAACAACGCAACGGCCAACGCGTCAGCCGACGGTCGACAGTTGGCTGACACACGGCCGACAGTCGACCAACAGTCGGCCGACGCATCGGCAACTATTTTTCTTTACATGATTCACCGCGGATAAATGTTGCGTCGGTAACTTTTTCTCTTGAAATTAAATCTTTCATTGGTCAAGTTAGGTGTTTTGTCTCGTCTTTTTAAATTCTGTAACCATTTGTTTGGATCGGATTCTTTACCTTACCTGGTTTTATGACGACAAAGCACAGTTATTATAGGCAATTCAGCATATACAAAACGCCTCCTGATGTATGATTTAGCGAAAGAACGTCATGAACATGAAATAAAATGGAAGCTTATAATTTATACAGGAGGAAACAAAGGCCAGTGCCGATGCCAAGTCAATAAATAAACAATATTTTGTCAGCAGGAAACTAAATTTCTCGTCTTTAATTTGCGCGATAGCTTTTCCTCGCGAAAAATTAACATCGCAGATTCTTTGCTGTCTCTAAAGTCCCGCGAAAATGAGTAAAAAATAAGGAACTTCATAAGCTTAGCTTATAGTAAATAGTATTAATTAACGAAACTTATTTTTGGTATATATTTATATCGAATAGTGGATAATGTGCTTGCTGATTAAAATTCTTGCTTCTCAGACAGTAAATCTGTTTTGTGTTTTTATTACCTTTCCAAAAAAATTGGGTCAGTACGGCGACGACCGGGCGATATGAAACCAAACATTTTATTGAGGATGTCTTCATAACCTGGCAACGACGCAACTCAAAGATCAAAATATCTGCGATAGACGGGTAGAAGAGAACCAATTCGTAGTTCAAGTTTTCTCTACTATTATTAAAGATACCATTATAAAGTTTTCCTTACCTTTACTGTAGTTACAAAAGTGAATACACTGATCTGAAGATCTTCAACCAACTTCAACAACGATCGATCGAAAAGCAAAACACTGGAGCCCAGTCCGGCTCTGGACGACCCAGACGGACTGGGGGCTAAGCGACTGGATACCCAGAGAAATTCAGAGAAAGAGGACTGGACTTCCTGGTCGCGAATGGAAGAGTAAGGGCGCATTCTTTTGGAACTACTCTGGCTATTCTCATTCCGGTTTAGGAATAATAGAATACATGAGATACCAGTTCCCAAAAGAATGCATAAGCTGAAAATGGAATACTGTATCTGCACAGGTGTGACCTGCGAATATTAAAACTTTTTTCTGCAATTAAAAAGTGTTGCGATATGGCTGAAGTATTGGCCGTAACTACCAGCTTTTTGGCTATTTCCTCAAATTTTTCGGTTAGATGCGTTTACTACATGCCTTTCAAAGGACGATGGCAAAGAATTGTTTGTGCAGCTGACTGCTTTGTGTAGTGCAAGGATGTCTCAGGAAGTATGCTCACATACAAGGGTTTATCTAGGAAAGTGTCCCACCTTATTCCCTGAGTCACTTCAAAAGATGTTTCAGAATAAGCAGAGGAACAATTTTCTAGTTTTTTCGAGCCTGGCAGCCTGACCGGCTGCATATGATTTCCCGCCAAAACTATCCCCAAAGAATGCGTATTCTGCCTATTCTGAGTAAACCATATTCTGTTTATTCCATTCATTCTGCTCTCGGGAAGAGAATGAACGGAATAGCATTCTGTTCATTCCAAAAACGGAATAGGTCCCAAAAGAACGTGATCACTATCTATTCCAAGTATTCTTATTCTGGAATAATCCCAAAATAATGTGCCCTAAGAGTAAAGATTGCCTTTGTTATCTGAAATTTTGCTTATGAAAAATTAAAGACATCATTAGGTATATGTAATATCTTGTTCTCGTTGTTGAAATTCCGTAGGCAAAACATTACATAGTAACTTCACAACAGGGCATCATAAATCCAATTAAAGAACAAATTATGATAAAAATTATGGTCATGATAATAACATATTTTTATAGCACCAGTATCCTTGAATTTTAGAGGAACTTAAACATTCCTTAACAAAAACAAGGCTTTCTTGTTCAAAAGCCCTTTTGGCATTCCACCAGGGGAAACCTAATTGGGATATACCTAATTCCCCACAATTGCTTTGTTCTTTGCAAATTCAACAATTTAATGAAATGTGTATTTTTAGGTGTGGGAGTGGAGTATGTGATCATTTCGATACCAGTACATGTAGATACTTCAGATCCATTTAAAGAAAACAAAATTCACAGAGGAGGTGACCTGTATAGCAGTAAATGCTTTCTTTCCAGGAGGGCAAGAGGCATGTGAAAAGTTGAGCTAACAACGAAGAAGTAAAACAATTGAAGACATCAATTAATTAAATAAATAACATAGATATAGAACTAAGGTTATCATCCAACCCTCCAAGTTAAGACCATTTTAGTCGCCATGGCGACTAAAACTTTGGAGCTGATGACTAAATTGGAACCGAAGTCGCCACCCTGGCGACTAAAGTTGAGAAGCAGGATTGAAAGCATGAGCTTAATTTAGCGACTAAAATTTTTCACTGGTGACCAAACTTGAGCAGTCGGTGGCCAAATGGCCACTAAGGAAAAAAATAAACTTGGAGGGTTGTCATCCATGCAAAAAGATTACTTTCAGCACTGTCTGTTCAGAAGTTCTTATCTTCCACTCAGACATTCACTACTAACAAGGCTCATGTCAACATGCCTTCATTCCTGTTTGATTTCATTAATGCCACTTAAAAGTTCAGAGATGCTGAAGTAATTGTCATCCTTCTCACTTGTTGTTGTATTTACTGTGATGTGTGTTCTCTTATGACCCTCGAAAGTGCCCACGTTTCTGAAACACTTGCCACACTGTTTGCATTTAAAAGGGGTCTCTCCTGTATGTAACTTTGCATGCTTCCTTAAATGCACTGCCTGATTAAAACGCTTGCCACAATGGTTGCACTCGAAAGGCTTCTCTCCTGTGTGTATTCTTTTATGCTGCAACAGAGTTCCTGCCTGACCAAAACACTTGCCACAATGATTACATTTATAAGGCTTCTCTCCTGTATGCAATCTCCAATGCTGCTTAAGAGTCCCTGCCTGACGAAAACATTTGCCACACTGGCTGCATTCAAAAGGTTTTTCTCCTTTATGCAATCTCACATGTTGTCTTAGAGTCCAGCGTTTAAAATCTGTCTCACTGTTGTGTCTTCTTCTATGTTTCAATAGAGTTGCTGCTTGGCGAAAATATTTTCCACACTGATTGCATTTATAAGGCTTCTCTCCTGTATGCAATCTTGAATGTTGCTTTAGAGTGACTTCCTCACTGAAGCGCTTACCACATTGGTTGCATTCAAAAGGCTTCTCTCCTGTGTGTGTTCTTTTATGTCGTTCCATATTCCCTGCCTGACTAAAACACTTTCCACAATAGTTGCATTTAAAAGGCCTCTCTCCTGTATGCAATCTCGCATGTTTTGCCAAATTTTGTGGTTGCTTAAAACATTTGCCAC
Organism: Meandrina meandrites; assembly: GCA_963693305.1. Lineage (NCBI taxonomy): Eukaryota > Metazoa > Cnidaria > Anthozoa > Scleractinia > Meandrinidae > Meandrina > Meandrina meandrites. Next base: position 32,368,011 of record OY855906.1, read on the forward strand.
ACTGGTTACATTCGAAAGGCCTCTCTTCTGTGTGTGTTCTCGCATGTTGTGCTAGATTTCCTGCCCGATTAAAACGCTTGCCACACTGATTGCATTCAAAAGGCTTCTCTCCTGTGTGTGATCTTGCATGTTGTGCCAGATTTCCTGCCTGATTAAAACACTTGCCACACTGGTTGCATTCAAAAGGCTTCTCTCCTGTGTGTATTCTTTTATGTAGCATTAACCTGCTTGGATGTATAAAACCCTTGCCACATTGGCTACATTTAAAGGGTTTCTTGTCTGGCGAAGCTGGCCTCTGTGATGTATTTTTCTCCATGTTATAAGTTTAAATAAAGCTGTCACTGCACTTTGTGTAATTTGCACCAGGACCTTCATGTATAAAAGCAAAAGGCAATAACTCAGTAATGTTACTGGAAAATGATTTATTGAATTTGTAAGCACGGACATAAATTATGTCTAACAAAGTCAGATGTTAAGACTTCCCTGGTGAAAATCTTTGCAGGATCTTCAAAGATCTTCAAAGATCTTTAAAGATCTTTCAAGATCTGCAAAGTTCCTGTAAAGATCCTTGAAAACAAGGATTTTTTTAGGATCTTCAAGGATCCTAAAGGATTTAAGAAGGATCTTTTAAAGATCTTATGAAGTTCCTGACAAAGATCCTATCAAAGATCTTTTCAAGGATCCTTCAGGATCCTCCAAATTTCTTTTTAGGATCCTACAGGATCTTAAAAGAATCCTGTCAAAGATCCTTTCAAGGATCTTTATAAGAATCCTTAAGGATCCTCAAGGATATGATGAAGATCTTACAAGGTTCTTATGAAGATCTTTTCAAGGATCTTCTAAAGATCTCTGTCTGGATCTTCTAGGATCCTCACAGATCTTGTAAGGATCTTAAAAAGATCTTAAAAAGGATCTTTTAAATGAACTTTCTCAGGATCCTTAAAGATCCTCAAGGAATTGATGAGGATCTTACAGGGATCTTGAGAAGATCCTGTCAAGGATCCCTCAAAGATCTTTCTCAGGTTCCTTAAAGATCCTCAAGGATTTCATGAGGAACTTGCAAGGATCTTATTTGGATCCTATAAAGGATCCTTCAAAGATCTTTCTCAAGATCCTTGAGAATCTTGAAGAATTTACTGAGGACCTTACAAGGATCATAAGAGGATCTTATCAAGGATCTTTCAAAGATCTTTCTCAAAATCCTTAAGGATCATTAAGGATTTCACAAGGACCTTAAAGAAGAATTTGAAGAGGGTCATTTCAAGGATCTTTTCAATGGTATGATGAAGACTTTACTAAGATTTTAAGGATCCTTTCAAAGATCTTTGTTAGGGTCCTTAATTATGATGATCTTCCAAGAATCTCTAGATGAACCTCTAATGAAGATCTATAGTAATATTGTATTTCATAATTTCCAATTTTATTCAGCAATTGAAGTTTCACTGCTGTTCCATGAAAAATAAAAAAATATACATAGTTTACCTATCTATTCAGGCAGTTAAAATTTTGCACTTTAACATTCTGATGCCATAATCACTTCACATTTCCATAAACAAAGTACAAACAGTAACAATTTTTTTAAGCTCATTTAGCTTGATCTTCGAGTAGCTTACATGGACTGTTATTGCTGATATAGGCTCAGTTTTTCTTGTGGAAACAACGCACTTTCCAAAGCAGTCACTTTACCTTTTGGAATGGTCAAGGTTGAATGAAAAAGAGATTACAATCGCATCCGAGAACAGTGATGTCTTCATAAAGTTCCCACATGACTATCTTTCTCACATATCATTTCTGTGAGATTTAAAAGGCCTAAAACCTCCATGCACTTATTTAAATGATTCCTGAATACTTTCCAGCAAATGAAAAGCCTCTGAATGGAGTAAAAAAGCCGAGTTTATAATGCTCACGAGCCGCCATATTGGTTTTGAATGCTGAGAAGAACCTGGGAATGAGTTTCTCTATCCCATGATGCAACGCTCTTCACATGCGCGCGTGATTTCAACGGTCAGAAGAGAAGAACAGTTTACGGAGAAATGATGTTTATAAAGCAACAAAATAACCATCTTTCAGCTCTGAGAAAGAATGTAAGTTAAGAACAAAGTATTGTAAGGCTTCTGTAAGTAATAGTATCGATAAACGTTCTTGTAATCATCTGCATTCTGCTCGGTGATCTGAGCTGCAGTATGCAGTCAGTTTGATGTTGATATTTTGAATTTCTGTAATGCATATGCTTCGTTCTTGTCCACAAGTATTGATTATTCTCTTAATAATGGCTTATATGAAAGATTTTAGCATTTAAACTTGTGATAGAAGTCGATCTGAAAATGTTTCTGTAATGAATAATTTCTTCCAGAGGAAGGATTCCCTGCTAGCAGAGGCTGTTTTCCTGGGTGATCGTTAAAAGAAAAGAACCTCTTCTAGCAGGGAAGGGGAAGGAAATAATTAAGACTTTTTATGCTTGCTTTCAATCAAATAATTTTGCGATTTTGTTGTAGGTCTTAAAGCAGAAGGGCTTGAAGAAGGCATTCATCAACAGAGCAATTATTTTTAAACAATAAGCTAAGTGAAAGATAATTCATAAATGTATGAGGCGATATATTTCCATCATTTTAATCACAAGTACATTTTGGATGTGACTTTGAATTTTAAATAACTTCAAAGGCAGCCACATGCTTTTTCACATGAGAAAACCTGTAAATAGAGTGAGTACAGTAAAATCATGAAAAAATTGCTGATTTACATTGAATCAAGAGTGGGCTCTTAGCTTCTTTTGGTACCAGACACAAATCCATATTTACTTTTAACCATTGTTTGTGTCTCAGTAAATGCATTTAGGTGCAGTATTGTATAATTTTCTTGCCCTTGTTTCTTCGTTTCTTGTTTATATTGCAATGAAAACAAAGGGGATGATTGCCAAAGCAAGAAATGAAGGGCAAGTTAGCTTTGTGAGGTGTACAGTGTTAACTTAAAGGGAATGTCTGCTCTTTAGGCAAGTTGACATTGATTTGTTTGAAATAATGCCTAAATTACAAATTTTACTGGACAACGGAGAAGTGGCATTTAATTAAAACAATAAACGGACAAGATTATCGCTTTTAAATTTCCCGCACGCCTCCATTTTGGATTTTTTTACAGCAACACATTGCCCACACAAAAGAACCTCTGCTTACTAACAATATAGCGGTAATGCAATGACAGCATAAAATTCAAAATGGCAGCGTGGGGGAAATGCAAAAATGATAATCTTTTCTGTTTATTATAAATTATAATTAAATGTTATATTTCTCCCTTGTCTGGTAAAATTTGTAATTTTGGCACAAACAACTCAAACAACTTACCTTTTGCAGTTACTGTTGCAAACCGTTTTTAACAGATTGATTTTGACCTTGAGACACTCTTGTTTTGAAAACGAATTTCAGGTCAAAATGATCTTAAACAGTATTTTTCTTTGAGGATTATGGTAATAAATCTGCAGTAAATCATTTTAACCTGAAATTCATTTTATACTACATCACATATCCATATTTCAAAAATACTCTTGAAATTATATATTAAGCAAAGGTATAATCACTGCTTTTTATTTTTGTTATTATTATACTTATTTTGTCTAGATGCAAATAAAGAGTTTACGAGATATCATTTTTGAATCTCTGAGCAGTCACTTTAATCTCACTCACTGGGCATGTAAAATTAATGATCCTTAAGAAATCTAAGAGGATCTTTTAAAATTATCCCATAATGAAGCACAACAATATTTGCCTTCCTGTTAAGATCCTCCAGGTTCCTGTTAAGATCCTTCATATTCCTGTTAAGATCCTCCAGGTTCCTGTTAAGATCCTTCAAGTTCCTGTAAAGATCCTTCAGGTTCCTGTTAAGATCCTTCATGTTCCTTTTTAAGATCCTCCAGGTTCCTGCTCAGATCTTTAAGGATCTTTTAAAATTCTTGCAGGACCCTGTAAAGATCCTCAAGGGCCTTGCAAAGATCCTTAAGGATCTTTTAAAATTCTTGCAGGACCCTGCAAGGTCCCTGCAAAGATCCTTCAGGATCTTAAAGGATCCTTGAGGATCTTTAAAGATCCTTCAGGATCCTGAAGGATCTTTGCAGGGACCTTGCAGGGTCCTGCAAGAATTTTACAAGATCCTTTAAGATCCTTGAGGATATGGATGAAGATCCTTGAAGATCCTCATCAAGATCCACAAAGATCCTTGCACAGATCTTTAAAGATCCTCAAGGATCTTAAAAAGATTTTCACCAGGGTTAAGCTAAAAAAATGTCAGTTGGCTTAGAGAGAGAGAGCACCAAATTTAAAACTAGCTAAGTATTGAATAATAAATTATTAGGAGGCCTTCCAGCTAAAAAAAAAGCTTGGTTACTTGTTATGTGCCTAGACAAGTAATGAACACTAGTAAAAAGAATGCACTTAAAACCCCACATTCCAAGTATTAGTAAGTCTAAACAGGTTCTTATATAAATGGTGTTTACTGAGATTTTAAGTTTTCAAATACAGTAGGCGCTTATTTTCTTGGGAAAAAAAATGTTTTTGTTGCTGGATGAATATCGGTACTGACAGTTGTTAATGCTAAATATAGAACTGATGTATTTGTGCAGTCACAGCTGTGTATAGTACTCACTTACCTTATTACAGAAATATAAAGACGCATTTTAACAATGAACGAAAACAAAATCTATGTGTTATAAAATTAACATGAATTTTAAATTAACATGAAATTAACATGAATGGAAAGACAGAAAGGCAATGGACATTTTGCACAAGAAAGTAGAAGAAGTGATCGAGCTATCAGCTTGGAGGTAACAATTGTTACATTGACATACAAATTTGACAACATTTAAAAAAATTAAATATGATGATCTGTTCACTGACTTTGACAAAGAAAGAAGACAAGGCTGGAGACCGTTCTCTTCTTTCTTAGTGGAACCCACCAGCAAGCGCTTAAACTTGCCCAAAATACATCAAAACGGCCTGAGATGCAGGCAAACAATGAATACAACAAAGCAACAAAAGTGAACTTCCTGGGCTGCCTGTGTTGTGTGGCACCCATCAGAGAGCAATAACACCTCGCCTTTATAGGGAGCTGCATGAATTTTAACTGGTAATTCACCTCAGAATACCCACCACACCTCTGACAAGTGCCGGGTCTTTAATGAAAGCACTGGCAATGACTTAAATTAAGGTGCATAAAATTGAAATCCACTTTGATAACATGTGTCGTCAATTTCCAGGCATATATACTGAAATGGCATTGCAAGGAATTTGGCTCATTTTCTTTGCCCAGTATTGCTTGTTTTATATGATTTATTAATTCTAAGTTGTAAATGAATAATTTCTATGAATAAGAACCTGTTTTAAATTTTAGGCTAAAACAGGTTCTTATATAAACGGGATATAATGGCAAATTATTTTAGTCTAACAGGTTCTTAAATTTTCGGTTCTTTTACTGTATGCAGGTTTTTACTGCATAGCCGACACTAATTGACCACACTTGCTGGTGACTTTACACCACAAAAATAGAAAGTGTCATGCTTTGATCTCCCAACTGAAATCAAAGTCGTTATAATATTATAGTAAGCATTACATATCAGACAATTAAGCAGCCGAGAAACGTTTTAAAAGATTTTTAGAAATGTTTTAAAACAAGTAGAAAGAGTAGAAGAAAGATTGTAAGATTTCCATTAACAATTAGAGTAGCGGTACACACGCAAATAGGTGGGGAAAAGATACCCTGCAAGCAGATCTTCTTTGATCTTCCCGACGATCAAAGATCAAAGAAGACTCTGCTCACAGGGTAGGGACAGGAGAGCTTTGTCAAAAAAAAGCTTTCAAATTCGAGCTAAAAGCTGTGATTTTATTTTTAACTCTGTAACTGTATCACAATAGCGATTGACTCTTCAGATATGCCACATTCAAGTGCTTAATAATCTCAAGATTACATGCACTAGCTTCCTTGATTAGTTCTTCACGTGCCATAAATAAATTATGTCATGTTTAGTCACTTCAACTTCAACTTTAACAAGAAGATGCAAGCATCTTAAAACCGTGCTTTTTTAAATTAACTCCATTTTTGCTAATTAACAGGTTCCTTACTCAGAAAAGTCACGGTTAAATTAAATTTGTTTTGTACTCAGAGTAAAGGACTATCAAAGTAGTCACACGAGTCACACAATCCATTATTGCACCATCACCCTTTGCCGTTGTGAAATTTATGATGACGTAATGGTCTTAATCTGGAACTTCGCTTGGGACATGTATGGGCATGAATTAAATATTCCGCTATTTGAACACTATTAATAAGAGCAATTTTCCTTACCTAAAAGTCACGATTAAATGTAATTGGTTTATACCGTGAGTTAGGCAGTAAGAAGGTAGTCACGCGAGTCTCACATTTCAGGCTTGGCATTGTTCACGATAATCAAGTGCGGCGGTAATTTCCCTACCAATGACGCAATCCTTGCAAGCACTTACCTAGGCACAATTTGTTTCCTTCAGATCTCTGAACTCGCTTCGATGAAACAGTCGATTCACTTCAAATGCCTAAACCCACGAGAAATACTCGCAAAATTTCCAACTTATTAACGACCATTGCTTCTGGTGAAATAAGCTTGTAAAGTAAGCATGATATTATTTGTCACGTAACGAAAGTGAAAGCTACAACGTCAGCACATTCCGTGGCTGAGTTAATACCATTTTTTAGTGTATTCAATATTCGCTTCGAATCCAACGCTTCGATAAAACCAAAAGAAAATATATTATACACACAATAAAAAAAATATATCCGCAAAATTTTCCGTACATTCATGTTTCAATGTGTTTGTGCTATGAGTGGAGGACTAGCAAAGAAGTCACGCGAGTCACACAACCAGAGGTTACGTTATTCAAGGCTATCTTTAGCTTGGTGGTTTTTTCCCCAAAAATGACGTAACCCCTGCACGTTCAGGCAAGCTCAATTGTTTACCTTTGCAAATATTTATTTTTCCTTCAAATCTCTGATCTCGCTTCGATGAAGCGGCCAAAGAATCCACTCCAATTGCCAAAACCCACAAGAAACACTTGCAAAATTGCAAATAAATTAATGACCATCGCTTCTGGCGAAATAAACTTGCAAAAGCACAATCTTACTTGTCACGTTGCGAAAGTGAAAGCTGCAACGTCAGCGCATTCCATGGCTGATGTCATACCTTTTTTTAGTGAACTCAATATTCCCTTTGAATCCAACGCTTCGAAAAAACCCAAAGAAAAATATATATTATTCACAAAAAAGAAAACATTATCTGTAACATTTCCCGTACATCATTGTTCCAACAGCTTTTGGCGAATAAGCATCCCAGGTTGCGTGATTCAGTCCTGATCGTGATTTGGCCGAGCGGAGGTTTGGGTCTGGTCACCGACAAAAAAAATACTACTACGACGACGACTACGACGACTAATAAATCCCGTGCAGAGCAAGAACCACGCTCGGCCCATGGCCGTGCGGTTAATAATTTATTGCTTCCATAAATTGCTTTATTGCTTCCTGTTACAATACATACTAAACATCACATATACTATACTATATTTGTTTATACAAAACAAATGATGAGGGAGTCTATAGAAAAGCAAAAAAAAAAACAGGCTTGAAATTATAGATCCCTAATTAGAAATTTATCAACTGTGACTTACAATTGTACTATATTTTAATGGTATAATAACCCCGATATTAATTATCAAACTTGAACAGATAATACACAGCTGGTACACAGATACTCACACAAGTGTGAACTCGTAAAATATTTTACCACTAAAAAAAATGTACGCCATTAAACTAGAGTTTCACTCTATCAAATGCCTAATAGCTTTATAAATCAGCTTTTTGTACATCTTTGCATTGTGGATACAAACGATTGACAAAGACAATCAACAATCAGAACGAAGTGAAAATTTCAAGCATTCGAAAACAAATGTCTTTTCATTTCCTGTTGTAGCTGAAAAACCAAGTTGATTTGTTTGTACACTAAGATTGCTATTCTAGCTTTAAAAATAAAGAAAACAAGTTTCTCTTACCTTCAGGAAAGACAAAATAAAAGATCGAGAACTGCTTCAAACCACGATATGATCTCCACTCGAACTGACGTGCTACAGATGACACCAGAGCCCAGTCTTTTCACAATAAATATATCGAGATCGCGTAAACAAAGGACTGGACTTATTCTCATGAACGGCGGATCGAAAAAAAAGCAAAACACTGCATTAGAAACACAGAAAAACAAGAAACTTTAAATCATTAGCTTAAAGTTTAACCGCGTTCTTGCTTTAGTAAAATTAACTGACTCATTGAGTTTTACTAGGTAAAACTCAATGAGTTTTAGTAGGTATCTCACTCCCTCCTGATCCTGAGGTGTGTCCTCTGGATAGGACCTCTCGCCTTCCAAATGTTTCCCCCTATCGTCATATCCAATCTAATTGTGATATATATAAATATTCATTCTATCCAAGATCGATCGTGATGTGGAATCAACTACCTATACGTAATCTACCTTTGTCAAATTTCTAATCAACAATTATGCCAACCATTAAATCTATGGTATGATGCCACTAATTTAATTAGGATATTAATTAGATTTTACTTTTATCTAAGAATTAGCTTTTATGAATTATATTTCACTGATGTAAATTTAGCCCTCCTAGTATAGTTTTTACTGTTTTAGGAGTATCTTATTAAAGCATTAAAGCACTAGCATATCATGTACACATTCACAAAATTCATTTGCCTGTGAAAACAAGGCCATGGTTAGTCTGGAGTGATATTTTTGGAAAACAAATTATTTCTTTGTCTTGGTGATTTAGCCTGAATATGGTTTCACTTCAGGAAGAGCCTGCCTGTATGGTCCATTAGGGTTGTCACCAGTGGCGGATCCAGACCTTACCTAAGAAGTGAGGGGGGGGGGGGGGGTGAGGGGGGAGGGGGGTGAAGGGGGAGGGGGGTGAGGGGGGAGGGGGGCGTCACTATGAATGTTAAATTAATTTTATAATTAAATTTACTAATTAAATTTATAATTATAAAATATATTTAAATTCTTAACTCCTTTTTATATATCTATTTAACATAATAAATGTATTTATGTTAGTGTCCCCAATTAACTATCCTTAGCTAAATACCCTGACACTTAAATAAAGTATATGTATGTATGTATGTAATGTTGAATTCTGCGTGGATAATTCTGGCGCTATTTCCGAAAAAATAAGGGGGGGGGGGGGGGGGGGAATCCGCCACTGGTCACAAAGTGTGAGGCAGCAAGGCGTGTGAACCATTCTGGTTAGCCTGCATAGCACTTCTGTTATTCTGCAGTTAGCAAAATGGTACTCAGGTTAGCCTAATATCGCACTCCGATTACTCAGCTTGCGGTTAGCCTTTTAACTGGGATTAGGGGATTCCTGCCTCGCATGCCTCGCATGCCTTGCTGCCTTGCATATTTGTAATACTAGTTCATGGGTTGTTTCATTGATATACCAAGGGAGAGAAAGGGGGATGTTGAATTTTCAAATTGATCGGTAGATAAACAGGAACAATATATTCATCATCACACGGCTTTTGAAGCTATGGAAGCCATAATGATGCATGATTTTGATCAGGAGTCATGATATAGCCATGGAACTGAGAAGTACCCAAGGCAATTTGTTCAAATCTCCCAAACCCTCCATATGCTTTTAAGTCCCACCCCGATACATCCTCAGAAACTCAGGGCTTCAAAGGGGACGGGAAGGGAAGGGAGAGACTGGGAGCGGGAGAAAAGGAGGGAGAGGGGAGGGGGGGAGGGGACGGGAAGGGAAAGGGGAAAGGAGTTTACGTTTGCGACTTGCTTCTGGAATATGATTATTTACAATTTATTACTTTCCCTTCCCCTCCCCTCCCCCTTCCTTTTCTCCCGCTCCCAGTCTCCCGTCCCCTCTGAAGCCCTGGGTTTCCGAGGATGATCCCGATAATGAGATTAAAGATTACCAGTTAGCAAATATGAATTTGCCTGCAGTCCTTTGTGTATTGAAAACAATGAACAGAACAATGGACGCATTGAAGATTGTCCGTTTTGCTGTTTCTTCTTGCAACTGTACTAAACACCTAGTTCATTGCTCTTCTTGCCTTTAAAAATTGTGTTTCTCTTTAACCTTTAAAAACACGACAGACAAAAAAGTGCAATAAAAGTGAGCTACCTATGTTCATTTCCGTCGTACTAGCCTTGCAATTTCATTTGTTGTTCTACATAAACTAAACTCGTACATAAATTTATAACAATTATACTCTTCATATCATGAGCTTGGGACGCCTGTGAGCTGATGGTGAGCACGCAGTCATGGCTGTATGCATTTGTATGGGGGAGTTCACCTGCTGCATGCCTGCATGGAGTAATTATAAAAATAAAATGACAGCTCCCTCCCGTGCCTATTTTTAAGTGATCCCTCCACTTTATCTCTTGATTTTTAGCATTGTGCATTTATTGCGAATTTAGTAAACGAAGAAGCCAAGGACGAGAACCCGTCTTACATTTCCAGGGGCGTAGCGTGCAGTTTTCGTGAGGTACGCACGAAAGACGAATTTAAGCGAGCGCCTAAGCCGCGAGCCGCTAGGGGGTCGATCGGGGGCATGCCCCCGTGGAAAGTTTATTCTTTAATAGGGGCTCGGAAATGCCATTTCCCGCGATTTCCTGGTGACAGTTTCATAAATCGAAACATAGAAAAACGTTTTGTTATTACTGAGTAATATTAACTAATGTTGTTTAAGTGTCAACCTTTGGGACAATTACCAGTAGATTTCACATGTATGGGAGAGACTAATCGGTGTTTTCCAGTGTTCACAGGCAAAGGGCAAGAAGTCAGGCCCCTTCTGACGGGCAAATTTCAAAACCACATTGACAATGTCGATATCATTATGTGTACGAATGTGGAGAATTGGTAGGGAGGATAACCTTAAACCGTTGAATCGATTACTCGGTTAGGAGTTGAACTTACCTAATTGCGCGGAACCGTGGAAAGTTTGGCTCGAGTATCCGATAGTAACAAATTAGGGTGATATATTTAAAAGGCAAAATATATAAATATGAAAAAGGTTTTACGCCCTTATGCGTAGTATTGCGGGACATTTTTATTCGTCATCTGTATTTTAACTCGCCCTTTGGGCTCGCCAGAATATTGCAAGACTTATGAGATTATACAGAATATTTAGCAATAGAGTGATTTTATGCAACCCGTGAAACAACATCTAACAATTACATGTAGTGCGTAATAGAGCGGTTTTCAAATGAGTGTCGTAAAACCAAAACCAAAGTAATCACTCTAGCCAATCACAAAGGGCACAGACAGTCCAGTGAACCAATCAAAACTCGAAGCAAATACATGAAGCCGGCACAAAGCGCGGGAAAACGTGCGCTAGCGAGTCGCGATTGGTTTCGGTTTTACTTCTGATTGGTTGCGAAAATGGCGCGAGTTTTTTAAGCCAATCACTGAGCGCAGTAATACAAAACCAAAGCAAACACGAATTACTTTCGACACTCAAGTGAAAACCGCTCTAATAGGCAAAACTAAACCAATGAAAACAATATAATTAGTGTGTGATACCACTTTATTACACACTATTTGGATAAAGGTACAAAGTTTTAAGTTCCATATAAACGTTTTACAACATTATCAAAATACCAAAGCGTACTAGTATGTCGCAGTACTACTATTTAATATGGGAAAATCAACTTGGTTCGAACGCAAATAAACGCCGGGGCTTCGATTAAACGCCCCCGGCGTTTATTTAAAAAACAACCGTTTTGCCCGGCGTTTAAACGAGGCCGGCGTTTAATCGGCGTCCGGTGTTTAATTGAGAAAATATACTTAAAAATACGCTGCATAACTTACTTACAAACATTATTTAGAAAGCGCTTCCTTGCAATATATTTTTTAACACATTGATGCATAATACCGCACTGCAAATAATAAAATCCGATTTATTTTGGTTACCCTTTGACGACCATTCTATAATTAAAGAATTTTATGCCAGGGGTTCAATGAAAGAAATTGTTTGAGCGACGTTATCTTGCTTTCAAAGGTCGTTTCTGACCAGATATTGACCAGACCAGATATTGAAAATACATGGCTTGTCCCTTCTCTTGATGATTCCAGCAGTTTAGAGTGTTTCGAAGAGCAACTATTTTTTATTGCAGTTTGCTTTATCGGTTTCTGCATAATCTATTCCAAACCATACCCCAAAAACGTTAACTTTGTTTTTGACCCACTTCGAAACTCTTCCGGGCTAAAAATGTCTTCTACACCGGACAGTTATTGATAAAAATTAATAATTCATTTTTGGTGAGAATATTCCGTTAAAACACTTTTTTGTGTATGGTATATTTTGGTTTCTGGAGATTTTGAAGCATGGTCAATTTGCAGGACGCTGCCAAAGGTCAAATTTGCATTCTGAGACCGAAATGTGTGTAATATCCCGTAGAGATACTATTCCAATCATAGCAGGAACTTCATGTTCAAGTACTTGACATGTCGCGCCAGATTTAAACACTGATTGAATTCCGTGAAAAACGATGTTATATTAAATAATGACAATATATTTCTCAGTTGATTTAAACGCTGTCCAGTAGCTTATTTTCAGTAAGGTGTTAAAAATCTCGTTTCCCCCTTTTGAAAACGGTCACCGCACACCTGACCGCAACACAGTCGTTACCAAGGCTTCATTCCTGTTTGATTCTTTTTACGTCGCTTATAAGTTCACAGATACTGAAGCAATTGTCGTCCTTCTCCAGCTTCACTCTGTTGTGTGTTTCATTATGTAACGTCTCTTCAGTATGTGTTTTTTTATGTTTACTTAAAGCTCCTCCATATCTAAAACATTTGCCACACTGGTTGCATTTAAAAGGCTTTTCACCTGTATGCAACCTCGCATGTTCTGCTAGATTTCCTGTATGACTGAAGCACTTCCCACACTGGTTGCATTTAAAAGGCTTCTCTCCGGTATGTGTCCTTTTATGTTGCTTTAAAGCTCCTGTGTATCTAAAACATCTGCCACAATAGTTGCATTTATAAGGCTTCTCTCCTGTATGCAACCTCGTATGCTGTGCTAAGTTTCCTGCATGACTAAACCACTTGCCGCACTGTTTACATTCAAAAGGCTTCACGCCTGCATGTGTTTTCATGTGTTGCCTTAAAGTTCCTACATGTCTAAAATACGTGCCGCACAGCTTACATTGAAATGGCTTCTCCCCTGTGTGTATTCTTTCATGTCGCATTCGGGTCCCTGCCCGACTAAAGCACTTGCCACACTGGTTGCATTCATAGGGCTTCTCTCCTGTATGCAGTCTCGAATGTTGCCTTAGATTCCCTGCCTTACTGAAACACTTACCACACTGATTACAAACAAAAGGCTTCTCTCCTGTGTGTGTTCTTTTATGGTCCTTTAAAGTTTCCGTACGGTAAAAACACTTGCCACACTGGTTACATTTAAAAGGCTTCTCTCCAGTGTGCAGTTTCGAATGTTGCCTTAGATTTTTTGCCTTACCAAAACACTTGCCACACTGATTACAAACAAAAGGCTTCTCTCCTTCGTGTGTTCGTTTATGGTCCTTTAAATTTTCCGCAAGATCAAAGCACTTGTCACACTGGTTGCATTTAAAAGGTTTTTCATCCAAGGAAACGAGTTTTTGCAATGAAACTTCCTCCATGTTATTAGTTTAACACAATACTTGCTGCACGTTGTGTAACTTGCAATAAGTCTCAAGAACTCCTTAGACCTTCAAATGCAAAAGAAAAAATTAATATCCTTTTAATGTCGAAATCAAAAACTGTAAAAGTTGTCGATATTCAGCAATATTCCACTAGTGTTACCACCATTTTCATTGATACACGATGATCAAGATCGGTAAAACATCCGCAGAAACGTTTCCAAGATTTCCGTCAATCAAAGTTTGAAGGGGTTTCCGACAACGTCTCGGGCGAGCGATCACAAAAGTGAACTGGCGATAAATAGATTTTATTCCGTGACCAAAACTCCAACAGACGCAAATTAAACCCTTTTGTAGCTAAAGGGTTTTAGTATATACACACTCAGTGATCTTGCCTATTCCAGCAATCTGATTGGTTCGCTATCTCGGGCTAATGCCGCATTATTCACTCGCTACTGAGTGGAGAATGCATTATCCCATAAAACATAAAACAAAATGGCCGGCGTAAACTCGCGTTTCGCTAGCGTTTCAGAATCAAAAATAGTGAAAATAAAAGACGACAGCGAGCCAGAAAACACCAAGAAGGCAACGAACTCTGGCCTAAAAGTTTTTAAAGATAAGTGAAGAAGTCATGTTTTGCAAACAAGTGTTTTTCAGTTTGTTTATCGAGATAATTACTGTGATCAATTCGACCTATCGCTAAATAGGCAGCAATTAATTTTCACAACTACAATTTGTCTCATTACGAGTATTTTTGTAGACTGGTTTGCCTGACAGAACGAATTTCTCACCGAAATCGAGGAGAAAACAAGACAGGTCATATTACAACAAGGCAACACTCACCTCAATTCGAGCTGCCATTGACAGGCACCTTCGCAACGAGCCAAACAACAAGCCTTTCTCGATAACTTCGAAAACTTTGTTTGATCAGTTATCGATTTTCAAGCAGACTTTTGATTTAAGTTGCCGATTTGAACTGTTTAAAAGGACCATTTTGACGAGGATTTTATCGAAGATTGTGTATTTGCCATGTTAAAAGAATCTGCAAATAGTTTTGTACGTGTTTCGCGCATGAATTGAGACGTTAAATTAGACGTCAATAAAATTGCCTTTCATAGGTTTCCTTTTGAAAATGTCTAGATTGTCTGTTTTGAGATCACTTCGTGTGTATATACTAAAACAATTATTCTTTTCAATCTCGGTGAATAGCAGCAGAATATTTACCTCGCCGCTACGCGGCTCGGTAAATATTCTGCCACTATTCACCTCGATTTCAAAGAATAATTGTTAACTTTCTTATAAGATTAAATTTAGAAATACAGTTAACAATAAAGATTAGCGAAAAAACTGAGGAACGACGTTTCGGTGTCATCCTGGCACCATTTTCAAGTTAAAAAATTATTTGAACGAAAAGTAACTAATTTATACCAATGGTGGAGGTGCGAAATTGAATAAATTAAGATTAAAAATAGCTGTTCACTGTTCATGTTCATTCCAGTGAGGTGTCAAACACTGGTAATGAGTGCAGTGTCTGTTCAATGCCTAAACAAATACTTTTGCGCGAATGGAGTCTGACTGAGTGTTAAGGCTTGGTTTCTTCTTACGAATCCACAACATTTCGTGGATCAAGCAATCGAACTTTCCCTGACATTTCTTTAGGATCTTAAAGTTGTTAGTCAGGTCACCAACTGTATCAACTCGGTGTTCATTTTGAAGGTGTTTTCCGATGGCGGTAAATCGGTGTTCCTCAATGCGCTTGTAAAGATGACGGCTAGTGTAACCGACGTATTCTGCATCACACAGATCACATATATAGTTATAAACAACGCACTGTTGATTGATCAAAGGTGGTTTTGGCTCTTGTACTTTGAGATCATCGCCAATTTTACGGCTTCTGAACACCGGCTGTAGTTTGTGATCAAGTTTATTACTCAAGTCCGAGAGATGTTTTTTCACTATGTCCGCTGATTTCTGGTCTTTAAAAGGCAGGACAATGCGGTAGATATTCTCTGTTGGAGGCGTCGATCTTGTGTCTGGTGACATCACTGAATTAACGAAACGGGTGATGGTGGAGTTGATGTGTGATGCAGAATACGTCGGTTACACTAGCCGTCATCTTTACAAGCGCATTGAGGAACACCGATTTACCGCCATCGGAAAACACCTTCAAAATGAACACCGAGTTGATACAGTTGGTGACCTGACTAACAACTTTAAGATCCTAAAGAAATGTCAGGGAAAGTTCGATTGCTTGATCCACGAAATGTTGTGGATTCGTAAGAAGAAACCAAGCCTTAACACTCAGTCAGACTCCATTCGCGCAAAAGTATTTGTTTAGGCATTGAACAGACACTGCACTCATTACCAGTGTTTGACACCTCACTGGAATGAACATGAACAGTGAACAGCTATTTTTAATCTTAATTTATTCAATTTCGCACCTCCACCATTGGTATAAATTAGTTACTTTTCGTTCAAATAATTTTTTAACTTGAAAATGGTGCCAGGATGACACCGAAACGTCGTTCCTCAGTTTTTTCGCTAATCTTTATTGTTAACTGTAATTGTTAACTGTCTCATTAAACCGTTTTTTATATATAAGAACGTCTAATTTTGGGGCCGAGGCTAAGCGTTCTTATCTTTTTTACGATTTGAGGCTGAAAACGTTCTTAAGACGTTCTTATTGAAGTTACATGTTATAAGTCTAATTAAGATGGGCTACAAACCGGCTGAGATGTTCTACATAAATTATGCAGCATGCAAAAGGAAAAAAACAATGGTAGTTTTAAGGTATTTCCTTTTAAGCATTGAGTTAATTGCACTGTTAGACCGCAGTTTTGCATTTATTTATACTGCTCATTTAACACGAAATTAAAACACATGGGCAAAATAAAGATGTTCTCCGACTCTCAGCCTGGGGTATGTTCTCAGCATGTTCTTCAAATTTTGGTAAATCTCAGCCTCGACGTTCTTATAAAAAAGGCTCTTATAAGGAAAAGAGTGTAAACACTATAAAAATAAAAGGAACAGATCTTTAATGTCTGGTGAGCCGTGAAACGTATCGCGACATAATTCAGTTTGGCACTGTCGGCTTTGTATAAAATTAGTTTTTCGTTATGGTATGTGAAACCGTTTAGTTCCATTCGGTTTCCAAATTGCAAAGCCTTGAAATTGAAGGTTAAGTCTTGAAAAATCTTAAAAATGTCTTTCTTGTGTAATAAAGTTAACTTTGACTGAGTTTCTGAAGTCTTCTGTCGCCATATAATCTATTTAACGCCCGTTAAACTTCATGATCGCTCATGCAAAACGTCATTTCAACCATCACTGACAGAAATCTTGGAAACGTTTCCATGGGTATTTTTGATATCGATCATCGTGTATCAATCAAAACAGTAGTAGACAAGAGACCATGGATGTTGTCCTAAATAAGGTAGACATTTAAGTCCAAAACTTTACGCCAAGTACCAAACACGAGGGTGTATATTAAATGGGGCATACGTCTAGTCAATAAAGAGCTAAAAAAACAAAATGCTAATTAAAAGCGTAACTGAACGCTTTCAAGCCCAGCTACATTCTTTAAACTTGGTGAATAAAAACTTTTGCCTGTAGTATGTTTACCATACGATTCATAAGTTGTCCAGAATTCATGTTTTAAGGGCGCGTTCGTTTGGGAATTTTCTGGAATAAAAATATATTCTGGAATACATTCCGGCTATTTTGCTCCTGGGAGCAGAATAGCCGGAATGGAAATACAAGTATTTCGGAACAGGAAGAGCAGCCAAACGAACGCTAACTTGCATTATTCCAATTATTCTTGTTCCGGATTGATCCCAAACGAACGCGCCCTAAAAAAATATTTGCCGTTGGATTCCCATACCAACCCTTATTTCCAACTGCTTTGCTGAGTTAACCGTCAAGATGGCGTCGAAAACAGTGATAAGGCCTTCTGTTATTTCGTCCTGGAAATTCTCGAAACTTTGGCCGTCAAGATCGGCTGAATACCGCATACGCTAAAAATTCAACCTCCTTTAATACGTTAGTCAGTTAAAATGTTGTTGTTTTATACGAAATCGTTATGTAATACGCTGAATAGTTAACCCCATGTAGGTCAAGTACCACCCTGGCCTCGGGAAACAACGAAAAAGCGTCCGTTTTGGTTTACCATATACTCTATATCTAGCTAATTGCTTTACTTTTAAGTGACCTTAATGCAGTTTTCTTACCTTCAGAACCAAAACAGAGAGAATGTGCAATAAAAGTGAGCTGCAAAGACGTCAGATTAAACCACACACGAGCAACAGAATGCAAGCGGACATTGAAACACTAGAACCCAGTTTCTTTGCGACAACTAGAATAGTAAAACCAGAGCTGGAACGGTCAGGACTGGACTTGTTTTTCGTGAACAACAGATCGGGAAGGATAGTCATAAAGCAGGCCACTTAAAAAAAACATGTTAAACGAACAAATAAAAAAAGAAGCCAGTAAGGGACCGACCATTATTTGCCAGGGAGGGAGGGCTACTAAAGTTGTCAAGAAGTGGGCTGAAGAATTGTGACCCGCCCAAATTAGAGCCCAAAGAATTGTGACCCTCCCCTTTGAATAACACAGTAAGGTGCTTTTGTTGTGGAAACCACATATTGTTTGCATTTAATTTTTTCCCGTCTTTTGCTTGTTTTCTACGTTTATTTTATTGGTGATTGTAGCACCAAAGCTCTCTAGATGAAAGACTTGAAATCTGTGTTAGGGTGAAGAGCTTCGGTACTTAGCAAAGCTGTGACCCACTGCCCTCTAGGAGGGTCTGGAGGCATGCTCCCAGGGGAAATTTTGAAAATTGAATCCCCTTAAATTTGTTTTCCGCGATTCTGAGCAACAATATGCATGGCCCTTTCCAGAAAGCCTTTTGTCACTGTTTTACTTTTCTAGCCGTGTGAGCTATGCTCAAGTTAAGGTATCAGTATACCCCAAAATTCATCATTTTGAAGAAAAACATGTTTTGGTATTTTCCATTAGATATCATTGAGACCTTTCATTGGCAAATTGGACAAAGACTAATAAACAACGGTCTAAAATTCAACATTGATTGGTTATGCACCCAGCCCTTCTAATCTGCCTTCATTGAGAGAAGGGCCAACGGTGAGTTAGGGAACTCAAATCATACATCAGTTAGGGTACATACAAAAAGTAAAGTGTACTTTTTCATGTTTTTAATAGTGCTGTTTGGTAACACATAATCACAAAATCAGAACCAGTAGTTAAGAAATGTGGTGGATGAATACCTTTTCCCTCATTCATAAATGGTGTTGTGACATACCATCTATTTGGGTGGAGGGGGCTGATAGGGAAGGGGTGTTTATTAAAAATCCAAACTTCCGGACAGTGGGAGTAGGGATTTTTAGAGGGTGGGAGGTGCTCAAATCAGGCCTGGTGATAACCAATCAGATTCGAGAATTTTGTTATAGTTTTGATTAATTTATCTATCTACATATTGTATGCGCAAATGGCATGTACTGTCCAATTACAAGTACGATGCATACACTGTCCAATTATTGGACAGTGTACGTGTCATGCTTGCAATTGGACAGTATATGCTATTTGCGCGTACACGTACTGTCCTTAGTGTGTCCATGAATCTCGGTCAAAAACAAACTTGTTTGGTATGTTTATTAAAAAACATTTAATGGCTTTATGTTTTATCCTTAACTCTGTTATATAGTTATTATTAATTAGTAACAGGACTTTTTGTCATACAGCTCTGTCTGTAGTCATACTCATGATTAAACAAATCAGACTCACTCTGCATGGTCCTCTGATTTTGTTAATCACTTGATTGTATGATTACAGGCCAAATTGGACTCCACTCAGTCCTATTACCATTATAAATAAATAAATAAATAAATAAATAAATAAATAAATAAATAAATAAATAAATAAATAAATATAAAATTAGTATCAGTTGATAACTCATGAATATTGACAGTAAGACTGTAACATGTTGAGTTTAACTTGACCTTGCTTTTGAAACTTTTAAGGTAAAGGTGCTTACAATGCTTTCATCTACATGTTGATGATTCCAAACTCTTACAGCTGCCAACAGCTTGTTTTGATTGGTATTGATATGACAAAAGATATGGCATGGTACAATACTGTCAGTAATATTCTGTATCACCCTGACTGTAGTACCCCATTTTTTAAACTAAATGACAAGAAATGAAAAATGGACCAAGAGAAAGTTCTAATGCTCTCCTTCAATTACAAAGTTGTGTAATAAACATCTTATTGAACAAGCTTCCATTTATGATAATATCAATCTGCCAAGGCTTCCCATGGGACCGGGTGAAAATTATACCACAGCTAAGCAAATAGCAGTGGATTGACCTGATCCTTTGACTTAGCTTCCTGTACTGTTTAATATTCTGATCCCACCTCTTTGGCCCAAAGGTGGGGGGGGGCTCCCCTATAAAAATAATTGGAGTGCTCTTCTAAATTTTTGAAAAGATCCCCTAAAAGGTACCAGCTAGAGAATCTTGATGAGTGGGTATGGGACCAAATAATTTTTGCTCCAAATAGGTACCAGGAGTTCTTCTGGAGAAACCATCTGTCAGTTATATTTTGGCTCAATACCAATACTAATACCCTTAAAGTACTGCAATAACTCTCTCTGGGGCAGTTGTGGAATAGCCTCCACATAATGCCACAGCGACTTTGACTTTAGAATTTTTTACTCAGTTTAAAAATATAATTAATTGCCTAATGTCCTCCTCTTACTCCGACACAGAAAACATGTCAATCAATTTTTTATGTCCTATACAATAATTGTTACTGATGTTTTTACCATGTTTAAATAAAGTGAATAGTAACATATGTCCTGTCCCCTCCCAGAGAAAGTGACTTAAAATATTGTGACATTATAAGGCATATAAAGTAATCAACAGATTTGTTTGTTGATTAAAATGTTTCTTTCGATGATGTGTTTTAAGTTACTGTCTTGTACTAAAACACTCACTGTGTTAAAGAGCTAATGTTCTTGCTTGATTCCTTTAATGCCACTTAAAAGTTCAGAGATACTGAAACAACAGCTGTTGTCATCCTGTTTGCTTGTTCTTGGCTTTTCTGCATTGTGTACTCTTTTATGAAGTGATAGAGACCCTACATGACCGAAGCACTTGCCACACTGATTACATTCAAAAGGCTTCTCTTCTGCATGCAATGTTGAATGTCTCCTCAAACGTCCCGCACTACTAAAATGCTTGCCACACTCTTTGCATTCAAAGCTCTTTGCCCTTAAATGTAACCTCATATGTCGCCTCAGATTCTCTCCCCGATTAAAACGTTTCCCACAGTGGTTGCATTTATAAAGCTTCTCGCCAGTATGAAGTTTTTTGTGTCGCTTTAGATTCTCTGCCTGATTAAAACACTTGCCACATTGGTCACATTCAAAAGGTTTCTCTCCTGTATGTGATCTTGCATGTTTTCTAAGATAAATTGCGTGACTGAAACACTTTCCACACTGCTTGCATTGAAAAGGTTTCACTCCTGTATGTAATTTTGTATGTCTCGTTAGATTCCATGAACAATTGAAGCACTTGCCACAATGGGTACATTTAAAAGGTTTCTCACCAACATGTAATCTCACATGCTGCTTTAGATACCCTGCTTGATAAAAACACTTGCTACACTGGTTGCACTCAAAAGAGTTAACTTCTGTATGTATTTTGATATGTTTCTTTAGATTTCCTTTGTGATTAAAACACCTGCCACACTGGTTACATTCAAAAGGTTTCTCTCCTGTGTGTAACTTTGCATGTTGCATCAGATTTCCTGCCTGATTGAAGCACTTGCCACACTGGTTACATTTATAAGGTTTCTCACCTGTGTGGGTTCTTCTATGTATTGTTAGGGTCCCTGCCCGATTGAAGTGCTTGCCACAATCTTTGCATTCAAAAGGCTTCTCTCCTGTGTGTGTTCTTTCATGCTGCTTTAAATGTCCTGAACGATAAAAACATTTCTCACACCAGTTACATTTAAAGGGCTTCTCTCCTGTGTGTTTGTCTTGATGTCGCTTTAGTGACCATGCCCGATTAAAACACTTGGCACAATGGTTGCATTTAAAGGGTCTCTCATCTCTGGGAACTATTTTGTGCAATGCTTGTTCCTCCATTTTGCCTATTTTTTCAAAAAAAGAAAACTGTTGCTGTACTCAGGTAAGTCCTTAGACCTGCAAAAGAAGAAGAGAGCATGAACAACCTGCTTAATATGTTAATGCACAACGATTCATTGAATTTATAATAAAATGTTGAAAATAAATGCAGAGTTTAAATCAGGAGGATTTTACATGTTGCTGGCAACGGTGACAAAACACACATAAATCCATATAATTTTTGCACTTTGATGTTTAATCCACAAATCCTTTCTTGAGGTGCTGTGAGAAAATTTAACTCACACTACTCAGTCACAATTTAACAAACTATATGCAGGTACAACTTAAAAAAAACACTGAAAATCTGAACTGAACTCAGTCGAGTGAAACATATCCTCAGAAATTATTATATTTTGTCCACAGTTCAACAATAATCAGTGTTATTACAAGAAATGAATATTTATAAAAATCAGAAGCAACAACATTCAACAGTAAAGAAGAACAGTATTAAAATATTTTCAAAAAATAATAATCACATTTTAGCCATCTGATAAAAAAACTGCAGAATAGAATACAGAAATGGTGAGTTTTCTGTGATACTATAGCCTCACACACTTAATGCATACAATTTCTTTCTTGCTTTCCTTCATGACACGAAACAATTAAAATGACATTTATCTGTCAGTTGAGTGAAACATATCCTCAGACATTATTTTATTTTGTCTACAGTTCAACAATAGTCAACATAATTACAAGAAATGAATATTTATAAAGATCAGAAGCAACAACACTCTGGTTATAGGCTAATCTTCCATAAAGAAAAATTATTACATCTGGTTATAAGCCCCCCTCCCCTCCCCTCCCCCGATATAAGCCCCCCTCGCCTGGATGACAAAACTGAACAGGGCTAAATAGTGCTTTTTTTGTGACTTAAGCTTTCTAACATAAAAACGCAATTTTCATCAACAATGCTGTGGCACATATAATTTTTTTGAAAAGTTTTTTTTTTCCACTTGTAAGCCCCCCAGGATATAAGCTCCTCTGTTTATAAGCCCACCCAAAACCCCTTGAGTCGCAACAAAGCAATATAATTTAGCCCTGTTCAGTTTTGTCATCCAGCTGAGGGGGGCTTATATCGAGAGGGGGGGGGGGGGGGGGCTTCTACAAAGTTGTATAAGCCCAGGGCTTATAACCGGAATTGCTATTATTGACTGAAAAAAAAATAATCATATTTTGTACCTGTGACACTCCACTCACACACTTATGCATACAATTTCTTTCATGCTTTTTCCTTGGCACGTGAATGATCACAATTGTATGCCTTGTTGGACCTTAGACTATTACCATGGAAATCAGTCAGCCCCAGAAACATCCATGCTGGATCGACACCAAGCTGTTTACGTCCTTTTTCCACAACATGAAAGATCAGAAACTTCCTTAACCTAAAAAACCATAGTTAGTTAACTTCTGCTTCGTCGAGTATTCAGATCGTTTATTACTTGGCCGAAAAATAGCGAAAAATGCGGTAAATTTATGAAGTTCTCGAGCTCATAATTTATTTCTGTGATTTTCTTGAGACGGTCTATAATATCGGTTCATCATCGCATTCGACTATACCGATCAAAAACATTCAAGCATGCAACCAAATATAAATTTCCTGTTCATGGTTTAGGGTTACTTTAATATTTTATAAACACGTTCTCGTGAAGTCTCACTTACCTTTACTGAAGCAATAGCCTGCAAGCTTCGGGACAGGGGAAGCCGGGGGCACCACTCGAGCGGGTCTGGAGGTCTGAGCCAGGAGAGTGGAAAAGCAACAAGAAGCAACAAGAAACGATTCTCGTTGCTCGCGGGCTCGCTTCGCTCGTGGTCCCAGACGCCGGAGACGAAAAGATCGATGGACTGGACTTGCCGGACGGAACGGAAGACCAAGAAATAAAGGGGTTAGCAATCACGGTTCTGATTTCCTTTGTTTTAACTTGATGAATTATCATTGAGTTTGAGAATGCATACATGGTAAAACTCTCAAAGATAAATAAAGAGAGAAGAATGCTGAACAATCTCTACTGTCTCTGAAGTCACTGCCGCATAAAATGCAATTAGGAGTTTTCTGCTCCTAATTACAGAAAATATCCATACCCACCCCACCCCATACATACACGATTTAATGAGTTTGAGCTCCTGTTCGGTAAGTGTCTAAATAAATTGGTTTATTAATTGATTGCCGAGTACGTTTGAAAGTAGAGTGCTAATCAGAATATTAATGTTTTATCAATTCAAACAATTCGATCTCATGCCGCTTCAAGCCCTTCCTAAGCAGTGGCGGATCCAATCCTTCGCCTAAGAGGGGGGTGGGGGGCGCTTTTGAAAGCTTGACTATGAATGTTGAATTCTGAGAAGATAATTTCCGCAGTTCAAAGAAAACGCGCTATTTCAGAAAACTGCTAAAATGAGATTGCAACTTCATGTATCTGCGACAAGCAAGTGTTCAGGATTTGGTGCATAAAGTTGTGATTTGAGTTCAAAGCCTTGGTGTAAGGGGGTATCGGTCTGAAACAAATCTGATGATAGACCCAGGGTGGCGGCTTGGGGACACTCCTGACTGATGATCGATCGATAGTTTTTTATCCTGCAAAGGTTCTTAAACCCTGATCCTATTTAAGGTTAAAGACAAAACGAGATGCTTTGTTCACTTCAGCAGCTACAGTGAACTCTCGTAATAGAGGACACGCTGAGGATGTCGTTTAGTGTGCGTAATAGCGAGAGTCCGTAATATAGTGGGGTGTGAGAAAAAAGTGCCTTTAACATACGTTTAATAATATAGCTCATGGCAAGTTTATCAAGTGGTGAAACTGTTAACCAGTCGTTAGGAATGGAGGATGAGGGTTTGTTCTCTCTTAAAGAATTGGAAGGAAAAGGCGCAAGTTGAAGTGAAAAAGTTAAGTCTGTTGTACACCTACTAAAGGAATTGATACAAAAATAAATATCCCAGAAGTCTTTTTGTGTGTTTTGACAAATAACGAACAACAGCGAACTACAATTTTACGTAATTGTGTTATATGAGAAGTTAATTGTGTCCGCTTTGTCCGTAATTGCGGTAGTCCGTTATTATGGAAGTCATTTCCAGTTAAACCAACTTACACAGAAGAAACATGGGTAATTGTGAAGAACAGCTCCCCTCAAGCGACTGTCGGTCGTCTGTCGGCCGACTGTTGGCCGTTTGTCGGCCAACTGGCGGTAACCTGTCGGTCGTCAGTCGGTTGCCTGTCGGCCAACAGACGACCGACAGTCGGCTGAGGTGAGCTCTTCTTCACGATTACCGAAACATGGCCTGGACATTTAGAAGGCACTATAAATTAATAGGCCGTTTCCGAGTTACCCTTTGCCTCTGTTTCAAAACGAGTCTACGTGCGAAACCATTCAAATGAAAATGAGTTTGATTTGCATGAAAATGGACATGTAGGTGAAACTCATTTTCATATGAATGGTTTCGCACCTAGACTCGTTTTGAAACAGAGGCAAAGGTTAACTCGGAAATGGCCTATTGAAGTGCGTTTATTCATGGAAAGGCGCATGTAGCCTGTGCAGTGGCTATTTCCTTGTCAACAACAGAGTAGGTGCATAAAAGCTTAGCACAAGACGGGAGAGGAGACCTTTCAGTTTTTTTAGCTCCATCTTATACCCAAAATGGGTTTGCTTCTAGGGCAGCGAGAGCGTTTAGTAGATGAAAAGGAAGTGTCAATACACAATGTAAATATGAAAGAGTGTTTCAGTCGATTAAAGCTGCCCAGCAGTTTACTTTCAGCAATGTGTTACGAAATTCTTCTATTCCATTTTTTTAAAATGCTTACAGCAATAAAGCTTCATTCCTGTTTGATTCTTTTTATGTCGCTTAAAAGTCCACAGATACTGAAGCAACTGCCATTCTTTTCTAGCTTCACTGTGTTGTGTGTTCTTTTATGCAGCCTTAGAGAGCCTCCATGTCTAAAGCACTTGCCACACTGATTACATTCAAATGGTTTCTCTCCTGTGTGTCTTCTTTCATGTTGCCTTAGAGTTCCTCTCTGATTAAAACACTTGCCACATTGGTTACATTCAAAAGGCTTCTCTCCTGTATGCGTTCTTTCATGTTGCCTTAGAGTTCCTCTCTGATTAAAACACTTCCGACATTGACTACATTCAAAAGGCTTCTCTCCTGTATGTGTTCTTTCATGTTGCCTTAAAGATCCTGCCTGATTAAAACACCTGCCACAATAGTTACATTCAAAGGGTTTTTCTCCTGTATGTGTCCTTTCATGCTGTCTTAGAGATCCTGCCTGATTAAAACACTTGCCACAATCACTGCATGCAAAAGACTTCTCACGTGTGTGTTCTTTTATGTTGTTTAAAATCCCCTTTCTTATCAAAGTACTTGCCACACTGGCTACATTCAAAAGACTTTTCTTCTAAATGTGACTTCGTGTGTTCTCTTAGATGTTTCGCCTGGTTAAAACATTGGCCACATTGGTTGCATTTAAAAGCTTTTTCCCTTGTATGTAACCTTGCATGTTTCTTTAGATTTCCTGGATGATTAAAACGCCTGCCACAATGGTTGCATCCATAAGGTTTCTCTCCTGTGTGTGTTCTTTTGTGTAGTGTAAGAGTGGCTACCTGAGTAAAACACTTGCCACACTGATTACATTCAAAAGGCTTCTCTCCTGTATGTAATCTCTCATGTTGCCTTAGATTTCCTACCATATAAAAACACTTACTACAGTGCTTGCATTTAAATGGTTTCTCTCCTGTATGTAATCTGGCATGTTTTGTTAAATTTCCTGCCTGATTAAAGCACTTGCCGCATTGCTTACATTTAAAAGGCTTCTCTCCTGTATGTAATCTCTCATGTTGCCTAAGATTTCCTGTGTGACTAAAGCACTTGCCACACTGGTTGCATATGTAAGGTTTCTCTCCTGAATGCATTCTCATATGTTGCTTCAGATTTCCTGCCTGATTAAAGCACTTGCCACACTGGTTGCATTTGAAAGGTTTCTCATCTGAGGAAACGTTTTTGGATGATGTACTTTCCTCCATGCTGGTCTGCTGTATAATTTGCAGCAGGTATCACAATGTCCTTAGACCTTCAAAAACAAGGGTAAATTTTAATGACTTTGTAACAAAATGGCAATGAAAATAGGATTGAAGGGCCAGATATATCTTGACCTGTCAAACTGAGATTTGTCCAAAAATGAACGCAGTTACGAAAATTACAAAATGTACAAAATTTTGCAAGGAACTAGCGAAAATTGCGAAAATCGTGAAATTGTGCAAAAATCGCTAATAGGAATATAAATGAGGTTGAAGGGGGGCCCTCAACGAAACTGCGAATTTTACGAAATCTGCGATGTGTTGTAATTTACATAACAAAGGGAGAAAAAATTTGTAGAATTCGCAAAGCGCAGTAGCGAAAAGTTGTTAAAATCATTAAATTTGTAAATTCTGCAATTTTCGCATCGCCGCATCGCCGCATCGCCGCAACTAAAAAGCGTAAAATTTGTAATTTTTGCACAGGTGTAACGAAAAATCGTAAAATTATTAAATTCCGCAACTGGGTTCATTTCTGGACATAAGTGGTCAAATTGGACAAGTATATGCAACACAAGCAAGATGTATGTTTGCGATTCAAGCTCCCTAAAAACTTCCATAGCATATATTTGAAGTACCCAGTTCTCCATTGTGTCTACAACTGTCTGTTTTTTTTTTCAGGCAACTCAGATGATTTGGGTGGAAAATTGAATGACCTTTTTTCCTGATTAAGCATTGATATTGCGCGAAGAAATTTGATTTTGGTCAGTCTTGCATCTTAAAGGAAACAACACATTACATTTATCTTAAGCAGAAATACCACCTTGGTATATCATAAATCATCTCATTTACCTTTAGGCCAACCCTGCTCTTATATAGGAAATTATATACTATTACTATTCCACTATTGCGCCATTTTACCATATTTAGGCAAAAGAATGCGCAAAATATGCCACATTATTACACTGTAGAACAGGGCAAAAATATGGACTGAAAGCGTAGCGACAAAACGACCAAACCAAACTTTATTTATTAGTGGAATAATAAATGCCTTATTCAATGGTTTAAAATATAATACAAGTGGGCATTTTGCTCATTGCTCGTATTTTTCCTTGTCCCTTCAGGGCTCGGAAAATACTACGCAACTCCCAAAATATCCGTGCATATTATATGTTAAACCATCAAAAAAGGTGTATATATGTTGTGGTTCAACTTTATCCTTGGTTCAAATTTTATTTTCCTTTGTTTTAAACTCATTATCATACATTACCATACCCAAAAACAAAGGAAAATAAAATTTGAACCAAGGATAAAATTGAACCACAACATATATTCTTATAAACTGAATGAAGGATGATTGTTGACAGTAATCGTAAGGAGGAGGGTATATTTGAAGGTTATAATAGAAAGCTAAAGGGTCCTAAAGCACAGGCATTTTTCAGCCACAGACAGCAACTGGAAATGACACTCTTTTGTCTTTGGGGCGAGTTCATTGTGGACTATTTGTTCATAAATTCAAGTTGTACGTTGAAGGCATTCGTACTTAATTTTTGGAGGTATAGGTTCAACAAAAACGTAAACATTTGCCTTCCAGTTTCCATCTGTGGCTCAAAAATGTCTGTGCTTAAGCTCTCTAATTTTGTTTTTCACCAACTTTAAGGTGGCTGGTATCGGTTTCCAGCACTTTCCAGCTCTTACACTTTGATGGGTTTGTACTAGAAATCTTTATCAGTTGATGCTACAAAAATGGTATCAAATAAATGCCCAATGATTGTTAAATATATGGTGTGGTCATTTTCTTGAAGTCACTGGTTACCATAGCAACAGGATAACCCATTAAAAACACCCTTAATTTTAGCTCTAAGACTTATAACTCAAAAACGAGCTTGCGTGGTGACCCCCATTTTTTATAGTTGAGTAACAATTAGCATGTTAAGATAAAACTCTTTGTAAAGTTACAAAAATTATACGGAGCAGTTTCAGAGCTACCTTAATTTTTCAAAAATTTAAGGTGGCTCTGAAACCGCTTCGTAGAAATTTTTTAACTTTTCAGAAAGTTGTATCTTAAAGGGACACTGTCACGGGCATAACTTCAAAAATTCAACAGCCCAAAAACATGTTTACACCACTGGAAATCTATTAACAGTGGTCAAGTTTTCTTAAAATTACTATTACCAGTGTACTGAAGCTAAATATAGAGTAATATCACTGTGATACCATCGTGGGCTTTTGATCTCAACTTGAAAAAGTCAGTCTGACTCTTTCGAGTTCTGTCCTTGTCGTTTGGAAAAATTGATGAAAACCTTTTATGGTCACCCTCTCTTTTAAAAAATTTGCTAGATATCCTTCCCTTTACGTTCTAGGAGCATTTCTTGCATGGATGAAAGTACTTAGTCATAATTTTGGTGCCGTTTTACTAAAAAAGCAAAAAAATGTCGATGACAGTGTCCCTTTAACATGCTAATCAATGTTCAATAATAAAAATTGGGGATCACCAAGCTCATTTTTGAGTTGTAAGCACCTAAAGCCAAAATTAAGGATGTTTTTAACAGCATTTACTGTTGCTATGGAAATCAGTGAGGTCAAGAAAGTAACTGAAACATACTCAGCAATCATTGGGCATTTATGTGATACCATTATTGTAGCAGCAACTGATAAAAATTTCTTGTACTATCCCATCAAACTGTAAGAGCTGGAAAGTGCTGGAAACCATTACCAGCCACCTTAAACACACTGTCTATTTAAATTTACCATCCAAATAAATCTGAAAATGGGTTAAATTTGCAATTAAATATTGGTCCTTTAATGCAGAAAGGAGAATGCTTCATTTGTCATGTTAATATTGGACCTACTCGTTATTGAATACGGTCATTGGGAGCATAAGATGTCTGCTTTCTTTTTTGAGACATACAAAAGTTAAGCTCTACAGTCACTTTGTTATGTTAATGTCCTCACCATTATCATCATAACAGTGTTAATTATTTTAGTGATAAGAACCCAATATTTTGCATGAACTTACAGCTGAATTAGCTTGTATTGTTTCAACAACAAAAGCAACCCCCTTCGTAAATATATTATGACAAAGGCAACCAAAGTATAAAAGAGAAATTATAATAGAACATAGTAAATTCAATGTTCTAAAACTATACAGAGACCAAAATGGGAAATATGGAAGCCAAGGGGGGTTTCAAAGTTTTTAATACCACAAAATGGAAAACGATGAACGATGTTTGATCAAATTTCCCTTAAAAATGGAAATTTGTATTTTGTTACAATGACTATCTTCGGTCCAATAATTTATTAATTCAGGATGAAGTAAAAATCAAGCAGTCATGGTCAAAATTTGTTAAGTGCTTTTAATTTATCCTTAGGCTAAGGATATTTCTTTTCATGATCATGTTATTGTTTACATTGCAATTGTGGTTAAGTCACCACTCAGTTGTGGGATGAGGAAATGACGTTTCTGGTATGAAAGTGACAGAGAAGTGTGAAGATATCTTTAGGGCTTACAATTTGTGATCATGGGACCTTTTGGGGGAAATAAATTTTGTGGTGACATTTTTAGTGTACGATTTTGGCAAGGACTTTTTGGGGGGTTGACACACAAAAAGCATAACCCAGGGTTTCCAGGTTTTTTTGTGTGTACTTCAAACAATAAGGTGTTTACAGGCCTAAACTACATGTAAATAATTCACAAGGAGATTTTTAGTGGTTTATTCATAAACGGCCAAGTTTATGTACACTTTTTACTTGCAAAGTTCTTGTAAAGAATCAATATTGATTTCAGAAAATTTTGCATTCATGTGCTAGGTAGTCTGATCTGAATTAAATAGGCTTTGTTAAAAAAATTCTATTACCATTTTTTGGTTATTCAGAGTGGGCCGTTGGACTTTCATGGGTCTTGATCTTACAATTTGGCCTCATGATTTTGCATTTCCTTGGCACTATTATACCCGGGTACTCCCCTAGGAGTCAAAATGTTACATGATGCAAAGTGAAACACAGTTCTTTTCACTGCATCAAAAAGAAATTATGCTCAACAAAATCTGAACAATTAACTCAACAGCAAATTAAAAAATCGAAATATATATAAAAAAAATAATAATACAGATCTTGACTTAAGTTTGATCATCTGATTTAAGACTGCAGAATAAGCAATTCTCGTAGCACAAAAAATCAACCCATGAATTTTTTTAATAGAAGGCTTCGTAGTCTGCCAACCACAATACATTTTGCCCTCAATTAGCGCAGCTGGAATATTCAGTTGTGTCGAGTATTCGCGAACACATCTGGTCGATCATGACCTGTAAAGCGAACAGACTGTTTTAGCGAAGCAACGGGGCACCCAAAGGCAAACGTTCATCGTTTCTGCCATCGCCTGCGAGCAAATGGAATTTGATCGATCGCGATCGGCGTGTATCAGGACGTAACAAATCGATCGAAATCGATCATCGGAAACCTAATTGATAAATCGATATTAGTCGATAATTTTCGATAAATGATTAATCGATTAGTTAAAATAATCGATAAATATCGATAATCACACGATTTGGGAGTGGATTATCGATTTTGATCGATCACTAAAGTAAGAATTAAAAAAAAGATTTAATTAACGTCAAGTCTGAAAGTCACATGATCAGTTCCTGTGACCTGATCTTATAAATAAAAGATTGTTCAAGCAAATGTAATTAATATGAAGTGTAAAAATGGAATCGTTTGCAGGTATTAAACCGGTTGTTTGTGTCGCTGACGAACGTCTTGGGTTACGTTGCATGTACATATTGTTTTATAAGATTGAACATGTTTTATTCTTCGTTCGAAAATAAATGTTGCCGAACTGATGACCTGATTGGCCGTTAGCAAAACAACTTGTAGACGAAGCGACTGCATTTCTTTCAGTGTCATTCTTCAGGATTGATCATTGATTGAACACACACACACACACTCCGATATTTCCGATCAAAATCGATACTAATCGAACTTTAATTAATGAAATCGATCAAAATCGATAATCACAAAGAATTGGGTCATCGATTTTGAAAGATTTCCGATACTAATCAGTTAATTACTTATCGATGTTGATCGATTTTTATTGATTTTGATTGAGTATCGGAATTATCGATTTGTTACGTCCTGCGTGTATTAAGGGGGGTCCTTCTTAACTACAGATCTAGAGCAGTTGCTAGGGAATTCCTGAAGACCAGTTTTAGTGGCAAACCATTTTGGACCGTTTTGTAACGCTAAATGGTAAATTTTGTGGGGGCAGGAAATACCTGCTTGAAATATTGACATTGCGCCTGCATAACTAGTGCCAGTCCTAAACCGCGCGTTGGAATTTAAAATCCCTAAAACTTGGAGGAAAAAAGGAAGAGTTCTGAATTTTTTAAAGAATCGGAGATAACATAGCCTTCTTTATAATCCTACGTATGGGATTACCGTTTACAAGAAAGAAAAAAACGCTACTTAAGAAAGTCTGAAAATACGGGTGTTTATTATGTCATAACTTTTACAATAATGCAAATTTTGTAAAACCCATACGAAGCATTAAGCATGTGGACATTCTTTATCTATTGGCACTGATTTTAACTTTCAGTTCTATATACCCTTTCAGTTTTAGGGTTTTTCCTATTCTGGCCACGCCACTTGTCAAATATGGCCGTGATTTGAAACTCTTGAAGGACTCTACAATTGAACAAAGTTGCGAAAA
Source organism: Meandrina meandrites (assembly GCA_963693305.1). Taxonomy (NCBI): domain Eukaryota; kingdom Metazoa; phylum Cnidaria; class Anthozoa; order Scleractinia; family Meandrinidae; genus Meandrina; species Meandrina meandrites. The sequence goes on from OY855906.1 coordinate 32,400,621, forward strand.
AAGCTTATCCGCAGCAGGTCAAGTTTCCAAAATATGGCGGTTAGATACCTTCCTTAGCAACAACTTAGTAGTTAAGAAGGACCCCCGTTAAGCTTAAAACTGATTAAAATTGCCGGTAAACTGCCGGTACCAAAATCCTTTTTCTTTCCCCAAAACTAGAAGAGGAACGGCAGTCTCTAGCTTAGACTCACTCAAGTGTTTTTAAATAAACCTTACGTTTTTCTTACCTGCAGCACTTGAAGCAAAATCCTAAAGAAACCCACACAGTTCAAACAATGACGGCGTGAATGAATGAGAAGCGCAAAGCGAAGCGGCGATTAAAAACACTGGCACCCAGTCTACTTTGGACGACCCAAAAGTGGCCGCGAAGGAGACTAAGTACTAATCTTCAGCTTTAGCTACAAATTGACCAAAAATCGAGGACTGGATTTCATAGTCACGGACGAAAGATCAATTCCCTGCTAGCAGAGGCCAAATACAAAAGAAAAGAGGCCTCTGCTAGAATACAGAAAACAAAGTTGCGATTGACCACCTAATCTTACGTTTGTCAATCAGTTTTATTCATGTGATTACGCATATTTACAAGAGTTTTAAAAAACTTTCCAAACATCACAAGAACACAAAACCAGATATGTCATCTATAATAGAGCTGACTGATAATACTCAGAATATAAATAAACACATCTGGTTTTAATCTCTTTTCAGGTGGTTTCCGTAACTTGATGAAGTGGTTATGCAGGGTAATGCACCTACCAATGTAAATCTGGAGGGGGGAGGCGGGACGGTGGAGGCTGGGCAAAGGAGAGGCATTTGAATGTAGCCGAGATATATATTCTGTTAAAATGCCCCTCCACAAGGCATTTGTGGATGGTCAAAAAAGTCACTAAACATTAATAAATTTCTTATAAAGTCTACTACTACTCCCCACTAAGGGCAGACAATAATAATTATTGTAAGTTGCTGTCAAAACCCTAGCCTGCGAACGTACAAGCGACAGCCAGAAATATGTCTGCGTTCGCAGGCTATCAAAACCCCTGCCCCCCCTCTCCACCTCTGGCTTGACATCGATAGGTGAGTAAGGTAAAGATTTAAAGAGGGTAGCAAAAGTGGAAAAATAGTAACAAACATTACTTCATAGATTTAAAAAGCAACATACAGATTTTTATTCATGAGTTACAAAGCTTTGGAAAGAAAACAAACATTTGGCAGTGCTTTTTACAGATAAACTGCCATCTAGTGCAAAACTTGCTACTTGCTGTATATGTACGGTAATAAAAAGTACTACTAGAAGTTATTTATATTGTTGGACTGCTGTCCACCATAGGTTACACCCTCTCCTCTCCACCCAGCTGGGTGTCGGCACCGTGAGAGTAAATTATGTTTGATAGATTCTGGCTTGCTTAGGAGCATGACACAATGAACCAGGTAGTACTTGAAAACTGGACCACTCAATATGGAGTCCAACCTGGCCACCCTCATAATCCTAAAGTTCTGAGTGCCCCCTGTCCCCCAAACTATATAGCAAAAATAATGGCAATTTTTTATAAGTATTACAGCGCTATGCGCCGTACTGTTGCCACTTAAAAAAGGTTTTGATTAATTTTTGACAACTTTTTGGCATCTTTTAAACAACATTCTGATGGCTTCTGATTTAACCGACCAATAAAAATGTGAGAAGTAAGAGAGAGGTATAGTCGGCAGTTGTCCTAGAGCGAACGTGGAACTTGACAGCTCTGCCTCTCACAGTTCTTGCACAAACGAAAGCCATAAGAAAGTTGTGAAAAAGTTGTCAAAAATTAATTAAGACGGAATCCACCAGGAAGTCGAGTAATATTTATTTAAGTTGGACAAAAATCGAGTACCAGAATAATTTAAATCCTATTGCGTTATTTTCTACCCTAAATAAAAGGTAAAGATGTAAGTAATTGTCACTGATAACACCAACAACAATTTCTTATCAGAGTCTTAGAAAATGAATTTCAAAGTTCACAAGCTATAGGGAAATTCTCACGTGCAGACATTTTGTAAAATCGTCTTTAAGCGATTCAGTGGAATTCAGTGAAATTTCAAAATTTGTTTTCGGTGTTTGGTGTTGTTAGAAAAGATTTCTTTTGATAAGATATTTGAAGCAGTAACACAAAAGTTTGCAATAAGGTGTAAATAATTTTGGTACAACAATTTCTTATCAGAGAATGAGAAAATGAAATTTAATGTACACAAGCTATAGGCAAAAGCTCGCGTCTTTTAAGCGATTTAGTGGAATTCAGCGGAACTTCGAGATTGGTTTTCGAAGTTTGATAAGATATTTGAAGCAGTAACACAAAAGCTTGCAATAAGGTGTAAATAATTTTGGTACATAATTTTGTCCAACAACTACTCGAAGTCCTGGCGGATTCCGTCTTAAAAACTTTATCAAGTGGCAACAGTACAGCACTGTAACAATTCTATCGCATTTACTAATTATAAAAATATATAAATCTCTACAGAAATGATGTAAGCTCTGATATTATAAATCCTATTAGTAGTCAATCCAGCATAAATATTTAGCAATATTATTGCAGCCATGAGCAAGATATATGTAACCATTATTGTACAAAGTGAATAATAATTATTTTAGCATTGTAGTCTAGAAACAGACTCACATGAACCAAAATCAAGGTCCCTTTAAACAAGAAGTTCCACTATAAAAGGGAAATGCAAATTTTTACCCTTGCATTCATGGGGTGTTGCAGGGTCGAGCGTCCTGCAAATTGAATACGCTTCAAGATCTCATGAAACCAAAAGATGCCCTGTACAAAAATAAGAATATAACTTGTTAATGTTTCAGCACATTCTCAACAAACATGAAGCACATTTTACTAGCAACTATCGTAGAGAAAGCACAGGTTGTTTGTCACCTGTTTACGCTTTGATGGTTTATTGACAACTGGGCATGAGAATGGCCAGGCCAGGCCCCTTTTTATACTGGAACTTCTTGTTTAAGGAGCACAGTACAGGGAGCATCATCCCCCCCCCCCCCCCCCCAGAAATTATTTGTTAATTATCTATATAATTTGGTGCCTTTTGATGATAATTATAAACCAGGTTTTAGCCTTTTTGACAATGTATCAGTAAAAACCAATAATCCAGGAATTTTTAAATAGAAGCAAATTTAAATACTTCTTAATGACAGTGCAGCTTCAAAATCAAATAGTTTGATGATGCTGTTAAATACCAAACAATATTTAAAATTTAAATAATATGCAAGGGAGGTATGAGATATGCTACTCTAGGAAAATTTGAATTTAACTTTTCTGAATGACAAAAAATGATGTCATTCACTATCAGGCATGTTAGCATTTTTCTTTTATGACAGGAGAATGTTTGTGCTATTATAGACATTCTTTACAAAACTTACATTTTGTAAAAGAAATTATTTGCGCACCCCTCCCCCACCATTATACACCATTTTGCTGTCCGTCTCCCCTCATTCCCCTTTGAAGTGAAGCCAGGCTCATACCCAGTCTCCCATAGGAGTTTGGGGTGAGACAAGATTGATTACAAGAGTAGGATTGCAAGCAGGAAATCACTAGCATCCAATCTTCCCTCGCCTGAAAAAAAAATGACTTGGTTCTCAAGCCTGCTTTGAGGCCACATTGAATGGTGTAATCAACTGGCATCCCATCACCTACCCCCCTAGCCCTCCCCCCCCCCCCCCCCCGAAAAAAAAAAAAACCATGAGTGGCCTCTTGTATTGTTAAGCATTTTCATATAAAGAATTAATGTCCATTTCTGAGTATTTTATGCTTGTGTGGATTATAACCATAATGTTGCTCATGGACCTTAAGAGCACAGAAACACAGGTTTAACTTACAGGTAATACATACAATAAGGGTACGTTTCTTGGAATGATCTGGATCAGGATCAGTGATCCAAGATCACTCACATCACTGTGCACAAAAGGAGCCACTGAATCCTTGCCCAGAGTGGATTCATCAGCTCCTTTGATGTACCATGATCTGAATTATCTTGGATCATTGATCCTGGTCCGGATCATCCCAAAGAAACACACCTTAAGATTTCTCACTTCCCAGATCACTATCAATAAAGTGCTCACTCAAGTTCTTCTCTTCCACTAAAACCTGTTACAATGTACCTGGTAACAAGGCTTCATTATTGTTCCTGTTTTTCTTTCTTAATGTCACTTAAAAGATCCGTGATACTGAGACCGCTATCATCCTTCTTGCTCACTTTTAACTTCCCTTCTATGTGCGTTGTTTTATGCTTCCTCAAAGACGATAAACGTTTATAAGACTTGCAACACTGGTCACATTTAAAAGGCCTTTCTTCTGTTTGATCACTTGATCCTGCATGTCGCCTCAGCATTCCTGGATCATAAAAACACTTGCCACACCGGTTGCATTGGAAAGGTTTTCCTTCTAAATGAAATCTTACATGCTCCTTCATATGCCCTGAATGAAGAAAGCGCTTGCCGCAATAAGGACATGCAAAAGGCTTCTCTCGAGTGTGTGTTCTTATATGTTGTGTTAGATTTCCTGCCTGATTAAAGCGTTTATTGCAGAATTTACATTTAAAAGGCTTCTCTCCAGTATGCATTCTATTATGCTTTTTTAGGTCTCCTGCCTCAATAAAACGTTTGCCACAGAGGCTGCATTCAAAAGCCCTTTCTCCTGTATGCCATCTTGTATGTCGGCTGAGATGTGCAGCTCTATAAAACAACTTGCCACAATAACTGCATTCAAACCGTTTCTCGCCTGTGTGCAGTCTTTCATGTCGTGTTAGAGTCCCTAGCTGACGAAAGTACATGTCACAATAGTTGCATTTAAAAGGTCTCTCTCCCGTATGTACTCTCACATGTTGCTCCATACATGCTTTTGTTCTAAAACACCTGCCACAATGGTTGCATTTATGAGACTTCTTGTGTTTTCGTTTATGATACTTGAAATCTTGTTCATAGTAAAACCACAGGCCGCAAACCTTGCAATTAAATGTTTTCTCGTGCACAGGCTCCATTTCATGTGCTGTTTGTTCCTCCATATCTTTAGTTTAAAAAGATTAAACTGTCAGTGCACTTGGTGTAATGTGCAGCAGGTATTACAACAATGTTCTCAGTCCTTTAAAAATAAGAAGAAAGTAAATAACCAACTGATTTCATACAAACTAAATACAGTATAACCCTGATATTGTACAAAGTCCCCTACCTGGATTGGAAAAATGTGGGTTTTTTTTTAGAAACTATGGGGGTTTAATTTGTTATATCAGTTCTGCTTCAATGCATTTTACAGTAACTTAACTTTGCTTGGCTGAATTTTCCCAGGTAGGGAAGTATAAATTTATCCCTGGCAAGCCATTTACACAAAAAAATACTTATATATCCTGCCTTATCAAGTGCCCTTAAAAGGTTAACCCTAGCACTGTTTGAGGTTCAAGCTCTCGCTCAGAGGTCACTGTATTGTGTCAGTGGGAAAGAGTGTGTTCTACTCTGATGCAGTGGCTCTTTGCACCCATGCTTCCCATCCAGATCAAGAGGAGTACACATACCACTAGTCCCTTTATGCTACAGAAACAGAGATGACGTCCTGTGCCTACTTGGCCCAATGCAGAGTTTACTAATACAGTGCTTCAAGCTCAAGTTTTTCAAAAGTCGCCTTTTGGCGACTTTCTTTTGTAAAATGGTCGCCGCTAGAAAACTTTTGGTCGCCAAAAATCAAAGCGTATTTAAAGCAGGACGCCTTATGTTGCCTTACATGAAGTAATACCGCTGACCATTATGAGCCGAATTAAAATCGTTCTTTTTCGTTTGCGTTGAAGAGTTTTTTTGTTGAACTGTTCCAATTATCGTGCGGAAAAGTAAATAAAAGATTAAAGAAACAGGTAAGGAAGATAAACATGCAAAAACAAGTTTAATTCTTGTACAGTACACTAAAACAATGGAAAGGAAATGTGGTTTGCAAACTTTATAGGCGGTTCCATGATCGAAGGCATCAAAACACAATTAGGAGTCTGAGCAATGAGGTATCCTTAATTCAAACAGATAAGTAAGATAGGCGATTGAAATAGTTGTAATGAAAAGTTTTGTGGTCAAATTTTATTGAACTGCAAAAACAATGTTGATGCGTAGCCAGCCCTTTGCATTACACTGGTCGCCAAATTGGCGACCTGTGTGGAAAATTTAGTCGCCAAATTTTATTTCCACTCGCCATGGCGACCAAAATGGTCGCAGCTTGAAGTGCTGTAATATAATTATAGATTTATAGCATGCCATAGAAAATACAGCCAATCAGAATACATGAGCTATAAAGGTATGTAGTCTGGGATAGGCTATAGAAATCAGAGTTTTGGTCTAGAATAAGATATCATTGGCTGGGAAACTGATCAGTGGAATGAAGAATTAAGTCCAGAATATGAATAGAAACTCAGAAGAGAAAGAGGCTTTCCTTACATAAATAAAATCATTGTGGGAAGGTTGCTGACAGATGGTATCACCAACCCTCCAAGTTAAGACCATTTTCACTGGCAACCAAACTTGAGCAGTCGGTGGCCAAATGGCCACTAAGAAAAAAAAATAAACTTGGAGGGTTGATTACATTAAAATCACTTCAAAGTCCCAGTGTGCACACCCCCACCCAAAAATATACAGAGTACCTCTTCCGAGGTGGGAGGTGGAATGTGTGGTTCCTGAAAATATCCATACTCCCGCACAAAAGGGATCATAGGGCAAATCCCTTCCGTAGGGGTGTGGATAGTTTCTGGAACCACACAATATTATTGTGGAATGACACAAGTATTGTGAGCACTCATATTCAATGAATGGAGTATGAAATCCAATTAGCTTGAGACCACTGACCAATGTTTCTTTAATGGTCAAACCCTCAACCTGGAAGACCAAGATTTGCCTCAAAGGCCCCTCTATTTAGCAATTATTATAATTAACATTAATAATTATTACTGGATGAGTCGAAGTATGATATCAAGAATTATGCAGATCGAGGAGGGTGTTATCTGTTGAAACCAAAGGCTGAGACAGATAACACCCTCTGGGATCTGCATAATTCTTTATATCATACGAAAGCCAAATTCAACAATCCTTTTTATTATTATTCATTCAAATATTCCCAGAGCTCTAAAACAAAAAAAGCATTTGACGAAACGGTTGCCAGTTTCCTCCCCTGAGACTTTGGATGCTTTTCTCCTGAAGTCAAGCACTTGACTTCTCTTTGTAGCTTTTTTGTGTTTTTGCTATCTTTATCATCCAATAATTTGGAAGTTTTTTCACTGTAGTTTTCATACCTAGAGACCATTTTTGCACTTTCTATCTCCTGCAGTATCAAAGCCATTGTTGTGTAACGACAATCATCCAATAATTTTTCCAATAAGAGAAACGTGTCCCAAATTTCGTTGGTGCTAGCTTGTTAGCTATGGAGTCGACCTAGAGTCAAATGCAGGTATTCCCGGGAGGAAGGGATAGGCCCTCTTGGATTTGACTGATACATATGCCTGCTCTCTTGAGCTACCAAGCGTTGAATATCAAACCCATAAGTAAATTAGCTCCCTGGGGCTAAATGCAATCAATACAGTAAGGTATGCCAAGAATTTGGAAGATTAACATATTCGAGAGTAATATCCTTGTCAGTAAATTGATGTTTTACAATGAAAAGGCGAAATGTTTGCCTTTGAATGTTCGCAAAGACGAGTTCGTGGCCTTCAAGTTTTTACTGGATGTCTCTCCGCCATAATTTGAGCCACAGTGCGATTAGCAGTCGCAAAGCACAAGGACGCGCTCCGTGAGTTTTCACTTTTTAACTAGCTAGAAGCCACATTCCGAGAGGAACTCTGGAATAACCTTCGCTATCGTTGAAACAAAGAAGAATTTTCGCGCCTAGCCTTAACAAGACTCTGAGAGATAATTATTTCGACAACGTAAACAATATTTCGAAGGCCATTTCGACGCATGGGCGTGTAGATTTACCTCAGGGGTGCATGCTCGCTCGATGTAAAGAAATTAGATCGCATGGCCTCTCTAACTACGTTATAAATGCTTTACAAAGGTTTTCTTACCTCTACTGAACCACAACAGGCAAAGATGTGAGCTGCAAAGACTTCGATCGATAAAACCATCGACCAAACCACAAATATTCAAACGGATGAACGCCGATGAACGCGGCCATTAGCTCTAGTGCCCAGTCTAACCGCAGCCACGGGGAGGGATAGGAATCGAGGACTGGACTTGATGGTTCGGAACGGAAGATCCGAATCGCCGACGATTTTTCATCTGACACCTTTGGGTGTGAATAAGGATGCCACAGGATAAAATTGTGAATCCAACTTGAAATTCTTGCTGACCCTCAGGATTGAAAAACCTTTTCAGGTTAAAATATGTTTCGTACAGAAGTAATAACATAATAAACAAACTCAAAACAAGGAATGCGTACGTCAAGCACAAAACGAGAACCAAAGTAATCGCTTTGGCTAATCAGAAAGGACTCAGACAATCCAATGAATTAAACAAAATTTGAAGCAAACAAGTTGACTCAGCGTAGTAAAGCAAAGCCAACGCAAATGCGAATTAGATTCAAAACACTCTAAGCATTGCCAAGCAACGAACTTTTACCTCCAAAGGCCCACGCAAAGAGGGATACATTGCTGCGGTTCCCTTACGGCGCGCACAAAACGTCCATTGCAGAGGCAAATTTTGCTTTCGAGAAGCAAAAATGTTTTTCATTTGCCTTTTGTTTTGCAGCTGGAAACACTTCGCTTTCGCAAAAATGTTTCCATATTTTCACGCACCCACTCATCGTGGTAAACTGTTTTTGCCGCTTATTCATGAGACTTTGGCAGCGGACTTTTATGAACGAGTTGCCCCGAGAGACGGGGAGCAAGTGTTACACAACAAGTTGATAATTATGATCAGTAATGTTAAAAAATAATCCACATTCCAACATTGATAGGGAGGGGAAGGGGGGATCGGGGGGTTCTAAAACAGTACTGCAGTGGTGTTTGCTAAGTTGGATTCAAAACTCACTGTGATCGGTTACTATGTATTTTTTACAGTCTCCCCAACTACTTTTATCTGTGAAAAGTGTGCGTGCGGTCAAAGGAGTACGTTTTGTATCGTTTTTTTCCCAATATTGTTTGTAGGCTTCAAGATAAGTTCTTTTATATGGAATGGTAAACATGAGTTACTACTGAAATGACAGATCTTTAGTAATATCGAAAACTACTACATTTCGCAAAAAAAATAGGAACTTGTGAATAGTTCAAAGATAGCGGTTTTTGCGACTTGATTTCTATCCTCAAAGGATGCCCTGAACGAAAACGACGTACAGAAAGAAAGACTTTGAGTTTGCTAGGGAAGACATCAGTGTTTGTAGGCGCAGATGCGCCCATAATTCTAACAAGCAACTAGAATATTAGCTAACCATTCAAAGGAAAAATGTATGGAAAGCGAAGACTGAGGTTTCTAGGTTTTTGCCCGTAAAATTCCAAAGGCCGACACATTTTAATTGCGTCTTTATTCAGTGCTGTTTTTATGATCAGTTTCTGTCACCAACAGCTTGTACTTACTTGAGCTCAGGTCTTTTATGTTCTTTTCTTTGTCAACACCAATACAGAAAGTGATCTTTCGCAGCATCACAGCTCTCCAGAAAATAACAATCGAACTCCACTACTCAAAATCAATTTCAATTGGTAATAAATGCCCTGAATGAATGAATTAATGATAAGCTAATAAGCTGCATAAAAGAGAAACACGTTCTATTTGCAGACTAATATGTTTCTGATTTCTCTTCTAATGGCTCTATTGGTGACACCGTATATGAAGGGGTTTATGGAGCTGCTGATATTGAGTAGCTGAGTGGCAACAGTGCCAGCTAATCGCGAATTTTTACCAAAAAATTTCATCGTCAAGGCAGTTACAAGCACCGGGCACCAAAAGCAAAGGAAAGTCATCATAATAGCAAGAAATGCTCTTGTTGATTTTATCTCATATTGTGTCAGATGATTCGTTGTGTGAATGTTCTGGTTTTCGTGCGTGGCAAACCCCGTTGCTGCGGTGACAGTCGTGGCGTGACTGTTTTGACTTGGTTCGTTTTCCGGTACGTTGCCCAACGTTGAGTGGATCTGTTTCATCACTTTGTGTACCTTGCGGTAACAGATCACCGTGACAGCGAAGGAAGTTACAATGAACCCTCCACTGGTGACAGCAAAGTATCGCCCAGCTTTTTGGACGGAGCACTGAGCGTAGGGTAACGTAAACTTGAACTCTGCCCGACCAAGAAAAACTAGAATTGCCACTAGCACAAGCACAAACGCCCACAAAACCGCCACGAAAATCGCCGAGAAATAACCATTGAAAATCTTGCGGTATCGTGATGGAGACGTTACCTTAATGTACCTGTTAACAGCTATGAGGGCAACCGTTCCCACGGAAATGTGAATCAAAGAGAAGGTTGAGACGCCATTTATGTTACAACCAACGCGACCATACACCCATTTCCCGGTCAGTAATGTTGCGCTTGGGAAGATCAGAGCGTTAAGGTTGCTCAACATGTCCGCTATAGCCAGAGCAGTGATGTACGTTGCTGTGGGCAGGTGATGGCGCAAAGCTGGCTTCTTGAAGATTGCTATACACAAAAGGCCATTAGCAAGGAGCCCGATCACACTGGCTGTCAAAAATGGGAATGACTCCGCGACTATCTGAAAGGTGCTACGCGATTGAAGAACACCTGACATGTTCATAATCAAGCTGCAGATAGTAAAACATTGAGACAACAACAATAAATAAAAATGTATTCAACACCAGTCCCTAATTAAAGAAGATAAAAATTACCAACAGAATCTTGATAAAGAAAATCAAAAGGTTAATTCTGTATTAGTATCCCCTGGAAAAAAGAGAATTTAGGAGATCTTTTAGGATGTGAGGGTACTTTATACGCTTTCCTGCCGTTGTATTGAGTTAGGGTAAAGGTTTGTTAATAATATAAGCCCCCCCCCCCCCTCCCCCCACCCAAAGGAATCTCATGCGTAATGATGTTGTTTCCTGTCTATTTGTCATTACATTACTCTCAGATACTTGGGATGTTAACTTGACTTCACTTACCTGCAGATTATACAATCAGTTTCCTTTTTAATATTCGTTTTAGACATATAATAAGGTTTCAAAAATATTCTTGTCGCTGCTATCTGTTATTCTTCAAATCAGAAATAATCACATAAATATAAAACACGATAAAACAAAAAACCTAAATACTGGCAACAAACGACATCGCGTGAAATTAAGTAGTGAACAGAAGTGTTTGATGATAACTTGGAATGATCACATTTGTAGGTTTTTCAACCATAGTTAAGAACACGCTTTTTATAAAATAACCGAAATTCTCGTGCGAAATTTCTTGCACAAGGAGCTTTTTACCAGAGTCTAAAAAATAGATATGACGCCAGATCACATCACCCTCACTCAAGCGGACCAGATGCACCGTCCGTGTGGTCATAAGTAGAAAATATTTTAAAATTATTTAAAGATATTATTGTGAAAATTTGGGCTTGTTATGGCAGCATATGGGATTGTGTATATATAATAAGTGGTAGTAAAAATATCTACATAGTGTTTAGATCGTGTTTGCTTCTCTGAGCGCGAGAGCCGTTTTCTGAGTCAATTTGGAGAAATAAGAAATATTAAAGATTTAATGTGATTTTAAAATTAGAATTTGAAGTTAAAAATTAGTATATGGAAACCCAAACAGAGTCCCTGACAACCTGGGGTGCTCTTGCGTGGGGGTCAACTATCTGTTGGTGTTTCAAAAATAATTTTCTTTCTTCTATCCCTTCCTTAAACCTCTTAAAATTTCACTCAAAATCGGGTATACCCCCACCTTAAACTGTGCTCGAAAGCAAATAATATTTTATATCGTGGATCGCTACGTTGCATGAATGCTAACACACCTGTTATACTCCGGCCCTTGGTGATGTTAAGAACGTTTCAATTATTGAAATCCTGCCTGCCTTTTAAATGGCGATAAACCTTACTGAAAGAGCCTTTTTTCTAACGCTTTAAATCACGGCAACGCAGAAATCTGTAGAACATACTCCCATTATAAATGTTTGTGTGAAGTATTATATAACAAGACATAAATCAATGTTAAATCAATGATATGGTTTGTGAAATATTCTCTTTCACCACTGTTTAAGCCAATACTGTTTTTTGTATCTAACATTAATAAATGTCCCCAGGGCGTTGCGTTAATTGTTTTTTGTTTTGTTTTTTGAACTGAACGCCCGCCTAATAATTTCAGTTTAATGCCGTGCTTTTTCAAGATTGCCCAGCAAGTCACTTTGATGTCTGCCCCCTTTTTTTGGAAGAACGTCGAGCCCTTAATGAATAAAAATTTTAAGAACATGCTAAATACCTAAGCTGAGGTTAAGGCGAGATTTTTTTCTCTAATTTTCATTCGTTTTATATCATCGAATCCGTTAGTTACTCCGCTTGTGCTTGCATGTTTAACTTCAACAAATAACAAAGCGTACACTTAGCAGTTAAATAAAGTCAATATCACATGTTTTAATCACCATATATTGCTTCATCACACTTTACATTGTATTGAATTGAAGTACACTCAAATATCTGCTTTTCGACTGCTTTGTTCAATATTGAGGTTAAAATTCAAAAGTTGATAGTCAAAGAGAAGCGATTTACCTTTTTTTTTCGCTTTCTTAACTACCAGATGTATTTGAGCGGACACCTCTATTTTTATCCTTACAATTTCTACCTATAAAAGCAATATAGCTTTGAAAAAGAGGTTACTAGGACAGAGGCGGCGGTTCGTTTTGAAACGTGGGGGGCTCATCGTACATCAACGGCAAGCGCGTATATACTACTACTCAAATATCCCAAAATGTCCCGTTTGCGTAGTTCGTTGGCACAAGCAAACCACTTTGCAATGTTAACAGTAACCGGTCTGTCCAGTTTGCCCGTAATCGATTTGTGACAATACACAAATAGTTCAGACGATTCTGCTTCATGTTGTTTCTGAGGTAGTTCTTGAGTCGTCCGAGGGCAGAAAATGTGCGCTCTGAGAATTAATATTTTCATGCTGTGCTTGCAAAGTTTTCAGCACCAAAACGTCGTAGGTGCTGTGCTCCCGAATAAATTTTCGTCTCTTGTATTTTGCAGCTGAATGGATACTATCCAGTTCATAGCAGAAATTTTTCTTTATTTAAGTAATCGCTATATAGATATAAACAATTGAAGAAATTTTTCTGATGCTGATGGTTATAAAATACTGCCCAGATTACTTTCACTATAATGTGGACTGTAATTCTCCTGCTTCGCGGCTCGGTAAATATCCACCACTATTCACCTCCACTTCGGTGAATAATTGTTAAATATTTTCGAGCTGAATACATCATTTTCCCCATTTAATTTAGTTCGGTTGAGTTAAAAAAATGTCGGCGTCTGAATCAATTCAGCCGAGCTAAATAATTTAAGACGGCCCAAGATTCGGCTCATGTGAACTACGGTGGCGGCGGCAGAACTGGGCCTTAATTCCCTGCCTTGCCGCACTGATTACAAACAAAAGACTTAGCTACTGTGTGAGTCCTTTCATGGTCCTTAAAATTTTCTTGCTTACATCATTTGAGTCTACAAAATACTTATTTAGCAGCAGGATGAACTCTACAAGCTCGTTAGAATTTTTCAGAGGAGATCATGCTTGAATCAAGATAATGGAGACATTTATTATAGCTACAGGTTTTTCCCGTCAACGGCAAACTACAAACGACAGTTTCAGGTTAGGCGTTTGGTGTTTAAAGTACCGTGACCTCCACCAGTTTAGCTAGACGTTTTCAACCACGAGAACATTCTCACAGAAAACAAGTGCATTGAAAAAAGTTTTAGAAGAAGACTTTTCAGTTACCAAAATGCGATTTCATGTTATCTAGATACTTGAAATGACTCGACAAAAAAAATACAACGGAATTATCAAGTCTAAACCTAAAGGTGGTACCCAGAAAAGCTCACAAATTACTCGTCAAGATATACGGCGAATACTGAAATTTATTTTTCCTTTCACGGTATTAAAATATACAATTCAAAACTGCTCACCGTTCTGCTACAGAGAATATGAAATAAGTAGCTTACCTTGAAGCTCACATTCTTCTTGAATTTCGTTAGGCTCAGCTAAAAAATCCCTCCGCCTCGCTGGATGTTTTCTGAGAATTCACGTGCGGATTCCGGAATTCGCCGCCGCCCTATTGGATTTTCTACCTGTTCAAATGCTTGTTTTTGAGAAAAGATAAAATGCTCAACATCGACTCTTTCAACTTAAATTTCTTCTCTATATTAAAATTGATGTCAATCGATGGCAATCGATATCAATTAATCGATTGATATTGATAATCGATGACTAATCGATGAAGAAGATTTTTGTGACCTTAGGCGATTGACATCGATTGTTATCGACAACCTCGTTCCCAGGGTCTCTCTCTCCCCGCCCCCGCGAACGAGGTTATGTTATCGATTGCCATCGATTGCTATCGATTGTCATCGATTATCAAAATGCAGTTTTTTTTCTGGATTGTCTTTTCAATGTCTTGGCCTCTCCGTCTCCTCTTTCCTTTTGATCCACCACGGTAGCTTCTATCACGCACGGGCCTCAGGGTAAAAGAGAATTAGGAGTAAATTAAGAAAACAAACATCAAACATGCCGGGAACGTGTCATTTGGTCAGAAAGAAGTTACAATGCATTAATAATTGAATTTAATTAATAATTTCTCAGTTTCTTCTTCTAACCTCAATTGAAAGTGAGTTGCGAAGAGGCGAGAAGTGAGGGGTTGTGAAAGTAATTGCCAATCGATATCAATCGATGAGAATGTTTTTGGACTATCGATCGGTCGATACCAATCGAATATCAAGTAACTAATTTTATCGATTGATATCGATTTATTGATTGCATTTCCGATCATCGATTTCATCGATTGGTAACGCCGGGCGTTTATAGAGAGATTAGACAGATCGATTAAGCATGACGTTATACGGCAAACGCGAGCTTGCCTTTCATTTTGTTACCTTTTAATCGAATTTAAAATGAATCCGGGGGAAAAATCACACATTTCACGACAAACACAACCTACTCATTTCCGCGTATAAACGCCAAACGGCAGACGGCAGAAGTGGAATTTTTGCCGTTCGCGGGAAAAACAAACGTCATTCTTAATCTCCCTATTAAGCATGACGTTATACGTCAAACGGCAAACGCTAGCTTGCCTTTCATTTTGTTACCTTTTTATCGAATTCTAAAATAAGCCCCTCGGAAAATTAGGGAAAAAAATCGTGCATTCACGACAAACACAAACCTTCTCATTTCCGTTTGCAATTGCAAGCGCTAAACGGCGGACGTTCGCGGGAAAAACAAACTTCATGCTAATCTCTCTTATAAGTCAAAACCCTGAAGCTAAATGCCAAAAAAAAAAATTTAAAAAATGACAATACTGCCAATAGTCGTCGTTGTTAGGAGAGTTACAGCTATCAATAATGCAATTATAATGAAAACCCCATATCTTCGGTTTTTTTTCTAGTCTTCTGGTAAAAAAGGCAAAAAACCGCGTGTCTTGTATGCAACGGCATGCCATGGCACACAGAATCGCATACGCTGCCCAAGATTTTAATTGAGTCTTTTCCCGCACCATTATTATTTAACCCAGCAAAGCACGGATGAAAAAGGACGTTTATTATTCCACTATTGCGCCATTTTACCATATTAGGGCAAAAGAACGCGCAAAATATGCCACGTTGTTACACTGTAGAACAGGGCAAAAAAATTGACTGAAAGCGGAGCAACAAAATGGCCGAGCCAAACTTTCATTTTTAGTGGAGTAATAAATCCCTTATTCGATGGTTTATCATAAAATACGAGCGAACATTTTGCTCATTGCTCGTATTTTTCCTGGACCCATCGGGGCTCGGAAAAATACTACGCAACTCGCAAAATATCCGCGCGTATTTTATGTTAAGGGGGGTGACTCTTAACTACCAATTTGTTTCTAAGGCAGGTTTCTAATTGCCATATTTTGGAAATCAGACCTCATATGGATAAGCTTTTTGCATAAGTTTGTTCTATTGAAGATTCCTCCAAGAGTTTCAAGTCACGGTCATATTTAACGCGTCACGTGAACAGAACAGAAAAAAAACCCTAAAACTCAAACGGCGGATAGATTTTAAAATTGAAATGAGCGTCAATAGATAAAGAACGTGCACATGCGTAATGTGACGTATCGTTTTTGTGAAATTCGCATTATTGTAAGAGTTATGGCGTAATAAACACTCATATTTACAGACTTTCATCAGTAGCGTTTCCTCTTTTCATGTAAACGGTAAAAGCATACGTCAGATTCTAAAGACGGCGACGTTATCTCTGATTCGTAAAATAAATCGGAACTTTACGTTGTTTCCTTGGAGTTTTAGACATTTTAAATTTTAACGCGCGGTTTGGGACTGGCACTAGTTTCGCACGCGCAATGATATATTTTACAAAGCAGGTGTACCCCCAAATAAAATTCACCATTTAGCGATACAAAACGCTCCAAAATCGCTTGCCACAAAATACAGTCCTCAGCAATCCCTTAGCAACTGCTCTGGATCTGTAGTTAAGAGTCTCCCCCCTTAAACCATCGAATAAGGTGTATGTAAAACAAGGGATCAGTGCCATATTTGGGGGTATGCGTACTCCTACAAGAGGAAAATGAAGAAGGTATAAAAATAAAGCAATAGACAGAGCTGTCAAAACGTCTGTACACTCGTGCTACAGCACATTCGGTAGACTATACCGACACTTACTTTTTGCCAAATTGTAGTATTGGTCTTTATCCGTACCAATACGCATAAAAGGCAAGACACATGGAGGTCTTGACAAAAGATCTTGAAACTCAATTTCGTGGCTAGTTTTTACGGTTAACATACTTAATGGCTAACGGTTAAAATTTTTCAAGTTTTACGCCAAACGGCTGAAGTTTTGGCCCGTTTTACGGCTAACGGTTAACTCCATTGAGACCCTCTGAATACACTCTTTTTTATATTAGAATGTCTAATTTGGGGGCTGAGGTTGAGCATTCTGATTTTATAAGTCTAAGTTGGACCGCTCATTAAGACAAATTGAGATGTTCTACATAGTGTTAGGCATGTACCTTCGCAGAATCTACTTTATAAAAATTCCTTCTATTCCCGATTTTTCACTATCAAGCATAGGGTGTATGCTCCAAATAAAACAGCGCGAGCAATATAAAAATTATAAAGAGAAATTCTACAGAATAAAATTAAGGAATGGTGTCAAGGTCTCTAACAAAAGATGTTGTTGATAACTTCGTACGATGAAGGTGTTACAAGAAATAAGTAACGTCCGTAACTTTCAGTTAGAACCACCATCTCATTACGTGTACGTGCTCTTGGTACAAACATCTTTTAGAAGGCATCGCTGCTATTGAAAAGAATCCTTTCCTAATAGAAAAAAATTGTTTTCTCACTTTGGCGAGAAGTGTGAACTAGGAATAAAGTAATCAAACATCGCAATCAAACTCTCTGAAAAGGTCGGCAAAAAGAGCAAGATTTGACAGTAAAATTTGACAGGAAACTAATACGACTAATTCCTGAAAAGAGCGCTTCCAAAAACTAAAATTAATGAAGTTCATTATCTCGATTGACACCCGCGAGTAAAAACAAACAAACGAGTTGCTGGACAATACAGCTGAACCGCGAAAATGTCAGTCGTGTAGCAACGGTGCTCATAGGGCGTGAATGCACCAAGGTTTTACCAAGAAATCAGTCAACAAATTCTTTAAATAGACACTGCATTCAAAACAAGAAAGTTGCATCGTACAATCTCCAGTGCAACAAATAGCTAAGTAATCTACACATATTTCGCTGAAGAACTAGTCATCTGCGTGCACAACGATAAGAGAAGACAACATTTGATCAGCTAAACCAAAGAACAAGTCAGTAATGTTATTGTATCTCAACAGCTATTCCAATATTATTTCGAATAACCCAACGCCTATTTCTTAAAATATCACCATTACCATTTTACCCATTATAATACACAAATAAATGTCAAAGGGAATTTAAACTTTGCTTGTATTTTTTGTTTTATAATTAGTATAAATCTGAAGCCCTCAAGGTACAAATCCTGCCCTAGTATTTTCACATATGTCCATATGAAGTTTACTTACCTCTACTAACGCAAAACAATCGATAAAAGAGCTGCAAGATGCAAAGAGTCTAAACTACAATCGAAGCAAGGATAAAAGCATCCTCAGAGACCCAGGGGCAGTTAGTCGGGACGAAACGAAGTAAACTGGGCAGAAATCGTAGCGACGAAAGTTTTCTATAACTATAATAGTATAAGAGCCCCTGGGAAACGAGTCTCCCCAGACCATTTCCAAACGGCTCTGCGAATGCTGGCTCTTGATTGAGCAGAAAAAACCCTTTGTATAATTCTACCCAATCGGCGAACCGTAACTTCAGAGTCACTTCCTTTCACGCCGGTTTATTTCAATTTGCATCGGAGAACCAAAAAAAAGTCGGGGAATCATTTCGGACGTCAGGAGGAAATAACATTTCAAGATCAACCGGGAAATTTTGAGTTGCATCCACAAATATTTCATTTGCTAATGTCAATGATTGCCATTCGATCAGGCGAATAAGATGAACTGCGCTTTTGGGTACTTTTCCGAAAAATTACCCCCCCCCCCCCCCCCCCCCCTTTCAGCAGATGACCGATTTAAAGCGTTGTATAAAACCATTTGAATTCCAGTCAATAATTTTTTACCGGTGTTTTAGCCATCATGAATGTAAAATATTTTAAGGTTTGGGATAGATACGAAGTGACGTAAAAGTAAAGTAAAACAACTTTATTTTACCCTGAAAGGCCAATCAGTGATCGGTACATGAAGATCATCTGATTGTACATATTGAAAATTACATTAAAATATTTTCTTAAAATCATAAATAAAAACATGTAAAAAAAAAATTGATTTTACCCTGAAAGGCAACCAGCGCTCACATAGTTATGTATAACATATACATATTGAAAATTACATTAAAAAAAATAAAAAAACATTCTTAAAATCATAAATAAAGCATGTAAAAAACAAAATTGATTTTACCCTGAAAGGCCAATCAGTGATCGGTAGATCATTTGGTATGAACTGGCAACCAGCGCTCACATAGTTATGTACAATATATATATATATATATATATATATATATATATATATATATATATATATATATATATATATATATATATATATTGTACATAACTATGTATAATACTGAAAATTCTTAAAATCTTAAATAAAAACATGTAAAAAAAACAAAAAACAAAATTGATTTTTACTGGGGTATCCACTGTTCGTGGCAGATAGTATGATAAACTATACATGGACAATCTACTTGTACTATTGTTTCTTATTTGCAGTTCAAAAATTCAGCATGGTTTTCATTTGGGTTTATTTTTGGTTCAGGGGATTTTCGTGGGTTTTGATCGCTTTAAGTCTGAGGGATTCTGGGGGTTCTAATTTATTACGCCATTTGTACCTCCCTGTTACCTTAAATCCAGAGTACCCACTCTGGGAGCTGCACATACCCCAATACATCTCAAATATGGGACTACCCCTACCCTGGTAATCATATCACGTAATTGAAGAATGTACCAGAATTCTGAAAACACAAAAGCATGCTAAGACCAATCTTGTACCTTGAGTCTTTGTTCCTTACTGCGCAAGCTTGACGAAAAAAACAATTATTAAATGGGAAATCCAATATTTTTGGCCTTTGAATTGGATCTTTCCAGGGCTGCCTGTTTCATGACCAAGGGTAAAAAAGACTCTAGGTATGAGAGTGATGTGAGGACGTATTGAGTTCAACAACTGGCAATTCCACACCAATTATCAACACATGGTGCTAAATGTTCAGAGGGGTGTCTTGAACACCTCCACCCCCCCCCCCCACCCCCCCACACCCTCTCCAATGGTCCTGTGCCTTTCACCTTTCACGAGTGTCAGTGCACTGCAGGGCCGTAGGCAGGGTTTTGCTTGGGTGGGTGCGGGTGCGAGCACCAGAAGCATGAGTGTCTAGGGGGGATCCAGGGGTACATTTCCCTAGGAAATTTTGAAAAATCAAGTTTTTGAAGTCCATTTTTCCTGCATTCTGAAAAGTCATTTCAACCCTCCCTCTCAAATTAAGCAGACCTTTGCAGCGTGTGAGGGGTGCAGACACACCCATTGCATCCCTTACCTATGGCCTTGCACTGCGTTAGATACTAGTATGATTACTTCAAGAGTACATAAGCATGATGCTCATCACAAAGTAGGCAAATACTGCTTTGGGTTATTTTAAGTCAGTTTGGATTTTAAGAATTACGGGCTAATTACATGGCAAATTTCAGCTCGTGCCGAAGTTCAATCTGGTTAACCATGCAGAGATCTCATCTCGGCTTCCAGAACAAATCTTCTTAAAATGACATTTGCAATTATATGTTTCAGCCCAGAATGAATTTCTGGTTTCACAAACCAGGCTGGAAATTTCAGCCAGGGCATGGGCTGAAAAACCCTTGTCATTGTATTCAAATTACAGACTGGGCTGAAGAACGAGCTTGGGAAACAACAGCGTAGGTGTTTTGAATGAACAAAAATGGATGCCACAAGCTCTCTGTTTCAACCCAGGCTGAAATTTGCCATGTGAAAACAATATTCCAGTCTGCCTCTGGGCGGAAATTTCAGCTTAAAAGCTCTTCAAAGATCAGGCATTATTCAAAATTATTACTCAGCTAGCAAATATAATATTAAAGGCCCATATTCATCCATTTGGCTTTGCAGCTTATTTTATTGTTTTGAAACAGGATTCAGTGGCGGATCCAGGGGAGGGGCCCGGGCCCCCACCTTATTTTTTCGAAAATAGCACATTTTCTTTGAAGTGCTGGAATTATCTTCGCAGAATTCAACATTCATAGTCAAGTGGGCCCCTTCCTTAGCAGAAGGTCTGGATCCGACACTGGGATTGTCACTTCAAATCAATAACACACGACCGCAAAGCCAAATGGTTGGACATGCACCTTTAAATAACAGGGGAAATGGGTTTGATTTGCAAAGTAATAAATATGTACAACTTTGCTTTCAAATGGTCTGATGTTTTGAAAAGTATTTAGTCTATCTAGCCCGAGACTTATTTGAATGCAGAGGAGCAAATGTTACCCAAAGTGGTGTAACTTGAGAAGTCAACGTTGTATAATCAAACTACAAGCAATCTTCGAAAAATAAACTACAAAAAATACTCTATAACTAGAGTATACTGCTCTACAACTGGACCATGTTGCACAATTTTTCAGTTAAACTTTCCTTTAAAACACTATCTCTTGGTACAAGCATAAAAGGTGTCACACCTTGATAAGGCTTCATTCCTGTTTGATTTCTTTAATGTCACTTAAAAGTTCAGAGATGCTGAAGAAATTGTCATCCTTCTCATTCGTCAGTGGCTGTTCTGGGTGTTCTTTTTCATGAGCCTTAAAAGCACTTTCATACACAAAACGCTTGCCACACTGGTAGCACACAAATGGCCTTTCTCCTGTGTGTGACGCTTCATGTTGTCCTGCCCGACTGAAACACTTGCCATACCGGTTACAATTGTAAGGCTTCTCTCCTGCATGTAATCTTGCATGTTTTGTTAGATTTCCTGACTGCTTGAAACACTTGCCACACTGGTTACATTCATATGGTTTTTCTCCTGTGTGCCATCTTGTGTGTTGTTTTAGAGTAAATGCTCGATTGAAACACTTGCCGCACTGTTTACATTCATAAGGCTTCTCTCCTGTGTGCGTTCTTTTATGTTTATTTAAATTTCCTGCATGATCAAAACACTTGCCACACTGGTTACATTCAAAGGGCTTCTCTCCCGTGTGTGTTCTTTGATGTTGCTTTAGATTCCCAGCATGACTGAAGCGTTTGCCACAAAGGACACATTCAATAGTCTTCCCTCCAGTGGTGTGTATCCTTTTATGTCGTGATAGACTCCCTGCATGACTGAAGCATTTTCCGCAAAGGTCACATTTAAAAGTTCTCTCTCCTGTATGTGGTCTTGCATGTGGTCTTAATTCTCCTTCCTGATTCTTGTCAAAGCTCATATCAGCAATCAGTATTCTTTTAAATGAAGAGGCAGATGCTTCCTCTTGCTTATCCTAAAATTCAAAGGGTCACTTCTCTTAGCCAGATAAAACATTATTGGAAATTTAAGATGAACACCAACATGCATTAAATTGGTACAAATTTGGAGAAAGAATTCTATTTTGCACAGAGAAGTAACATGTAGTTAATAAAATTATGAATAACATTGCAGTATCATGACACTTAAAAATATATTAAATTATTTTTTATTGTGATATAACCAATTTCCTGCTAGCAGAGGCCTCTTCTCCTTAAGTTTGTGTTTGCCGAGCTGATGGAATAGGGGAAAAGAGACCTCTGCCCTGGGTCGAAAATACTTATATTGAGCATGTGCCACAGTTACTTAGTGACCAAACTATCATGTGATGTTCTTTAGCTATGTGGGCTCAATAAATTACAGCAGAATAAAATTTATGTAATGAAACGCACAAGACACAATGGGCTCAAGCTGCAGCCAGCGAACAATGCAAGGAGTATGCATTTCGAAAAGAGCCATCCAGGACCGAGGACAGCAGTTGAATAAAAGCTATTTTGAGCCAGGGTAGAAGTCTGTTTTGCATTCTTTCATCAGCTCAGCGAATATAAAAGAAAAGAGGCCTCTCCCAGTGGCAGATCCAGGGGAGGGGCCCGCACCTTATTTTTTCAGAAATAGCCCATTTTCTTTGAAGTGTCGCAGCATTCAACATTTATAGTCAAGCTTTTAAAAGCGGGCCCCCTCATTAACTTAAGGTCTGGATCAGCCACTGTTTCCTAGCTGGGAATATACCAATGATCCTTTGAGAAAATGATCCAGTCAGTGTAAAATGCAGACTGCAGACCAGGGGTAAAATGCAGACTGAGAGTAAAATGAAATAAAAAAAGAATTACGAGTGTAATCTAGCTATTGGTGGTTTTCACTGTCACGCAATAAAAAATGAAAATCGAAACCATTCAACGGCAGAAGCTATGAATTTGAGATATTATAGAAGATAAATAGATAAACAATTTGTCCAAATCTCAGGTCTGTGCGGTGCACCATTTGCGAGTTATTTGCCGAAACTTTCCACGCAAATTTATAAAGCTCAGTATGGAGACGCCATATTTGTGTCCTTCCGAGGGGCACAAACATGGCCGCCGTGATATCAGAGAAACCATCTGGAACTTAATTTTGCTATTAATAGCGACTACTTTTGGCTCATGATCTATTATACTTTAACATAAACAGCACTTAGTACATTGGGAATGTTCAATATGCCAAAATAGAAACGAAAAGGCCTTTTTTGAATCAAAACAACTTTGTCACGGCATTCAGCTTGATATCTCATACGGCGGAGAACTCGAATATTCAAAATGCTCTGTTTTTAAAACGAGGGGCACAACCAAGCTGGAAATTTGCAAAAAGATATATTTTTAGTTTATCTTACACCTAGAAACATCGAAAGTTTAGCAGGCCTATTGAATTTTGATTTCAGAATTTTATGACGTAACATGAAAACCAAGAATTTTAGCTGCAGCGTTGCATGACGAGCCAAACAATGAACGTGAAGGAGAGGCATCCAGATTTTATTAACCAAGTCGACCTGGAACTTCATCATGAGGAAAGTCGTGTAGATCTGAGCTAGCTGCAAACATGTTGGACAGCAAATATGAGGACAAAGTTATGGTAATTAAGCTTTTCTTTGCAGTACCTTCAGCTTAGCATTCATTAAAGATTATGGATGTCAAGCCCAGGGGGGGTACTCGAAGTATACTTGACGGGCCTCCCCGTCATGTATACTTCGAGTACGCCCCCTGGGATGTCAAGACAGGGATGCTTTGAGTTTCACAGTGAAAAGGACATACTCTCAACGATTTTAGAACAATAAAATTATTATGTTTTACAATTAATCCGTTTATCGCCGACTATCACATTTCAGTAATTCCCATTGGACTTATCTGTTGAAAAATTAAATAATTCACAAGAAATATCTGCATGGAATATGCCTTGTATCTGCTGTGTCATTTTGCAGTGAAACAAGCCATACAATGATCGACAACTGAAATATACTAAAATTACTATTTAGTCTACAATGATTAAATATACGTTTGGAATAGACAACTCACATTTCAGCAGATCAATCCCCCGACAAATGCGTTGAAAAATAAACTATTTCGACAGAACATCTGCATGGAATGTCAAGCTCTATACTTTAAGTACACAAGTTTTAATTAATGTATGTCTTGTGTTGTAACTTGTAACGGTCAATACAAAAAAAAAGTACACAAGTTTTGCTTGCCCTGTTCTAAGTTATTAAACAAGCTGGGGCTTCTTTACTGAGCATCTATTCAGTGTAGTAAAACTTCAAGAAAACCATCACGAAATGTGCTTCAGAAGATTTGCCGGCACCAGAATTAACCGCGTATTAACATTGCAACATGGCCACCTCGTAACAAAGGTGAGAAAACCTTTTAGAGAGGGTAGTAAGGGGGGGTCTCTGACATGATTCACGGACGAAAAAAATAACGAATCACGGATCACAGATATTGAAATTTCATTTTCCCGAATCATGAAAATAAGTACTCTTTTATCCTGTTCTTACGCTACAAATAGTGTTTGAAGAAATCAAAATTGATTAAGAAATTACGAAAATAAGAAAGAAACATCGGTTATTAATTCAAGCTCTTCACGTGTCACGCAAAACCTTCCGGTCACGGGTCACGAAGAATAAATTTATTAAATTCACGTTTCACGGAAAATAAAATCAGCTAATCATGTGTCACGAGAATACCCCTGTACGACCCTCTTTAGAGGTAAGACTCATTTCAGACTCATGGTTTGTTACTAATTACGCTCAGTCTGCATTTTACCCCAGGTCTGCAGTTTGCATTTTATCCTGTCTGCATTTTACCCCTGGTCTGCAGTCTGCCTTTCACACTGACCAATTTCCGATCCATGTTGTTAGTTAACCCTGATTGTTATTCTTAACTACTCCTGAAGATGCTGACTAAGTGTTGTCAACTCTTCCTTTGCTCAAGATAAACCCATCTTCAAATTTAAGGTAATTTCCCCGAAATAGAGCTGTATGAACATACATAATTTTTCAACTACTATAGTTGATTACCTTTAGATACTTAATATTTAATCACCACCAATGGATACGAATGTTGAAAATTATTTTCGTGACCTGTGCAGGTATTCTACCACTGAGAACTGTTTTTATCGGCAAACGCTGGCGGGTATTCCATTTTATCGACGAAAAGTAAACAAAATCGGCTTGTCGCAATCTGAGTTTCGAGACATCCAAAGGGTTTTGAGTTTTTCAGGTCCGAGGTCTGACTTTTCGAGACAAACCCCATAAGTTTTCATTTGGAGTAACGGAATTTCTACCGACTGCCGATTACAAATCCTGCCCATGTCTTTATGAAGGTTACCTACCTCCACTAGAAGCATAAAACAGTCAAAATGTCAGAAGCGGCTGCCAAAGATTGTCCGGCATATTGAATAACTGCCTAGCTAGTGCCCAGTCTTTTCCCGGAAGTACTTCAGGTTTTGCAGCTCAGCGCTGCAGCTGGGTACAGAACCTCTATACTCCTAGGCGATATAGGAATGTGCCGCAAGATAGGGTACGGTTTTTGAGGTTCTCGGTCCTTAAATGGGGTACCATTATTGCTCCTTTTGGCATTGTCTTCCCAGTGCGATCCTTAGGTCCCGGGGTTAGATAGGGTATCTAGATTCTGTCAGCTAAAGCTGCAGCATGTAAATGCCCAGCGAAAGGAAAGAGAAATGGTTTGTAAGACTAAACTATCCATTGAAGTATTAGTGATAATTTGGGTCATCACACAATGTTCAGGCACACACATATCCAAACTTTATGAGAGTACCCCCCCCCCCCCCCCCCCCACGGGAACCTCTACAATGCTTTCTGAAACTGTTCTAAAAGTTTTTATACCGAGAGACAACGTCCTGAGGTCCAAACTCTTTTATATACTTCAACATGTGAAATCCCTACCTTTTTATATACTTATAGCCTGAAAAAGGTACCCCTTTCGGGTACAGCCTCCTAGCTTGGTACTGTGGGGAGTACCCCCCCCCCCCCCCTGGGACTTTTACACTTGCTGCAATGATTTGTATTTCCATTTATGAAAGGATTGTTCAGTTCTAACCTTCAAGTTTCCTGTAAACCCAAACTTTTTTCGACTTCTCTACCCCATCAGAGACGACTATCGAAAACTGCTTGGAAACCATTTCCTTTCATAGTGGCATGCAACACAATGCAAGTCAAATATGGGACTACCCCAACCCCAGTGATCGCCAGTGATCGCATCACATTCACTGAAGAGTGTGCAAGGTTTTTACCATCTGTTCTATCCTGAATTTTTGCTACTGGAATTGGCAGTGGTCATTGAAAAACAGCCTTTTATTCTGAGTTTGTGCACGCTGGGAGAGATTTTGAGGGGAGAAGGGGTGGGGCTGGTGATAGCCATCGCCTCCCACCAGTGTAGCCTGGGTTCAATTACCGACCCAGCACCATATGTGGGCTGAGTTTGTTGTTGGTTCTCATCCTTGTTCCAAGGGTTTTTCTCTGGTTTCTCCAGTTTTTCTCCTCCAGGGAACAGTAGACGAAGAACCACTTTGTGGAGATTCCCACAGCAAATTGCAATTACTATAATTATAATTATAATAATATTATTATTATTATTACAGCTAATTATCTTTCTGATAGAACAAAAGCAGGATTGATTCATTTAAAAGGCTTCTCTCTTGTATGAAAATCCCAACTTTCAACACGTTACTCCCTCCCGGACACCAGTGTCATGTCAGTGCTGTCATGTCAGTCAGTTTACCGGTACTCAGCATCTGCTCAGCAAAAAGTTCAATAGCAACTTAGGCAAATATTGCTCTTGGATCTTTTAAGTCAGTTTGGGTTTTGAGAATTAGCTAGCAAACAATGACTAATAACAGCAAACAACAGGGGGAAAGAGTTTGAATTGCAAAGCAATCAAAGCAATAATGATACAAGTTGAACTCATTTTCATATGGTCTCTTTTCAGTTTTTGCTAGTAGGGGGCTTAAATTACAGTTTTGAGGGGGTTAAAGAACCAACTTTTAACTCTCTTGTAAAATGTTCAGAAATGTTGTATCTCTCTCAAAGTACTGTTTGACTTACAGCCTACAACCATCCCATGTGGTCCATGTGACACTTGAACAATACAAATATTAATAAATAGCCAAAATGAATGACCAAGTGCTAATAAAAGATGGGACTGAGCACCAGTAGTTTCAAAGGTGTTTTTCTCAAAATCTGACTGTATGACCCTACCTCAAATTTTCAGAAATTAGAAACTGGCTCTGATGAAACATTTGTGCAAAAAAAAAATATATATGGTAGGTACGGTTGTACGGTAGGTTTTCAAGAAATTATGGGTCAAAAAGAGGCTTTTACAAGCCCCGCACTGAATCAAATTGTGTATAATTTGAGCATGTGATCATGATGCCATGCACCATATGAAACGAAGAAAGACAAAATTAGAACTCCTCTGTGGGTTGTTTATATTTATCTTTTTGTCATATTTTTTTCTGTCTTTGGTTAAACGTGATTAAAGAACTGAAACACTTTTTCATTTCTAATCTGTTAAGAGTTACGTTGTTAGCACAACTTTTGTCTAGGCAAGCAATATTGACATAGGACAGAAAATTGAGGCATACGCACTTCACCCTTGGTATAACTATAGAAAGGCACCTAAAAAACCTTGTTTGCAAATGGTATCTTGAAACCTGCTCTCTGTAAGCTTGTAAATGTACATGTAGGCCTTTAAAAAATTAATTTGTGTCATAGATATAGTACCCCGTAGTGTAACTAGTTCAAATGCAGAGGTGTAAATGTAAATGAAGTGGTGCAACTAAGGAACAATGTTGTCAAATCAGGGCGCAACAAGTCTTAAGTTCTGCCTGGAAACAAACTATAAAATGATACTGTTCAACTAAAATATACTGCACCACAACTATACCATGGCATGTACTATTAAATACTATATGTATCTGTAAATTTAAACACTATATATACATTTATCTTCCATACACACATACAAGGTTGACTTTTAATACGCTTCATTCCTGTTTGATTTCCTTGATGTTACTTAAAAGTTCAGAGATGCTAAAGTGAGCCTTTTCATTCCTCCATGGCCTTGCTGCATGTTCTATTTTATGAGCCGTAAAATCGCTCTCACATACAAAATGCTTGCCACACTGGTTGCACACAAATGGCCTCTCTCCTGTGTGTGTTGTTTTATGTTGGTGAAGATTAACTTCCTGACTGAAACATTTGCCATACTGCATGTTACAAACAAAAGGCTTCTCTCCTGTATGTAATCTTGCATGCTTCTTTAGTGTTCCTGCCCGCTTGAAACACCTACCACACTGGTTACATTCAAATGGCTTCTCTCCTGTGTGTGACCTTGTATGTTGTTTTAGGGTAAATGGTCGATTGAAACACTTGCCACACTGGTTACATTCATATGGTTTCTCTCCTGTGTGCATTCTTATATGTTGCCTTAGATTCCCTGCCTGGCTAAAACACTTGCCACACTGGCTGCATTCAAAAGTCTTCTCTCGTGTGTGTATCCTTTTATGTTGCCTTAGATTCCCTGCCTGGCTAAAACACTTGCCACACTGGTTGCATTCAAACGTCTTCTCTCCTGTGTGTATCCTATTGTGTTTTCTTAGATTTCCTGGATGATTGAAGCACTTGCCACAATATTTACATTCGAAAGGCTTCTCTCCTTTGTGTATCATTGTATGTTGTGTTAGATTCCCTGAATGCCTGAAGCACTTGCCACAATGGTTACATTCATATGGCTTCTCTCCTGTATGAATCCTTTTATGTCGTGTTAGACTGCTTGCATGACTGAAGCACTTGCCACAATGGTTACATTCGAAAGTCTTCTCTCCTGTGTGCATCCTTTTATGTTGCCTTAGATTCCCTGCCTGGCTAAAACACTTGCCACACTGGTTGCATTCAAAAGTCTTCTCTCCTGTGTGTATCCTATTGTGTTTTCTTAGATTTCCTGCATGATTGAAGCACTTGCCACAATATTTACATTCGAAAGGCTTCTCTCCTTTGTGTATCATTGTATGTTGTGTTAGATTCCCTGAATGCCTGAAGCACTTGCCACAATGGTTACATTCATATGGCTTCTCTCCTGTATGAATCCTTTTATGTCGTGTTAGACTCCCTGCATGAGTGAAACACTTGCCGCAATGGTCACATTCAAAAGTCTTAAACTCTCCTGCATGTGATCTTGAAAGATGCCTTGATTCTCCTTCCTGATTCGTACCTTGGCTCATACTGAGACCAGTGTTCTTCAAATAAAAAAAAAAAAAAATTAAAAACACTGAGGCAGATGTTTTGTCTAGTTTATCCTCAGATCGTAAGGGTCATCATTTCTGCTAGCCAAACAAAACATATAATAATTGCATGAAATCATTACAAGTTTGGAGAAAACATTGTTTTATTTTGCACAGAGAAGCATGCAGTGAATATGAATAATATTGCAAAGTGGTCTTCATCCAATGTAACGTATTTAATGACTGAGAATAAACTGAACAGCAACCTTTTTTAATGTGACAAAAATTAATTAGTTTGCTGTTTAACAACTTAGAATAGAGGTCCCTGAATGTGAGGGGCCTTGTGAAAGGCCTAACTCAACGTGAGTCTCCCTGTAGCCAATGAGTGTTTGGGAGGTTAGGGACTCCAATTTTTTTCTTTGTCCCACACTTATGTCAACATATATCTTTCCCATTTCACTTCTGAGCTTAAAAGTTATCATGTGCCTTATTATCAATATGATGTAACATATTACAGGCTCTGGAGCACTATTCAGGCCTACCAGATTGTCACTCACAAATTGAGGCTAGCTGGAGTACTTTTTAGGCTAAATGGAGTGCTATAGTTCAGGACATAACAAATCAACAAATTTCGATGTACTCAATAAAAATCAATTAAAACTGATTTTTTTTCATACCAATTAATTGATTATTATTGAAAATTGATAAAAATTGATGACCAAAGCTTTTGTGATTATCAATTTCATTGGTAATTAGTGTTCAATATCTATCAATGAACACATAATTGATATTTGTAATTGGACACCCATGCAATTGTGCGCAAATTACATGACAAATGCACGCACAGAAACAATCAAAATCGAGAATTTTGTTGTAGATATGATTATCGAAGAGGGGCCTGTAATATGTTTCTGCGACAAAGAGTTCATGCCAACGAAGCAAGCATGAAAGCGGCCATATTGAAAACACATAAAATTGCCTAGTGCCCAGTCTCTTGCCGGGGTTCTCTGCGAATTTTTGGATTGGTTCGGAGTGGTGGGGGATAGGGGAGGACCTGAAGGCCCTTTTTCATGTGAATTTAAGAATTTAAGCTCTATGTTAATTACACGAATCTATGTTTTGTAGCGTTTCTGAAATTTTTGGGTGATTTTTGAAGAAGTTTGGGAGGAGAAAATTGAGCGAAAATAAGAAAATGATGTAGATTTTAATGTATAAGTTTTAAAATTAGAATTTGAACTTAAAAAATTAGTAGATAGGCACCAAAACAATCCCCTACCAACCTAGGGTGCTCTTGCGTCGGGGGATGCTACCAACCTGGGGTGCACTGGGGTCAGCCGTATGTTGGTGTTGCAAAAATAATTTTCTTTACTTTCTTCTATTCCTTCTCGGGATTGGCTATTTACCGAGTTAGAGGTTGAGTTGAGTTTGAGTTGAGTTTGAGTTAAGATTGAGTTACCGTATTTGCAGGGTCTTTTTCCTTTTTTACAAAAGAAAGTTCAAAATCGAAGGTTCTCATTATATTTACTGAAATAATACTTAACATCTTACTGACAAATTGACAGTATTTCGCATTTTACGCTAAGAACAATTCAGTTCTCGTTTTTTGTAGCTTGCAAATAATTACCTTCTATATATCACGGTTCAAGCAGTCCATAATTAATTTTCTTTCAGAGATAGTTTTAATCAGGCTATTCAAGAAACGCGAGAGGAAGAAAATAGGAGAGGCGAACATATTTTTTCTTTTGTCTCGCGAGTCGACTAGCTATGTTCAAACCCACATTTGAAACCTTCTATCCACCAGCTACTAAACTATTTTTTTAAAGCAAAATGGAGACCCGATTAAAAAAATTATTCTTAGCTCAGGGATTCTGGCTACAACTGATTTCACCATTATCCAGCAGTTTCTCTGACTCGCCTTTCTTAGGATTTGTGAATTCTTTCCCACGGCAATCGCACGATCAGATCGGAATTTGTCAGAATTTAATTAACAAGGAGATAGTTCGATCATACATAAGAGAAGAATGAACGGTGTAGTGGATAATTAACACAAGATCGAAGTAGAGCTGAATGTGTCTTTTTACGTTAAAATTTAGTATCAAACCCCATGTTTTGTAACATTTCATATCGTTGGATTTAATTTAGACATTGTATTTTAGTTTATGTTCTTTTTTTTATTTTAACAGCATGGAAATAAACAAAAATGTATTGGATTGTTTTTGGAAAATGTTTCGCATTTGCATGAACAACTGCTTGTTTGGTCGTAAAAAGTGATTCGCATCTTAAATTAAACACTTTTTTTAGCAAATACAAATGGAAAACGGTAACTCAACTCAATCTTAACTCAATCTTAACTCAAACTCAACTCAACCCTTAACTCGGTCGTTATCTTCTCTCTTCCTTCTCACAATCTTCTTACCTCTCACAATCTTCGCTCAAGCTCAGGCTAATGCGGGTATCAGCGGCCATCCCGTGGGGTCGACCCCCGGGGACCCAGGGGCATTTGTCAAGGCTGCCCTAACAAATGTATGTTTAAGCCCCTGGGGTGGAGCTAAAAGATTGTAACAAATATCCCCACCCCTGGGGCTAAAGGGGGCAATGCCATGTTCCAACTAAAGCAGAGAAGTTCTCCAAAGGTCGATTACAATAGTACTTGGGAAGTCAGTAACAAACCCGAAATGAAGTCCAAACACTAGTTTATTATAAACAGGAACTCTTTCAGATTTATAATATGTAACATGATGGAAAGCAACATGCCACTCCTTTGCTTCGATTTGAAGTACAACAAAACTCGAGCTACAGCTAAGAAGAATTCTCTCCAATCCATGCTCTGTGGAACAACGTTCACATTCTGTATCAGCTGCATGGTACGTTGTCACAATTCGCTCAATTCTATAGTTTTTTTATAAGCAAAACGTTCGGAAAGTTTTTATCCTTAGTTTTAAATAAATATTAATATGTTTCCACCATTTTCTATTGGAGGATGGCTTAATTACACTTGCAAATTTTAATGATAAAACGCACTCACCTCGAACACGCAGAAACCATTGAATCAGCTTGTCTTCTGTACCTTGTGAAGAATTACCGCTGAACCTCACGACAGCAGACCATGTGCAAATCCCGTGGGTATGTCCCCAGGGGTGGTTTGCCAAAAACGCGAAAGCGCTGTAATGCCCCTGTCTCTGGGGCAATTTTTTGTTACAAATCCCCTGCCATGCCCGTGGGTTGCCCGTGGGTTGCCCGTGGGTTCCCCGGGGGTCGACCCCACGGGATGGCCGCTGATACCCGCATAAGTCCCGCATCTTGAATAATTTTACATCATGTGTTCACATACTTTCTGACTATGTAACTCTAGAATGGTTTTTTGAAGTTGCAAATAATGATTTGAATTTCATTTTACTACTTAATTAAAACTGACTGCCATTTATACCCTATTCCAAACAAAAGAGCTTTTTTTCCTTTCTGCATGTACTGATACAATACAAATGTGAGATTTTCTCCACCCCTGGTTATCTTTTTGCATGCATTCACTCAAGAACTGAACAATGCAAACTAGTCAGTCAGAAAAGGTGGATCAAGGGTGATGCTTGATGTTACGATGGGATTTTTCAGTTGAACTTCTTTAGGTCATGGTTATAACAATGTGTTGTTCCAGAAAATATCCATACCCCTCAGTAGTAATATCGGAGTCTATCAAATACCACTTCGGGCGCACCCGCCAAATTTTTGCCTCTTTCCGGACTAGTACTCAGGGATAAACCCTTCGTACTAGGGAAAGAGGCAAAAGGCGGGTGCTGCTCAGTAGTATTTGATAGACTCCGATATTACTACTTGGAAACAAAACAGAGAAACAACTTTACAACAAAGGGCGGCGGGACAACCATTTAGAGGAACGCAACATTAAGTTAAACAACAATGGGACGTGGAAGAAAAGGGATTATTTCCCAAAGTCAAAAACAAATCAGAAAACCTAAAATCAAACTGACAACCAAGGATGTATTTACAGATCCACCAATACACATTTCAGACGAGCTGCTTACAGCAATGAAAAAAATGAGCCCGCAAGATTTAAAGAACACACTTATCCAACCGGAAGAACAACAAGAAGAAGTGGACTTAACAGACATGGAAGAGTACGATTTGACGGGATCAGGAGAGCCTGTTTATGAAACACCAATCATGACGCCGCAGCTGACCCGCAGAATAATGGCAAATGAGTTTAGCCCGGACCAGGTCGAGTACATAATAAAGAAAAGTTTGCACTTTTAAGAAGCAGCATCAAGAATAGCTTCCACAGCTTGAGCGGTAACAAGTTTGACATCATTTACCCACGAGGGGGAAGAAAGGTCTTTGAAAGCGAACACGAGCATGTGGACCAACACAATCATTCTGTCACGGTATATGTAAATTGATATTTTTTTGCACGCATTTGGAGAAAAGCGGCAGCAAGTTATCAAACATGGACATAGCTGAATCAATGCAAAAACTCACACCCGAGCAAAAAAAGCTTTTTAATAAAAAACTGGCAGAGGCAATAGCGGCAGCAGCGAAAAAGTTCGAACAAGAAATAGAAAAATACCAGAAAGACCCGTATGTACATTTCAAGGGAAAGAGGATCAAGAAATGCCTAAACCAATGTATCCCATACACGGAGGAAGCATGGGCGAAAGAAATGGAAAAACAAAAGTTCTACAAAAACAAACAGCTAATAAGCTTTATAGATAAAGTTTTTTTCGAAGACGGCGCGCTGCAATTTAGAGAAATACATCATAAGAGTATAAACAACGATTAATCACATTAATAAAGGTAAACAGGTTAACAGGCCAACAGGTTAACAAGAGATGGACACATTAGAACTGATACAAGCACTTCCGGCAGAACTTCGAGAACAAATCCGCAAGGAGTATGTAAAAGTCAAACTCTGGCAACGTAAAATGCAGGGCTGGGATGAAGTGAATAGAGCGATTTTGGAGGCCCCCTACTGTCTGAAAAACGAGCAGATCACGTGGATTCTGCACTGCTACAAATGCAACCTAGAATGTCAGCGGAACTACCTCTGCAGCCTCTGTTACACAAGAAAAAGGCAGAGAGAGTATTTAGGGCCGGACATATTTGATCCAGCAGAGTATGACCCATGCTTCGAAAAGGGGATAACAATCAACAGCAGAGTGTGGAGCTACACCCATTAGCGTTCTTTACTCAAAATAAGTCCCAGCCGCTTTTTCAAGAAAACTGATTTTGTGGAATTCTTTTTCATAAAGATCATAAAAGTTATTAGAATATCCTATTCTTTGCACTTTATATGGTAAATTGATGACAATACGATTTGTTTGAAATCTTTCAGCTACAATTGTTTCGTTTATATGACCACCTTGGCATATGATGGCTTTATAAAATTTACCCCGCATACAAAACCACAAGAAAAGATGTTTATTTCGATAAGCCGAAAGGATGGATTCTTCATAACTCAAACCACGTGTTGGCGTTCTTATCATGAATTTATCATTTCTCATTATGACATACGGTTTGAAATGTATAATATTGTTTGGATTGCTGTTGTTTCCTAGACCTATAAAGTAGTCTTGTCCAGTCAAACTATCATCATGTAAAAAACTCACGAATAATGTAAATTCTTCATTTTGATCTATTATTTCATCAAGTTGAATATGAGATCCATTAATACTGAAACCGTCTTTTATGGCAAAGTCAGACAAAGAAACTGTATTTTTTAGCATTAATTTACCCCCGACTGACTCAATATTTGAACCATAACTGTTTTTCATATCAAACGAATCAGGATCTTGTAAATCAAAAAAGTACTCAAATATTGTTTCGTAATAGCTTTTATTTTGCTTTAAATTAATCTGTTTTTGAAGTATGGAGGATTTGCCATTCAAAAGATTGGTTGCCTGTTTGAGATTGACAGCTGCTGTGTCTCTGTCAGCATTTTTTACACCAATAATCAGATTGTCATTCATGTCAATACTTTTTTCAAAATTTATTTCATCGTTTTCTATTTTGTACCCTCGATCATAATTTTTCAACGAAAAGCCGTTCAAATCTAAATCCGTTTGTAGAGTAAAATCACCGTCTTCAATAACGAAAGCCTGGTCGTAAACAGTGCCATCTACATCTGTTTGATAACCCTTTACCCCATAAACAATCAAAGCAGCCTTTTCAAGTGGCGAAGAGCCATCATAACCCGAATTTGAAATATCAAGATAGATTGTGTTATCATTGTCTTTGTATTTGCGCGTGTTAATAATGGTGCGTGAATATTTCGGGCTGTGACTGTTGAAGTGCTTGGTATGGTAATTAAGAGTATCAACCGGGTTAGGGGTTGAAGCACTTATAAACCAATTAGTATCAACTTTCGGGATAAAGAACTCGACACATATAGTGTACTCTCCTTCGGGCAGGGGTTTTTTATTTAACGCCAAACGTGAGTTGAAAGAATTGACGCCAGTTCTTACGAGATTGAAAGTATAAGCTTTTTTATTCACACTGTGAAGGTTGGATGTAAAGTCTTCTAACGTAACAGAAGTAACATTGTTTACAGCTGTCACCCCCGACCCTCGCTCCAAATAGGCTAAGGTATTCTTTTTATGTGAGTGTCCTGCTGTAATTGCAGAGGAGCCCACATATTTTTTCATTGAACCAAGATTTACTGCATCCTGATCACCCGTAGGATTTGCAAGTTGCTTTATCGCATGGTCTTTCATGAGAATATCTCCAGTAATATTAACGGTTGATACATCCCCACTATCACCCTTTTCACCTTTTGCACCTTTTGGTCCAATAGCGCCTCTCGAACCCGCAGGTCCAGTTGCTCCAGTTGGTCCCGCAGGTCCTGTAGCTCCAGTTGGTCCGGTTGGCCCAGTAGCTCCAGCAGGTCCGGTAGGTCCGGTTCGCCCTTGTGGACCTCTTTCACCTTTTAATCCTTTTTCTCCAGCATCACCTTTATCTCCTTTAGGACCTTGTGGGCCAGTATTGCCCTTATCCCCTTTTTCACCTTTAGGACCACGCGCTCCAGTTGCACCAGTTGGACCAGCAGGACCAGCAGGGCCAGCTTGCCCTCGGATTGAAGTAGACTCTTCATGTGTTTGAGTTGCACCCGTCGCACCGTTAAGAAACCCCATCTCTATATATTTTCGTCAAAATTTTTAAGTGTGGTTTTTTTTGGTTTGTCGTGGTATAAAAAAGAATATTTAGCATCGGTAGCCCTTTCAAGCAGCTCTCTGTCAATTCCCAATTCATCAGCAATACGGTTATTCTCTCTGGGAAGAAAGTTGAAAATGCAAAAGTGGCTACAATTATCTCGGATGTTTTTGGGGACCTTAAAATAGCTTTGAGAAAGATAAATGACGCTGCAATTGCGGTGGCGACCGTTGATAAAATAATCGATAATGTCGTTTTGGTTGCTTTCACAAACCATGTCATCGAAAATTACAATCTTTTGATTGTCAGTGGACAGCGTTTCCAAAGGAATAACATCGTTGGCGCCTTCAATAACAATATACCCAGCCGCAGGATTGACTCTTGTGTCGAAATCATCAATCATATATTGGTACTTGTCTTGATGCAGGTTCTTAGCGCAAAGGTAAATTTTGTCGTAGACCAACAACTTGTAAATCATATGCATGAGAATATTTGTCTTACCAGAGTTGCTGGGCCCGCAAATAAGCATCCGAAAGGTATCTGCTGGCATACAAGGGTGGCCTTGCTTGTAATTACTTTTTGTAGTCAAACTGGGGTCGTAATTGGGAATTTTCATTTTTTTTCTGTTATATATACGGCAAAAATATGTCCATGAAGAAGTGGCAAAAACTTGTCAGCGAAAAGGCTGAAGTTGAGCAGCAGAACGACAAAATCCTCGCGGTAATAAAAAATACCAAAATCAATAAAGGGTTTGGCCAGCTATCAGGTGAGGATTTGTTCAAACCTATCACATCGCGGCTTGACAAACTCCAAGTAGGGGATAGCAACTCAAAAGAAGAGGAAGAAATCCCAGACTATGGTATGGATGATTTTGATTTAAACAACCCCTTCGACGGGGATTTTAGACCGGATGCGGAAACACCACTACCATCACCATCACCATCACCTACACCTACACCATCACCATCACCAACACCATCACCAACAACATCACCACCATCATCACCTACATCAACACCATTGCCACCTTTAGCTGAAGAGGAAGAAACAGAATTAATGGAAGAAGAGCAACCAAGTAAATGGGGGCCACCACAAGAACTGGTTATCAAGGGATCAGAGTCGATTGACCTGCAGACACTAAACAGCCTGTTAACAAAAAATAAAGACAATCCTGACTATGTTGTAAAAAGCAAAAAATCAAAATTCCACGGCTACACATTGGCAGACATAAAAAAGGCAAGAGATGAAATTCTTGAAAGGAGAAAAAAAGGGATTAAAATACCCCAAAGGTATTTCGAATCGATGGAACCCTCAGACGAAGAAATGGAAGGAAGCGGAAGTGTTGATCCAAACGCTTTGGTTGACAGGCTACACTTAAGCTTGGCGTCTATACAGGCGGGCAACACTTCACTGAAGCTGAAAAAACAGGTCCAGCAGATGTTGGGGTTGCTGGTAAAGCTAAAGGAAATCACACAAAAAGAAGCCCACAAAATTTTGGGTACAATTATATAAGCAACATGACAACACATAAATTTGAGTGATATTATATAAGCAACATGACAACCCATTTTCATTTCAACCTGTTGCTCGACTCGCAGCTGGCTAAACAAAACAACGCCAACAGCAAGTCACATGACTTCACAATTAAGTTTGACCCACCAATCTCTTTAGATCCCTCCAAATCATACAGGGCGGCGTTAAATGAGCTGGTATCTATGACCTATTCGTGGTACAACATCGCGAAACGG
Organism: Meandrina meandrites; assembly: GCA_963693305.1. NCBI lineage: Eukaryota > Metazoa > Cnidaria > Anthozoa > Scleractinia > Meandrinidae > Meandrina > Meandrina meandrites. The sequence continues at coordinate 32,439,030 of OY855906.1, forward strand.
TACAACAACAACGAATTCAAATGGCGGAAAAAAACAGAGAACTGGAAAACCGTGACAATTCCGGATGGAATGTATGATTACGACGGTCTCAACACCACCATTCAGTCGCTTATCGGAAGAGTGGATCCCAAGGATGAAAAATCCAAGTTTATTGTCCAGCTGTATTTTCACACCACAACATATCGGGCGGTCATTCTGTTGCAGGACGGCTACGAGCTTGATCTAAGTGGAGGTGAATTTGCTGCGTTGCTGGGTTTTGACAAGAAAACAATAGACGGAGCGAACAATAGGAGCGACCGCGTGCCAAATATAACAAGAGGTGTCGACTGGATCTATATCCATTGTGATCTCATTACAAGGGCTGTGGACAACATCGGGGGTGACGTTATGTTTTCTTTTTCAACCGCTGAACTCTCCGTCAGCTACCCCTTTTCAAAAGAGCCCCGCCGCCTCCTGTGGCACCCGGTGAACAAAAATAGAATCAATGCGATAAATATCAAAATCACGGACGGGCGCAACAACATTATAGATCTGAATGACCAAGACGTGGCTTTAAGCATAATCATTGAAGAAGAAACACCTAAGCTCATCTGAAAATAATTTACACATAGCTCATAATTAAAAATAATTTACACATAAGTATAATAATGAATCATCCGAGCGAGTGGACGAGATATTATGACGCGCCAAACGGAACATATAGATACAGACACAAAGGTACGGGGGTTGTTAGAGACACCCTGATGAATATAGGAAAGCGGTTCAAAAAGCAAGTCACCCGTAAGACGTTGGAGAAGGCTGTAAATGAAGCCTCGAAGCAAATGCTGAAAAAAGCCGCAGAAAAAGCAGAAGAAAAAGCGGCTGACAAGATACAAGCGGTTTTGCAAAGTGGGGATACCCCACGCCCCCAAGGTAAAAAGACTCCAAGTGTAAAACCAAAGGGCAAAAAGACCCCAACTGTAAAACCAAAGAGTAAAAAGACCCCATCACAGAAACTTAGTACCGAGTCGAAACAAAAACTGAAGAAGATGCTAAACCCTGGGGTAGCAACTCAGTTAAGTGGCGATTCACGGAAAAAGTTAAACCAGATTTTAAACGCGGGTCGGGCTGCAAGGATGAAAGTAAACCAATTGATAGCAGAAAATTAAAATAATTTTTTAAAAAGATATATAGGCCGCAAGATGTTCAGAAGCCACAGGCATTTGGAAAAAACAGAGTATGTTCGTATCATGTTAGACAAACCGATCACTATCCCGGGTAACAATCAGCACCAGGTAAAAACAAACTATAAATTCACACTCACCGACCGAGACAACTGGTATGACTGGTATAACGCCTACTTCCGGGTTGATTTCACTTTCGAGGCAACCGCGGATGGTGCCCAAGTTGCAGCAGATGCTCGGTCAGCACCCATTAACGGCTCATTTTCACTGATAAACAAACTTGTGGTAAAATCATCGGGCAAAAACATGTACAACGTAGACAACATTCACAAGCTCATATTTATCAAAAACTTGTTGGATTTTTCAGATGACTATGCGAGGAGCGCAGCGAAAAACCAGTTTTGGTATTTAGATACAGATAATAGCAATGTAACGGCCGCCGCGGCCACTAACCTTGGAATCAGAGAAAGGGGTTTGCTTGCCCATGCCGGTCTCACGGTTGAAACCCTTATACCGCTTAACAGGTACTCATTCTTTGAAGAGTTGGGTGACAAGCTTCTCCCCCCAATGCAGATAGAGTTCGAAATTGAGTTACAATCGGATGCAGAGCTGATTTGGCAAAACGATGGCACCAATCGCAGGATAGTGGTGAGAAACTTCGAGCTGTGGGTTCCAATGCTACGTTTTACCAGTGAAGGACAGAAGCTCGCAAACGAAAACTTTTTGAAACCTCAGAAATGGACGTACCTGAATGAAATGATCCAGCCCAGCAGCAGCCGGCGTGACGCTTTTGGACAGTGGCAGATAAATCCTGGTATAAAGGATGCCAAACATGTTTTCATTTTCATACAACAGTCAAGGAAGGAGAAGGCCGTGGCTCATAACCCCTACTTCTTTGACACCTTTGACATTGACGGAGACAATTCAGCCAAGCTAGCGACATGTCGGCTACAGTACGGCTCTTCACAGTTCTATCCGGAGCTGAACTACGACGAAAACTTCAAACTGCGCATTCTTAATGACTTGATGAACTACCGGTACCGCAAAAACGACTACAACACCGGTGTTCAGCTTCAGCCCAACAACTTCAAGGATTTATACCCAGTACTTTATTTCGACTTACGTGAAAACAAGGATAACATGACCAACGACCCGAAACAGATGGTTTTTCACTACAGGCTCAACGAGGCGGCCAACGCGCAAGACTACACCATTTATGCAGGAATTTTGTATGAGTCCGAATTTGCTCTCAGGCAGGTGGGTAATGAGCTGGTGATGGTTTAAAAGTGAAATAATTTTGTATGAAATATAAGAGATGTCGAGTGACTGAGTTGCAGCTTTGTAGCAAATGAAAGTGAAATAATTTTGTATGAAATATAAGAATGACGACTTACTATCCGCATAAGATTTCACTTTCAGATGGGCAGAAGGTAAACCTCGCGCGAGCCTTTGGGCGAGGAGAAGCAGTTACGCTCAGATTTAAAAACGAGGCTATAACCGGTGGTAGCGACACTTTGCACTTAACCACCAGGCAGATCAAAAAAATAGAGCGCGCTATCAAAAACAAAACGGGCGTGGACATAGACATGAGCAAGACACAAATCAGACGTGTGCGCAACGCTATCAAAGTGGATAACGCTATCAAAAAGAAAACAGGATCAGGCATGCGGGTAAAACCTCCAACAGGATCAGGTATGCGCATTAACCCTCCACCATATATGCGCCCTCCACCATTTATTGGTTCTTGGGGTGATCAAAAAAAAGCCCGCCTTCGTTGATGTCCCCTTAACTGATTATGACTTGCAGCGATGGTGCCAATACTTGAAAATCCCCATCAAAGGTATATTTGCGAGAGACGAGATCCACGTGAAAAACCACTCCCCTTGTATAATCAACATGGATGATCTTGGAGGGCCAGGCACCCATTGGGTATGCTGCTGGGGATCAACTGAATATTTTGACTCTTTTGGTTTACCTCCACCCGCGGAATGGGAAATAGAGTTGATTCTCGAAGGTAAAAAGACCTTTCTTCGGAATGACAACCAGCTTCAGGAGGAATCCAGTGTGCGCTGCGGCTACTACTGTTTGCTTTTCCTGAATGAGCGTAACAAAGGGCGGTCGTTTCGAGATATTTTGAGCATGTTTTCTGAAAATACACACGCCAACGAGGCTGTGGTGAAGGATTATTTTACACAGTGGGGGTAAACCCCACACCCCATGAATTTTTGGTTAATTATATAAGATGGATGTTTACTGTGTGAAAGAAAAGCGCTTCACACCCAATGTGGCGGGAAGTGAAAAAATTACAACCGCAAAAAACGGCAGAAGACTGCTTAAAGTAAAATGTGCTAGCTGCGGCATTACCAAGACAAGGTTCGTTTCTAATAAAACGCAAAGTGGTGCTGCTCAAGAAGGAGGTAATATTTTTGATCCAATTTTTAAGTTGACCGCAAGCGCTTTACCTAAAAAGAAAAGAGAAGAACTTGCACGCACTGAAAGAAGAATGTTTGGAGGTGGCGTTTTTGATACAGTTGGAAATACAGCAGCTGAAGCTTTCTTTGAGTATGGAGTTCCTTATTTAGCAAAGCAAGGTGTGAAACAAGGAAGATACTTTGCAAGCGAGTTTTTGAGACAACCAGAGTATCAGAAAAAGTTAGCCAATAAAGCCAAACCAATCGCGAGAAAAGCTGTTAATTACACAATTGATGCTTTGTCTGGGGATTTGTTGACTAAAGCCTCAAACAGATTAAGACCAAAAGATATGATACCAGGGCGGGGTTTACCCCGCACCCCAAAGATGAAAGGCGGGTGTCATAATTTGTAATTATTATATAGGGATGGAGGTATACTGCGTAAAGGAAAAGCGTTTTACACCAAATGTATCGGGAAGTGAAACATTCGCAACCGCAAAAAATGGTAGAAGGCTGCTTAAAGTAAAATGCGCAAGTTGTGGCATTACCAAGACACGATTCATAAGTGACAGTTGGGTTAAACCTAAAAATAAAACACAAAGCGGTGGTGATTATGATATGAGAATTTATGCGGGTAATCGAGTAGATGACCCAACAAACCCTCTTTACCAACGTGGTGGGGCTTTTGATTTGCATAAAGCTATTGGCAAGCTGCCTAAGCCAAAAAAGGGGTGGACGCTTCCTGGTCATAACTACACAGGACCGTACAATCCCCTTGAAAAACAGCTTTCTTACGACCCCAAGACGGGAAAGATATTGAAGATTTATCAGCAACCCACAGGTGCCACAGATGCAGTTTCAATGCAGCATGATGTTGATTATGCCGTCTGTGCGGGCAAGAAAAATGAAAAAGGCTGCAAACACGCTGCTGACAAAAAAATGGTGAAGGCGCTTGACGCTATTCCCAAAAACAAACGGCAATGGGGTCATGCTGCGGCGCGCAACGCAATCAGCTCGAAGCAAAAAGTAGGATTGGGTGTCGGTGAAACGATCAATAAAAATATCGGCGAAAAGATTCCGGGCTTTCAACCGGCTCAAGATGTGGCTGCTGCAATCATGGCTGTCACAGGTGGTGATAAGGATTTGTTTAAAAAGTATTGGAGTGGTGCCATCGCAAAAGGCGCCTTTAACAAGAAAACCGGTCTGTTTAGCAAAAAGTTTTGGACACACCCTAAAAATACAACTGGGCCATGTAATCGGATTGTGTATAAAAATGGAAAATGGCATAACCAATATTGTGATTAGATTACACATTTTAAAAACACATATATAGGAAATGGATTCTGCAACAAAATTCCGGAGGGATGAAATAGAAATGATAAAGAAAAATCTTGAAAACCAGTTGGCGCATTACTACCAAACCTCAGCCAAGTTTAAACGGTGGCACACGCGGTGTCAAACAGTATGCGCGTTAACAGGCGGAGTTGCTACCATTCTTACAGGCTCTGGGTTGGCCGCTTCTCTTTCTGTGGTTGGCGTTGTTGTTGGCGCCCCTTTAATCGCAACTGCCACCTTGTTTTCATTGGTGTCAACCTCCTCCATCGTCATCGTCAAATTTTTCCTGCGTAAAGCGAAAAAACACGAAAAAATACAAACTTTGGCTGAAGCTACGCTGAGCTCAATCAACTCTCTCATATCGACCGCTCTTGAAGATGGTAAAATCTCAGACAGTGAGTACCAAGATATTATCAAAAAGTACAACAGCTTTACTACTGCAAAGACAAAACTGCGTTTTTCAAACCACACTGACGGTGGGGTAAAGGTTAACAGAACATCAAAGACAACTTCTGTTTAATGGTGGGGTGTTTGCCTCCAACCACCATTCGTTAAAACTTTTTTCGGCTTTATTTCTGGTTTGTACCATCTTCGGCAATCTTTTCGTGAGCTTTCCCAGTATTGCATTTTTCGCCGGCCAATCGATAGGTGAGACCTTTTGAAAATAGTTGTATAAAAAACAAACGTAGTTACATGATCCGGGGTAGCAACTCAGTTGCTGATACCGCTTGAACTGGTGAATGACATTACCCAAAAAGGTCAGCCCCATATTGTCACCGACCTGATCTACAGAAATGCCGGTTTTTTTTAGTACCGCAAGTAAATACCATAATTTGAGGTGGTGTCTCATCTCTTCATGGGGCTCATCCGGCAGTGGGGGTTCCCATGAGTAAAAGTCAAGCTTGATTTCCGGTTTGATTTCTTTTATTAACGCTTCCTGCTCTTCCACCCACATTTCGTCAAGCTCTTGGAGGCTTTGTTGTCCTCCGAACCTCTTTGGAAAAGGGAAATCGAAACTCATTTTGTTGTCATGTATATATGATCGCGCATAATTATTTAAATGGATAAAAAATTAGAGCGGCGTTACTACAGTCCGCAGGGTTACTGGAAAGGTATCTCTGCCATAAAAAAATTAGCGGTCGCTGCAAAGGTTCCTGAAGTTATTGCCAAAGAATGGTTGTTCAAACAAGCGCTCTGGCAGATTTACCTCCCCGCACCGCGCTACATTCCTCGCCTAAAATTCGATGTGCCTACACCCAACAAAGTACACCAGGCAGATCTTCTTTTTCTGCCAAATGACACAGTGGATAGCAACTCAGTTGCTAAAACTTACAAATACGCGCTTACCGTTGTTGATGTTGCCAGCAGGTTCAAAGAAGCTCAGCCTTTAACTTCTAAAAACTCTGATGAGGTTGCCAAAGCTTTTAAGACAATTTATACACGTGGACCTCTGAAATGGCCGCAGATGTTGCAAGTTGATCCTGGGCGTGAATTTATGGGCGCTGTTACAAAAGAAATGGAAAATCACAAAACTTCTATCAGACGTGGCCACCCTGAAATTCATAGAGACCAAGCTATTGTTGAACGTTTCAATCGTACCTTAGCTGAGCGTTTGTTTGGCCACCAGTACGCAGTTGAAATGCGTTCACCTGAGGGTTTGCGGTCCACTGAGTGGGTCAAAAGATTACCCAAAGTTGTTTCTGCTCTGAACAACCAAGTCACTCGATTGATTGGTATGAAACCTGCTGCCGCAATCAAGAAAAAAAATGTTTACGCAGAACCGTCAACTAAATATTTGAGACCCGTTGGTTTGAACGAAAAAAAGCTCCCATCCATCGCTATGGTTCGGTATTTGTACGAACCTGGTGAGCTTGAAGGTGGGGCAAAAAGAGCCACTGATCCAATCTGGTCTTTAGATGTCTTTAACCTTGAACGTTCTTTTACCAAACCGAATCAGCCGGTTCTCTACTATTTGTCTGATGGTCCCAAACGTGGGTTTGTACGTGAAGAACTGCTTGTTGTACCTCCAAATACACAATTACCTCCGGCTGTGAACTAAATGTGATATTCAATTGGTTCTGTGTGTATGCCGTCTGGCAAAACCCAGCGTTTGTCATAATACGCGCTCAACCCCAGCTTTTCTTGCTCGTATGTTACTATATTCCCATCCCGCATTCTGAAACCTCTGTTTGTTGCCATATCCTTGTTTCCGTTCAGCGCTGATTTAAAACGTTGCCAGTTTATTTCGTTTTGCTTCTGTGACATCCCCTTTGAGCTGAGCTTCTTCTTTTTCACCTCCACTTCTTTATTATCTGCGATTTGGAGATGTTCTGTATAATAACATTTGGAGCACAGCGCGATCATCCGCTCACCCTCAAATTCTAGCTTAAATAAACCCGGCGTTCTTCCGCTCCATTTGTCCCATGCCAGCCAGTTCTTTTTTTCTTTCTCGAATTCTTCTCTCATATCTGGTTTCACAATGTCTTCCAGACTCTTTCCTGAGATTGCGAGGTAGTTGCTGTCTGTATCCATCTGGATCAGCTCGAAATCTTTCCTGTCAAGATACCTATCCAAGAAGTCGTAGTAAAATTCAAGCATCCTCAGTTTGGCTAGCTGATACACCGCTATTCCTACCTGAAATGGGCGTCTGATTGTTATCCGTGCTTTTCTACTTTCTAACTCATATGCTTCTCCAATCTCATCCAAGTCTGAAAAGTATGCGCTTCTCAATGCTCTGTCCACCACCTTCTCATCTTTGGTGTAAATTACGTTTGTTTGCCGCTCTAACGCTTCTATCAGCTTCCCATATCCACTGTTTCCCAGAAGTTTGAATATATCAGCCAATAGTGCTTTGCTTTTGTCCACATCCCCTGTGCGGCGGTTTTCTGTGACTTCTTTCACGAACCATTCGAATATTACTTTCGGCTCGTAGTCAATCGTCCGGTAGACTCTAGTTATCTTTGCCCCGTGGTTTATGTACCATTGCAGCAGCGGCTCGTATAATAGTATCCTCTGTGCTGACAGCGTTCCCATTAGTTTCTTGTTTTTCTCCACTAGTTTTCTTCCTGTTGCTCTCAAGTATTCTTTCATATGCTTTGGGACAGCTTTGGTTGGTACCGTTTTGTTGTGAAAGAATGGGCACATCTCTTCGAACTTTTGATGTAAGTGGTTTGGGATTTCGATGTCCACTTCCGCGTACCCGAACCAGCTTTTTTCTTTTAATCTTTGTGTGAATATTGGGACCGCATCAATTTGGTACTCGTCTGTGTAGTGGCACACCCTTTCTTTCCCGCATGGCATTTCTCTCAGCATTGTTGAAAGGTACAGCGCGTTGGCATCGTATCCTAATATGTTTTGACAAAGTTTCGCAGCGCCTGCCGCGCGGGCTTCTGAGTTCCCGTTTTCATTTATCTCAAGTGGGTATTGATGCGATCTGATTCTTGTTTTGCCGACTTCATGGTATCTTGTGAAGACCAAACTTGGACCTCCCACTACCGCTTCTTTTAACATTTCATATGCTTCTTTACTTGGGGCGTACAGCTCCGCTTTGCGTTCTATCGCGCCTTTTAGCAAGTAATGCAAACTCACTCCCGGGATGCTGACTGCGTCTTTCATTATGTCGATTCCCTTCCCGGTGTAGAAGTTTCTCATTTTTTGCAGCGCTTCCAACCCCGGAGCCACATCTAGATTATTGTAATATTTCAGCCAGTCTTTAAAGGTTTTCATCCCTTTTTCTTTGAACAGTCTCTGACATTCCTCCCATTCTTTCCGTGTTAGAACGTAATCATTCTTCAGCTTCGAATACCAGTGCAGGTAATCTGGCAATCCTGGGTAATCCAGCTTTTCTGCGCTGTCAAACCACTCGTATGGAAACCATGATTTTGTTGTCTTGCAGTCGTATGCCTTTACCCATTTCTCGTAACTCACACCTGGGCCGAGGTAGTTTATAATGTCTAGAAACCGCAATCTGTCCGTGAGTAAGAACATGATTTTACTCCCATTCTTTGCCACTCTCACTTTGTTGGTTGTACCCGCGAGCTGTTCCGCGAAGTAATTCTTTATCAGGTTCAAATCATAACTTCCTGAGTTGAAACCGAGTGTTGGCACCTGGTCGCACCATTCTTCTATTTTTTTCCTTTGATCTTTCGGTATCAGCTTGATGTCTGCCGGCATGTATTCTGCGCGCACTTTTGCTCTGATGTTTTTCTCTCGCCTTTTCAGTTCTTCCATGAACTTTTGAACTAATACTTTGGGGTTTGTTTCGCAGATGTGCGTCACCTTCGGCACTTGTTTTCCGTCTTTCGCGATTTCGGTTTCCAATGTGTCGCCCACGCTTACTGAGATTGGTATGTGTTTGTTCTCAATCGTGAGATTTCCTGTTGGTTTTTTTCGCTGGTTTTTGTCCCCGTACGCTTCAAAATCATACAGAATTGCGTGTGGATAACTTTTTGTTATTGCCTTTGGTGGATCTTTACCGTGTTTGTCTACCCCTCCTGGAACGAGCCATTGACATGACCAGCATTCCACCACTTTGTATCCCACCTTTCGCAGATGTGCCGTTCTTTTTACTGTTGCTTGGTAGAGTTCTTCTACTGTCTTGCCGCCGTGTTCTATTATTTGGTTTCGATCCGGATAACATTTTGGACATCCGTGCCAGTGGCAGCCGTGATATTGTAAAACCAACTTTTTCTCATGGTTGTACCCGTCAACCGGCCTTTTCTCTATCCAGCGTTCTCCCCCGTGTCCTGACATTGCATGATGTATACGGATTTTCCAATTCTTTGCCACGTACTCCAACCACTGTATTGATTCTTTTGATGCGCTTTGTTTTGGGTAAAACGCTTTCTGATATGCTGTCTGTGGCGCTTCAACTTTTTCACCTGGACAGTGTATTACGGTTTTACCTTGGGCGCATCTTTCTGCGTGACGTTGGAGGTTGCATGCCTTTGTGAATCTTGCGTGGCAATGGTTGCATTCGTACGTTTTCGCCAGCTTCGTGATGTCTTTTATCAGGAACGCGTGCTCTCCATATAGCCCTATTGTCATGATGTTTTTGATTTGTGGTGCCGGGTTTCTCATTAGATGCCAAACTATTGTGGGATTTGTTTCTATTCCCATTTCGATTTCATCCGCATTTGCCAGTTCGGGGGTATAAACTCTGATTCCTTCCCATTCTGCGAAAGCCTTGCCTTTGTTTAGATGCGTTTCCACCTTTTCCAATTCATCTAGCGATGTTTTTGCGCAATTCTTCGGAGCGTTCTTGAGCTTGTAGAAACTCTTAGCTTGATCTTGGGCTGCTTTCGTACTTCGATCTGGCCTAGCTCCTTTGTGCACCGCAATACAGCGCCATAGACACATGTTATCTCTATAGGTATCCAGCGCTACCATTGAATGGCTATGTGCGAGGTTGCGTAGCCAGTTTGGTAAGGGTCCTGTTCCCATCAGCGGTTGACGGTCAAGCACAACCTTTACATCGGCATTAAATTGACCCTCGAAAATCCACTTTGTATCTGGCCTTTCAATACTATCCGCATCCTGACGTACAGCCTCCCTTGTAATTAACCAATTCTCAGCTTCTGCGTATGAATTCATCCAAGGGGAGCCTTTATTTTGGTAGAAATGGATTATGGTGCCGTCTTCGATGTTGCGCAGCTTGTATGAATAAGCGTGCCTCATGTAAAATGCTGTCCTCACGTTCTCTCTGATTTTTTCCATGAATTCGGGTGTGAGGTCTTTATTCAGCCCTTTTGCGATGCGCCATCTCTTGTACCGCCTCCCGCTTTTCTCTATACCCTCGAATTCTGTGTCTTCGTACTCATTCTGAATCTCATTCTGGTAGTCTGTCACATTTCTTATGCTGTTCGGTTGAATGGGGTCGAATTGACGCAGAAGCTGCTGTTGTCTTCTGTTTCTATTTCTTGCTGGCGCAATTGGTTTGTAAGGTTTTGGTTGTAATGGCTGTAATACCCGTAATGACGGTTTATACCGCTGCTTTCTGGTTTTTGTTAGCGGCTCGACTAGCACATTCTTTATTATCTTTTTCACCGTGGGTACGTTTTCTGAAAGAAGTTGCGATAAATGTCGCAGTTCTGTAGGATTTATTTTTGCAAGTTCCTGTTCGAGAGATTCGAGGTCTACATTTTCAAAAGAGCTGAGGTCTATTCCGTCCATTGTATATTATGTAGAAAAAAATATTTTTTAATTTATTAATTATTGTTAACTTAATGTTGCGTTCCTCTAAATGGTTGTCCCGCCGCCCTTTGTTGTAAAGTTGTTTCTCTGTTTTGTTTCCAAGTAGTAATATCGGAGTCTATCAAATACTACTGAGCAGCACCCGCCTTTTGCCTCTTTCCCTAGTACGAAGGGTTTATCCCTGAGTACTAGTCCGGAAAGAGGCAAAAATTTGGCGGGTGCGCCCGAAGTGGTATTTGATAGACTCCGATATTACTACTCCCTCCCATGGAAGGTTTTTTGGTTTGAATACCCTCACCCCTCTGGAATTTTCAGTTAAGCCCCACCCTCTCCGAAATATTTATATTGTCCTTTGATGGGGTGGGTGTGGATATTTTCTGGAACTGCAAACAATGATATGAATTCAATTTTTCACAACCTTTCTTGAGTTTTTATCTGGCTATGCTGCCTGTGACCATTTTCTCACAACCTTTAGCCTTGTGCAACATAGCTTTGAGATAGGCCATGCCCTAACCTCACCCCTACTTCTAAACAAAAGCCCCATTATTTTCAGTTGTCTGCTTAGTGGGGTCGCCCACTACCTCTCGGAACGAGTTATTTCATTGGTTCCGAAAACAATACATAACAGGCTATAACAATGCCCCTGCGTGCGACACATGATTTGATTACACTTCATCATGTGTTGCACGCGACATTACATACACCTCCCCTAGAAAGTGGCTTTTGTGGTTCCAAATTGCATATGATTAAATGAGAAAAATTGCAGAGGCGCTCGGGCCGCGGATGGTTCGTGGAGGTTTACCACTAAATTATTGTCGTTTTGACGGGGAAAGGATGTAACATTGGGCACTTTTTCGGTATGTATTTATAGAATGACTATCGAAGCCTTTGAATTTGAGGCGTTTTGAGGGGAAGATAGCAAACTTTGAGAATTACAGCTCATTTCATGAACACGGGTCGGCATTATGGCGGTTCGAGTGTGCTACCTTTCGCTTCGCTTAGACTAGTAGGGAGCAATTTTAGAATTAGCATATTATGCTAATTTTCAAAGCTCACATGAATATGTAATATAAGATTGATAAAACAATAAACATTTGACAATTTTAGATCATTTTATTTATTTTCAGCCGTATCCTAAGCTTTGGCAACCTGTGATCTAAGTAGTACAAAATTATACTGGCGTAGTTTAAGAATATAGAAATCACAAGAAGAGGGCATACATAATTAAATATAAATGAGGCTTAAAATCATTCACAAAATCGTTCATAAGCTGAAAACGTTCATAACAAAAGTCAGCGAGATTGCGAGAAGCATGTTCAAAGCAAGTCAATCACTTTTCTTTGACACGTTATAAGTGAACGCAAAATTGCAATTTTCAAATCTTGCATTTCCAAAGTCAACAAATTTAGGGGAACTTTTGGTATTTATGGGTATAATTTGAGGGATTTGTTCTTCCACTATTTCTGCAAATCTGTCAGCTGAAGCCATTTTCAATAATGTACGATTTTTATGCGTTATTGTCAATAACGCACTGTCGGAGTTTGCTGAGGTCAGGTAAAGTAAAATCACGTGCTCGATTTTAACCAATTGCGCGCGTGGATTTTGGACAGTGAACGAAGATTGTATATTAAACATGAATATACCTCGTTCTTTAATCCATGAGCCGAAACAAGCGTGCTACAAATGAATATTCCTCGTTCTTTAAACCATCGGCCAAAACAAACACGCTACACATGAATATACCCCCTTCTTTAATTCATGAGCTGAAACGAGCGTGCTACAAATGAATATACCTCGTTCTTTGCTAGGCCGCTTCGTGGCCTGAAGCTCGCTGCTGCAAGTGTACAGCCAAGTGGGGATCTTTCTTAATGCAGGTTCTTATAACTACTGCCATTCGCTAAAATGATAGTGCTTTTCGTCCAATAGAAATCAGCGTTAAAACAAAACTATTGCCCAGGCCCATCACGACAACACGCGTGGAACGCCTGCAGGTTAAAAATTGTTTACAATCGAAGTGGCCTGTTTTCGGCATAATTTTAGGGGGAAAACCCCAGGGGGGGGGGGGGGTACTCGAAGTATATATGACGGGGGGGTTCGACGGAGCTTCATATTGCAAACCCAAAAAAATACACAAGCTGAAATTTTACATCCAAAAAAATACCTGGTATCAAAATTTGCAACCCAAAAAAATACAAGACTTAAATACCTCAATACTGATTTATTCAATTAAGCAGAACTTTCTAATGCATGATTTTGCATCAATAAGCTTATGAAATTGGTGTGTCCGTTAATGTCTCTTCATCCTCCCTTCTGCTCTACATTTACAGACAACGAAAACCCGAAACGAAAAGTTCGCTCGAAGGAACGTTTTCGTTGCCCCCTTCCTTTCAGCTCGCGAATAAATTTTGTCATTTTCGTCGACCCTCTTGCGATTTTTCGTCATTTTCGTCAAATTCGTCGTTTTCGTTGCCCCCTTCCTTTCAGCTCGCGAATAAATTTCGCCATTTTCGTCGACCCTCTTGCGATTTTTCGTCATTTTCGTCGCGACAGCGATTTTTCGTCATTTTCAAAGGATACGAAATTTTGTAATTTTCGTTGCTGCGTTCAATCCTGGACATAACTCGCCGGGAGGCAGCATGGCCGAGTGGTTAGAGCGCCGGACTTGAAATCCAGAGGTCCCGGGTTCAAGTCCCGTTCTGACCACTATCTGAATTTGTTCTTGGTTGTCCCGAGTTCAAATCCTCGGTCATGCTTGTAAATAGGCAACTGGTCTGCCTCCTGCCAGTTGGGATTTTTAATCATCTTATGTTTATTTAATATTTGTTTCATATACACGGCCCCACAAGCTTCTAGCTTTAACCACAAACCGTGTATAAATAAAGTTGCTTTACCTTTTTTTGCCTTTACCTTTTAACCTCACTTTCATACAGAGGCTCAGATGAGAAATGTAAATTGTCCGTTACTATTTTAAAAAAGTTACTTGTTTGATACTGCAGCACATTGACATTGTGGACAATGCTACAGTTCTGCCAAATTTGCTTAAGATAAAATTATATAAAGACATTGCTTACTGAAAGTCCCAAACATAAAGCTCTCTACTTCCATTATCATCATCCACCAGGTTCAGCCAGAATTTTAGCATTTTGAATGGGCAGGGGCTGCACATAGCCTCGTGTTCCAAGGCATGCTGTGAAGAATCTTGCTCAGCAATCGTGTCCAAAGAGATAATATTAATCCTCCACAGCAATAAAGTGTCAAACAAGATATTTGAGTTCAAGAGCTGGAGATAACACTTATAGCCTCATGGCATTTATAATATTTAAGAGTGAATGCTCATACTCTGTCAGTTGGAGGGCCTAGCTTTGTACTGAAAGATATGAAGTTAGTTGTTTGAAATATTCAATTTAACAGCAGAAAACCACAAAAAACTGTCATTGTACGGGAAGCTGAGATTTCACTTCTTGATGATCTAAAATTTTACACTTTTATGCTTCACGCTACACCAAGGCCTTTCACACTAAAAATGAAAGTATAAGCAAAATCGACTTTTTTTGCCGCGACCACAATTTCTTTGATTTATGCTGACATTCACTCTTAAATCTTTTTATTAGGAGTAGTTCAAGCTCCCTCCCTACGGGCCTATGGGTCATTACATTGAATGTGCTAACTAAATATGTAACATGCATGTAACTAAGTGGTTTTCGAGTGTCAAAAATAATGCAGTGTTGCTTTGGCTTTACTTCACTGCTCTCTGATTGCACAAATAAAATACAAAATCTAAACCAATCGCAGCTTAGTCACACCCCACACACGTGTCTTCCCAATCTTGTTGACAGTTATATGTGTATTTGCTTCGTCATTGCTTCATTGTGTTGATTACATCAGTCGTGATTGGCAAAGAATTTGGTTACTTTGGCTTTGGTTTTACAACATCCAATAAGCCAATTTTCGGAGTTTTTTTTACTTCTGTTCTGGCCATTGTGTGGAAAAATGAGCAACAAAGCCCAAATTCAACAAACCCACGAAAATCAAGCCTGGGTGCACAACATTGCTTGCACCTGAAACTGTGTTTGATTTCCAAAGCAATATGAACACCATGTCTTATTTTGAAACTGTGGGTAAAGGGAATTCACAGAAATGACATCTTCAAAACTGCCCTACGAAAGCTACTACACATCCATGTAGGCCTGTATAATTAGTGTAATTAATGTTACTAGTAATACATATTGAGCCCTGTAGTGCAACTAGACTGAGCCTTTTATTCCAATGCAGAGATGCAAAATTTTAATTACTTAAACTAAAAGTGATGTAAATTGAGAAGTCAACATTGTGGAATCGACTCAAGGCACAAGCAATCTTGAGTTCTGCCCAGAAATAAACAACTATGTACTCTTCAACTAAAATGTACCAAGATCTACATCACACTAATCTTTTGGCCATTAAACTTTCCTGTAAAACACTTTAAGTATAATGCACACACACATATATGTTGTGGTTTAAATCTATTTTTGATGTAGTTATTTCTTTTCCAAACTCCCTCTGTTTCAAATTCTGATAATAAATATGAGACAATAAAAAAATAAACAAACTGGTTTGAAAGAATGTTCAACCAATGATAAATTTCAACCACATATACAAGTTACTTAGACTTTGATAAGGATTCATTCCTGTTTGATTTCTTTGATGTCACCTAAAAGTTCAGAGATGCTGAAGTAATGTTCATTTGTCCAAGGCCTCTCTGGGTGTTCTTTTTTATGAGCCTTAAAATCACTCTCACATACAAAATGCTTGCCACACTGATTGCAAACATATGGCCTTTCTCCTGTGTGCGATGTTTTATGTTGGTGAGGATAAACTTCCTGACTGAAACACTTGCCATACTGCATGTTACAATCAAAAGGCTTCTCTCCTGTATGTAATCTTGCATGTTGCTTTAGTGTTCTTGCCCGTGTGAAACACTTACCGCACTGATTACATTCATATGGCCTCTCTCCTGTGTGTATTCTTAAATGTTCTTTTAGAGTATTTGCTCGTTTGAAAAACTTACTGCACTGGTTACATTCATATGGCTTCTCTCCTGTGTGCATTCTCATATGTTGTTTAAGAATTCCCTCTTGATTAAAACACTTGCCACACTGGTTACATTCATATGGCTTCTCTCCTGTATGTATTCTTACATGATCTTTGAGTCCGCGTCTTTGATTGAAACACTTGCCGCACTGGTTACATTTATATGGCATATTTCCTGTGTGTTTTCTTTTATGTTGCTTTAGAGAATCCTCTCTTTTGAAACACTTGTGGCACTGGTTACATTCATATGGCTTCTCGCTTGTGTGTGACCTTGTATGTTGTTTTAGAGAAAATGCTTGATTGAAACACTTGCCACACTGGTTACATTCATATGGCTTCTCTCCAGTGTGCATTCTTTTATGTCGTGTTAGACTCCCTGCGTGAGCGAAGCACTTGCCACAATGGTTACATTCAAAAGTCTTCTCTCTTGTACAAGATCTTGCAAGTTGCCTTAATTCTCCTTTCTGATTGTTGCCTTGGTTCATACCCAGACCTCTTGCATATCCTAAAATGGAAAGGGTTATTATTTCTGCTAGCCAAATAAAAGCTGCAATATTTATTATAAGCATCTACCACACAAGTCAATAGTGCTTTCCATGCACACTGATTGGTTAACTTGGAGGTGATTAGCAAAGTACTAGTCACCTCCGAGCAGCCGAAGAGAAACAAAAATGGCTTCTTGTGTGGCTTTGGGTACTGAAAGTAATGTTCTGGTGGGCTAGTTATTCAGCTTGTGTGGTATATGCTAAAACAATTTAATTCACCTTAGTGTGAAAGTGGTGGATATTGACCTCGCTGCTTTGCAGCTCGGTAAATATCCACCACTATTCACCTCATAATTGCTAAAATATCTTTGCTATTTCTTGCCCAATCTGTCAATCTACCACTATTTTTCTCCATCCAAATCCACACTATTTAATAAGTACAACAGTTTTTTGTGACAACCTCTAATTTCAGACGCCTGTCATTAGGGATAGGGGCATTGTTGTTTCATTTCACAGGATCTACTAAGTGTTGACAGCTTTTTATTGTAAGCGCTTGCTATCAAACTGCAAGTTTTGATGCATTGATATTTCCTTGGAGTGGAATATTTGTCACCCACAGTTAAAGGTATTCTCTTTGGGGTTTATGAGAACTGACCGATAGACTCATGGAGTGAAATTAGGTCCCTTTCTATACTCCTATTTGCAAAAGCGTTGTAAAAATGGAGAAAATGCCAAAATACTGACAAGGCTGACCAAAGATCCATAAAGAGCACTTTGTTCTGGATCCAGGATCTGAACACGGCAATCAGAATCGCCAATCAAAATCCGCCAATTATCTGTGACCCACATTATTTCTTAAATCTGTGAATCTGCACATGTTATTGCAAAAATCTGCAATCCGCCATGCACTTTTTATGGGCAAAATCGTCATTCCACAAACCTATTCACCCCCATCCCCCTCTGTTTAGTATGAATAGATCATTTTTAATGTGAGATCATGGTGGCCACGTTGGTGGGCCCGGAGAATAGACTTTATCTCTTTTGGGAACTGAATATTTCTATTTTCATGTAAATTCTGTACATGTGTTAAGTGTTTTGTATTGTATTTTGGCGGGAAATGCGCACGAGCGCGACGTTTGACCACTGTGTGGGGAACGAGATTGTTTTACAGACGAATGACTGTTTTTCTTCAGTAATACAAAGGTAAGAAAACACTTTTTTATGTCTGGTTTAAAGATACTTGAGTATTCAGTGTTCTTCTAACTTGCAATTCTTCGAACGTGTTTGAAATCTTTTTAAACGACCCTGTTTGTAATGCATAAGACATTGATAAGAATCCGATTTTCCGTTTAAGCTATGCTCCATCTTGTGTGAATGACATGTACTTTTGTAGCTACATGTAACAGCATGGACACGTTAAGACAAGAATGCTTTTCTTTCTGTGATTGTGTCCTTATAATACTAATCATGCATTTAATTTTCAGTCTCGTGTCAACTCGGTATCCGGTCACTTCGTTCCATGACCACTTCGTTCCAAACCACTTCGTTCCATCCTTTGGTCACTTCGTTCCACCATATAGTCACTTCGTTCCAAAGAATAGTCACTTTGTTCCAAGTATAAACTAAGCGAAAAATCAAGTATAAACGAAGCGAAAAATCTTACAAAACTGTAAAATGTTTCATCATGACATCTCGCTTTGATCATAACCTCGCTTAACTATTTTTTTCTCTTTACACTTAAGATATTTCTCGTAACGATCCCATATGATCCAGCTTTCATCATAAACTATACTTTGACTAAAGAAGATGCGAATCTACGTTTTGATCAATGTCATAACATCTCTTCAATTTTTTTGTTAAGAAACGGACCACTTCGCCAAACTTAAACTTAGATTTTCAGAAAATTAAAGCGTCGTTTGTTCGAATTTAAGTTTGGCGAAGTGGTCCGTTTCTTAACAAAAAAATTGAAGAGATGTTATGACATTGATCAAAACGTGGATTCGCATCTTCTTTAGTCAAAGTATAGTTTATGATGAAAGCTGGATCATATGGGATCGTTACGAGAAATATCTTCTTAAGTGTAAAGAGAAAAAGATAGTTAAGCGAGGTTATGATCAAAGCGAGATGTCATGATGAAACATTTTACAGTTTTGTAAGATTTTTCGCTTCGTTTATACTTGATTTTTCGCTTAGTTTATACTTGGAACAAAGTGACTATTCTTTGGAACGAAGTGACTATATGGTGGAACGAAGTGACCAAAGGATGGAACGAAGTGGTTTGGAACGAAGTGGTCATGGAACGAAGTGACCGGATACGGAGTTGACACGAGACTGAAAATTAAATGCATGATTAGTATTATAAGGACACAATCACAGAAAGAAACCATTCTTGTCTTTACGTGTCCATGCTGTTACATGTAGCTACAAAAGTACATGTAATTCACACAAGATGGAGCATAGCTTAAACGGAAAATCGGATTCTTATCAATGTCTTATGTATTATGAACAGCGTCGTTTAAAAAGATTTCAAACACGTTCGAAGAATTGCAAGTTAGAAGAACACTGAATACTCAAGTATCTTTAAACCAGACATAAAAAAGTGTTTTCTTACCTTTATATTACTGAAGAAAAACAGTCATTCGTCTGTAAAACAATCTCGTTCCCCACACAGCGGTCAAACGTCGCGCTCGTGCGCATTTCCCGCCAAAACTGCTCCACACACAATCTCGTTCCCAGAGCCCGCGTCCCCTAGACCAGCGGTCAGGAAACGGGCCCTGGGAACGAGATTGCTCCATACAAAGTCTTAAATTTTCGAAATCGTTCGCTTTAAAACCGAAAGTTAAGACAGTCACTGAAAAGTTAAGGTTTATACGACGCTTATGCATCAATCTTGTTCCCGGAGTCCACGGACTCCACAGTCAGCGGATGGTTGCCAGGTGACCATCCGCAGACCATGGAACCCGTGGGCATGTGTGGGAATGAAATGTACAACAAAAACGAGAGTCAACTTTGTCATTATTATTGTTGTCGTTGTTATTAGTAATGGTAACTGGACTGAGTGGAGAACACTGGAGGCCGGTAATCGGGCAGGTAATTTAATTGAACCCAATCGATCACTACAAAAATCTTAAACTTCACCCTAAATACCATCCTGCATATTTACACAATGAGCTACAAATGAACAATATATAATACATTTTTCTGTAAATATACGTTTATTTATGTAACCATTTGGTATGGAAAATACATCGATTTAACCAATTATGAATGAAAAAGCCGACTTTAAAATCTAAAAATCTCCCAAAATTTAAGTTTAACAGACAATAAAAAATAATTGATATTTATCAGTATTGTGTGCCGGTAGTAGGCAATACTGCCGATACACCAAAGGGCCCTGGGTATACACCCTATATCTCTATATATTTCTATATATTACTATCTTCTATATAATAAAAAAATAATCTTATTTCACTGCAGTTCCATTCCATTTATGTTGTCTGCATAGCTGGCAATTTTGTGGGAAAACATGCATTCAAGATTACTGTAGCCTGCAAAACAGGCAGATATACCAGCACTTGTGGCACTCGTATTCACCAGGACTGCGAGCAGTCGGTTTTTGTTTCAAAAATCCTGTGCGCGAACGGAACCATTAAATTATGCGGATCTAGGATCTCAATAATTCACTTTTTTTTTTGTATTGCGCGTATACAGTCTAGCATTCACCTGTTGTTAGAACACTGGCCTCACACAAGCCCCATGCTACCGAAATCATGTCCAGCAGCTAACAGCAGCATACTGAATTCTATCAAAATTGAAAACAAGGCAAGCAGCAAGCACAGAGCCTGTTGTTTCCATTGTGTCACAGTCTCTTTACATTTTAAGTTCCTTGACTGTGTAAAGGACCTGATTCCTGACACTATTCTTTATTGAGTTATACCATCTCACATTTACCTAATACTGTCTCAAATAAACAATTTGTTCTTTTTAGTAGTTGAATAACATTGCAAAAATGAATCCGGTAACTTGAGAATTCAATAGAACGATTTCGCATATGCCAATGTATGAGTCCCGTTAAATGCCAAAGAGGAAGAACAACAGAGTTTTCAAAAATGTTTCTTTTTTTCCTTTCTTTATCCTTTCTTATATGAGTTTTTGGTATTTTTTGTACTTAAGTATTGCTTTTACGTTCTACAAGCATATTTTAGTTTTCACAACAGATTGGACTGTTAGACAGACAAATTGTTCTCTCACTCTGTCAGTAACAACACTGAACTGCATTTTGTTGTTTTCATGGTGTTGTTTGGCATACCTGGGGCATAGGTACGCACGTTGGTAATGAACGCAAATTGAAAATCTCTATTGTTCTTCCTCGTTAGCATTTAAGGTGGCTGGTAATGGTTTCCAGCACTTTCCAGCTCTTACACTTTGACTGGATAGTACAATAAATTTTTATCAGTTGATGCTACAATAATGGTATCAAATAAACGCCCAATGATTGCCGAGTACGTTTTGGTTACTTTCTTGACCTCACTGGTTTCCATAGCAACACTATAACCTGTTAAAAACACCCTTAATTTTAGCTTTAAGTGCTTATAACTCAAAAACGAGCTCGATGACCCCCAATTTTTATTATTGAACATTGATTAGCATGTTAAGATACAACTTTCTGCAAAGTTAAAAAAATTTCTACGAAGCAGTTTCAGAGCCACCTTAAATTTTTAAAAATTTAAGGTGGCTCTGAAACCGCTTCGTAGAAATTTTTTTAACTTTACAAAAAGTTGTATCTTTACATGCTAATTATAACTCAACAATAAAAAATGGGGGTCACCGAGCTCGTTTTTGAGTTATAAGCACTTAAAGCTAAAATTAAGGGTGTTTTTAACAGGTTATCCTGTTACTATGGTAACCAGTGACGTCAAGAAAATGACCAGAACATATTCACCAATCATTGGGCATTTATTTGATACCATTATTGTAGCATCAACTGATAAAGATTTCTAGTATAGACCCGTCAAAAGTGTAAGAGCTGAAAAATGCTTGAAAATGCTGGAAACCGATACCAGCCACCTTAATGGTACTCATTAGCATATGAAAAACGACTTACATGTATGCGAAATCGTTCCAATGTTGTGGAATCAAGGCACAAGCCATCTTGAGTTCTGCCTGAAAATAAACTACATGTGCAAAATGATACTTTTCAAATAGAATATACTGCTCCAAAAGTGTACCATGGTTATGTACAAATCTCACTAATCTTGTATGTATCTGTGAAATGCTCTATGTATCGCGTATACTCATACAATACTTCATTCCTGTTTTATTTCCTTAATGTCACTTAAAAGTTCAGAGATGCTGAACGCATACGGGCTACAATCAAATGGCTTCGCTCCTGTATGTAATCCTGCATGTTTCTTTAGTGTTTCTGCCTGCTTGAAACACTTACTGCGCTGCTTACACTTAAAAGCCTTCTCTCCTGTGTGTGTTCTTTTATGTTCACTAAGATGTCCTGACTGACTAAAACACTTGCTGCACTGGTTACATTTATAAGGCTTCTCTCCTGTGTGAGTTCTTTTATGTCGAACTAGTACTTCTGCCCAATTAAAGCACTTGCCGCACTGGTTACATTCAAAAGGCTTCTCTCCTGTGTGTGTTCTTTTATGTTGCAATAGCACTTCTGCCCGATTAAAGCACTTGCCGCACTGTTTACATTCAAAAGGCTTCTCTCCTGTGTGTGTTATTTTATGTCGAAATAGCACTTCTGCCTGATTAAAGCACTTGCCACACTGATTACATTTAAAAGGCTTCTCTCCTGTGTGTATCCTAATGTGTCGTGTTAGACTCCATGGATGACTGAAGCACTTCCCACAATGGTTACATTCAAAAGGCTTCTCATCTTTGTGTATCCTTTTATGCTGTGTTAGATTCCATGTATGACTAAAGCACTTGTCACACTGGTCACATTCAAAAGGCTTCTCTCCTGTGTGTATCTTTTTATGTCGTGTTACACTCCCTGCATGACTGAAACACTTGCCACAATGGTTACATTCAAAAGGCTTCTCTCCTGCATGTGATCGTGAAAGTTGCCTTAATTCTCCTTCCCGATTCTTGCCTCGGCTCATACTGAGACTGGTGTTCTTTAAAAAATAAGGGAAGGGAAGTAAGGGAAGGTAAGGTATGTTAAGGTTAAAGGAAAGGTAAGTTTAAAGGTAAGGTGAGGTGAGGTGAAGTGAGGTCAAGTGAGGTGAGGTGAGGTGAGGTGAGGTGAGGTGAGGTGAGGTGAGGTGAGGTGAGGTGAGGTGAGGTGAGGTGAGGTGAGGTGAAGTGAAGTGAGGTAAGGTCAGGTGAGGTGAGGTGACAGAATCCATCAGGAAGTTGAGTACCGGGTACTATTTTAGTTGGACAAAAATCAAGTTCCAATGAATAATTTAAATCCAGTTGCATTATTTTCTACCCTTTATAAAAGGTAAAGACATAAGTAATTATCTGTGATAACACCAACAACAATTGCTTATCAGACTCTGAGAAAATAAATTTCAAAGTTCACAAGCCATAGTTAAAAATCTCACATGTAGCCATTTTGTAAAATTGTCTTTAAGCGATTCAGTGGAGTTTCGAAATTTGTTTTCAATGTTTGGTGTTGTTAGAAATGACAGAAGCCGGGGCTTGCATGCAGTGTTAGCTTTCTCATTGGTTTGCTTGCAATTAGCTTTTACTTTGGTTTGCTTGCTGTTAGCTTTCACTCTGGTTTGCTTGCGGTTAGCTTACACTCTGGTTTGCTTGCTGTTAGCTTTCGCTCCGGTTTGCTTGCGGTTAGCTTTCACTCTGGTTTGCTTGCAGTTGGCTTTCACTGTGGTTTGCTTGCGGTTAGCTTTCACTCTGGTTTGCTTGCGGTTAGCTTTCACTCTGGTTTGCTTGCGGTTAGCTTTCACTCTCGTTTGCTTGTGGTTAGCTTTCACACTGGTTTGCTTGCGGTTAGCTTTCACTCCGGTTTGCTTGCGGTTAGCTTTCACTCCGGTTTGCTTGCAGTTAGCTTTTACTCTGGTTTGCTTGCAGTTAGCTTTCACTCTGGTTTGCTTGCGGTTAGCTTTCACTCTGGTTTGCTTGCGGTTAGCTATCACTCTGGTTTGCTTGCGGTTAGCTTTCACTCTGGTTTGCTTGCAGTTAGCTTTCACTCCGGTTTGCTTGCAGTTAGCTTTTATTTGTTGCTTAGAACAGTACTCTTAATATTTACTTTGGATATTTTCTACTGCCGGACAAGGAGTATTCTAAAAAACCTGTCCGGCTGGCCGGACATATAGACTCAGACAGCATTTTTACGTTCCTTGCATTTGCATTTTACGTGCGAAGGTCACTGGCACTTTGGTCACACTGTGAAGAAGGCTTAAACAAGGACCCGCGCTATAAAAGGAATAGCTCCTCCCCCCTTTGTCACGAAATCCCTGTTTCAGTGACTTAATCAAATATGGCGGACTATGCGAGCAAGAAGGGGAAAAGTCGTTGATCCAAAATATAAGTCTATTCATATGTTGGGGTCTTTAATTTTACTTCAAAATAGTCACTTAAACAGAATTATAACCAAACAATACCAGTAATACCTCTTTCGTAGCTAAAATGTAAGATGTTGGCTTACAAAATTTGAATTTCGCGCCCATAACGGCTCCCCCCAATCGCGAGATGCTGCAGAATGGCGCACAGACTCCTCTCAGCTGAGATGCGTCTTCTTGAGCCTTCAAAATGAATGGCTTGTGGTCTTTCTTATTGTAGCATGCTCAAGTCGTGGCTAATGGTTAACAAACGAATAAAAATCCTTTGAGAAAGGACCGCCATTTGCTTCATGGCGGCCGTTGCGCCATACTAGAAGGACAACATCTGTCTTCGATCAAACCACTTTGAGTTCATCACCAATTCTTGTCTTTTAATCTTCAAGTATATTGTCAATTCGGCTTTACCGTTTGTTATTTCTTTTGGTCGATTCTTCAGAAAGAAACCCGAAAGATGCCTAATTCTTGTGCTCCACGCACGGATCGATACATGAACGTCATTCGAAGCTCATGTGAGAGATATCATTTGACTTTGGACGGGGTTGTGTTTTGGCCGACGGAGAGAAAACACTGTAATATTGGACTCAGATATTCAAGAGAAAACCTTTGTGCAGTATTTGTTTGGTCTAAGGACACTGTACAGCACCTAATAAAAGTGATGGATGCATTTGTAGTGGAATGTTTGTGTGTTGATTGTGCACTCTACGACTGACGTTTACAGCTCATCGGACATGCTTTATCGACCCAAGGAAAATCTTTTGTATCGGCTGTCGGCTGAATTAGTCCAGGGTGTTTCACTGAGGTGAATTTCTAGACACATTATCAGAGGTACAGTAATACAAACCATTTTGATTTCATGCTGAAAGTGTTCACTGCAATTGTATTTCTCGATTGTCCGGTGACAATATTTTTAGCCGCATATCGCTTCACGGTTTATAAGGTCTTTCTAAATATTATCCTAGTATAGTTTTGCTTGCTCATTAGAGTGTAGTAAAAAGATTCGCTACAACTTTGCTTTGATGTTCGGATTTATTTTCTACCTCAAAATATTTGAAGTTCAAAGCTTTGAAAGGTGTTAGCATCTGCAGAAACAAGATGAATCAAGGGGAATCAAGTTTCGTTCTGTCCCCGGGCTTACTTCGTGTCGTTTATTTGAATTCAAACGACAGTAGAATTCCAATGAGAGTTGGAACTGATTTTCAAGGTTCAGTAAATGAGTTTCTTTTCACAAAAACATTCACTGGCTAACATTTTCAAATCAACAAAGGAATAAGCAACTCACAAATAATTATACTTGCGAATAAACAAACCGAAGTAATCGTTTCTAATTTCTGATAGCGCTCATGCAGACATAGTTCATTTCGCAAGTGATTTGGATGATTTCGCGTTCAATCTTGCTACTACTTTCGATACATCAAGGTTGCAAATTCGAAAAAATATTTTTCTCTATCAAGCTTTGGGCAAACTGCACTCAGCAACTACCACCAAATAGCCGATTGCTTTCAGGTTGATGTTGACAGGTCGGTGTCTAAAATGAAATGACTGGCGGCTCGCCCAGTCCAAGGTTCCTTTTATACCGCGGGTCCGTGTTTAAAGACTCTCTGTCGACCGGCATACATTGCGCGCCTTACCCGAGGTTTCGTAGGCTGCGAAACCTCCATTGTTGAGTTGTGGATCATTTCGCTCTTCAATCCTTTATAATCCGAGGCATCTATCGCGACTTTTCAACAGCTATTGCTATTAATGAAAAGATTGATTATCGTTCTTTACATTGAGGCGAATATTTCGTCGTAAATTGCTTGTTTGTTACATGTGCGAGAAGCTAAACAACGGGCCGTACGCGATGCGGTTTTGGTCATGCATGGTGGGTGCGAGGAACCACTGGTGGAAGGCCTTGACTTTGACTAGAACCTCTTCTGAAGATATTTATTCAAGAAAATCTGCCAGGAATCAGTGGAGAGCCAAAAAAGATGCCGTCGGAAACAAGAAAGAAGGGGAAAATGCTCCCGTTTGTTGCAGTACGTGACACTGAATCGCTGCTGAATTATTCAGATCATTTCCTTTCGCATTGCTAGTAGATCCTTCCAGTACCAGGTTAGCTTTTATGAGATCATTTGAAATTTATGTTGGTGTTAAGTGCTTTCTTTGCTGTGTTTCCTCCTTGTAATGGCAACCTTTTATTGCAAAAAATATCAAGCTGAAAATATTTGAAAATGTGTACGTGACCAGTTATCGGAACAAACTCCGTAGGGATTTCAAACCGTGGTATGGAAATCGCCAAGAAATATTTATTGCTCTTGTTCTACATGTTGGCTTGGAAAGTATTTTAAGCACACTCAGTACTGTATATATATTCTGTATGCTTCTGAAAGCAAATAAAAACGGAATTTAGTATACATTGAGTTGTTTTCAAATGACGCGTACGGCGACCAGAGCTTGTAGTTTGCGACCCCACAACGCAAGGTCATAATTTCAAAATGAAGTACTTGTTAACCAAATGACCTGAAAAGCACACATTTTATTACTCTTCTACCGACAAATTTTATTTTAGGTCGCCAATTGCCTCAAATCCTTTTTATTTTCAAACGATTTTCTTTAGCGACAGAATCAAAACAATAACAAACGCTCACAATGTATGCCGGTCGACAGAGAGTCTTTAAGGGCATTCGCGCCTATTGAGGCCCTGCCAGGGGGGTGTCCCAGGTCGCTTGTCGGAATTTTAAAATGTCTCGTGTCGGCGTTTTGTCAAGTCTACACAACGCTGTCGGAAATTTAGCGAGATAAATTTGGCTTCGTCAGTCATTTGTCGCTATTTCGTTTGAGTGCTGTCGCTACTTTTTGGCCCATGTCGCTTGTCGGAATTTACCCTGGCAGGGCCTCCCTATTGTTCTTGAGCATCCTCACTGTGCACGCAATTCACATCGCAATGTCACGCCAGGTCATGCATCGAACGCTTGTGTGCTGAGAAAACGTTTCAAAACGTTTCGCATTTTGTCAAGGCTACACAACGCTGTCGGAAATTTAGCGACATACATTTGGCTTCATCAGTCGTTTGTCGCTATTTCATTTGAGCGCTGTCGCTACTTTTTGGCCCATGTCGCTTGTCGGAATTTACCCTGGCAGGGCCTCAATATAGGGGCTGGATTAACTTCGCTTGTAGCTTCTCTCTCAAATGGTTGGTGCCCCCCAATTTTTCTTGATAGGAAGCTTTGTTTTCTGATTTTAGACAGATTGTAAGGAAATAATTATGAACAAAAAGTCAATGTGCGAAGTTTAAAAAATCAGTAAGAAGGCTACACGAAAAATGGCGGCCATAATAATTATACTAAGCTACTGCGAACGCGAACGCACGATTAAAATCATTCCATCCATTTTTCTCTCGTCACCTGAGCAGTACGAAGACCACTGAATACTCTAGTATCTTTAAACCAGACAACTATAAGTTTTTTCTCACCTTAACTGAAGAAAAACAGTCAAATAACTTCAAATAAAAACATCGACGCTGAAGCAACCAAGCCGCTCAGCCGCTACCATTGATTGAAAACACTTGTGCCCAGTCTGATCCCAACAACTCCAAGAATACCACGTGACAGACAGCAAGGGACTGGACTCGACTGGACTGGACTGGACTTGTTGGTCACAAACGGAAGATCACGAACGCCGGCTGGATATCTATTCAGGTAGACTGTTCACAGCCCTCTATTTTTTCGTGTTTTTTTTTTTTTCGATCAATGAGCGCGCGGTGAGAACGACTAGAAAACTGGGCGCCAGCGCAAAACGGAAGAAGCAAGGGGGTGGGGGCGGGGAGCGAAAAAAATAGAGGGGCTGTAGACATCTTTGAAAATATTGAATTTCCCGTTTCTCCAGAAACGGAAAATTCCCATTGGTTGAAAGGCGGCAAAAGTGTCATGACCTTGACAACGGCCGATCATGATTGCTTGCAGGCGCGTCTTGCGGTTCGCTCGAGTTGTCATTGCTGTGTTCACAGGCAGACCAAGCGATGGCCTTGTTAATGATATGCAACGGCCGTTCTCGGTTTGACTCAAACGATCGTAATGCCCCATAAATCGCTGAATTTGAGATCTTTTGTTCCTAAATTACAATAAACTGTAAGCCAGATAAATAAAGATCACTTGCCTAATGTTGATTGTCTGTTTTTGCGAGCTTTAGTGTGGTTTTGGGACGTTTAATTCCTCACTTGCCACTGACTCCCCCTACTAATATTAGTAGGGGGAGTCAGTGGCAAGTGAGGAATTAATCGTCCCAAAACCACACTAAAGCTCGCAAAAATAGACAATCAACATTAGGCAAGTGATCTTTATTTATCTGGCTTACAGTTTATTGTAATTTAGGAACAAAAGATCTC
Organism: Meandrina meandrites; assembly: GCA_963693305.1. NCBI lineage: Eukaryota > Metazoa > Cnidaria > Anthozoa > Scleractinia > Meandrinidae > Meandrina > Meandrina meandrites. The sequence continues at coordinate 32,467,593 of OY855906.1, forward strand.
AAATTCAGCGATTTATGGGGCATTACGATCGTTTGAGTCAAACCGAGAACGACCGTTGCATATCATTAACAAGGCCATCGCTTGGTCTGCCTGTGCTGTGTTTTGCGATGGATCGATAATCTATTGGAACGCTCGTTGGAGAGATTTCCAAACGTTTCGTCTCTCAAAGACAAGCAGAAAGAGGCCGTTCGCCACCTTCTCTGTTCGAAGGACGTAGTTGGAATTTTACCGACTGGTGCCGGATGTTATGACAAAACAAATGCAAGAAGATGGGAATGTTGTTGTTCTTGTTGTAGCGGTACTACAGTCAAAAGAAATGAACCTTCTTGCTTGAGGCTGCTTTGACGGGTTTTGCTTGCGTTGTTCAGGATTCTTTGGCGAATCAATTTGCTGGCATAACTTTTGCTTCGCCGAAGACGTGCGAGGCGAACGTGACATTCTTTTGAATCGCTCGTCACGATCAACTTTAGGAGATTTTACGCCATCTATCGGTCGCGCTAGAGATTACTTTATAAATTCAATATTGCTTGCTGCACTTCTAGTTGTAGATGTACAAGATGAACACACTCTACTAGAACAAAATTCGTCTGCTTGCCCTGCAATTCCCAAATCGACCAACACGTCTGCCAACTTTCGCCGTAAAACACCTTCGCGTTTTGGCCTCACAAATAAATTTTCTGTAGAGATGTACGATGTCTTGCCGAAGTTCCCCAAACGAATTGCGAAGGAACACCCGCATATTCGGCAAAAATCGGAAGGAACGCTTGATTTGGCTTTCTGCCTCTTTTTGTTGGAATTTAAATTTATAAACAAGCACTTTACCACTCAATTTTATTGGTCCGAGTTAATTGAAAGGTCAAGAGGCGGAGTTGTAAATTACAAGGCGATGACAAGGGGAGGGGTCTAAAACTTGCACTTTTATTCAAAGATGTCTACAGCCTCTCTATTTTTCTTTCGCTCGCTTCGCTCGCTTCCCGCCCCCTCCCTCGGCGCGCTCGCTTCGTTTGCTTTTTTGCGTTGAAAAATCGAGAGGCTGTGGACAGTCTACTATTCAGGAAGTTTTATTAATTATTATAGAATTAGACTTGCATAACCCTCCAGTGTTCTCCCTAGGATTTTGGGAAGGCCAGGCTAGGGGATTTTCTGATTGTGATTTGCAACTGTGTGTATAGGAAGCCTCCTGTGGCCAGAACAGGAGGAATTCACCCGTTTTAGGCAGCAACGACTTAATTTCCGTAAATCAAGCCAGACAGCGGAACCAGACCTTAAATACCTACGAAGAACATTGCCCTCAGTAAGAAGCGCTGCTGAAATCGAAAGCTGAAGACCAAAGTACACACAGAGTGTTTTTTTTTCAAGGGTACATCAGCTTTTGTAATTATTTTAATAATGTTGAAATTAAATTTCTAACTGTTGTAACAGGTGTCCAACAGCTAACAGCAACATACTGGCAACTCAAATTGTGTGGCTCCAGAAAATATTTGGAAATTCTGAGGCAAGGTGGGCCTTATAAAGACCAAAATTTTTAAAAGAAAGTATGAAGCTAAACTGGAATTTCCAGTAGAGAGGAGAGGTTCAACCCAGAAATCCCTCTGTGGGGGGAGTATGGATATTTTCTGGAACAATACAATATTATTCTGGGTGAGGACATATTTGATATGATACACACATACAGTCATACATAAACTTTATTTTAATATCCTCGAAATTTACAGAGTAGCTGGGCATGTAGAGCTAATGCATCAGTCAATTCCAACAGTGCCCATCCCCCCCCCCCCCCCCCCCCCCCCCCCCCCCCCCTGGGCATAAGCATTTTTTTAAAATAAATTTGCAAATTCCCCGGGGTGGGGATGAACGAACCGGGCAAGTGCCCTGCCTCTGGGTTGACTGTTTTCAATCTCTCGATAGGTGATATAAAAATATAATACAATTTGTTGCTTCTTAGCAATGAAGAAATATCTAAAATTGAGAAAATATACCTTTAAAAACATCCACGAGCTTCTCTAGCCCTTGATGGACTAACTAATCTGCAACATAGTCCACGTCTTGGCCTATAAATGCCTCTATCACAAATACGCCACTCACTCCACGGTTTCGAAACCACATGTCAAATGCCCGGGGGTCGACCCGAGGTACACAAATGTCCCACCCTTGGGACTGGCAATATTAGGAAATGTCCCACAGTGGCCATGGGGGGGGGGGGGGGGGGGGATGGGCACTGCTGGAATTGACTGATGCATAATATCTTAGAGAAAATAAGTTATAGAAAGAAAGAGTAAAATAAAGCAGAATAAAATATGCTGTATTACAATACCATTATTATTTCTAAACTAAATACAATATTATGCATGCAGAGAGAATATCACTAGATCTACTGTGTAAAGTTTTCATATTTGAGGATCTCCAGCTTGAATTGTAGAAAATCTGATGTTTTGTAAGTGTCTGGGAGAGAGTTCCATATTTTGCTAGCTACGTATGAAAAAGAGTGCAGGCCTAAGTTGGTTTTTTGGGGTTGGGAAGGACCAGAATATGATCACTGTGCAAATTGTAGGATGAAGATGTACTGTACACATACATAATTTACCCTCATGTCGATGAGGCTGGGTGAGGCCTCTGGCAGTAGAAAAATGCTAATTTGCTGAGAAATGGATAAATATTTCTAGTAATTTGTTTTAACTCCTCATAAACAAAAGGGCTTCTTCCTCTGAAAGAAATGTCCATGTCTGTCATGGTTGCCACAGGCACTAATTTTCAAAGTTCCCTGAAATTTCCCTGACCAAATAATGCTTAATGTCAGATATAACAGTAGCCTCCAGTTTTCACTTCCAAAGGAAAAACATCACTGAGAAAATTGGCACATTGGCTTGAAATGTTTTTTTTAACCCTTCAATGGTAATAGTAACGACAATGGTATAAATTGGCAGTGTAAAACTGCTGACCTTTCTTCGGTATGTGGGAGGCATGGTGACCTAATGGTTATAAACTGGACTTCTGATCGAGTGGTCTGGGTTCGAGCCTTGGCCAGGGCACTGCAATCCACTAAGGGTGTACAACTGGGTACCGGCAAATTACTGCTGGGGGTAACCCTGAATTGGACTAGCATCCCATCCAGGAGGGAGCAGAAATAATCCTACTTGCTTCTTGCTATGGAAACCGGGCTAAACTCCGGCCTGATGGCCCACTAGACTTGTATGCAGACTATTTAAAGTCTGCATACAAGTCTAGTCTATATTTCAAGTCATTTCAAGTCTGCATACAAATCTACATTTTCCCAATACGTCATTTTTCCCGACTCAAAACAAAATTCTCTGACTTTTCCCTCAGCTTCAAAAATTTTATTTTTCTCTGGCCATTTTCTGGCCTGTGGAAGCCCTGTCTCTGCTATCAATTGTTTGGTTAATGTTTATTTTGTGGTTCAATTTTAACCTGGAACAATGTCAGTGGTATTTCTCTTTCTTCTGGTATAATGGTATAAAACCCTTTATGACATTATGATTCCTGCAGCATGGAGTATTACTTTTCGTACTTGCCTAATGTAATTCACCCAATTATCCAATTGAAAACAACTGTATTATGATTTATTTAAAGGAATATATCATAATAATTATAGTAATAATGGGTTGACTGGCTTCTTCAAGAGGTCTATGCCATGGAAATAAGCCACCAGCCAGCTGGAAACACAATTACAAGCCTTACAACAGGGAAGCATTCCTTAAAACACTACCCGAGTCATGTGACATGTGTCACATGTCTATAAGGTATGTGCTGACAAGGCTTCATTCCTGTTTGATTTCTTTAATGTCACTTAAAAGTTCAGAGATGCTGATGTAATTTTCATCTTCCTTTTTTATCCATGGCCCTTTTGCACGCTCCATTTTATGAGTCACACTGCCACACTGGTTGCACACAAAAGGCATTTCTCCTGTGAGTGTTCCTTTACATTGGTTAAGTTGTCCTGCCTGACTAAAACACTTTCTGCACTGGGTACATTCAGTAGGCTTCTCTACTGTATGCAATCTTGCATGTCTCTTTAGCGTCGCTGTCCGAGTGAAACACTTGCCACATTGTGTGCATTCAAAAGGCTTCTCTCCTGTGTGTGTTCTTTTATGTTCCTTAAGGTGTCCTGCCTGACCAAAACATTTGCTGCACTGGTTACATTTAAAAGGCTTCTCTCCTGTGTGTGTTCTTTCATGTTCCTTAAGATGTACTGCCTGACTAAAACGTTTGCTACACTGGTTACATTTAAAACGCTTTTCTCCTGTATGTAATCTTGCGTGTTCTCTCAGCGTTTCTACCCTTGTGAAACACTTGCCGCACTGGGCACATTCAATAGGCTTCTCTCCTGTATGCACTATTGCATGTCTCTTTAGCGTCCCTGGCCGAGTGAAACACTTGCCACACTGGTTACATTCAAAAGGCTTCTCTCCTGTGTGTGTTCTTTTATGCTCACTAAGATGTCCTGCCTGACTAAAACACTTGCTGCACTGGTTACATTTAAAAGGCTTCTCTCCTGTGTGTGTTCGTTTATGTTCCCTAAGATGTCCTGCCTGACTAAAACATTTGCTGCACTTGCTACATTTATAAGGCTTCTCTCCTGTATGCAATCTTGCATGGTCCTTCAGTGTTCCTGCCCTGGTGAAACACTTGCCGCACTGGGTGCATTTAAAAGGCTTCAATCCTGCATGTGTTTTTTTATGTCGCTTAAGATATAATGCCTGATTAAAGCACTTGCCACACTGGTTACATACAAAGGGCTTCTCTCTTGTGTGTGTTTTTTTATGTTGATTGCAATTTCCTACCTGACTAAAACACTTGCCGCACTGGTTACATTTAAAAGGGTCCTCTCCTGTGTGCCTTCTAATATGTTCCTCAAGAGTGTTTGCCTGTTTAAAACATTTCCCACATTTGTTGCATACAAAAGGCTTCTCTTCTGTGTGTATCATAAATTGATGGTCCTTAAGTGTTTTTACACGACGGAAACACTTGCCACATTGTTCACACACAAAAGGTCTCTCTCCTGTATGAGTTCTTTTATGATTAGTTAGAGTCTCTTCCTTATTGAAAAGTTTGCCACACTGGTCACATTCCAAACGTTTATGTCCAGTATGTGTTCTTTTACGTTGCCATAAATCACCAAAACACTTGCCACACTCTTTGCATTCAAAGAGAAAGGGGTTCAATCCAGTGTGCGTTCTTTCATGTTGAGTTAGAGACCCTGCCTGACTAAAGCACTTGTTACAATGCTTGCACTGAAAAGGCTTATCCCCATATGTGATTTTGCATGTTGCCTCAGAAGCCATCATGATGGCTGAGAAAAGAACTTATCACTGACAGTGGTTGCATTGAAGAGGTGTTTCTCCTAGTGGCCTGTATGTGATCTGAATTTTCCTGCTTGATTCTTGGCAGGGTTCTGCATATGAATCTTTTTTGAAGCCGTAGCTGGTATTTCCACTTAGTTTATCCTAAAAAGTAAAGTTCATTTTAGATTAAATCAACTACATGTATGTTTATGTACTGTATGTAGTGTAATTTACAGCCTCACAAATTGCTTCAGTTGTCCAAGTGCAAAAGCAAAGTATAACGTTACTAAATGTCTTAGAAGTAAACTGTTTTGAATTCTTGAAAGAACTGTCCTGTCGCCATGGAAGTTAACATATTTTGTCTGTTTTAAAAATCATTAATGATAATTATTTCCTGATGGAAGACAGATATAATTTGCAGGTTGCAGGTTGAGAAGTCGAACAAACCCCAAAATAATGCATCAGTCAATTCCAGCAGTGCCCATCCCCCCCCCCCCCCCCCAGGCTAACCCCCAGGCATTAGCATTTCTTTAAAAAAAATTGGCAAATTCCCCGGAGTGGGGATGAAGAAACCGGGCAAATGCCCCGCTCCCGGGTTAATTGTTTTCAATCTCTCGATAGGTGATATAAGAATATAATACAAGTTGTTGCTTCTTAGCAATGAAGAAATATCTAAAATTGAGAAAATACACCTTTAAAACATCCACAAGCTTCTCTAGTCCTTCATGGACTAGCTAATCTGCAACGTACTCCATGTCTTGGCCTATAAATGCCTCCATCACGAATACGCGACTCACTTCACGGTTTCGAAACCACGTGTCAAATGCCCGGGGGTCAACCCGAGGTACGCAAATGCGCCACCCTCGAAACGGGCAACATTAGGAAATGCCCCGCGGTTGCCTGGGTGGGGGGGGGCGGGGATGGGCACTGCTGGAATTGACTGATGCATAAAGGCCAACTGCAAGCAATCTAAGCTAATTTAGGCTAACCAGAGTGCTGTTCAGGCTAACCTGGACGCTATTTAGGCTAACTGAGGTGCAAAGTAGCCTTACTCGAACTCAAAAGTCCATTTTCAACCTGCAAGCTGCAAAATATACCTGGCTAACCGCCCCAGAAAGTGACACTTGGGCAAAACCCAGACTGCTTGATCCAGAATCCAGTGCACTAGCCATTAGCCCTAACACAATTCCAAAATTGATAAAGAGGATATGTTCATTTCTCACCAGCGTGGGACAAAGAAAAAATTCCGAGTCCCCGTTGGATATTGAACCCATGGCATGAAGATATTGCCGCCAATGCTAATTAACACAGTTAGCCCCGGAGGGGTTGATTTTCTAATGGAAATAGGAAATCAGCAGTACGTGAAAATTGCCCATCCTTCTGTAAACATAATAATAAGCTTAATTTATATTTGACAGAACATACCTGAGAATCCAAAATTGGATTTTCATACCAACATTGTAGCCAGTTGATCAAACGAGTACGAAGGTTTATTTTTCTTCCATCAACTGAGCAGTTGAAAGACCACTGAATACTCTAGTATCTTAAACTATACAATAAAAGATTTTTCTTACCTTAACTGAAGTAAGACAGTCAATAACTGAAGAAAATTAAATGCAGTCAACTTCAAACCTTCAAGTCGCGCTGAAGAAGCGCCTTTGAGAATTCTAGTGCCCAGTCTGATAGCGACCACTCCGAGACAAGGTGAAAACTCAGGACTGGATCGGACTTGCTGGTCACGAACGGAAGATCACGGATCATCACGGAAGAGGATTGGATATCTATTTAGAAGGTTTTACTTGTTATTATTATGAACTATGGATCCAGTTTTATTGATTACCCTCGCAAGAAGCTGCACAGAATTTGAAGACCGAAGAATGATTTTACCCCCCGCTAAGTTTGATTTTTCTCAAAGTATGGCCTGTGAACAGGTTCTCCAGGCGAGGATGGGGCGAAAAGAAAGTGGCAAGAAAGAGGAGGAGGTGGGGGAAGGAAAACTCTCCCAGGCCCATCTTTGGGAGCCTGCTCGCAGGCTACTAAAAGTAGCATTTACTTTTGAATTTTGATAATGTTAGAAATAAAATGTCTTGCTGTTGTTGTTGTTACAGGTGTCCAGCGGCTAACAGCTGTATACTGGCCTCTCAAATTATGTGGTCCCAGAAAATATTACTACCCTTCTTGGGGAGTGTCATTGGTAATTCTTAAAATCTGTAAAGAAAAGTATGAAGCAAAACACGAATTTCAAGAGGAGAGGAGGGGTTCAAACCAAAAATCCCTCCATGGGGAGAGTATGGATATGTTCTGGAACAATACAATATAATGCTATTCTGGGTGAGGACACACATACTTGCTATGATGGATTTACTGTACATACATAACTTTATTGAACTTTATTATTTTATCGTCCGGTTGACAAGGCTGGTTAGGCCTCTAGCCCCTGGGGTACCTTTTTCAGGCTTCAGGTATATAAAACGGTAGGGATGTCACAAGTTTAGGTATATGAAAGTGTAGGAAAATCTTCGTTCGGGTATTAAAAAGGGCCTTGAATTAAACCAGATCAAGAAGACGCAACTTATGACTGTTTCATTTTAATTTATTACGCGCTACGTGGAAAAAATGACAAGAATACCTGTTTTAACAATTTATTCATAAGGCGGGCCAGTGACAGCACAGTATATGAAAGGGGTCCCTTTTTCCAATAAAAGGTATACGAAAGGGGTGCGTTTTCTGAAAAAATGGTATATAAAAGGGTGAGGGGTTGGACTATTTTATCATTATATAAAATTATGAGGGTAGCACTCAATAGCTTACAGGCTCTAACAAACCTGTGGCCCTCCTTATCACAGTATAATAACAGGAGTAAAACACTAGGATAATACAATGATATAAAAATTTATATGAAATTTGTTATCTGTTAAAAACTATAAAAATATATTCCTTATTTTTACTTATATTCACAGGAACTTAATTTTCACGATTTTCAAAATATCGTGAAATTAAAGACCAGCCAAAATTTATTTCTAACATTTTTTATTGTATTTTTCACAGGGAACCAAAACGCTATATTTACATTTTTAACATATTTTTTGGCCAAAGTGCGAAAATTAAGTCCTGCAAAATGTGCCTGTTTCATTTTTTCAAGAAATTAAGTACTGGCGAAAATACGTAACCATAAGGTATATTTAAAAGTACAAAAAGGTACAGCTAGCATAAAAATAGTAAAAAAACAGTTATCTATAAAAATATAAAAATAGTATCTTAACTTTATCTAAGAAAAGGAGCAATGGATTGTTGTTCACTAAAAATTAAATTTCGATAACTGTTTTGAAAACTTGATTGTTTTTGCCTTAGTGCAAGTGGCAGGCTGTTCCATGATTCACAAGTTTGAACTGCAAACTTTAAGGGTTCTACCTCCCTAAGTTTGTCTTAAATATGAAAGACGGCGAAACACAAAAACAGCAGAAGAACAGAAGTCCCAAACTATGCTGAATGAAACAAGTGGAAAAAAATTGAATTGACTGCAAATGTAAAGAATTTAAAGCAGACCTTATACAAAACTGAACGCAGTCTAGGGCCAATAAATATAGCACAATAAAGATATACTGAATGAAACAAGTGAAAAAAAAAAATGGAATTGACTGCAAATGTAAAGAATTTCAAGCAGACCTTATACGAAACTGAACCCAGTCTAGTGCCAATAAATATAGCACAATAAAGATCTACTGGCAAAAAGAAATCATTCAGGGAAAACAAGTTACCAAGCATTTATTATGCCGTGGCAACATCCACAAAAAAAGTTAGGCCCAAAATTAATCCATCCTGGGCGTTGCTAGGAAACCAAAATTTCCTAACTGCACATAATTTTTCATCACCTTCACTGTTTTGGTTGACATCTTTCGTGCTTTTACTCACTACTTTCTTCTATTAATTCTTTATGTGTCCCAGTAATAATTTGTTTTAACTTCTCATAAACAAAATAAAAGGGCTTATAACCACAAGTTACCTAAATGATGTGTAGGCTAACTGGAGTGCTATTTACGCTAACCAACGTGTTATTAAGAAAAATTAGCGTGACTTGCATCACTCGCAAGCCATGTGAAACATGTGAGCAAGAAATCTGTTATCCCAATATAAAAGCTAACTACCTATTAAGCTATTATAGGTTAACCAGAATGCTATTTACATGATTTAGTCTAAACAATGTGTTTTCACGTGCCTCGCAGGTCTACCTTGCATGGCTCAGTGACTCACACATTGTGCGTCCGTGTGCTCATCTCTCTGACAAAAATGTCTAAGTCTCTGCTATCTGTGTGTATTGTTTGGTTAGTATTTGTGTTGTGATTCAATTTAAACCTGGAACAATGTGGTATTTCTCTTTCTTCTGGCGTATGGTAATATACGGTTCCTGCAGTGTGGAATGTTTCAGTGAGAATACTCTTGAGGCCCTGCCAGGGTAAATTCCGACAAGCGACATGGGCCAAAAAGTAGCGATAGCGCTCAAACAAAATAGCGACAAACGACTGACAAAGCCAAATGTATGTCGCTAAATTTCCGACAGCGTTGTGTAGCCTTGACAAAACGCCGACACGAGACATTTTAAAATTCCGACAAGCGACCTGGGACACCCCCCTGGCAGGGCCTCACTCTTCCATACTCATGATGTATTTCAAAGAATCATCAGGGGTAGGTTTACTTATTTAAGAAATCAATGCGGTGGAAATAAGAAGCCAGCCAGCTGGACACAAACTTACAAGCCTTACTTGACTGAACACTGGTATCACTGACAATATTCTTTTATTAAGTAAACATTCCTTTAAAACACTATCTGAATCATGTGACATGCCTACAAGGAACATGCTGATAAGGCTTCATATTTCCTGTTTGATTTTTTTAATATCACTTAAAAAATGACAGATGCGGTAGTTATTTTCGTCCTCCTCATTTGCCCATTGCCCTCCTGCATGTTCCACTTTATGAGCCACACTGCCACACTGGTTGCACACAAATGCCATTTCTCCTTCAAGTGTTCCTTTACATTGGTTGGGTTGTTCTTCCTGACTAAATGGCTTACCACACTGGGTACATTCAATAGGCATCTCTACTGTGTGCACTCTTGCATGTCTCTTTAGCGTCCCTGCCCGATTGAAACACTTGCCACACTGCGTGCATTCAAAAGGCTTCTCTCCTGTGTGTGTTCTTTTATGTTCCTTGAGATGTCCTGCCTGACTAAAACACTTGCTACACTGGTTACATTTAAAAGGCTTCTCTCCTGTGTGTGTTCTTTCATGTTCCTTAAGATGTCCCGCCTGTCTAAAACATTTGCCGCACTGGTTACATTTAAAAGGCTTCTCTCCTGTATGTAACCTTTCATGTTTTCTCAGCGCTCCTGCCCTGGTGAAAAATTTGCCACACTGGGTGCATTCAAAAGGCTTTAATCCTGCGTGTGTTTTTTTATGTCGCTTAAGATATCCTGCCTGATTAAAACACTTGCCACACTGGTTACATACAAAAGGCTTCTCTCCAGTGTGTATTTCTTTATGTCGATTGTAATTTCCAACCTGATTAAAACACTTGCCGCATTGGTTACATTTAAAAGGATCATCTCTTGTGTGTGTTTTTTTATGTCGCTTAAGATATCCTGCCTCATTAAAACACTTGCCACACTGGTTGCATTCAAATTGTTTCTCTCCTGTGTGCAATCTTGCATGCCTCTTAAGAGTTCCTGCATGATTGAAACACTTGCTGTTTTGACTTCTTTCAAATGGCTTCTCACCTGTGTGCTTTCTTTTAATATGTCTCCTTAAACTTCCTGCTGAACTAAAACACTTGCCACACCAGTTGCATTCAAAAGGCTTCTCTCCTGTGTGTGTTCTTTTATGTAACTTTAAATTTCCTGACATACTAAAACGCTTGCCGCACTGGTTACATTCAAAAGGCTTCTCACCTGTGTGAGTTTTTTTGTGTTGCTTAAGATATTCTACATGACTAAAACACTTGCCACACTGGGAACATTCAAAAGGCTTCTCTCCCGTGTGAGTCATCTTATGTTTCTTAAGATTTGCTGTATGACTAAATCTTTTGCCGCACTCATTGCACACAAAAGGCCTTTCTCCTGTATGCGTTCTTTTATGTTCCTTAAGAGTGTTTGCCCGTTTAAAACATTTGCCACATTGGTTGCATTCAAAAGGCCTCTCTTCTCTATGCGCAGTTTGATGGCCCTTAAGTATTTTTGCATGACTGAAACACTTGCCACACTGTTCACACACAAAAGGTTTCTCTCCTGTATGAGTTCTTTTATGATCAGTTAGAGTCTCTTCCTTATTGAAAAGTTTGCCACACTGGTCACATTCCAAACGTTTATGTCCAGTATGTGTTCTTTTATGTTGCAATAAATTCCTTTCATCACTAAAACATTTGCCACTCTCTTTACCTTCAAAGGGCATCTCTGGTCTCTTGCTTTAAAAGGTGGTGGGTGTTTCCACTTGGTTTACCTTAAAAAGTAATTAGTAATAGTTGTAGATTTTGTCAACTTCATTGTCTGATTAAATGTATTTACAAGCTTCACAACTTACTTGCAAAAGTTTGCCAATAAAAGTAAATGTTTTAGCAGTATGTTCTTGCTTTCTTAATAATGATGATGATGATGATGATGATGATAACAACAATAATAATAATACAGTTTTGAAGAGCATAGTTATTCATTGTAATTGTGAAATGATATCATTCAATCTACTGCATTCCATGGAATAAGCTGGAAGTGATTTTTTTTTTGTTCCAGAAGACATAAGATAGGGGTTTTTATTCAGAGGGATCTGTACATTAGTTGAAATATTGATTGCTGGAACTCATACCCTCACAGGAGGGGTACTTGGGAATTCAAGTGATGGGGATGATCAAAGGATTTTTGGGGGTTTGAAATTTTTTGATTCGGGGACTTTTGGGTTAGGAAAGTTTGGCAAGTATTTTTTTTTTGGTGGCTTGATTTCAGCAGGGACTTTTTGGGGAAGTTAAAGATTTTTGGTAGTGCCTTGGCTGCATAGTTCTGCAAATAGAGCTAGAGTTAGAGTTGTCATTCATATTGTTATTCTTGAAACAGAAATGTTCTTAGGTGTTTTTGTTGTTGTTACAGTGAAATGAACTCAACCGGGGCCACCCAAGGTTTTTTAGCCAATCAGAAGACAAGCTCAGAACAAAAGAATTGGAGTTTGTCCATCAGCAGTTGAATTTGCCCCTTGCAGTGATTGGTCCGCTGATAAAGGAAGTCCAATTCTTTTGTTCTGAACTTATCTTTTGATTGGCTAAAAAACACTCTTTGGCCCCACTTGAGTTCGTTTCACTGTAAAATGACTACCAGATGAGGGAACTATCAAAAGATAAATTCAGATGATATGATGAATAAACAAACACAAACACTCTTTGTGTTCGCTGCTTCACGACTCGGTAAATATCCACCACTATTCATCTCCACTTCAGTGAATAACTGTTAACTATTGATTATTATCGATTATCGGTTTATCGATTGACTATGCCAGAAAGAGAGGAGGGCTGGTACAAATTTTATGGAGGAAGGGGGGGAGGGACATGTTCAAATTCCCCTTTCCCTTGCCCAGTTGTGAAGCAAATTTTTTTGCTGACGTGAACTTTTATTATAAGTTGTTATCGGATTCTCATGCAAGTTACTAGTTTCAAACGTGTATGGGACGGTGTCTGACAAATGCAGACAGTGATGCAGACTGCAGACTGACACTCCCGTTAGCCTGAAATTATAGCGCTTTGGTTAGCCTAAATAGCGTTCTGATTAGCCTGTTTTCGGTTAGATCTCAATAATGGCACTGGTAACACAACATATATATACGAAAAAGGTGCTAGTCTGCAGTCTGCATTTTTTTCTGCATTCGTGCATACGAATCGAAGCCTGAGCGCGCTCGAAGACGAAGCCTGACGAAGGATAATCGAAAATGGCGGCCAATATCTAATTTAGCAAATATCAGCTGCATGGTATTAATTTTACACTGGGCAGAAAGGAGAACACTATATTGGTATCCTAAAGGAGACCTTTTCAAGTTAAGACTTACCTTTACTGAAGAAAAACAGTCGATCAAACTTCAAATGCCCATCGACGCCTGAAAGCGGCATCGAAAACACTAGTCCCCAGTCTGATCGCGACCGCGACATATCTAAGAGAAATTTCCCTGACTTTCGAGGACTGGACTTGGTTCTCAAGAACGGAAGATCAAGAACTAAAGATTGATAAAGTAATGGGAAGGCATAAACAAGACCTGGGTCTATTTTTGTTCAACATGTTAGCCTGAATTTCAGGCGGCTATGCCAATGTATGAAATAAAATTAAACCCTCCCGCACATATATAAGCGGTATCGAAAACGAAGACCGAAGGATGAAGAAAAAAGACCCAATCACGAAAACGCAACCCCTCAAAACTCTAAAACTAAAACATGTAAGACACGCATGCAAACTAAGAGCACAAATATAATTTTTTTGTGTGTATATCCAACCATACTGCTGTTACAACAATAAATAAGAAATAAAAATTACACAAAGAAGGGTCATGGATTTGAATTTTATCTGGGGCTCACATTTTTTCTGGATTTCCTTACGGTTTCCGTGTTTGTTGTGTAATTTCTTGCATCTATATGTCTGTTTTTTTTTTTCTGTCAGTCATCGAAGAAACATTTTTGCTGCTATACCTTGGAAGCCCAGGGGGGGTACTCGAAGTATACATGACGGGGGGGTCCGACGGACCTTTTTTTGCAAACTCAAAAAAATACACAAGCCTGAAATTTTAGACCCAAAAAAATACTTGGCATCAAAATTTCCAACCCAAAAAAATACAAGACTTAAATACCTCAATATTGATTTATTCAATTAAGCAGAACTTTCTAATGCATGATTTTGCATCAATAAGCTTATGAAATTGGTATGTCCGTTAACGTCTCTACATCATCCCTTCTGCTCCGCATTTACAGACAACGAAAACCCGAAACGAAAAGTTCGCTCGGAGATAAGACCCAAAAAAAGAAGCGTATTTTTTAAGACCTAAAAAAATACGTGACAGATCTCTTGACCCAAAAAAATACCGAGCGTGTAAATTTTCAACCCAAAAAAATACGTCGGACCCCCCCCCCCCCCCGTCATATATACTTCGAGTACCCTCCCCCCCCCCCCCCCCCCCCCCCTGGGCTTGGAAGATGCCCTTTGTATCTTCCAAACGACAAGTTATATTTCATCATATTTATTAAGTGATGTTACATTTAGATTTTATTACTGGAACGGACGTGTTTCAATCATTCAAATTACCATACATACCACAAACGTTTAGATTACGTGCTTACCACAACGTAGACCCGATTGGGTAGCAGTGGGGGGATTTAATTTGACTTGTGTGGATATTTTGTTTTTGAAACACCCACCTAAAGGCCTTGATAAATGTTATGAATTCCCCCCACTGCATCCTCTCCTCCGCAGAGGCTCCTTCAGAGGAAGGAGGAAAGACGAAAAAGAAAACAAAAAATGGAAAACAACAAAAAAGAAAAAGAAAACAGGAGTGCGGGGGACGACGAGAAGTGCGAAAAGGCGTTCCCCCGCGCGCTTTCGTTTCCCTTCTCCCCAGGCTCCACGCGCTTGCTTTTCATCTCTCCCTATTTCCCAGGCATACCACTGAAAAATGAAAAAAGGCATCTGCGGAGGAGAGAGCCCACTGCAGGTGTTGTCTGTCCCCTCCAGGGGGTGGGGGGGGGGGGGGGGGGGGGGGAGTAGAAATTCTGCGAGTCCCTTGATGCTACTGAAGCTGGGATAAGCTCCGGCCTGATGGGCCACTTGTCGTATGCAGACTTTACCTACAAGATTCTATGCAAGCATTTTTCCTTACCTTGGGACCCAAGCCGGCCATAATTTATCTTCCTGATAGATTTATATATCACCATGCACTCGGAATAGTGCTTTTGGAGGTTTTATATTAACAAGTTAGGATATTGCATTTTGTGTTAGGGTATCACTTTCTGGAACTTCCGAAGAAAAAACCACAACTGCTTACGCCCATAAAGATTCTAAGAGAATAGTTAGAGCAATAGTCTTTGCAAACAGCTTGTAGCTTTATTCATGTCAGATTTATATAGTATAAGGCGCCAGGCGTACCTTCACTTGATAGAATGGTCTGAAACTGCATCCCAAGGATAATGAGCAGGTTTTTACATCAAACTCTCAATGTGTTAAAAACTTAGTTTTCTTTTTGCCGAAAGCAGCGTTGAGATTTTTTTTTAATGAGCTTAAGATCAAATGTCTCGTTGTTGTTGATAAAAGTGTCTAGCAGGAAACAGCAGCATGCTGTTAGCCAGCGACGCCGGACCTGCAAGCGTAAGTGATTTCATAACAGTAAGGCTCTTCACTTATAGCCTCAGGGGCACCACAATATTGGACCTTCTAAAAGTGAAATCAACAACTTACGGCTTAAACACGGAGCGATCCTATATACATGCAACGAGGCTGAACTGTTCAATTAATTGCTGAATAAAACAAGTGACAAAAAGAGAACTGACTGCAAATTCATAGCAGACCTTATGCAAACCTAAAGCCAGCCTTTTACCATGTTTACCACACACATTTAGCGAAAATTTATAGATATTTTTTTGAAAAAATAAAATAAAAAATCAGTCAGCTTTACAAGTTACCAAGCACTTCATGCAATGGCGACACCTCGCCTGAAAAAAAAAAACGTGAAACCGCAATATGAACGTTTTCGTCGCTGCGTCTTATTTTCAATTATATCGAGCAGCAGCGGTTTTAAATATCTTATTGTTACTTAATATCGCGAAAATGAAACTGGCATATTTCGCGGGACTTAGTTTTCGTGCTTCGGTCAAAAATACGTTTAAAACACACAAAAAAAAAACACAATAAAAAACAGTAAAAGTAAAATATTTTTAAATTCGCGATTTTTTGAAAATCGCGAAAATTAAGTCCCGTGAAAATAAGTAACAATAAGATACCATGATCCCGATTTTGGTGTATGTCTGTTGCGTTTTCACTCACTCGTTTCCTTTTATATCGTTATTACATGTCCAAATAATAATTTTTGTTAACTTTTCGTAGACATTGGCACTTGTTCCACTGACTGAAATGTCTAATGCTCTCAATTGTTTGTTCGGTATTTTATATGTTGTCGAGTTCAGGTTTTACTCCTTAGTGCAATTTGGGGTTTACCTCTGTTCTGGAGTATGGTGATATATGACAATGAAATTAAAACAAAGGAAAATACCAGATTGTACCTAGGGCAAAATTGAACTACAATATTTACATAACCATAATATAGCTTATATAACTGAAGATTAACGAGGCAATAACTGAGTCTCGTAGCAACAAATTGTCCAAATTAACAATGCTTTTTTCGTGGTTTATGTCGCAGCTTCATCGTCGTCCATGCCCTTGTTGTGATGTTGTGATTTCATGGCTTTGATACTCTTGTTCATTTTATTTCGATGTCCAATTAACTTGATTCCAATTTCGCTCAAATCTTTGTCTTCCAGCAGAGCGACTTTTTTGAGATTTTCAATTCCTGCAGTGTGGAATGCTTCAGAATACTGTTCCATATTGATGTATTGCAACCAATCATCCACGGACTGGAATTCCGGTAACTCGACTTTCGCAAGACTGAAAGAGGTAAAAACAAGTGTAATTTCATAACAATGGCTTGATTGCCTTTATCGTTGATCTGCCTTTGTTATTGTTGTTGTGATAGTGATTGTGACTGGTGCTGTTGTTGTTGTACCTAGAAACTATGCAATTTTTTATAAGTTTTCAGGTGCCCCCCCCCCCCCCCAAAAAAAAAAAATAAATAAATAAAACGGTGACGCCAGCAGCTTTTTTATACTGATTGATCGATTTGGTGTAGGGGATAGAGGAGGAGGGGAAGGGGGGGGATCATATGTTGTCGCCGGAAGTTTTTAGGAGTTTATGATACTTGATATTTACTTTTTGCACTGGAAAAGTTAAATATTTGTTAATGTTAGGGGAGGGGATTAGGGGATGTTCAATTACACCTCGCTGTCGCTCCTGGTGTACTGGCACGGAGAGCTCTGCACTTGCGTTTACGGTAGATACCGCCAGCACTTGCGGATCTTTCAGAGTGAGTTCCCTCTTCTCTCAAAAGCACAACAATACTTCTTTATTCTGCAATATCATTTCCCATTTTATAGACACTCGTCTAGGGAATTACCTCAGCAAATTACATAATACTTATACAAGATCTTATGCACGGCTTGGTGCGAAATATGGTAGACAGACCCAAAGGACGACATAGTACTGACTCAGCAAGCCTCAGAAATAACTTAAAAAGCGTTGTTTAGTTCTATAACTCGGATTATTAGGCGGTCTAATGGTTAGTGCGCTGGACTCCGGATCGGGCGGTCCAGGCTCGAGCCCTGGCCGGGGCACTGCGTGGTTTTCTTGGGCAAGACACACTACTCTCATAGTGCCTCTCTCCACGCAAGTGTATAAATGGGTACCGGCGAATTTACTGCTGGGGTAACCCTGCGATGGACTAGCATCCCATCCAGGGGGGAGTAGAAATGCTCCTGGTTGCTTCATGCTACGGAAACCGGGATAAGCTCCGGCCTGGTGGGCCACTAGGCTCGTATACAGAGTTATAACTCGGATTAGCGTTGATCTAAATAGTCACGGTTACTATTAGTAAAAAGAATGAAGAGGTGACTAAAATAACAGGTTAAAGCAGATGGGAAAGTTTCCCCGCGCAAGAAGCTAATATGATGAGCGAAAAACAAATCTAATGCCGAGTCGCAACTGTTGTCCATTTATTCTGCTGCTTAACGAAATAAAACAAAACTATAAGCTTAAATTAAGAATATTTTTATACTGGTGAAATTAGCCAGAACTGTCGCATAACATTGAGGATAAAACACATTCTTTTGACTAAACATAGATTAGAAACTCACGTAGATGGAAGAGGCGATGATACAATATCCACCATGAGTTCCGGGGATCGAATAAGTTCACCAAACCGACCAACGATTTCAGCAAACTTTGGTCTTTTATTCTTGTCTTTATCCCAGCACTCCATCATCAAGCAGTAAACAACATTTGGGCATCCCTTAAATGAACGTAGATAAAAATGATAACAGTTTCAAGTTATTGTCAGGACAAAATTCCTATCAAGCGTCCACAAGACGTTTCACATTAATCATTAATTTGGACAAACAGTAATTTTGAGTGCATCGAATTTGTTCTGCGATATTTTCCAAATTCAGACCTATACACACATTCGTGTGCCATTGCAAGTCAAAATAGTTCCGGTAACGTCCTTTCTACCTGCCCCTCAGATACTCTTTATAATTAGGACCACTCCAACAGTTTAAGACGGAATCCATCAGGAACTCGACGAGTAATATTAATTTAAGTTGGACAAAAATCTAGTACCAGAATAATTTAAATCCTATTGCGTTATACGTTATTTTTTCCCTTTTTAAAATCTAAAGATGTAAGTAATTATATCCGTGATCACACTGACAACAATTTCCTATCAGAGTCTGAGAAAATGAATTTCAAAGTTCACACATGAGCTATAGGCAAAATCTCACGTGTAGCAATTTTGTAAAAATCGTCTTTGAAGCGATTCAGTGGAATTCAGTGGAACTTCGAAATTTGTTTTCGATATTCAGTGTTGTTAGAAAAGATTTCAATAAGGTGTAAATAAGGTCTAAATAATTTCTTTACATAATTTTGTTTAGTTTTAAGTCCTGGTGGATTCCGGTCAAAGTACGATAGACTACATGCACAATTTGTACCTGAGGAGGTGTTAATCTGTATCCCAACTCGACTTGTTTTACAACCTGTGACGATAAATAAGACGATTTAAAAGAGTGCATAGGACTATTTAATGTTGGCAGCTGTCCGTCGTGGATAGCATCTTGTTCCAGTGGAAGCAAGAGACAAGACATATTATATTATATCATGTTATGTTATGTTATGTTATGTTATGTTATGTTATGTTATGTTATGTTATACATAGCATAGCATAACATAGCATAGCATAGCATAGCATAGCATAGCATAGCATAGCATAGCATAGCATAGCATAGCATAGCATAGCATAGCATTTCCATCTTTTGCTTTCGCAAAGTTCATAGGGGGATAACTTTATCACTCACATCGTAATTCGTCCAGTCCCAGTAAGGCCTATCACAGTATGACATGATCTCCCAAACCAGAATACCAAAGCTCCACACGTCAGTAGCAGTGCTGAATGTTCTATTTTGAAGTGCTTCTGGGGCGGTCCAACGAACAGCTATTTTACCTCCCTTCGAGTAATGACAGAAAAATGATTTAAAATTAAACAAAAGAAATACACTAAAGTTTAAGGACAAATAAAACAGAAATAAGAACACATTCGTCGATGTTTGATGTTTCTTTTGAATGAGCATGGGGTTACTGAAGCATTAAAGTGGCGAAAAGTGCGAAGATTCTTTTGGATGTGAAATGTACAATCTTTTTGGTTTCGTGGGCCGTGGGCTGGGAGCCGGGGGCCGGGGGAGTAGTGTAGTTTAGGCATTTTCGAAGGTTTAAATTTCTTGTACTGTTTTTTTTTTGGGGGGGGGGGGTGGGGAGGTGGTGGGACGAATTGTTAACTCGAAGCTTCATTCGCAGTTCTACCTGGTCTTGTTGAATACCTTTACCTTTTCAATGACGTTTCTCGACTACGTAATATTCAATCAAAACGAAAACATCTACTCAGTTATCAGTATCTCGTTCTGGTAAGACAAGAACATCTACCTGTGTTTCATACTCGGCTGAATCGTCATCGTCATCATCAGCATGCAGCTCTCTTGAAAGACCAAAGTCAGCCACCTTACACAACATGTTTTCACCAACAAGCACGTTACGAGCTGCGAGATCCTGAATAACAGAGACATTATGAACATTTCAGTGACTTTAATTTATCAATTAGCCTTACAGTAACGTTTGCCATGGAAAAAATATATATCACTGTGTTATCTCTTATATCTGTTTTTTCATCTCTCGAGAGCTAGTATCACATGGCGTAAATTGCTTATTATTTGATTGGTGAATGAGCACTTTGGCACCTTATGAAATGCGACCAGAGTATTTATAGAATATATTTTACTTATTATGTGTGGCGCAATACATATCTGATTTTTATCTGTTTAGGAACAACTTTTACCAAATATCGACCATAATATTCAGTGTATTTAACATCAAACAAAAAATTACGTTAGGGCTCGAAAACATATCCTCGAACAATCTTTGTCCTGGCAAACTATACTGATCGTCACCAAGATATAATTAACGTTTTCAGAATTCTGGCATGACAATACAAATAGAGGCAGAAATATCCACTTCAAAAACAGAGCGATCGTATCCTTTTAACGGCTGAAGATAATTGCTGAAAAGAGTGCACCTATTTAATACATACCCGATGAATAAAGTTCATATCTGATAGGTAGGCCATTCCGCACGCTACACCCCTAGCCATTCCTATCAATTGAAGGCTCGTCAGCTTACCGTCACGTGCCTATAGAGAAGCAAATCGACTTTTAAAAAGTTTATTAATCAGTTACTTGACGTCATCTCAGATGGGATGTAAGCTTATATAGTTTTCTTTTGAAACAATGAATGTTAAAAACAACATCGTACTTGGAATGAGACTCACAAAAAAAACAGCCCGAAGTATCGAAAAGAGATATATAAAGAAAGATATCAGAAAGGCACCTTTAAAAAGTGATCCAGTGATCCACGTTCCAGGAATTCGGTGAGGATCATCATTGGCCTGCCTATATAATCCCATTAGTTAACAATTAATTGATTAATAAAAACTCTGTTTCGACCTAACTATTAACCTTAAACATTTTTACGCGCATAGCTGCAGAAGTCGATACAGGGACAGGAGGTGGAGGTTGGGGAGGGGGGAGGGGGTGAGAAGGCACCTTTTTTGTTGGATTATTAGAACATAGTCGATAAATACCGTAGCACTTACTTTGTGTAACAACTCCTATGAGTCTGGTAACATTTGGATGGTTAAACTGACACATGATGGACGCCTCTGAGAGGAAGTCCTTTTGGTTTTTCTCGCTTGAACAAGGCTGGAATGAAGAAAACGACCAGCATTATAACACTGTAAATATACTCCAAAGACAGGCAGTTTTTCATCTGTGTACTTGGCTACCTAGTTAAGCCGCATTACATAGTAATGTGGTTGGTGTACGCGTCAGCGGAAACAGGCGGGAAGCTCAAACATTGCAGTTCTTTGAGTGTTTTAATATAAAGAATTAGTAAACACGCGCTTGTTGGGTATGAGATAGAAAAAGGAAAGTCTGTATACGAGCCTAGGAGCCCATCAGGCCGGAGCTTATGCCGGTTTCCGTAGCATGAAGCGAGTAGGAGTATTGCTACTCCCTCCTGGATGGGATGCCACTCCATCGCAGGGTTACCCCCAGCAGTAAATTCGCCGGTACCCATTTATACACCTGGGTGGAGAGAGGCACTATGAGAGTAAAGTATCTTGCCTAAGAACACAACGCAGTGCCCTGGCCAGGGCTCGAACCCGGACCGCCCGATTCGGAGTCCAGCGCACTAACATTAGGCCACCGCGCCTCCCACAATGGTACGGTATGAGATAGCTGCGCGATTCAATTGGACTGGAACAGGAGATAACTGAAAGATAAACTAACCCTTAAGACTTTGACAGCGACAACCTGTTTGCCTTCTCGTGTCTTAAGTGTTCCTTTGTAGACATCAGCAAACTCTCCTAACAGAAACAAAGCAAAAAAAAAAAATTCAGAACTAATAAGTAAATGAAACATAGAGTGTCCACAGCCCAACCTTTGATGATGTAAATACACAGAATAATATTAATTACCCTGGCCAATAAGGTCTTCCAGTTTGGTGTCTCTTCTCTCCAGTTCCTTCGTAAACTTTGATATAATCTCCATCCGATCGACGTAATTAGAAGGGTCGATATAGCAACGTTGGTCCATGGAATTCGTTGGTTGCAACTCGCTTCCTATCAACAAAGAATTTTAGAAAAGGAAATACTAATTTGAAGTACATGTTACAAAGCTTTCAGTTTTTACGGCAAAATCTTGTTAAATGACTATTGTAAGGTCAAAAGAATGGGTTCGGAGTGAGCAAGAGTGTACCTTTCTAAGATAAGATAAGATAAGATAAGATAAGATAAGATAAGATAAGATAAGATAAGATAAGATAAGAAACTTTATTTGAGTGTCAAGAACCTTATAGCCTGGGAATAGCACCATACTAATTAGGGGACACTACTAAAAACTAAAGACTACACTAATACTACTATCACTACAATAAAAATATATATAAGTTATATAAAAATGTTATTATAATCTATGATATACACAGGACGAAATCACGTGTTTCCGTATTTCTGAAACATGACGGAAACATGCAACTCCATGTTTCCGTTACGTTTCCGTCTTGCGGAAACGTGAAAATTCAAGTCTACGTGATTCCGTCACGTTTCCGGAACGGAAATGCCAAAAAGTGGTACGGTTCCGCTGTAAACGCAGCAACGGAGACGTGAGTAAACGTCACGAATCCGCTAACGGAAACACAGGTTATCCGTCGTGTTTCCGGATCGGTTTCACATGTTTCTGTGACGTTTCCGTTTACGGATTCTTGAAATTTCGTCCTGTGATAGAAAAATCTTAAAATCTTTAACTAAATTGTAAAATTATAACTTGACTTGAGAGGCATTATGTGCAGCATAGGATGCAGCCCTTACAGCCAGTGTCCATTAAGCGAGTTATATTAATCGAGATATATTTCTTATACAGAAACACTTCAATTTTCGGTTTAGTACATTTATTCCTTGATATTTTTCCTTTCTTTATACATCAATAATTAGTAACTAAAACAAGGTGACGTACAGACATCAATGCGACAATATTAGTTGTGGTAATGTTTGTCTTACCATGCTGAATGCTTCGCATATAGTCTTTCTCCAAACTCCTCCGACCTCTCCTAGTTAAACCCATTAACACGTTAGGTTTGGTGTATACAGTAGATAGGTTAATTTTATTTTGGTTAGTAGCTTGATTGGTTGTTTCGAAGGTAGGTGCGTAGGCAAGGGGGCAGGGAAGGGATAGGAAGGTAGGTGCGTTTTAGAAGGTAGGGAGGTAGGTAGGTAGGTAATGAGGTAGTTAGGTGTTGGCAGGCAGCCAGGTTGTTGTTGGCATGTATTATGTCGGTAGGTTGATGGGTAGATAGGTAGGTTATGGAATGTGTGGTGAATAAGTAGATGATTCAGTAAATAAGCTCTGATCATGAACGGGT
The DNA here is from genome assembly GCA_963693305.1 of Meandrina meandrites. Lineage (NCBI taxonomy): Eukaryota > Metazoa > Cnidaria > Anthozoa > Scleractinia > Meandrinidae > Meandrina > Meandrina meandrites. The sequence continues at coordinate 32,491,239 of OY855906.1, forward strand.
AGACTCACTTTCTACGTAAAATAAAAACGACAATAGGGATCACTAGAAGAATTAGTAGCAGTCCTCCACCTCCACTACCAATAGCAATAGCCTTCAGTGTCTTCGAGTTATCTGTGGTAACACCAAGAAAAAAGAAACACATTAATCGATTTTAATCGTGCGATCAGTAGAAAGGCAATCAGTCAGTCAGTCAGTCAGTCAGTCAGTCAGTCAGTTAGGCAGTCAGTCAGTCAGTCAGTCAGTCAGTCAGTCAGTTAGGCAGTCAGTCAGTCAGTCAGTCAGTCAGTCAGTCAGTCAGTCAGTCAGTCAGTCTGTCTGTCTGTCTGTCAAATGGCCATGGCAACCTTCGATATTCGAAACGGCTAGCTATTGAAACCCTCTGACGCCGAAGTGCGATGCCTATAAACATTTGTAACAAGGCTTGAACGCAAAAAAGATACATGTGGAATCATTCGCGTTTATGTATATTTAACTTGATAATTACGACAACGTGCAACAAACGAACCTTTTCTAAGTGTAAACGTCTTCACACCTGCAGGTCCTTTACCAAATTTGTTTACAGCAAATACCTGAGGACAAAAAAAATTGAGGATAAGGAGAAATGTCACTTTATTGCACAAAAGAGGTGGTTCTCAGGTCAGATACAAGTGAGTATTATCGAGTTGATTGTTTCATAAAGAAAACGAGGTTGACTTATTTTTTACAGCAGTGTTAACAGCGGTTTCGAGAGAGGTTGTCGAAAAAAAGCACCAAAGAGCACGCAACAAGACCGAAAGCAACAAGACCTAGTGGAAATGTACAAGTTTGAAATTTTTGCACGTGGAAAATTTGTTTTTCCTTTTCCCTTTACTTTTACTGTCGCATGTCTTTGGGTTAGGAAAATTCTTCTAAAATTCAGCGTGGCTAAACGTATCTTGTTTCCACAGAGAAAGAAAACGTGCAAATTCGCGTTTATGATGTCGTTATATTACATTAGTATCCATCACGTGCAGCAGCTCGCTACTTTTACCCATACTACCTTTCGGTGTTGTCGCGTGCACTTGTGTCCTTTTTTCCGACAGCCTGTCTCGAAATAGCTCTAAGCATTCAGTTTGTTCTGTGAAAAGTCTTTACTTTATTCTGTTTGTGTATGTTGTATATCGATATTCTCAGTCCATAATTGTTCACTAAAAATCAGCTCATTTATTTATTTACTTAATTATTTAATTGTTTGCTTATTATTTATGCATTAATGAAATACACTTTCTGTACTTTTATGCAATTTCTTACAAGTATTAGCATACTTTATATAATCTCGACATCGGAAAATATATTTTAGTGACTTTCTCTTGGCCTTTAGAACTTTTTTACGGTTTGTTTCTCTGTATATTTATGATAAAACTCCACGCTAACTCCAAAACGCTGACATGGTACCATTTTCGCCCAAATCACAAGTTGGAAATAAACCTACTTGGAATTCATAAGTTTTTCCTGCCATTAAATCCTCAATCTGCAGTTCCATTTTCTGTGTAGCAAGTTTCTTGGTATCTGAAGAATCATCCTCTCTTATATATGTGACGTGGTAATCTTTAATGACGCCATATTTTTGTTCTAATATCCACGACACAACAACGGCTGCTTCCGGCTGTTTAACAGAAACTTCCGGTTTACCAGGAACTATGTTGTGTAAAGTAAACCAAATAAAGGGCACTTAATTACCATCTCTTAAAGTTTTAGCTCTGATAAATTGTCATACACCTAAAAAGGTCAAGTTACCAGAATTGAAAGTATGATCTGGCCACTTGACTACAGCAAGCAGCATAGTCAGTGAAATAATTGTCGTTATAGGATACTCTACAAAATCTCTAGTTTGTGATTGGACGCTAGTCCCCTTCGCAGCCGCTTTTTTTGGGATGGCCCACGCTCACCCCCCACCCCCCCCCCCCCCCCCCCAAAAAAAAAAAAAAAAAAAAAAAAAGGCGGTGTTTTCACTTGCTGGACGAGCCTCGATCCCGTCGCACTAAAAAGAGTGGTGGTGGGATTTATCAAGAAAGATACGCTAAATCCATTTCATCATGAAAGTGCATCAGCCTGCACTGTTCATTGCACATTTCGAAAATACGAGGCTGAAACTTGTAGGCCTGGGTCTATATGCTGCTATCTACGCAGCTACGACCGTTACTGATGAAACATTCCAGTTGTATTCACCGAGGTGAAGGCGAGCTTAACAGAGTAAATATAACAACCTGCATAACGTAACGTCAATCTTTGGATTATACTATATAGCTATACTCATAAATTCGACAAGTACGCTTGTCCAAAATTTGCGTCCATTACGATCACGTCGTATGCCACCCTGCGAGCAGAGCCCTTTTTTCACTGATAAACTTGACAAGAAAGGACTCTGCACGAATCGTGTCAAATCTTTGTTGAGCATGCGCAAAGCTTACGTGAGACTTACGCGAACTTACGCGAGGCTATGCCTGGATATAAAAAATGTAGCGAATTTATAAGCTTCTATCAAAACGCTTTCTTCTTTTGAAAGTTCGTAGAGTGAATTAACAACAGAAATAGTTTGTTTTTCAAGCCTGTTAGTACAAGAGTTTGTCTATATAAACTAAATGTCTGTGAGTGAGAAGATGTGTAAAAAAAACTTCGCAAATCTGACGCGTGCATTCACTGTCTTGCACGCGTCAAACACAGCGCGCGCTCTTACCGTTGACAGCCGAGTTGAGGATTTGAACATTAGTTGTGACTTTTTTCTTTCGCAATTCTATCTCAAGATTGTGCCACTGGTCTTTCACTATATAGGAAATTGTTAATGACCTTTTTAAAATGACTAAGTATGAAATTATACAAAAGCTACTTCAGTCTTCGTACTGTGGGCTTGGTTTTGACCGTCGGTTTTTCCTAAAAAACAAGCTCGCGTTCCAAAAAACCGGTTTTATCCGGACTGAGTAGCCCAAACTTTGGGGCTGAGGCGACTTCAAAGAATTGGCACGATTTATGTAGAGGGAAGTTAAAAAAGGTTCTGCTCGCAGGGTGTTTGTATGCTTCAAATAACATTTCAAATATATTTTGAAAAGATTGGCGTAATTCCTTTCTAGAATTTATGTTATTGCTGCATACATATACTGCAAAGCAGCCCGCTGATAATTTCATTTTCATAGTACGTTCATTTCCTAATTAAAAAGCCGTTGGGGCGAGCTCAAAACAAATTAATGGCTGACTGAAATAACCTCATCTGTGTGAGATCAGTTGCAGATGGGGCGTAGGGGATAAAAGTGTACGTATTCCACAAAAACCACAACTTACTTGATCCATTGGTTCGTACGGTGATTGCCATAAAATCTCCTCTAACGCCATGCCTTTTTTTAGCCACTTCACTCACTCTGTTTCTTGCGTAAATTTTAAAAGTGTAATTCACAAATGACGAGAGGTTCGTTACCATCACAAAGGTCAAGTTCAAACCTTCCTTATATGGTACGTAAGTGACATCACTTCCGCACGGGTCATCAACACACTCAATGTCGTCATCACTGCTACATGGCTTACGACAATCCACTTCATACAAGACATGAGTCTGGTCACCGGTTATTGCAGGGGGCAGCCATCTTATTCCGACTGCACTTTGGTTTACAAATGTAACGTTGCCATTCCTCGGGGCCGATGGTATATCTAATTTAAAAGCAGTAAATTCGCATATCTATTAGTAAAGATCGCTTTAGCAAAGATCGTGGAGATAGTTTGTATACAAAGATAAGCGATGATAAAATACACCGTTTCGACATTTTCAGGTTGTCATTGTCAAGTGAAATTTGTAGGTAAATTCGTGCATTATAAATAGATCTACAGTTATGCGCATAAGATTGCAAATATTACGTAAAGTAACAAGAAAATGTGACTATTTATAATGCACGAAGTAAGCTACACATTTGATTTGACAATGACATCTAGATGGCAAGGTGTCTATTATCGCTTACTTTTTTTATTGAAAATTTGTCTATTAGACACGAAGTAAATGTTGTGATTTGATTTTCTGTTTGACTCTGTAAAAAAGTAATTATATGTCTGTTTTTAAATATTTATGACGTCAAGATAAGATCTTATTGATCCTTTATTATCAAAATATAAAATCAAAAGGACAGCGACAACAGTGACAAACTCATTGCTAAGTAACCCAGGTTCCTGTGTAACGACCGCTGTACGGTCTATTGTAGTCTAGAGTTAACCACATATGTTTCCTGTTTTTGATATAAAGAACAATTAAGTCGTTTGTTTGATTTTCCGCTCTTAAAGCACGTATTCATTTAGTTTCGGTCAGTTGTTTCCTCGCCTACGTATCGGACATTTAGTAAGAATCAAGAAAACAAGAATCAAGACAAGAATTAAGTCACAAGAGGCAAGCGCAGGACTGATATGTAAGTTACGAAACTTCTTTCTTTGGTACTCGATCATAATTAGAAGTTTAGTTTCTCGTTGTTTTTATTTTCGCCTTTACTAGAGTCTTTTACTTGTATTAAGCGAGCTTCTAGGCGTACTTTCGTTATCCGCGGGAAGGTTCCCACGTGATAAGCTACTTTGCACGAAACAATAATTTAGCTTCAGTTAGTTTCTTAAGCTTATACTTCATGTTAATCGAATTTCAGTTTACGGCTTTCATGGTTGTACAAACGCTTAGACGCCAAGGAATAAAGATCTCTGTGTTTAATCGTGAGCCCGTAGAATAGTCCTTTAATCAAGACCGGCTACGACACCTCTTGTAATCCTCGAGAGTCGCCGCCGCTACATCCTGGAAGTTATCAGATATTTGTCCAATCGAAGATAACTAAAGTGGGAGAAATTTAGGAAAAAGGTAGAGGATACAAAGAAGTTTTGTTATCGAAAATTATAAAGAGAATTATCTAACAAAATACTAGTGGCACTCCTACCTGTACAATTGAGGCCTTTCTGATCGTTATATTTTCCTTCCGGACAATCTAAAAAGGAATTAACATATACTGAAAAAGATGTAATTTGAAGCAATGACTCGTCTGAGGAAGCGGAATCAACAGAAATATTTTCGCACCATAACTGTGGGTATTACTATGGACCTTATGTCATGCGCCGAGAGAATCCAATCTTTGTGAAAATATGCTTGTTGTATGGCCTCAACTGACAAAACATTGAAAATATTCCTAATACAAAAACTTTGAATAAGTAATATATTGGTATTACCTTCTGACGGTAATATTTATTTTCCAGAATAGAGTACAGTAACAGTTTTGTGAGCTTGCCAGCACACAATTTACGACATACTCCATTTATGCAGTTTAATCCCACATAGTTTGCAGTATTCATCAGTTTATCATATATCTTTTGGAACACCCGAAAACAAGCTACGCCGTGCGGTGGTGAGACACAGGAAGAAAAAAAACATCTGTCCACGGCCGCTAAGGTCGAGACAAATTAGAAATCGGTAAAAGAAAAGGAAAAACAAAGTTCATCCTAACCGCGAAAAATGATTAAATATGGCAACATACCATTGCATTTTCCGCCAGCATTCTGCATTTCCTCCTTACAAATACATCTTCCTTCAAGTCCCCTGGTGTTCCACTCGCCATTACTTTCACATTGAACGTACAAACTGCCCGATATTTGCAAAGAATCCTTGCTACAATTTCCTTGAACTCGAATGGATTCTGAATCATTTGCTGGAGCTACAGTCCTTGGTAGTGACACCAAGCTGTCGCTGAGTGTTTCTTTTCCGCAGACGTTATAAGTGACTTTAACAGAGTACAGAAAATTACAAGCACCATAATTGTGGAATGCTAGTAGAACATACTTTCTTTTGGTTAGGACGTTTATTGTTTCGAAAGTTCTTATATTGGTAGCCTGTTTAATTTCTGCCACTTTTTCATAAGCCGCTGTGTTATTGAGAGGGTCAGGATAGCGGATCACTTCTGCAATAAACTGGTTCGACTGGTTTACATACAAGTCAAACATATTAACACAGTAAGGTCCTCCAATGCTCGGAATAGTAGAACAATTTGTGATGCGGTACTCGATAGTGATATCGATCTTGTTGGCTGTACTGACGTCGATTTGATCACTTATAAGCCAACTGTTTGGTCGGGGAGACAGCTGTAGCAAGTTAACATCACATGCTCTATATCGTGTAGGGTTAGTCTTTCTCGTCCACTGCGAAAATAATAAACAAATGAACAAACGGGCAGATACATATGACGAGTTAAGGACGGTGCCTACTAATAGCGAGGTATATTTGCCCAGCCGATGACTATGCAAGGGAAGTAAATGTTACCAAGGGCTATTAAAATCCAAAAAGAAAATTGGGGGTAGCCACGCAAATTTTCGAGATCATTAGGTTTGAAATCTTGAAAAAAGCGCTGACGTGGCATTTTCAAAAAAAGTAAAAGTAAATAAAATTTCCTTACAAATTACCTTTGAATTTGGTTTTTCATGAACAAAATCAGCACTAAATATATACCTAACAAATACTATCTTTAAAACTGCGTGAACCACGTTTTTATTGACAAAACGATTTCACTTGAGCCATTTTTGACTCTAACAGCTCTCTCTTGTAAGGCCAGAAAAACAGCCGAAACAATTTTTGCACTGAACGAAAAATTAATCATGTGTTCTATAGACTTACCACTTCCATTTTATAAAATAAAAAGTATGGGTCACCACGCGTTTTTAAAAGTTACACGAGTTCATGAAATCGCTTTTGAGGTCAGTTACACTTTTCCTATCCCCTCCCTAGCGAGTTAAATATTTGCTTCTCGCGCAATTTTTCACGCGTGCACCACGCCATATGTAGTTAGCAGTTTGCTGATTACGTTTTAGCGATTAGCGATGTGTTTCAGACTGTTAAATGTGAACCATTTTTATCGATAAGCGTTTAGGGCTTACTGATATGTTACTCTTTCACTGTTCCTGGTTTAGTATGTCCATTAACTGGATTTCATTGCTACAGAAATTTTCTTGCATTTTAGTCGCGCGCTTGGTCGCGAAGTTGAATTCGTCATTTTGAGCGCGCGTCTAGTGCGATCGATGCCTTACGTGATGCGCAGAAGATGTGCACAGTAACAAATGTAGGCACCGTCCTTAAAAACCCATTTACACGTGGCACCGCGCTGGTGATTTTTGGGCATGGCACTCCGAAATATCGTCATGCAAACGTATCGGTTCCAAATGTAAAGTGACACCAGCGCTCAAATTTTTTGGATGCTGAGCCTACCTCCTGGAGGTAGTCTTGGCACGGGTAAATGAAGGCACTGTGCTGAAAAAAGGTGTGGTACATGCGCAGTTTTCAAGAAAATGGCGGCCACTGCGGGATTCTCGCCCCAGAGCCATTGTTCCTTTTAGTCACGTGGTCGGTGACAAAAGCACAATAATGAGAAGCTCTGGGGCACGAAAATATGAACAAGGAAGGGAATTGTTGAAGGAAAAAGTCCTTTTTCATGTCCTCTTCTTTTGATTTCACAATACGTCTTTCAGACGTCGATTTCTTTCGTACTTGAGGTCAAAATACCCTATTTTGGACTGTTTGAGTCTTAAAACTTAAAAACTATTTGCTTAAGTTTTTGTATGTGATATATTTTTCACTAATCGGTATAATAAATATTTGCACAAATTGGTAAAAAAATATAAATATAAAGTAGCTCTCAACCCTACCGACAGGTTTTATCTTTTTTTCGAAAAATTAAAAAAAAAACTTTAACAGAGTAGCTTTTTAGGCATTAGATTCCAAAGGTTGAAATAAGCAATTTTTGACCTCTTTTGACTTTTCCATGGTAACGAACTTTGATGTCAAAGTGACTTCAATTTGCTTATTAGTAAAACCCTTACAAATTTGTGCTAAATGTTGTTCCTCAACATAATTGGTAGAGCTGCGAAGACGAAAATGGTTAAACCATTGCAAGCCACCTTAAAAGACATTATGCTAGCTATTGACCCTAATACGTACCCCTGATATCTCGTTCAGTCCTGGCTTCTTTATCGCTTCCCAATGCCAAACGCCATCTGGTTTGGGATATAGTACCACTTGACTTGATGCGACCAAAGTTATAAACGTTAAGGTAGCAACAATAGCGATCCAAAAATGCTCCATGCAGTCAATTATATCTAAAAATGAGTAAATGAGAATTATCGATGTGGACAGGTTTTGCTTTAAAGGATTTACCTAACCACGGAGGTTGTAAGAAATTCGATTATTAGTGAAGATATGGTATTGATATGTTGTCCCAAAGCTCCTAGAATTGAGAAAGAATAAGCATTCACCTTTTCAATCACATATTCCTTTACGTTTCGTTTTTTTTCTTTGCTGTTTCTTTTCACAATCGCTGCATATAAATCACCCCTTCCAATGTAAACTTCTCGGCCAGCCGAAATATAGCAAACCAAATTTAAAATCGTTCTACGTTGTATTGGTCTGTGCTTTTTATATTCTTCATTTTATCCTTTTTGCTCCATTTGGCATTATACAGCAACCGAGTTACTGCGCGCATTGTGATTGGCTGATGCCTGTCATCTATTAGAGAACAGCCGTACAGATGACATCACTGCGTGGTGTGACTCGCGCGCGTGATCAGAGTACATAGTCCAAGCCGTCTTCTCGGCAAAGTTTTTCAAAACTTGCAGCGAAAACAACAAGAGAAAGTTCTGCTTAATTGTCAATCTACATAGAGGAACAATCTGCCAAATAGTCTACACCTTTCGAGACATTTAGCTGGGCTCAACAAGCTTGAATTAGACAGTGAGTGATTTGGAAAATTATCGAAAGCTGTATAAGTGTTTGTCCGATGCTCGAGCAGTTTGAAGCCGCTAGACAGGAAATCCCACAGGCTTCCCAAGCTCAAAAGTCGTCTTTTCGATGTGTTTTTGAGAGCCCTTCGGCGGCCGACTCTACATACGTGGTGTATGCGACAGCTTGTGTATATAGAGAAATGTATGGGAAAATCACGGATTCTCTAAAATCGGGTAAATAGCTATCTATTTTGAAATAAAGTTTACCTATCTCAAATGTGTCGCTTACTTGTGTAAGCGCCAACGGTCGTTTCTCAACGAGTGACTTGGTTCTAATGGACCAATCAGAGATCAGATACTTGTCGTTGAGAAACGACCGTTGGCGCGGGGTCGGTCACAAGCCTATTTGGAAAGCCGAATAGGCGAAATTAAAGCAAAATTTCTCGTTCTTTACGAGTCTTTCGACCGCAGAAGAACACGTATGTGGAGTGAAATTTATTGGGCTTTATGGAACTGTTGGTTTTATTGCGATTTGGGACTTTTCCTTTTGAGGAGAGAGCGATTTGTGGAGTGAACTCTGGCCAGCGATCGATGGAGTGGTCTGCCTTTCCTTCTTTTTAGAAGGGGAGACAACGACTTCGAATAACTTCGCTAAATGGCGTCGGAATGGCTTCAAATTCGGCACAAGACACAAGTAAGCGACACATTTGAGATAGGTAAACTTTATTTCAAAATAGATAGTTATTTACCCGATTTTAGAGAATCCGTGATTTTCCCACACATTTCTCTATATACACAAGCTGTCGCATACACCACGTATGTAGAGTCGGCCGCCGAAGGGCTCTCAAAAACACATCAAAAAGACGACTTTTGAGCTTGGGAAGCCTGTGGAAATCCATGAATGGCAGTTGAACGCCGTTGAACGCTTACCTTAGTTAAAGCTTACAGAGTACAAAGGAATAAAGGTCAGTTTCTTTCGTTGACATTTTATTTTCCCTTCATATTGCGTATTTTAAAATCGGTTTAACAGTGCTTCGTGATTATAAATACGGAAAACTCTCGAAATGAAAACAACCTAGGCTCACCGGTAGCGGCGCTTTAGCAATACTGAAGTGTACAGCAGGCTTGTTATTGTATAAAGCAAATAGATTCTATTTTGCGGTGCGTCTGTTCAGTTATAGATCACAGAAGACGTCAAAATGTGGTAAGAACATCAGTGACCCACTCGCCTAGCGGCTCGTGGCCCACTTTTTTGTTCTTACCACATTTTGACGTCATCTGTGATCTATAACTGAACACAGGCACGGCAAAATGGAATCTATTTGTTAATTGTGTTCCCGGGGTGATCCGTAGATAGGGTGCCTAAATTCTATCAGCTAAAATAAACGCCCACCTAAACCGAAAAAGGTATCTTAAAACTGAACTATCTGTTCAAGTACTAGTAAAGCGATTTTATTAAGATTTGTGTTTTTTTTTGTTCTCGTTCCTTAAATAGGGTATCATTTTTGCTCCTTTTGGTATTGTCTCCCCGATGAGATCATAAGATAGGGTACCCAAATTATATCAGCTAAAACTGCAGCGCGTAAATGCCCAGCAAAACGAAAAAGAAATAGTCCTCTGTTAAAACTTAATTATCCGTTGAAGCATTAGCGAAGCGATTTTATAAAGATTTGTGCGTGGCTAGCAGTAATTTGGGTCGTCACGTAACGTTTCTCCCCACCTTGAATAGGGTGTCATTTTTCGGGTTTGGGCTTAAAAAGGGTATCAAGAACCTTCGCGGTACTTCCCTATACAAACTTTATGGGAGTACCCCCCGGATCAAGTTACTCGTTTGTTCTCGTTTAGTTATACTGCTCATTTAGTGAAGGCGTTCTCCAAAGCATGAGGTATATTCTTAGCATGTTCTTATAATTTTGGTAAACCCCAGCCTCAACGTTCTTATTAAAAAAGGTTTTTACATAAAAGAGTGTATAACCCGATTAGAAACGTATGTAAGTGATCTCGAATTTATCCGACATCTGATAAAGTACATCAGTCTCGCATGACCCAAAAGTCCGTCAATTCCTTGCTAACCGCTGCCGCCCACTACAAAAGCAAGAAGAAGAGACAAAGACAAGCACCTTTGATGGCCCGCCGAGTCCGACAGCCTCCAGAATTTGTCCATTTTCACCCACTTCCACGCGTCGCTCGCCATCCAGCCTCGGGCAAGTAAAAGGTCTGTGCCAAAAATCGTCCGGCAATCGCTTGGTCCTGAACTGTGCTTAAGAGCCGGTGTCCGTAAATATCGTCTAGAGGAGTGATACTTGAAAAGAATCGAAAATTCTCAAACTTGCCCAGATTGTAGGTCTAGTGAAACTATTTACATGTATAAAAATACTTTAAGTTCAATCAGATTTTTCTTTTACGCGAACGAATTTTTTTCAAATTGCACTCCTCCAGGCGATATTTACGGAAGCCCACTCTTAAAAGACGCTGCGAATTTTCAAATTCGCTGCGAAATCGACATCGTCAAAGGATATGGGCCAAAACAGTCGATCACAACACCGATATCGAATTCAAATTAATCAAAACCAACAGTCAGATTACGCAAGCTAGAGACAAAATTAACCTTTTCCACATTCCCCAGCGCAAGGCGTGTCCGCTCAATAATAATTTATCTTGTATGTTGCTTAACCAGGAAGGCACGAAATTACGATGTTTTCAAAGATTCTGTAACAACCTTGGCCGAAATTTTGTCCAGATACTATACGGGAGACGGTTTTTTTGGACGCGCCGTGCACTGGAGTATGTGGAGGGGATGCCCAATGTGCGAGCCAGCGTGGCATGCGAGGCAGACGTGCGAGGCATCTAAAAACACGCTACTAACAAACAACAGTTCTCCTTCCCCGTTCTGTTGGAAGCTCTGCTATCTAACCGAGCATTTCGATCACCAAGAGGAAAGTTTTTTCCATTAATCGACCTTAATCGTAGGAATTTGCAAGGAGTGACAAAGACTGTACAACTTCTAACAATTGAAGCTTTTGTACCATATGTGAAATCTTTAACTCTTTTATAGTTTCGCTCTTACCGGTATGTCTTTTAGGGATTTACCAGTTTTAAAAGATACGAGTGGTGGCTCTTTTAAAATTTGCCGTAGAGAAGGCTGGTTTTGTATCGAGTGCAATTTTTCCATAAAGCATGTTTTATGGAAAAATGGCACTCGATACAAAACCAGCATGACAATGGCGGGTTTTGTAGCAAATAATTACGTGATACAAAATCCGCCATCCTAGATGGAAAAAATGCGATAGCCTCTAAAACAAAGACGAAAACAAAAAAGAAAAAACAAAAAGTAACCATTAAACAAAATGACTTTTTTCTTTGTTTTGGATGTCGCAGTGGGAAGTACAGCGAATTTTGCACCATTGTTGCAAAAGACATTGGTGTTGGTAACTTGTACCCAGGCCCTTCACAGTATTCAAAGTGGCGATATAATAGACCTTTTTCGCTTGGGCGGTTTGTTTTCCCATTACAGACCACGTGATATTCTCTGGAGAATTTTTGCTTTATTCACATAAAATTTATTCATTCATATACAAGCGACTATTTGAAAATTTGAAAGCAAGAATTCTGAAGAGTATCATCACATGGTCTGTAATGGGGCAACAAAACGCCCAAGCGAAAAAGGTCTATTATGCCTCGCATGCTTTGTTCATGCCTCGCATGTGTTGCTACCTCGCTGGCTCGCGTATACACACGGATGTGGCAAAAGTTAATTTTGTCACTAGCTTCCGATTTGAATTCCAGTTTTTTCCAAGCTGACCAGACGAAGAGAAAAATGAACTGTTATTCTTTTCGTTGGAGAGGAAAATCAAGCAGCGGATTCGAATTTTGGCGAGAAAACGACACCGCGGTACAGCTCGCTCGAAATGGCTCTGTCCTGCCTTGACTCCGTCTTATGGGGGCCACGACAAAAACCTCAAACCTTACGGTTTATTTTTTTATTATTTTTTTTTATTGATAACAATAATGCATACACACACGCACAAAAGAAAAAAAAGTTCTTACATTAATTACCGTTCATTTAGTTACAGGAGAATATTTTTGATACACTATTACTTACGTCTCTTACAAAATACGATACATTACATTAATTACAATATTGCAGTTGCCCTATACGTACTTACTTAGTTATAATCGCCACATACAAAACGTTTTAATTACTTACACAATACTACGCTACTTACTTACAACTATGACTTACACGCGTTTTATATTATTTGTTTCCAAGAAAGCTGAAATTTACCTACAATCACCGCAAGAAGGTCCATGTTAGCTGAAAATTTTCTAATGACTTTTTTGCAATTGCGATCTCCCTAAGTATTTGCAATTTGTCTTTTACCCGTAATAGGAAGCTCTGGAAACAAAGTTCATCTTATTGACCATTTGTGCAGAAAATATGATATTTCGCTTTATGGAGTAACTAGTTTTGAAGGGTAGAATTCCGGTCACCCGTTGATCACCCGACGTGAAAATGAATTTAAGATTCAGTCATCAATTGGAACAATACTGGTCAATACTGAACTCCTAGCGTCACAGCAGACATGAAACCCCTCGTTCAAAATCCACGAAAATTTGAGTGAGGTGTGCGGAGCACTTCTTTAATCAAAGGCCCTTTGGGCTGTCTCGTGTCAGTCAAAAAGGGATTAAAATATACTTTACTAAATAGTTATTATAAAAGTAAATGTTTTGCTAGGCCGCACAAAGCTTGTATGTTATTTACGCTTGCAATATTTACAGGGAGTTCATTAAAGACTTTCGCGCCACTAAAAAAATAGGTTTTCTTAGAAAATTTACCATATCCGGGGATAGGGAAAGCAGAGACGGGGGAACATTTTGCTGGGATAATATTTAGTCTTCTTTTTCCATACGCGGGAAATAAAAATGGCGAACAGGCGGGAAAACAAAATGACTGAGTCCTCTCTATTTCCGACGCAAACTGAACGCAAGAGGAATTGAGCGTTACTCCAAGCACTCGTCCCCCACTTCACCTCCTTGCGCCAACGTTTTGCGAAGTTTTCCATTTCTTTTGTTATTTATTGCCCGTTTTTAACGATCAAAGAACAATATCAGAAAATAGAGTATTTCATACATGTTTCTTGTGACGAAAACGCTGACAATAGAAATGCCGATATGTTTGTAACGAACGTTTTACACATACCCAGGCAAATAGCATTCCCAAGGTAAATAACACCAAGGTAAACTCACCGCGGGAATACGTTACCGAGGTGTTTGCGGTCACACACTTAACACTTTACTAAGGTCAATTTTTCATACTGCTTTCGGCGCGAAATGCGAAAATGGGCAATACGAGGGTGCTTACTTAGCATCATCTCGCTTTTATTATTTATACTCTTTCGACAGTCCTCTACTGCTTTGTTATGTCAGTATTTCAGACAGCGAAGAAATAGAAGGCGAAGACTCCGTTTATATAAATCTCTTTGTTGAATTTTTCTAAACCTTGAGATGAAATCGAAATACATATAAGAAAACGCACTAGTAGATCTTCCTTGACTAGTGTTGTATTTAAACGTCAAATTTCCACAAAAAGAATAGCATTTATATTACTTACAAATCAGCAAGCCATCAAGCCATGATTCTAAGAAAGACCACGTTTTTGCTGCCTTGAACACGCAAAGTTGACCTCAGGAAATCTAAACCTCACGCCATCATATTTAATTTCAAATTCTCTGTTTACAGTCGACTCCCGATAACTCGAACCCTCGCTAACTCGAACCTCGCGCTAACTCGAACCAAAATCGATTTCCCCTGGATTTCCGTCATACATTTACTGTAATTTTACCCTCGGTAACTCGAAACCGCGATAACTCGAACCTGCCGCTAACTCGAACCAATTTTCGTTTCCCTTCAGGTCATTTTTTTAGTGTAAGTAAGTGTCAGGGCGTATTATGACTACTCTGTATTTCTCGAAAAAATTAATCACATGAACTCGGTAGCAGTAGCCCAACATTGTTCTCTTTGAAACCTGCAAAGTTCCCAGTACCTGTACTTCTTCTGCTGCTTTTCTTTGTTTTGTTTCACGTTACGTTACGTTCTGATTATTACAGTAATCTCGGGAGTAATTTATTGTTCCATTTTCACTCGACTTCTATACAATTAGATTTGGTTAAAAAATGTACATTGTATTAATCAAATACAGTGAACACCGTTTTTTACATATTTTCGGTCATTTGTTCTCTACTCTCTATAACTCGAACTCCCGATAACTCGAACCATTTTCAATTTCCCTTGAAGGTTCGAGTTATCGGGAGTCGACTGTATTTTATTTGCTTATCTTTGAGGTTTGCCTCACGATTGGTCATTTTATCTTGGGGTACTTGGAAAACCTACCTATTTGCCTCGGTAACTTTCATGGGCGATTCTTTTGTTCTTTTTCACGCCGCCATAAATTTACCTTGGGGAACATTTTGCTGAGATAATTTTTAGTCTTTTTTCTTTCATAAGCGGGAAATAAAAATGGCGAACAGGCCATGAAAATGACAAAACACCCGGGAAAACAAAATTACAAAGCACGCGGAAAAACAAAATGACAGAGCACATATTATTTATGATATTTACCAAAAAAACGTCCTCTCTATTTGTGAGTTTCCCGAGGTAAAGAGCCCTTTTACTATGTTAAAAGGACGATGTGTAACCGCAACTATATAAATTTGACACACTACACTATTAACCTATTCCGTACTTGAAACCCTACACCGCTACACAGATCAAGCAATTTGTTCCAGTCAAATTTTGTTAATTACATTTTATGCAGTTATGAAAAAACTTTCCGTAAAGATTCTCAAAATCCCGCTCCGGCTCTTTCTTGAAATTCCTGCTTCCCGCTCCTGTTTGCAGCTCCCATCCCGGCCGAATATCACCACATCTTCTTATCTGGGTTACTTAGCGTGAGGTCTGTCTTTGACCTTGTTAAAGGGCAACTCTTGGGAAATTTACCCCGATTTTTTTATTTTTTCTTTAAGTTGTTTATAGCACACAGGAATCTTTAGAAGGTGAAATACCGGCCAAAATGAATTTACTACGAATTTTCTTTTACGCCAATTTGGCGGCCATTTTGAAAACGTTCGGATTTTGGTACATCACGTGATGCTACGTCACAGGTGTGGAAGGCAGATTTGCTTTTGCATGCTTCTGATAAGAGGAAAACACGCCAAGCGTCTCTTCATAAATGAGAATGACAAGGAGAGAGACCCTATGCTGTTCAATGATGTCCAAGATAAAAAAGGTAGTGCTTCAGTGCTTAAATATGAAAGGAAATAAACTTAAAAAGAGTAAATCATGTGTCGTGAAACGAAACAAATCCGTCAGATTGATCGGCCTTCTAAGGTCAGCAAATGTACATAGCTTTATAATACGATGCATCCTCTCTTGCACCATATCGTGATAAAGATGCCTTTTGTCTGGAGTAGATAGTAAATTGAAAAGGGTCTGCGAGTGCTGACCCCCATAATTTGTCAGAAATCTCTTCATTTATGAGCAGGAATACTAAGCCTCTATATGTCCTATATGTACGCGAAATCCACGGTTCGGAAACAGACCGATATATTTTGATTCTGTTGTTGAGAAATTTGTCGCCACCCTCAGATTTCTCCTGCTGTTAATTGGCAAAATAGAATGCAATTCCCACCAGCAAATGTAGTGTTTCTTTGAAGTATATGCCTTCGAAAGGCGCGCGTGATTTGCGTGCAGGTCAGTACTGCGCAATAAGAAGCCACTACCCCGCGCGCTAGCAGAGGCGCTCTCGCGGGATATAAAATTATACGAAGAAATGGGGAATCAAATATAAAACAATATCCGGATAACTAAGAGAAGAAGTGTTGCGTGAAGTACTTATTCTGTGATTCCTTTTGAGAAACAATTGTTGTAAATTAGGCAACCTGGGGTGTAGCATAAAACCCGTGTATGAAAGCGTGTCACGCTCTTTCCTTTCACCCTCCCTAGCCTGACCACGAAACAGTTTCGTGTGCAGATTCGAGCAGATGTCAGTTGACGAGATAACTAAAGGAAAACATACCAAATGTTGTAAGACACGAAGAGCGCAACGACCATTTCAAATGCAAACCATGAATTAAAACGCAAGCAAACGCGAAAGTAATAAGGAGCCAAACACAGCACAATTTTCGATTTTCGTGGGGGTTCTTTTCGCCAAAAGATAAGAAATTGCAAAATAAAAACATGACAACTTAATTATACCGATAAATATAAAATCACGCAGGGTCGTGTAATAGTCCCGGTGGCAGTAATCAGTTTACAAAATCATTCTCAGTACAGTTTTACGCATACAAGCACGAACAACCTTGAACAAAGTTTCCTCGAGGCAAGTTGTTTCAACTACAGAAAGCGCAAACTCCCTTCTCCCAACAAAAGAAGTGAAGAGACCCAGCAGAGTTTTGTCCACATTTAACTGCAAGCCTGTGTATGTTCTAGATAAAATCTGCTGCAGAATTTCGGATAGTCTAGTTTCGGTAGCTGGCATTTCGTTGGCAGAATTCTTCGTTTTCGAGCAGAATTTAGAAAAATCGGTAACACAAAAGAGACAAAGAATTTAACTTGCGTTTCTGTATTTGCAAGCTTTCAAACGCACAAGATAGATAGTGTACATTAGGCTGAAGCTCAAAAGGTCAAAACCTATTGTGATAAACATGAGCAAAAATATTTGAAGACCGAATATAAACAACAAAATGCAGCAAACAGTTTGGTCGTATAAAAGCATGTTTAATTCAGCTTCTCGCGTACATGCAAATAAAAACAAGGCTTTTCAGGTTTGTCTTAGCTCACAAACAACTGGCCGAGGTAATAGAGAAAGAAACTGTACATTTAGGACTTCAAATCACTCATCATTCGTCGCCGTCGGCGGTGAGGAGGTTCGATATTTTACTCCCTTTCTCTGTCTCGCTGTTTTTTCCCTGGAGGCTCAAAACGCCAGGGTTGAAATACCATAGAAGGTTCTTAATTATCCCCTGACATATCCCCTCCTATAGCTCTCTAAAAATCAGTGGAGTCGCTAGCAGAAGTTGAGCTCTCACTGCAAGAATTTGAGTCAGCCATGTTCGTGACTTGTTGCGGTTCCACACCTGTGACGTATCACATCTCGTGATCATAATCGAAGCATCCATGGCGAAATGTCAATTAACCGGTAAAAAAGCTTCTGAATTCAATTTTTTTGCTTCCTGTGTAATTTTGGAAACATTTGGAAGTTTTTACTGAAATATAGTTTTCTAGCCAAGAGTTGCCCTTTAACTTTTGAGATGTTTGTAAGATAAGCAAGCTTTTTTTAGCCCCCCTAACGCAGCTGACTGAAAATGATTTTATCTCGGCGTACTGATACACATTTCTCGATGATCACCAATTCTACTGGCAAGAAGCATGCCATCGCCTCAGTCTTCAGTTGCAAGTGATGTCGAAGTACTTGCTACGGCAAACACAAAACGAAAAAACCTCGCGTTAAGTCTGCTGACAGGACTGAGAAAGAAACGCACGAACTTCTTGAAGCGTGGGCCCCCAAATTCAGTAAGCTGTGGGGAGTTTCACAAAGAAAAAAATAAAAATGTGGAACGATATCTATTCTTCGTATAAAGAAAGGTGTCCAGAAAGCCAGAGAATGCTACAGCAGGTGAAGAAACGGCAGCAGAATCTAGAGTACGAGTGAACTCAAGCAGTTCAGGCAGCGATCTCGCTCGTCTGTGGAAGATGGAATACAGAAAATTAAAGAAGACTTCCCCTATTTCAACATCCTGAGTAAGGAAAGGCGAGAAAGTACGACTCCAGATTGGCATGCAGAGTTCTTTTATTGAAATGTGTGAAAAGAGTATGGAACAGGACAACGCAAGATTTGAACGATCAGCTGATCATGTTCCGTGACGCCCAGAGCAGGCAAATGGAACAAACAAACGCCATAGTTGACATTTTTAAAGATTTGGCATCAAAATAATTGTCGTTATCTAATCGTTTATCTTCTGTTATTGAAACGATACATACAATTGTTTTGCAAAACTCACGTAGCAATCATAGTCTTTTTTAGGATGCTCGTTTTTTGTCCAACCTTTTTCAACGCATTTCTCCAATGAACTTTCAACATGCCAAACGCTCGTTCCACTACAGATCGTAGCGCACCGAACTTTAGATTTTAAACTTTCTCCGCTCCTGAGTCAGGCGTCCTCTGTCCGGGTAGAGTTTCACTAGCCAGTTCGTTTGTGAATAGGCACTGTCGCCAGCTAAAAGGGGCCTTATTTCTGTTCCATTTATATTGCCTGTTGGACCACTAAGAATTTGCGTTCGCTGCAACTTCATAAATCAATCACTCTCTCCTAATTGTCTCAACCATTCCATTTAAAAAATGTACAAAAATTTCACCTAATAAAACTGCTCAAATTTAATACATCTCTTTCACTGCTTTACATTCTACGCCGCGATTTTCCCTTAAATTAAAGTTCAATTCTGTTCAACTAAAAAGCCATTTATAATAAACACTCCCAACCGACAAACGATTACAATGAACCAGCAGAAAAGCAAAAAACTTTCAATGCAGCAATATTTTTGAACTCCTACTTATAAACAAAAATTATTTGTTCATTCACAACACGCACAAAATCCGGCGGCCTCACAAAGCAAATCTTGACATGGCGGGAAAAATATTGACATGGCGGGAAAATTCCGCGGCCTCACAAAGCAAACGCGCATGGAATGCACCTTGGAATGCACCTTCTCCCCCTCGCATATTCTCGTGTCGTCATGACAACGTCATGACGACACGAGACAAAAAGCCCTTATCCTGTTTTAAACCAAAATATGCGATTTTCCCTACCCTATTTCAGATATTATACCAATTCAGACCAAGAATTATATCAAATTGTTGACCAAAGTGCACAAGCCATATCCTATTTTAGACAAATGAAAGCAAGGGACCGCGGACGAAAATGCTGCTGGTGTACGTAGGAGCTACTGACAGCTCTAATCAGCCAAAAATAAAATACAAAGACAATAAACTGCAAGGCTGACACTACGTAGAAATGAAAAGCCTGCGGCATACACTCTGCTGACGAGACCCAATCAGGTCGAAACAGCTGTCCAGAGTTTGCATTTTTGGCTTTCAGTTTGGACTCTATCATGTCGTTGTCCCGTTAAGGCTTTTCATTTCTACGTAGTGTCAGCCTTGCAGTTTATTGTCTTCCTATTTTAGACCACTATTCCAGTCACGCCAAAACGTCCGAAAACCGTACCCTCTGACGCTGCATACCGGGAGTTGCACAGCCTATTCAGGTTCAGTGTGTCTCAGTATCTAGCATTCATTTCAGAGCTCTGAAACCACTGTAAATTTGAATTTTTGTCTTGGGTGCTGTTATGAATAAAACAGTTGGGTATGTAAACGTGATGGATTCCACTGTGAAAAAACTTCGTTCTTGTTTTAAAGTGAAGTGAAATGACGAATTAAGTTTTCAATTGAGTTTCATGGGGCAGAGAGATGCAAAGGAAAGGAATTTCAAGTGGCTTCCAAATTTCGCGAGAGGAATGTCCTTTCGAGCTCGCTTGCACTGTTCGGGCTCGCGGCTTCGCCGGTCACCAATCGTATGTCTTGCAAGTTTGAGGTCGCCGCTACCGAGCTTTAATGAAAAAGAGACTACTTGCAGTCTGAAAGAAGGCCAAAATTTCAATGGTTACCCGACAATTTAACTGTTAACTGAGGTCGTAAAAAGTGGTTTAGACCTAATGTGAGCGAAGTGGAGAATAAACAAACGTTTGTAGTAGTAATAGGAGCACCGAATTAAGCCTCATTGGTGTCTTCCCCTGTCTTCCCTATGTCTTCCTCCATATTAATTAACTGTCTTCCTGTATATTAATAAGTGTCTTCCTCGATACTAATGAAGGTATTCCCGCTACATACTAATAAAGTGCCTTCCTCCATACTAATGAGCGTCCCTCTTACACAATTGATCGCTCTATTCACACCCTGGTTGGATCTTAAGATTTATATTATCTGTTCAAAATAAAAAGCGGGTTGATATCGAAAGTGCTATCGTTATTGCAACCGCTTTGCTTCATTTAAACAATGGTATAGACTCAATATGCTTAAGTGAACTCAATTATAAACAAAGCATGACCAATCGAACTAATCCTTTCACAAACGAAAAATAAAACAATAGCGTGTATGCGCTTCGGTGACCTTAAATTAACCTCCTCGGTTTTAAGCACGAAAGCGAATTGCTGCGAAAGTAACATTAATACTAAACACACAAATAGTATATCAAGCAAAACCTTTATTTTTGGACTTTGAAATGTAATTTTGGATTCCGACTGCATACTATTAAGTGTCTAGTCGCTTCTTTTCACGACAATTAAACAATAGACCTACCATCGAAACGAATTATTATTCACAAACGAAAACTATATATGCGCTTCATTGACCCTGAACGTAAACATTGCAAGTGCGAAGCGAATTGCCGCGAATAATAAACACACACAGGTTATAACTCAAGCAAAAATTTTTATTTCATCAAAAACACAACCTTACAAGACAAAAGTCAGCAGTTTCATATAGCGAAAAACACGTTTAACTGTTCCCAACTTTATTTTCTTGCTCGCTGGCTCTAGTTTCTTCAAGAAATGTAAATATTCCAACCATATAATAAATTCAAACTTACTCGCTCTAACCTTAGAGTTATTACAACTCTGGTCTGAACATGAGTAATGGAAGAAAAGTGCTACACCAGTGTTGTTATACAGTCATGTTTCTAGTAAAATTTTATGGCAGAGAAAGACATCAACAGCTGATCTCTTTTCAAATAGGTTTATTGATAACAAAGCCACGATTAAATGTGCACAGACAGGGTTCGCTTAGTTTTCGGGAACGGGTTGTTTGACAAACAATCGATTGAGTAGGAATTTCCGCTTATCGACAGCAAGTTCCGTCGATTCCAGCCAATCATATCCTTCTGAGTCTTTGAGATCCTGTCTTGTTTGCATCACTTTACGGAATGTAGAATCCTTTTTCATCGCATGCATCCATTTTAAATACTCCAAGAATACTATTCTCAACTCCTTTCTATATACAGGGAGCAAAGCGTTCTCAGCCTTAATGCGGGCCACTTCAGACGAATCTCCCTTTTGTTCATACTCGTTTATTAGAGCTTCGAGCTGGGCTTCATGGCGATCACTTGCTTCATCTTGAATGCGTGACCAAGGGTCTATATGCTCCTCTTCCTCTTGGGATGATTCCATTTCTTCGCTAGATGTAGAGCTTTGAGATGAGTGTTCACTTTCAATGTCATCGTCATCATCTTCAAAATTTCCATATCCTTCTTGATCGAAATGATTGTAATTGCTGGACATTGTGATTCGAACAGACTATGAACAGACTAAAATGCAAGCAGCGCTGCACTTCTTTTATAGGTATCGATGGAGGTATGGTTACAAAGCACAACAGTAAACACCCCTCGACCACCACTACCACCACCGCCATAATATTATACCCTCGCTGTATCCTTCCTGTACACTTCATGTGCCCTCCCCCCTGTACCCCTCCTGTACCCCTCCTGTACTCCTCCTGTACCTTTCCTGTACCCCTCCTGTACCCTTTCTCTACCCTTCCTGTACCCCTCCTGTACCCTTTCTGTACCCCTCCTGTACCCTTCCTGTACCCCTCCTGTACCCCTCCTGTGCCCCTGAATTCTCCTAAGTACTCCCCACCATTGTATATAACTATAGCTCATTAAATGATTGTAAAATTAAACAATATATTATTGATGAAACAGAAGTATATTTCACATTGGAACCAAACCCTACAAAACTCGCAAAAACTTAGTTTTTATAACACTATTAAAACGATAATTATAACCCTTCTTCCTGCTTGGATTTAACAAGAAGGAACTATCTAAGAAAAACTTTAGTAAAACTGAGGTAGATACGACAATATACCTCGAAATGAAAGACTACACAACTTCTGCAGCGGCATCCCTTGACAGATTAATAAATTCGCATATATCAATCTTCCGAAAATTCGTCACTCGATAATCAAACTAACAATATGGTTACTGCGCCTTCCCTCAACAAAATTTTTGCCTTGTTTTATAAATTTTATCGTTTATTTTAAGGGCCACAAGGGCACAAAGGGCATTTAGGGCACTTTTAAGCGCTGCTTTTTCCCCAAGAGTGCGCGTGGGAACTCGCGTGGACCACGCGCGCGCGCGTGGCTAGACAGAAATTAAGCCAGGTTTAAATCAAACGGTATTTATTTACAAAATACTATGTACAAATGACATTCTTTAAAACTTTGAAGTCTTCAAAATATTTACAATGTATACTTATACTCAAGTTCGAGATGCGTTTTCCTATTTTTATATATCCTAAGCGGAAAGTGTTGGTTCATGGTGTTAGCACCTCGCCTTTAGATATTTAAGTTTTGTTTGCAAATAGTTTTCAGAGTTTTTGTATATAGTTTTTCGCTTTCTTTAAATTGTAGATATACATTGTAAATATTTTGAAGACTTCAAAGTTTTAAAGAATGTCATTTGTACATAGTATTTTGTAAATAAATACCGTTTGATTTAAACCTGGCTTAATTTCTGTCTAGCCACGCGCGTGCGCGTGGTCCACGCGAGTTCCCACGCGCACTCTTGGGGAAAAAACAGCGCTTAAAAGTGCCCTAAATGCCCTTTGTGCCCTTTGTGCCCTTGTGGCCCTTAAAATAAACGATAAAATTTATAAAACAAGGCAAAAATTTTGTTGAGGGAAGGCGCAGTAACCATATTGTTAGTTTGATTATCGAGTGACGAATTTTCGGAAGATTGATATATGCGAATTTATTAATCTGTCAAGGGATGCCGCTGCAGAAGTTGTGTAGTCTTTCATTTCGAGGTATATTGTCGTATCTACCTCAGTTTTACTAAAGTTTTTCTTAGATAGTTCCTTCTTGTTAAATCCAAGTAGGAAGAAGGGTTATAATTATCGTTTTAATAGTGTTATAAAAACTAAGTTTTGATAATTTTACAATCATTTAATGAGCTATAGTTATATACAATGGTGGGGAGTACTTAGGAGAATTCAGGGGCACAGGAGGGGTACAGGAGGGGTACAGGAAGGGTACAGGAGGGGTACAGAAAGGGTACAGGAGGGGTACAGGAAGGGTACAGAAAGGGTACAGGAGGGGTACAGGAAGGGTACAGGAGGGGTACAGGAGGGGTACAGGAGGGGTACAGGAAGGGTACAGGGGGGGGTACAGAAAAGGTACAGGAAGGATACAGCGAGGGTATAATATTATGGCGGTGGTGGAAGTGGTGGTCGAGGGGTTTTTACTGTTGTGCTTTGTAACCATACCTCCATCGATACCTATAAAAGAAGTGCAGCGCTGCTTGCATTTTAGTCTGTTCATAGTCTGTTCGAATCACAATGTCCAGCAATTACAATCATTTCGTTCAAAAAGGATATGGAAATTTTGAAGATGATGACAATGACATTGAAAGTGAACACTCATCTCAAAGCTCTACATCTAGCGAAGAAATGGAATCATCCCAAGAGGAAGAGGAGCATATAGACCCTTGGTCACGCATTCAAGATGAAGCAAGTGATCGCCATGAAGCCCAGCTCGAAGCTCTAATAAACGAGTATGAACAAAAGGGAGATTCGTCTGAAGTGGCCCGCATTAAGGCTGAGAACGCTTTGCTCCCTGTATATAGAAAGGAGTTGAGAATAGTATTCTTGGAGTATTTAAAATGGATGCATGCGATGAAAAAGGATTCTACATTCCGTAAAGTGATGCAAACAAGACAGGATCTCAAAGACTCAGAAGGATATGATTGGCTGGAATCGACGGAACTTGCTGTCGATAAGCGGAAATTCCTACTCAATCGATTGTTTGTCAAACAACCCGTTCCCGAAAACTAAGCGAACCCTGTCTGTGCACATTTAATCGTGGCTTTGTTATCAATAAACCTATTTGAAAAGGGATCAGCTGTTGATGTCTTTCTCTGCCATAAAATTTTACTAGAAACATGACTGTATAACAACACTGGTGTAGCACTTTTCTTCCATTACTCATGTTCAGACCAGAGTTGTAATAACTCTAAGGTTAGAGCGAGTAAGTTTGAATTTATTATATGGTTGGAATATTTACATTTCTTGAAGAAACTAGAGCCAGCGAGAAAGAAAATAAAGTTGGGAACAGTTAAACGTGTTTTTCGCTATATGAAACTGCTGACTTTTGTCTTGTAAGGTTGTGTTTTTGATGAAATAAAAATTTTTGCTTGAGTTATAACCTGTGTGTGTTTATTATTCGCGGCAATTCGCTTCGCACTTGCAATGTTTACGTTCAGGGTCAATGAAGCGCATATATAGTTTTCGTTTGTGAATAATAATTCGTTTCGATGGTAGGTCTATTGTTTAATTGTCGTGAAAAGAAGCGACTAGACACTTAATAGTATGCAGTCGGAATCCAAAATTACATTTCAAAGTCCAAAAATAAAGGTTTTGCTTGATATACTATTTGTGTGTTTAGTATTAATGTTAGGCCCGTTCCAAACGTCGCTCCACTCATGTGCCGAACCTAACTGGTGAATAAAGTACGGCAGAAGAGCGGCGTTTGAATCAGTTTGGTCCGGGAGTTTTAATTAGGTTCGGCAAACAACGTTAAGTTCGGCAGGGTCTGCCGCACTATGCGGCATTGGAGCGGCGGCTGATTCATACGGCGTTCTTCTCATGTGCCGAACCTAATGCATAAATTACTGTAATGTATTTTCGATATAACAGCGCTCATGATTGGTCTAAAGTGGAGTGGCGTGACTAGGTCTGACCAGTCACGACGGCATAAAATTCCGGGGAAATTACTTCGCTCACCGGGCTCGCATTTTGTTTATCTTTTAATATGTTTCAGCTCAAGAGAAGCGGAACTTCATGGGAAAATTGTTTTGGTGGTAATTTCTTTTTGCTGTTTCCCCAATTTGTGAGATCAGATTTGGAGATTAGCATTTACAAACTAATTGTCGAGAGAAAACCAGTTTAAATAATATAAATCTCGCGGAATGAATTTGCTTTTCCGGAAATATCATTATTATAGCAAAACTTCCGTAATAGTTGCTGATTTCGACTGCAAAAACCTTTTATCATCCTCAACGCAGACGTTCAGTCAACATTATTATTGTTAACAACTTGTTTCCGCGAATTAAGTTCGACACAAATACGCCGTTTGAATCAGCTGTCGCTCCAAAGTCGCTCCAAGGTCGAACCTTCCTGAGTTAGGTTCGGCACATGAGTGGAGCGGCGTTTGGAACGGGCCTTACTTTCGCAGCAATTCGCTTTCGTGCTTAAAACCGAGGAGGTTAATTTAAGGTCACCGAAGCGCATACACGCTATTGTTTTATTTTTCGTTGGTGAAAGGATTAGTTCGATTGGTCATGCTTTGTTTATAATTGAGTTCACTTAAGCATATTGAGTCTATACCATTGTTTAAATGAAGCAAAGCGGTTGCAAGAACGATAGCACTTTCGATATCAACCCGCTTTTTATTTTGAACAGATAATATAAATCTTAAGATCCAACCAGGGTGTGAATAGAGCGATCAAGTCTGGGCAAGCCTATTGTTCTCATTGTGCAAGAGGGACGCTCATTAGTATGGAGGAAGGCACTTTATTAGTATGCAGCGGGAATACCTTCATTAGTATGGAGGAAGACACTTGTTAATATGGAGGAAGACAGTTAATTAATATGGAGGAAGACATAGGGAAGACAGGGGAAGACACCAATGAGGCTTAATTCGGTGCTCCTATTACTACTGTTTGTTAAGCTAATTGCGTCAAAATGTAAATTAGGATCTTCATGCTGTTAAGCTGAGAACTATTTCAAGTCACAAATTTTATCTCATGTACTGATTTGTTTATTAAATCTCGCAACTCATTTCCCTTGCAGCTAAAGAAAACAAAAGCACTCCACAGCTGAAATTGACCAAGCGAGCTGAAACTTCCGCATGGCAACAAACCGTTTTGTGGAAATTTCCTTCCGCATTGAATGGCATAAATGATTCAGTTACATACAATTGCAATAGCAGCAGACGTCATGAAAGTTAAGATGTCAAACGAAAACATTTTAGTCCGGATTTGAGTTCTGACGATACTGAAATCCACTAAAAAGCAATCGATTTGTAAGTCAAAAACTAAAGAAAATAAACATTTAATTGCAAAAATGCGACTGGCATAACTCGTAAGGCTTGCATAGTTTTACTGGTAATACACTTACCAATTCCTGATCGACTGCCAGTCCTAAATCGTCGAAAGATTCTTTGTAAGATAGCCTACGATCAGTCAACACGAAAACAGTGCTTAGGCGAATGCTTACACGGTTGACTCCCTTCGGGGATTCACATACATATCATGAGTATGCAGACAAAGAGAGTAAACAAGTGTCACAAAATTATGTCACTGTACAAAATAATCGGTCTGTGCGGGAAAAACGTGTTAGAAAATGAAGTGGCTTTAAAGTAGGTGGGAAAATATTTCAGTTTTGTTATGTCCTTCATAAGCCATGATTCAGCGGAAACTTATTTCGCGAAAAGTTTGTATTGTGTGACGCTGACCCTGGCCGTCAGAAGTTTGGCAAGCTTTCAAACAAGGCTTGTTTCAAAGATTTGTATACCTTCTAATGTTGCCAAAATTTTACGTTTAACGAAGGAAGACCCGAACGGGTGTTCTTCGGTGTTTCACCGGTCGAAAGAAATTGAATTTGCTTGGTTGCAGTTTTCAAATTCTTTTTATACAGGTATGCGCGCGAAAAAAAAATGGTAAAAGTTTTAAACAATATTTTAGGCTATGATGTAAAGGTTATCTATCATTATTGATGAAATCTTAAACCTCCTCATCCGTAAAATTTAAAAAAAAAACATTCGCGTTGAATTCTCATAGAACCCTTTTCCGTATAAGACGTCATCTCCATAAATAAAGGACGCACAAACAGACAAAAATATAGCTCTATACTATTATCCCTTTGTCAAGCCAGTAAAAAAAATCATTGGAGATTAAAGGAAACTCTTTTGATAATTTTTTGCTAGGCTAGGTATGCTAGGTATTTTTGTTCACCTGATAAATCATATAATTTTTGAAAAGCAGACTTTTCACTTTAGGCCCCGTCCATAATAGCCCGCATGCGTGTTTTTCAGCGCTACGTTTTTACTAAATATGCATCTGTTCACATATCGTTTTCACAGGGTTTTCACTGTTCACACAAATGCGTTTTATAGTCATGAGCATTTGACAGCGTTTTCGAAAGCCTCCGTCTCCACTGTTCACTCTTATATGATAGGAATGACCCATGTATCTTCAAAAGCCGGCTTTAGTTTTCGCCGCTGATGGCGGCACCCCGGCGTTTTTGTAACGTTTTCAAATTTTTTAACTCTGACGGTGATTAATGGGAAAGTAAAGGCCCGTTCCAAACGCTGCTCCACTCATGTGCCGAACCTAACTGGTGAATAATGTACGGCAGAAGAGCGGCGTTTGAATCAGTTTGGTCCGGCAGTTTTAATTAGGTTCGGCAAACAACGTTAAGTTCGGCAGGGTCTGCTGCACTATGCGGCATTGGAGCGGCGGCTGATTCATACGGCGTTCTTCTCATGTGCCGAACCTAATGCATGAATTACTGTAATGTATTTTCGATATAACAGCGCTCATGATTGGTCTAAAGTGGAGTGGCGTGACTAGGTCTGACCAGTCGTGTATGAAGCACGACGGCATAAAATTCCGGGGAAATTAAGAGGCCGTCTCCCTTAAACCGTTCCACTCGATTTTGGACTCCAAAATAGTTTTCCTTCATATTTCTGTCACAGGTAGTACTATCTATCCTTACTACTAAAATGCAGTTAAAATGATCAGAAAGTTTGTTTCTCTCCACTGTGGAGCATTTATCGATTACCAGTGTCAAGAAGTGTTGAAACGGCCATTTTTCACGAGTTCTAACACAGGATATTAAACGTTCGTTAAAAATACTTCGCGCCGATAAACCCCCCTAAATTTGTACACATTCAGTCAGTTTTTATCAGTTCTTACTTCTGACATGTCATTTGGTTGCTTTCTTGTTCAAAATCGGAAGACAACTACAATATTTATAGAACACCTTCAGTAATTTATGCAAGCATTGCGAAAATATGGTCCTAAATCTTGCCTTATTTTTCACTTGTGGCAAATAGACCAGGCCTAAATTACCATTCTAGTTTTAGATTAAGACCTTGTGTGTTGAATTATGAAATAAAATTTGCGGCACAACGCGAAATTGAGAAATAATTTCGAACGAATACTTGGCTATTTTCACCGATTAAGTATTGCGTGACACACTTCACATTCCAGTCCGAGTCTTGTTGCCTGACACTTAGATGCTTTGTTGATGAATATTTTCCGCCTATTAAACGACAGGGGAAAACACATTGAAGTTCTACATATGGCAGCTTTTTTCCCCTTGTTTCGGCTAGTTGAAACCAAATACGGTGTTTCGTTTCCTGACCATTAAATATTATAATGATAAGTCGATTCGTGTCCTTCGTGATTATGTTTACCACTCACCTTGTTGACCTTGTAGTTCCTGGTGACATTATGAGAATTTACCGCTGAAACTTTCGTGGTTATCGTACACCAGCACAAGTATGGTACTCAGTGGCTACAATTATAATGATCTAGTAGGTCCGTCTTCAAAGGAGAGCCATGACGAAACGAGATTTGAATAATCCTCCTGTATGTAATCATTCAATACTCGGGTTGCGTTACCGCCCGTGGTGGAGAGAGTGGGGGAGGTGGGGGAGGGGGGGCGGCGGGACTGGGATTACAACATAAATTGCCAGTGCTACGGTTCTAAGATTTTGCCGCTATTGTAGGATAGAGGACACGATAACGAGCGGAGAGCGGACATCAAAATACGTCCTGCATGATTTTGAGGTCTCTGAAGCTTTGATGACTTGCCCCATATAACAATGCTACAGTCAAATCGGAGCTGGACTGCGCTATTATATTTTTAATCATGCTAAGAAGTGGAAGATTTTGTATTCGTTTAATTTAAGGATCAAACCAGGATTGCATTCCCAAAAGGAGCAAAGAGGATCCTTTTCTAAAGGACTGAGAACCTTACTTAACCGTATGCCGCGGCACATCAGGCTGTATAGGTCTACATAGCCCACAAAAGCTAGAATGCCTCTGGGCGTTACCGTTTGCAGTGATAATTCAATTCACCATGCTTACCTAGAAGGCTAACTTACAAGTTTCGAACAGATACACGAAAGAGTACTGTGCAATTGTGACAGCGCTTGAGTTCCAGACCGTATTGCACGAGAACAACTATCCATCATCGTTCATAAACAAATGCGAGTGAACGCTGTCTAAACCACCAACTGATTATAACAAACTAATGGCCTCGCGGTACTTCTTTACGTTCAAGATGCTTCCGAAAAGATTGGTCGCATCTTAAGACAACGACAGGTTAAAGTCGTCTACAAACTGTTTAAAACTGTTAACAGTTTAACAGCGATGTTCGGTCTCCTGTCACGTCCACGAAAACAATTAGATGTAAATATTGCAAATCAGGCGCGGGTCCACATCACCCAACGGCTGCCAGATTTTTAACCTGCGAGACCAATTTTTTTTTAGAAAAAAAAAAATCATCAGATGGATTTTAATACCGTCAATGTGGCTGGATATGAGGCCAATTTTCGCGAGCGTCTCTTTCTGGCGGCCTAGTTGTCCATTAAGGATCTGTACTCTAGGAACGACCACAAAGCTCTTCCAGAGGTGTACAAATCCTTGGCACGCACACGAGTCTCGAGAACAATATCGGCTTTAAATATCCAATATGTTTTTATGTTTATCACTCTGTGACTATTTCAAAAGGGGAAAACTAGTAATAAAGTCGTAATGCTTAAAAATATGGTAAACCATTTTGAAATCTCCTGTCTCGCCAAATGTCGAAAGGCAGAGAACGAGTGTTGGTTTCTTTGTGGTTTCTTTGTGGTTTGACACTGAATGGTTCTTTTATGTTACTTTCATAGACGTTTCGGCTGACGATGCCCTGTTAGGAGGGGGGGGGGGGGGGGGGGGTTCAGGTATCCCTTATCACTGAAAGTATCGACAGTGTTATCCCTAAAAGTATCTCTGTTGGAGTTTTTCCCACAAACAAAAGTGAAAAATTGAAGCCTAGCATAAATTTCCCAACAGATGCAATACACATATCTTCCTTTCCTTGTTTTCCTTTGAGAATAACTGTTCTTATGCTGCGGGAGTCTAATTCCACTCACTCAGCCGGGATAGTGACTGTCTTTACTGCTTATCTTAACGCTTCATTTTTCTAGGGTATGTTGTTCTTAAATTAGCTTCGTAGTATGCCAGTGCAGCTCACACTGTAGGACATTCAAAACACTCTTAGATAATAATGAACAAGTTCAGGCACCGATCTCCACGTCGTTTAGGGTTGCATTATAAACATCGGTTATAAATTGTAATTGCTTCCATCACAGAGTCAATGGTTTCTGCTTAAAAAAGCATTTAGCATTCGACATAAAAATAGTGCTCTTTTCCTTTGATTATCATCTATCTTGTCTGTCTAATTTTTGGAGAGAAAAAGACATACCAGTTCAAACATAATTAATGCAAAAAAGAAAACCGAATATGCTGCGCTGAAACCACCAGCTGTGGCCTCCTTAGATGACGAGAGAGGTTCGGAATCAGTAAGCATTGCAACCTAAACATTCTTGACGTTCACAGAGATTGCACAATGATAATAATGATGATGTAAACTATATTCAGTGTATCAGCTTAAAGTTCAGATCAATTGGTTCTTGGGTGAGTGGCAGGTTACAGGCCAGTAGCCAGGGGGTGGGGCGGGTGCGTCCGAACCCCCCCCCCCCCCCCCCTTTCCCCCCACGAGCCTTGGAAGTCAGCTCCTTGTGAAAAAAGTATAAAAATAAATAAATAAATAAATAAATAAGTAAATAAATAAATTAAAAAAAGGGAAATGGTATTTCTGTACTTCGTCTATTTACATTTAATGGGTCCACCATTTGAAGATTCGTGTGGCATATTTTTGACCAAATTGTGTGATTCTAGGTTAATTTTAACGATACATTCTAACTAATGCCGTTCATAGTCAGCAAACCGACTCTGGCTGATTTATGTAATTACCATTTGACACCGAAATAAAGATATCTATCTTTTTCCAGTCTTCCTAAAAGGACTGCCGTCATTGTTAGTTAAATAAATTGTAAATTATGTTTACAAGGTTCTGTTTCTAAAACTACGTTTTGAATTTTAAAATGTACCAGAATTATTGTCCTTGCTACCTTCACCTTTATATGGCTTGTTTCCTAACAAACTGTCTTCAAAACGCACGAAATGCGGCCTCAGATAACCTATTTTTTCAAACTTTTCTGGGGGAGAATACCCCCAGACCCCCCTTCGGGCTCGCGCCTGCAGCGCTCGACATTTCGCGCCGGAGGCGCTCATACCAGAACAACTCGGATTAATATTAATCGGATTAATATTAATCCTAAGGATTATTATAACCCAGTAATGGATTATTATTATAATCCAGTAATAGATTATTATAATCTATTACTGAGGTTTGAGCCGTGCCTTAATCTATTAGGATTAATATTAATCTTATGTAAGATCAATATTAATCTGATTAATGTTAATATTAATCCTACTTAAATATTAATATTAATATTAATCCTGATATATATTAATCCTACATCCCTATTAATCGTACGTATAGTAGTATTTATATTATTCCTACCTAAGATTAATCTTTGTCCAAAGCTTCCGAAGATTGGCATTATTTAAAGATCTAAGGCTTGCTTATCACTATCTTATACATTCTTGGACTCTTTTGCTTGGATCTAAATAAGAATCTTTATATTTATATATATAAGGGCGTCTGCTGATAACAGAAACTGTTGGTAATTTGTTGAATGAACTACAATATTTTTAATTAAGGTATCTATCGATTTACGCAACTATAGAAGCTGTGGAAATAATTCGTTCATACGACACAGACTTGTCGGCTAAAATTTCTACAATTCTGTCAATAATAAAAAAACTATTCAGAAGTGCTTGGTCCTTTTCATTTACTTCTAGGGTCAACATCGTGGTATCTACCAGCTCTAGCATATGCAAGTGATCGTCATGTGACTGATGTGATCGGGGGTGTTATGTCCCGTCAGTCCTGTGTTATGTCTGCAGTGTGTCTGTCATTAAAGCTGTATCTGAACATTCATGGCAATTTTATCTCGATTATAATAGAGATTAATATTAATCCGGATGATATTATTAATAATAATCTAATCCTTCCAATTTTTGTCGTGCCTTAATCTATTACTGGATTATAATAATATATTATTGGATTATAATAATCTATTACTGGATTATAATAATCTATTACAGGATTATAATAACCCTATTATAATCTATTATTACTATAATCCACGGATTAATATTAATCCGAGTTGTCCTGTCATACGCACCCCCACAGGAAAAATCCTGGCTACGGGCCTGGGTTAGAATGGCTATTTTGGTTTTAGTGTTAATGTAAGTTAGTAAAAGACACAATTAGAGCTGTTTTTGTTCATGACTGAGCGTTTCCCTGATCTAGTTGTAATATTAAACTAGCTGCAATTAGTCTCTCTAACTCACTCTAAATGTAAGGAAAAAATGGACATATCGGAAAGCATGGTTATAACGAAAACTCTACAAGGCCAGTTTCTTGTAATTTTTTTTATTTCTCAACCCTTTATTTAATTTGCCCCGAAATGACCGAAATAATCAGCTCAATTAAACAATAGGTGACAAAATTCAATCGTTGACATCCGAGTGGTGCGTCAACGAACATTAACGGTCCATAGACACCACTCGCCACTATCCAAAAAGATCTTGAATTTATCAATTTCGCGAGGGTTCATTTCTTGAAGTTATAAAGTAGATAAACAACATCAAAGCTAAAAGTCTAACTCGACGCAATGTCTGATCTCCCAATATTCATTATTCGACCAGGCAGAAGTCAAAGACATGCTCAACGCCAATGGTCCTGGTGACATTGAAAGTTTATTGATATTATGAAATATGGATCTTAATCAGCCAATTCTAAAAATTATGAAGCCGAACGACACTTATTCGCATCGAAACTTACCTGTTAACTGAGGTTCGTCCTGTAGAAGGGGTAAAGCCATTCTGAATTGGTCAAATCGCGCCGGTGTCGATGGAAAATATCCTGCCACATGGAAATTCTAGTTCCGCCATAAGCCGCTTTTGGCCGAAACCGCACGATTTCAGGTAACGAAGAAAGAAAAATATCCTTCTCTTCTATTTTTGTTTTTTGTTCAAAAATGACCATTTCAATGTTGGTTTCTCATCGCCTTGTATGTAAATACATGCCGTAACTTCATGCATGCAGCATGGTATAACCCCAGTACCCCCTCCACCCACCTCCCCCACTCTCTCCACCACGGACGGTAACGCAACCCGAGTATTGAATGATTACATACAGGATAATGTATTCAAATGTCTTTTCGTCGTTGACCCTCCTTTCAAGACGGACCTACTGCATCATTATAATTGTAGCCACTGAATACCATACTTGTCCTTGTGTACGATAACCACGAAAGTTTCAGCGGCAAATTCTCATAATGTCATCAGGAACTACAAGGTCAACAAGGTGAGTGGTAAATATAATCACGAAGGACACGAATCGACTTATCATTATAATATTTAATGGTCAGGAAACGAAACACCGTATTTGGTTTCAACTAACCGAAACAAAGGAAAAAAGCTGATATTTGTAGAACTTCAATGCGTTTTCCCTTGTCGTTTAATAGGCGGAAACTATTCATCAACAAATGTGAATGTGAATGTGAAGTGTGTCACGCAATACTTAATCCGTGAAAATAGCCAAGAATCCGTTCGAAATTATTTCTCAATATCGCATTGTGCCGCAAATTTTATTTCATAATTCAACAGACAAGGTCTTAATCTAAAACTAGAATGGCAATTTAGGCCTGGTCTATTTGCCACAAGTGAAAAATAAGGCAAGATTTAGGACCATAATTTCGCGATGTTTGCATAAATTACTGAAGGTGTTCTATAAATATTGTAGTTGTCTTCCGATTTTGAACAAGAAAGCAACCAAATGACATGTCAGAAGTAAGAACTGATAAAAATTGACTGGGTGTGTACATATTTTGGGGGTTTTATCGGCGCGAAGTATTTTTAATGAGCGTTTAATATCCTGTGTTAGAACTCGTGAAATATGGCCGTTTCATCACTTCTTGACACTGGTAATCGATAAATGCTCCACAGTGGAGAGAAACAAACTTTCTGATCATTTTAACTGCATTTTAGTAGTAAGGATAGATAGTACTACCTGTGACAGAAATATGAAGGAAAACTATTTTGGAGTCCAAAATCGAGTGGAACGGTTTAAGGGAGACGGCCTCTTAATTCGCTCACCGGGCTCGCATTTTGTTTATCTTTTAATATGTTTCAGCTCAAGAAAAGCGGAACTTCATGGGAAAATTGTTTTGGTGGTAATTCCTGTTTGCTGTTTCCCCAATTTGTGAGATCAGATTTGTAGATTAGCATTTACAAACTAATTCTCGAGAGAAAACCAGTTTAAATAAAATAAATCTCGCGGAATGAATTTGCTTTTCCGGAAATATTATTATTATAGCAAAACTTGCGTAATAATTTGCTGATTTCGACTGCAAAAACCTTTTATCATCCTCAACGCAGACGTTCAGTCAACATTATTATTGTTAACGACTTGTTTCCGCGAATTAAGTTCGACACAAATACGCCGTTTGAATCAGCTGTCGCTCCAAAGTCTCTCCAAGGTCGAACCTTACTGAGTTAGGTTCGGCACATGAGTGGAGCGGCGTTTGGAACGGGCCTTATAATTTCTTCCAACTTTGCTCGTTCCACTATTTTTTTAAAATAATTATCGTACAAAACAAACACGAAAAGAAAGAGCAACAAAATACATTAAATTACATAAAAGCTAACTAACAAACAGTCATAACAATGAATTTTATTCCAAGAAGTCTAACGTTAGCAAGTCAATAATATCACCACCCTTTAAAAAACTTAGCAAAACACACTTTATTTTCTATTACTTGTACAATTTTCTCAATGAGATATTTAACATCAAGCTTTGCATTGCCTAATGTCGAAAAACAAACTGTGTTTTCCTAAATCTCACAATGGGAAAGGTTCCGTTCTAGCAGCACCTCTTCAGGAATTCGATTCCACGCAATTTTAATTTATTACAACTTGTGTTGAATACCTTACTACATTATACGTCCACGTATTATTTTAAGGACAAAAATTAAAGGTTTCTTTGTTAAAGAGCTCTATCTAAAAATAAGAAATAGATTTATAAACTATCAGATGTCGAAAATCCCTTTGTTTCTAATTTAAATCTTTTGCAATTGCAGGAAGATATTATCTCAGCAGTCTTCCATCACTGCATTTCTGATTATTAAACTATGGTGGTATAATTAAATCAATTATTTTGTATTTAACTTATAGACACGGAATGAGTGGTCCTCTTAGTTCTGACAAAACATAGTCAATTGTTTGCATGTCACTCGCGCTAGTAAAAAATCTATTCTGCAACTGAACATTGTGTTCCTTATTAAGTAAAATATTCCTTTCTATATATTGGAGAAAAGGTTAATTATGTATTGGTTTCCGGCATTTTTCAGTATTTTTGTTTGAGGGGAGTTGGATGTAGTTTAACTATTAGGGCATAAGGATAGAACAAAGAAAACTTAGGACAAAACTTGTACCGTTAACAAATTAATCGTGACCGCGCAAAAATGGTCACGTGGCAGGCCAAGTCCAGAAAATGGAGTTTGGGAAGACTCCGAAGTGAAGTATCTTCTCCTTTGCTTGGCCTTTCGAAGTAATTTTGAATTTTTCTGCTGTAATAAAGTATAACAGAACTGCAGTCGTGGATTCTAGCAATGTTTTGTCCGTTATTGTTGAATGTGTAAAAAAAAGTTGAAAAAGGCCAAGCATGGATGAAAGTTCTTCCTCACTAGTGAATTTTGATATCACCTGCAGCCAATTGTTCTAGACCTAAATTGTTACATCTCCTTTATGCCTGTGAAGGTTTGTTACCATTTGTCACAACGAAATTATTTTCTTTAATCTAAAAGAGTTCTTGTGATATCTAAGTGCTATTAAACATTTTAAATCTCAATGAGCAAACAGAGCAACACTATAGGTTGCAGCAGTGAAAGCTTGTTCATTCCCATTTATTCATTCTCCGTCATCTTGTCAAAATTGACATATTCCTTGTCAACGTAGACTTCTAAGTTCACATACGTCTGCAGATCAAAAGAAGCAAACCATAATAAACCTCCAAACCTTTGAAACTTTGCGTTGGTCTAACGATTAAGGGTGTCAATCCAAGAAACAATTACATAAATTTCTCTTCAGGTCAACCTGCTGTACACACGAAGGTCTTTTATAGCAAATTACTGCCTCCGGCCCATCCCTCTTTTCATTTAAAACATACTTTATCGAGATTTAGGAAGCACTTTCAATCATTGCACAATCCCTGAATTAATTAATTACTACATGTATTTAAGCAGTATTGTTATATCTATCATCTTATGATCATGTAATGTTTTTAGAGAGTGACGAATTTGTACACCACATCAAGACGAATCAGCTATCATGAAAGATAGGTTAGTTAGTTAGTCCTCTTGGAG
This sequence comes from Meandrina meandrites, assembly GCA_963693305.1. Taxonomy (NCBI): domain Eukaryota; kingdom Metazoa; phylum Cnidaria; class Anthozoa; order Scleractinia; family Meandrinidae; genus Meandrina; species Meandrina meandrites. Next base: position 32,528,740 of record OY855906.1, read on the forward strand.
TCCTGTGGCACATAAAGCCTTACTATACAGAAAAGGTCGAAAAAAATTATATGTGTTGCACGGATAAGGCTTGCTCACAAGAAGAAGTAAATGTAATAGCAAAGATGTACAGACGCGTGGAAGACAGCCACATAATTTGGTCCATAGGGTGCATTGTTTGCTGTCATATAAGCTAAAGCAGACTTGTTGATTATCCAGAAGTCTTCTGACCGCAGAGCAAAGCACCTGGAATGTTGGCCTCTTGTGGGGCTGCTCTTCCCAGCACTCGCTCATTATGGAATACCTGGAAAATATTCATACAGTGTATCTTGGCTAAATTTGCTTTTCAGTGCCGTTAAAATAACGATCTCCCTGAAAAAGAACATTGTCCTATTTTAAGTTTGAATTCGGGAAGCGACTGAAACAATTTCAGATGGATGTGGAAACGCAAGACTTTTGCTCTGATTCTGATTTTGTAGAACAGGGCCGTAAGCCTAAACCAGGATTAAAGGTTGATCGAGGGTTCAATTTCTCTTGTATAAAAGTGTTTTTGTATTGCTCATGTTTTGTGGAGTTTGAGATTAGTCGGCGTCAAACAGGAAACGTCACTGAAAAGTTAAAAACTAAAATGAAAACTCACTCTAATTCTTGGAAAGCTTAATCGTGCTTTAAAACAACCCAGCCCGGCAATCGACAAAAAGCAGGAAACCATTTTAGACATGCATGGAATAGCTAAGAATGGTGCCATTTGCATAGAACAAATTAAAACCTGTCAAAACTCGAAAACGCTAAGGTCACAATTTAGAATTAACCTTTCCCTTGATGTTTCTGTACATGGTGACGTATAACAATTTGGAAACTATGACACTGAGATGCAATGCTAAATACTTACAGTGCTTCAGAGATGTGTCTTGGCCTTGGCATTCGGTACCCTGTCTGCAACAGTTCAGCAACTTTTCGAGATTTCACTCCAGGATAAGGCGATTCACCTATAAACATTAGAAAATACATATTTTTGTGATATTCATTTTATTTTAGGTAGATGCTATGCAGGAAAAGAGCGGCTTAGATAAGTATAGATAAAAGCACCAGTTTGTGTTTTAGTCTTAGGTAGATGCTATGCATAAAGCGGTAAAGAGCTTAGGCTCATTTCTGTTAACATGACATACACAGCAGCAGTTTTATCTGTATATTTTTTTGTCTAAGCTAAGTGCTTTGCATTACGTATAGAGCTTAACTAGAAACTCATAAGGGATTGAAACGTGTAACGCGCGTTCACAGCGTTTGAATATTCAGTTTTGCCAAGTACCATATTAAAAACACGATGAGTTTGTACGCAAATGCTTTATGCATGTAACGACACTCGCAACATAATTTTCGGTTGTATGGTAAGTTACTTGAATTCCGACCTCGACACCGTAAATTTCTTACAGAAATAAAAGACATTCATTAAAAGTGTATCCAAGTGAAGTTCTCCAAACTGCTGAATGACAATGAAACAGAAGCTGAATTCAACCAAATTTAACTTTATTCAACCAATCTTGTTCAGATATTTGACAATGAAACAGAAGAATTTAACCAAATTTAACTTTATTCAACCAAGCGTATTCAAAAATAAGATTACGCCATGTAGGGTGAGCTGGTGCGCGCTGTGAATTTAATCGTGATTTTCCAAAATGGTACTTAATAGAAACGAATGTGCAAACGCTTTGCACAATACGAATCATAGGGATTTATAGGTTTCTATTCAAGGCAATTCAAATTTCCTTATCATATAAGTCCACCCCAGACCCTAAAGAAGTTAGGCAAATCCCGGGCCTGAAATGGAACTTCGGATTATTCATTAATCTCGGTGCGTACGAGAATGTGAGAACCAATAAGAGCAGCAATCTTAGTTTTTCAGTCCTTTTAACTACTAACAACTGGAGTGGCCCGAAGGTAGCTAGTGCTTGTCTTCATCCATGTCCAATACACCCAAACTGAGTCGATTCGTCAAGGGTACGTGACGATTCGACTCGATTCGCGCGGAGTCAAACCGCATCACCGGAAGTCAAGCCATAAGACACAGTGATAATATGAACCTTCCTCGTTCTTAAAACGTGAAATCGAACTGAGTCGATTCGTCACGGGTACGTGACGATTCGACACGATTCGCGCGGAGTCAAACTGCATCACCGGAAGTCAAGCCAATCGACTCACGTTGGGTGTATTGGACAACCCTTGGCGGGCCAGGCTATTTTAAAACATGTATTTACGTTTAATTATAAATGAAATTACCAAAGCACTGTTTACTTTTCAAAAGAAGGCTTCCTCCAAACATTTTACATACCGATAGTAAACACCTCCCACATAACAATCCCGTAAGACCATCTGCAAAAGGCAAATATTGAGACTTCATTTAAAGTCATTTTGTCAGGGTGCAGCTATTACTAAAAATATTTTCACAGTTTGTAAAATGCAGTCCTCTGATCCTTATTAGCCTAATGTTATTGACATTTGAGATACCTTAGGAAACTGACCATCATTAAAACATGTTACAGTTTTTTTTATTTTACCTAATTACTTTACAATTAGCGTTAGCTTACGAAGAGAACTTCTCCGAGCAAAGATTATTACGGGTTAGTAAAATTACACAATCCCTTATTAGTCTTTGGATAACGCACAGGACAAAATTCATGGAGTACAAATACTCCTAGTCACTTTATGCTACTGAAACCGGAATAAGCTCCGGCCTGATTGGCCACTTGGCTCGTATGCAGACGTTACCAAGACGCATAACCAACAAGTTACTTGTAGTCGTCTTTAATGGCGGATCGAACTCTTGGATAATAAAATTAATATTTTAGAGCATAATAGCGCCGTCTAAAATGTGTGTACAGGAAATTGACAGTTACAAGTTTTAAAAATAAGGGTTTAATAAAATTGATCAAACTTACACGTCACCAGAAGTCCATAACTAGAAGTCTACATCTGGTATTGGGGCGCGTGCTATGTCTTTCGCGTGTAGGCTATTTTTAGAAACTGATGTCTCGCGAGAAAATGACGTAACCCACTATTTCGACACGATTGGAGTTCTAAGTTGCGGCCGAATATTTTGGAAAGTGGCAGGTGAAATAAATCAAATCACATCAAAACACTTGACAGGCCATTCTCTTTAATTCTCACATTTCGATAGAAGTAGTATCGTAGATAGTGATTTCAAACGTCTGTTCAGTGGCATTTGAAGGCGAGTGAAAAAGCAACCCGTCGCCGGGTTTCTGTAGACAAACTCACAAAACAAACAGGTCGACTTTTTATAATTTACGAGAGAATTTATGAACAGAAGTTCCCCAAACTTTTAGTAGTTAAGTGTGTCTTTATTTTGTACAGCATATCCTCGTGTTAAAATACTGAACAACATACACAACACAATAGCTGCACACTGCGAAGTGCCCGAGAAGCACAACTTGAATTAAACTTTTGACGGATGTGAATGAAATCATCATTGTTCGATGAATTAAACTCGTATTTCTATTCATATTAAAACAAGTACATTACCTTAGTCAGTCTTTTGTTTTCATGCCGTCCATATAATTCCAAAAACATGCGAAACTCGCCAAACTTGTCGTTTTCTCTGGATGTTGTTCTCAAACGAATCAAACTTCATTCTGTTCATTCCGCGCTCGATGTTGAGCGCTTCAGGGACCACGGTTTTGTTTTTCAAAATAGCAACGAACCTGTGCCAAAATGCACTTGCTCTCTTAATGCCTGTCTTCATCTTGAGAGTACCATTAATCTTTAGTGTCTTCGCATTTTGAATTTGACTCGGAATTAATAGTCTATCTTGCCCGCTGCCATTTCGTATTCTGACTCCAAAACACTGAGGTCCTCTCGCTTATTTGGATGCTCCGAATTTTTACAACTTCGATGCTATCGTCATCGATGAAAGATGGCCTGATGATTCTTGTCCGGACGATTTAATCCTCACAAAACGGAAATTACGATGACCAACAAACAGAAATTTCGTAATGCCGTTCGCTCGAGTTCACTCGTCCTCTGCAGTTCTGCTTTTCTTCAAAAATTTGTTCAACCAATCAAAGGCGCGAATTAAAAAATACTTCAATGTGATTGGCTACTTGTTCGCGGCAAAGCTGTTCTAAAAATAGCCTACACGCGAGGAGCGCGAGGTACACGCGAAAGACATATCTCAAAGCCTATTACCAGAGATGTAGACTTCTAGTTATGGACTTCTGACGTCACTCATAGTACTAGATTTACCATAGAAAAGAGATTCTGGTGGCATCCACTTAACTGGAAGACGAGCCTTGAAATCACAAAAAAATTAAACAAAATGAATAATAAATGAACGAACGAACGAACGAGTACGAACGAACAAACAGCACATAAACGGATCAGACTGAGCAAGCGAAAGAACAAACTAGCCAAGAAAGAATTAAAGAAAGGAAAAACAAACGAACGAACCAAAGGACGAAGAATGGAAAGAACGAATTAACGAACGAGCGAATGTATGAATGACCGACCGACCGACCGACCGACTGAATGAATGAATGAATAAATAAATAAATGCATGCATAGATGAAGAACATTAACACTAACAGTATATCTTGATTGTGCCTTACTCTCCAAAGGGAGGTATTGGTCTAGTTACAATCGCTGAAAGTTAACTGAATGATACCGTAAAATTCCGGTTATAAGCCCGCCCCCCCCCCCCCCCCCCACCCGCCTATAAGCTCCCCCGGTTATAGGCCCATCTACCTGGGAACAATAAAATACATCCGGTTATAAGCCCCCCCGGATATAAGCCCCTCTCCCCCTTCTGCTGGATGACAGTACTGAACAGGGCTAAATGTTGCTTTATTATGACTTTGTAACTTAAAAACGTATTTCGATCAACACTGCCGTGGCTTGTTTCGAAACGTTTTCTTTATTCCGCTTATAAGCTCCCCCGGATATAAGCCCCTCCGCTTGTAAGCCCAGCCAAAACCTCTTACGAAGTTGTATAAGCCCAGGGCTTATAACCGGAATTTTACGGTATTCCATTTAGTTTGATGTTTGATTTTAGTTCAATAGACGAAATTACCTGAGTTCTTCTTATGTAAACATCTCCCTGCAGACCACGTGCCAATCCAAAGTCGGAAATTTTACACACTTTGTTCTCACCTACCAATACATTGCGAGCGGCTAAATCACGATGGACAATCTGAAATAAGACGGATGAACAAGCTTAATCCCTCCTGCTCAATTTATTGTCAACATTACATCTTAATCTGACGTAATGATCCTCGCAGTGTGAAAGTAATTTAAGCAATTGCATTTTTCAGCCTGAAAAGTTATTTTTAAGGCTACAGCGGGATTTGAACCCATGACCACCGCGATATCGGTACGATGCTTCAACTAAGCTATGAGGCCTTGATATACGTTGGAAGCAGGTCAATTGAAGGTTCTAAATTCCCGTAAATGAAGTGGATGACGTAATGAATAAATAAAAGACACATATCAACTGCGGATAAATGATGATATGAATGAAATGATCTTTGCATTGTGTAAGCAATTGGAAAAATTTCAATTTTTAGCCTGAAAAATGATAAAAAATGCAATATGTTATACTAACGATAAAACTGATCGCGTCTGTCTGACTTTCCTGATCAGCGGTTTACCTTCATTGCTGCTAGATAGTTCATACCATCAGCAATCATCCAAGCAAAAGATAACAGATCCTTTTCACTGAGTCTGGAGTTTGGTCTTTTTTCTCCTGTGTTGTAATTGTCCTCGATTTCTTTGCTCTTCCGCAGGTATCCCAACAAATCACCATATGGTAAATACTCCAAAACAATCAGCAATGGCTCTGGAATTTTAAAATGAATTCAAAATTTACCGAGCCAACCTGAAGTTGTACTCTAAAATACTCAATTCATTGACACATTATGTCGGATGAGTATTGATCAAGATTCTTTAATTTTATTTCTTGGACTCAGTCCAACATTGAAATCTTGTTCGATGATCATAGTTGTTGTTTTAACAAAAAAAAAATAAAAAAAATGAACTGTTCAAAAAAATAAACTGTTCAATAAATACGCATGAACTGGCTGGTAGGTGTAAAAAAGTCCTAGACCTTCTAGGTAAGCCCGGTTAATTTGTAATTACACCTCACCATTACCATTGGTTATGAGCACTATAAACAAATTTAATTTATTCATCTTCCAAAAACAGTAATTAACAATAATCTTTTAAACAAAACCCCTAATTAAAAAACAACAACATCAAAAGCAATAACGGCTGCATTTTCGTTTCCAACGTTAAAATGTGTAAAATCAAAACGAACAACAACAAAAATGAAAAGCATAACGAAAATAAATAGAAAAAAATAAAAATGTCTATTACCTTTTTCAGCACAACAACCAATGAGTTTAACAACATGAGGATGCGGTTTCAAAGATTTCATGACCTCTAGTTCACTGAGCATGTCTTGCACGTCCTTCTTTGAGGCATTATCTACATCATATAAAAAATAGGGTTTATCGGCAAGCTTGAAAAATCCTTGATGTTGGTCAGATTCATAAGACGAACGGTCAGAATGGGTCAATGGGTCTCTTACTAATCTACTACATACTTTAAAATAATGCCGAAAAAAACAAAACAAAAGAAGGAAAACATAGTTTTTTCAGTAATGCCTTTAAAGAAGAAGTGATTTTTGAATGAGCTAAAAGTGCCCTTAATAGGCCATTTCCGAGTTACCGTTTGCCTCACTTTTTGTCTTCATGCGAAACCATGCATATAAAAATGTATTTCACCTGCATGGCCAGTTTCATGCAAATCACAGCCATTTTCATTTGAATTGTTCCGCACGAGGACTCGCTTTGAAACTGAGACAAAAGGTAACTCGGAAATGGATTGTTATCAGCAGGAAATGTATTAGATGTAGATATTAGAGACTGTAATTGATATCGCCATTACCTGAGATTCGAAAACGTCTTTTATTACAAAAACAATTCATTAATTGAAAAGAAAATACGAAAAGTATTGGTGGTTTTCACTGTCACGCAACAAAAAAATAAAATCGAAAACATTCAACGACAGAAGTTATGGATTTCAGATATTATAGAAGATAAACAGATAAACCATTTGTCCAAATCTAAGGTCTGTGCGGCGCACCATTTGCGAGTTATTTGCCGAAACTTTCCACGCAAATTTATAAAGTTCAGTATGGAGACGCCATATTTGTGTCCTTCCGAGGGGCACAAACATGGCCGCCGTGATGTCAGAGAAAACATCTGGAACTTAATTTTGCTGTTAATAGCGACTGCTTTTGGCTCATGATCTATTATACCTTTTACATAAACAGCACTTAGTACATTGGGAACGTTCAATCTGCTTATCTTTGAGGTTCGCCTCACGATTGGTCATTTTATCTTGGGGTACTTGGAAAACCTACCTATTTGCCTCGGTAACTTTCATGGGCGATTCTTTTGTTCTTTTTCACACCGCCATAAATTTACCTTGGGGGAACATTTTGCTGAGATAATTTTTAGTCTTTTTTTTTTTTCATAAGCGGGAAATAAAAATGGCGAACAGGCCATGAAAATGACAAAACACCCGGGAAAACAAAATTACAAAGCACGCGGAAAAACAAAATGATAGAGCACATATTATTTATGATATTTACCAAAAAAACGTCCTCTCTATTTGTGAGTTTCCCAAGGTAAAGAGCCCTTTTACCATGTTAAAAGGACGATGTGTAACCGCAACTATATAAATTTGACACACTACACTATTAACCTATTCCGTACTTGAAACCCTACACCGCTACACAGATCAAGCAATTTGTTCCAGTCAAATTTTGTTAATTACATTTTATGCAGTTACGACAAAACTTTCCGTAAAGATTCTCAAAATCCCGCTCCGGCTCTTTCTTGAAATTCCTGCTTCCCGCTCCTGTTTGCAGCTCCCATCCCGGCCGAATATCACCACATCTTCTTATCTGGGTTACTTAGCGTGAGGTCTGTCTTTGACCTTGTTAAAGGGCAACTCTTGGGAAATTTACCCCGATTTTTTTATTTTTTCTTTAAGTTGTTTATAGCACACGGGAATCTTTAGAAGGTAAAATTTTAAAGATATCGGCCAAAATGAATTTACTACGAATTTTCTTTTACGCCAATTTGGCGGCCATTTTGAAAACGTTCGGATTTTGGTACATCACGTGATGCTACGTCACAGGTGTGGAAGGCAGATTTGCTTTTGCATGCTTCTGATAAGAGGAAAACACGCCAAGCGTCCCTTCATAAATGAGAATGACAAGGAGAGAGACCCTATGCTGTTCAATGATGTCCAAGATAAAAAAGGTAGTGCTTCAGTGCTTAAATATGAAAGGAAATAAACTTAAACAGAGTAAATCATGTGTCGTGAAACGAAACAAATCCGTCAGATTGATCGGCCTTCTAAGGTCAGCAAATGTACATAGCTTTATAATACGATGCATCCTCTCTTGCACCATATCGTGATAAAGATGCCTTTTGTCTGGAGTAGATAGTAAATTGAAAAGGGTCTGCGAGTGCTGACTCCCATAATTTGTCAGAAATCTCTTCATTTATGAGCAGGAATACTGAGCCTCTATATGTCCTATATGTAAGCGAAATCCACGCGTTCGGAAACAGACCGATATATTTTGATTCTGTTGTTGTGAAATTTGTCGCCACCCTCAGATTTCTCTATGGCGCTCGCCTGCAGGGCATGGTACAGTCGACCCCCTATAACTCGAACCCTTGCAAACTCGAACCAAAATCCAATTTCCCTTGGATATTTTCGTCATACATTTGCTGTAATTTTATCCTCGTTAACTCGAACCCTCGTTAACTCGAGCCAATTTTCGTTTCCCTCCAGGTCGTTTGCTATATAATTTTAACCTCGTTTTGTAGTTTCATCAGGCCTTTTCTACAAAACAAAGACCCCGTCGGAACCTTTAACTTCAATCGCAAGGGTTACTAACAGCATTGTTTTGCTAAACTTAATTAAATCGAGTCGCGTAGAATCCTACTATCCTGAAACGATTACCTTTTAAGAAAGAGAAAAATATCTTAGATTGGTACTGGTGGAACGCGCGCCAGCAAATCGAAGACTTGGAACCTACTTATAGTTGTTTACGCATCCACAAATTAATCGCCAGGATTAAGTACCATCAAAGCCCATTCACTTCAGTCTAAAGTCAAAGTATTACGCTCCCACGAAGAAGAACAATAGGCGTTTTTGTTGGAGACTAAACTTTCCCACAGTACCAAACTCGTGTTTACAACGCACACTATTGTTACTGAGTATTACTATGATAGCGCGCACTCCACTCGTACCATTTTGATCTAAAGTAAAACAACACTCTACTACTCTACTCAACAGGAAATGTCTCCGTTGTCGACGTGCCTCTTCGGTGAGAGTAAACTGCTATTTTGCTAGATTCAGAACTTCTTTAGGAAGGCAATTGCACTTTCTTTGGAAATGGGCACAAAATGATTCCTTAAAATTAATGGCAATGGAAGAAACGGCATCACGGAAAGTCTTAATCAGGTTTGCACGAAAGTGCCGGGAGGTTGCATGGGAAGCACTACTGCGCCATCCGATCCCACAGTTAGGCGGCCCAGGTGTTGTTATACAAGTGGATGAGTCAAAGTTTAATCACAAGTCAAAGGTAAGTATACAGAAAGGCCGCATACCTTAGGATTGCATTTTACCTACAGCTCATATTTAACAACTAGACGGCGAGCTCGAGGTTGCTATCGAGAAGAAACCGAGAGCGAGTCGTCTAATTGTTTCAACATAACCCAGTGGCTGATCTATTAAACACACAATATCGCTAGAGTTGATTTTTTGAAGGATTTGTTGAAAACAATCAGCGGAAAACTGAGCGCGCACTCCGAGAGCCGTCTAACGATCGATAGACGGCACCTGTGTAGCCAATCAAACCGCGCGTTTGGCAAAAGACGGAAGCTGGGTGAAGCTAATGAAGAGTAGCCCGCGAACGGAGTTACCCCACTGTCGTCCACAGTCGCATTGTATTATTTTGCTCTGATGTCCGTGGGGACAAACGCAAAACGAGCGAGAACGATTAGCGCGGGCGCCGGAAGATGAGCGACAACAGCTCGTCTTTTGGCAACCGCGCAGACTGCCGCTCGTATCTCGCGCTCACTTGCTTTCGGCTTTGTACACATATACCAGCAAAAAAGACTGTTCGTAATCTAGAAGCTTATATGTTTATTATTGTAATCCAAAGCGGTCAATACTAGACTACAGGACAGAAAGGATAAAACAAGAAAAACGCTCAATAATAAATGTGTCAACTTTTCCATGCTCATCAAAATAATCAATGAATCGTATAATATGTTAGGATTTTCTTTCCTAAATCCAGGTTTTTCTTTGCTTTCAAACAGTTTCGTAAAAAATTACATCGGAAATATATTAATTCTGTCTCCGTCCGTTAAAAGCCTGCATCTGCCAATAAACTATTTTTTTCTAACTTTGTTCTGTTTTACACTTTTAGTGAAAATTGTACGTTTTTCTATCCTAAAGTACCAAAGGGGACGTCGACCTCGAGGAGAAAGATGGGTTCTTGGCCTTTTTGATACACAGTACCAACCCGCTAGACCTTATTTGCAGCTTGTCAGAAGACGTAATGCTGCTACCCTTTTACCGATAATTCAACGAAAAGTGCAACCAGGCTCTGTGGTTCATACAGATGAATAGGCGGCTTACAGGCGGATGCAAAGGGCCTTGGGTTTCCATCACCGAACGGTGAATCACTCCATCAACTTCGTAGATCCAATCACCGGTGTTCATACCCAGCATGCAGAAAGCAACTGGTCTGTAGCAAAGGATAAGTTCAAGAAGATGAAAGGCAATACAAATCCTAACTTTGTGCAAGAATACCTGAAAGAATTTATGTGGAGACGATGGCATGGTGAGCCTCACCCCAATAGCTGCTTCGGTCGGCTGATCCAAGACATTGCAGAACAGTATCCACTGTAACTATAATTAAATGAAAACTAGCCACTAAATACATTTTTAAGTAAGAAAGCAGAAACGTAGAAGGCATTTTCTAGTTTTGAACTGACTGTTAAAATGATGTTTCTCCTCTTTTAAAGGGGCACTGTCACGAGCATACCCTCAAAAATTCAACAGCCCAAAAATATGTTTACACCATTGAAAACCTATTAACAGTGGTCAAGTTTTCTTATAACTACTATACCAGTGTACTGAAGCTAAATATAAAGTGATATCACTGCGATACCATCGGAAGCTTTAGATCTCAACTTGAAAAAGTCAGCCTGACTTTTTCAAGTTCTGTCCTTGTAGTTTGGAAAAATTGGTGAAAACTATTTACGGTCACCCTCTTCTTTAAACAATTTACTAGATATCCTTCCCTTTATGTTCTAGGAGCATTTCCTGCATGGTTGAAACTACTTAGTCGTAATTTTGGTGCCGTTTTACTGAAAAAGCCAGAAAATGTCCGTGACAGTGTCCCTTTAAGTTCCAACTTTTGTTAAATGATAAAGTTAAATATTTAGTGTTTCGGGTTATTTTGAGAATTAAATAAGGTTAAATAAGTTGCAAATGACAATGATAATTTGTAATAAGGTCTGTGCCATAATGGTAATGATTAATTGTAGTAAGTTGTGTGCAAGTTTACAGGAAAAATCTAATCAGTTAACTTTATGCCAACGGTGTAAAAGTGAAAATTTAAGATTGTATTCAATCGTTTATGTTTATGTAAAATCCCTATCCTCTCATATACCTGAAGCCTGAAAAGGGTACCCCTTTCGGGGTATAGGCCATTACAGGGAGTACCCCCCCCCCCCCCCCACCGGGCAAGTTAACACTGGAAAAGGAGTTAGTTGCCCGTGACATAGGCTCGATTTCCGCCGTCCTCTCGTGTTCGGTCGATGACTGCGGGCTCATTTTCCCGAAAAAGCAGCTGGAAATCGAGCCTACCCGTGACAACAACACGATTTTAACGTTAAAAACTGCTGACCAAACTTGGTCGCGCCTTACTCAACTGATAATCGTAGTATATACATTATAAGACAGTGGACCGATATACCACCGACAGTTGACCGATATCCCAGGACAACGTTAATTGAAAAAGCGCTAAATCTACCGACACTCGACCGATGTATCGGTCGACATATCGACCGATACTCGACCGATATGTTAGTCAACATATCGAACGTCATATCTCAATCGATATATCGGTCGAGTATCGGTCGATATGTCCGATACATATGTCGAGGGGTGCACAAAATACACATGATCCCTTTTGCTTGTACCTTTTGGTTGTACCATTTAAATTAAGTAAGAGCTACCTGAAAACGACAAGAAGACTACTTGATTTAGGTATAGTAAAGTGGTACCTTTTTCCGATAAAAGATACACCAAAGAGGTACCTTTTCGGTCTAATTGATGTATAAAAGGGTAAGCGGCTGGAGTTCCCCGTAACAACTTGTAGCCTATCCCAAAAATCTTAGATGGCGGCCAAAAAGAGGGTATGAGGGGCAAATATATAATTCGTTATTCAAAATGAAAGCTACCATTCTATTCTTGCTATCACTCATTTAAGTGATGCTTAATAGTCAAAGATTATGATAAGAAAAGTTCCGATTTGTTCCCCTTAAGGGAACCATACAATGACAAAACAAGTGGATATTTGACAATGGCTTCTGTGTGCGCCTTTGCATTTCATTCAAGGAAAGCCGAGTTTTTATGCAATAAGGACAACTTAAAATATAAATTGAAATTATAGTGCTCTTTGGAAGCGAAGCTTTTAATCTAGAAAACGTCAATAAGTATAAACTTTATTACAAGTTGAACGAATCGCTTGCAGGACAGAACTTTGAATAGACTTCCATTTTTGCTTTAATGCATAGTAAAAAGCTTACATCTGTTTACCTTTCCTTTTAACTACAGTATGTTGCCCTATTTCCGGACACTTTTTTGCGCTAACCGTAATATCTAACCTCAAAACAGCACTTACGAGCTGAAACTTGCCCACAATGTAGCTTCCAGTGCTGGTAAGTAGGTCATGGAGTTTTATCTTCTAAAACTCTTTGACTTCTTTGTAATCACGGAGAGAATTGGTCAATTTCGGTGCCCTAATTCCGGACGATCGTTACGAGCAAAATACTTCCTTTCTCTCGGAAATATCATTCCCGATCATGGCAAAATATAATTAATAAGGGCTAAATAAAGAATTATTCTTTTGAAAACATATCTTTCAGGCACTTGAGGAGATTACTCCCAAGAGTTAATAGCGCCATATGGTAGTATATGTACCACGCCATGATTTAACTAAAAGTCAAGAAAAAAGTCGGGAAAAAAGTCGAGAAAAAAGTGGAGAAAAAAGTCGGGAAAAATATAAATTGATTGGAAATTTTCCATGGCACTAACTGGGCTCCGTACGAGACTGGCCGCACAGCAAGGCAACGCTTCGGTGAAAATCGATCTCCGCAGCATCAAGAAGAACCTGCCGGGCTATCCAGTCGGACTATCCAGAACATTTCAATACAGATGGCCAATCTCTGCTAGATGTACAGGTTCGAGGGATCATGCTCTGCGACAGAAACAAACAACAAAACGCCAAGAAATGCGGCTTATCTTCAAACTAGGCAACAGTCTGCCACGCGAATGGAATTTAGACTTCTAATACATTTAGGTCGACACGCGATACACGACCGACAGTTGGCCGATATATCACCGACAGTTTACCGATATATGACCGACACCTGACCGATATACCACCGACATATGACCGATACTTGGTCGCAAACCGACAACGAAATATCGACCGACAGTCGGTCGCTACATCGGTCGACAGTCGGTCGACTCTCGACCGAGTATCCGTCATGAGTCGGTCGATATGTCGGTCGACTATCGACCGACCATCGATCGAGAGTCGACCGCGAGTCGACCGAGACTCGACCGACATATCGACCGACGTATCGGCCGATGTGTCGACCGAGACTACCAACAGTAAACATGATCCAAGAAAAGTATGGACCAAAACACGAATTTCAAGAGGAGAGGAGGGGTTCAAACCAAAAATCCCTCCATGGGGAGAGTATGGATATGTTCTGGAACAATACAATATAATGCTATTCTGGGTGAGGACACACATACTTGCTATGATGGATTTACTGTACATACATAACTTTATTCAACTTTATTATTTTATCGTCTGGTTGACAAGGCTGGTTAGGCCTCTAGCCCCTGTGGGGGGGGGGGGGGGGGGGGGGTACTCCCTATAATGGCCTATACTGGGAGGCTCCGCCCGAAAGCGGTACCTTTTTCAGGCTTCAGGTATATAAAACGGTAGGGATGTCACAAGTTTAGGTATATGAAAGTGTAGGAAAATCTTCGTTCGGGTATTAAAAAGGGCCTTGAATTAAACCAGATCAAGAAGACGCAACTTATGACTGGTTCATTTTAATTTATTACGCGCTACGTGGAAAAAATGACAAGAATACCTGTTTTAACAATTTATTCATAAGGCGGGCCAGTGACAGCACAGTATATGAAAGGGGTCCCTTTTTCCAATAAAAGGTATACGAAAGGGGTGCCTTTTCTGAAAAAGTGGTATATAAAAGGTGAGGGGTTGGACCTCGGGGCAGAGCCTCCCCGTATAAAACTTTTTGAGTACCCCCCGGGCCTCTGGAGAGAAATAAATAAAAAAAAGGAAATTGATTATAAATCATTATATAAAATTATGAGGGTAGCAGTCAATAGCTTACAGGCTCTAACAAACCTGTGGCCCTCCTAATCACAGTATAATAACAGGAGTAAAACACTAGGATAATACAATGATATAAAAATTTATATGAAATTCGTTATCTGTTAAAAACTATAAAAATATATTCCTTATTTTTACTTATTTTCACAGGACTTAATTTTCACGATTTTCAAAATATCGTGAAATTAAAGACCAGCCAAAATTTATTTTTAACATTTTTTATTATATTTTTCACAGGGAACCAAAACGCTATATTTACATTTTTAACATATTTGTTGGCCAAAGTGCGAAAATTAAGTCCCGCAAAATGTGCCTGTTTCATTTTTTCAAGAAATTAAGTACTGACGAAAATACGTAACAATAAGGTATATTTAAAAGTACAAAAAGGTACAGCTAGCATAAAAATAGTAAAAAAACAGTTATCTATAAAAATATAAAATAGTATCTTAACTTTATCTAAGAAAAGGAGCAATGGATTGTTGTTCACTAAAAATTAAATTTCGATAACTGTTTTGAAAACTTGATTGTTTTGGCCTTAGTGCAAGTGGCAGGCTGTTCCATGATTAACAAGTTTGAACTGCAAACTTTAAGGGTTCTACCTCCCTAAGTTTGTCTTTAATATGAAAGACGGCGAAACACAAAAACAGCAGAAGAACAGAAGTCCCAAACTATGCTGAATGAAACAAGTGGAAAAAAATTGAATTGACTGCAAATGTAAAGAATTTAAAGCAGACCTTATACAAAACTGAACGCAGTCTAGGGCCAATAAATATAGCACAATAAAGATATACTGAATGAAACAAGTGAAAAAAAAATGGAATTGACTGCAAATGTAAAGAATTTCAAGCAGACCTTATACAAAACTGAACCCAGTCTAGGGCCAATAAATATAGCACAATAAAGATCTACTGGCAAAAAGAAATCATTCAGGGAAAACAAGTTACCAAGCATTTATTATGCCGTGGCAACATCCACAAAAAAAAGTTAAGCCCAAAATTAATCCATCCTGGGCATTGCTAGGAAACCAAAAATTTCCTAACTGCACATAATTTTTCATGACCTTCACTGTTTTGGTTGACATCTTTCGTGCTTTTACTCACTACTTTCTTCTATTAATTCTTTATGTGTCCCAGTAATAATTCGTTTTAACTTCTCATAAACAAAATAAAAGGGCTTATAACCACAAGTTACCTAAATGATGTGTAGGCTAACTGGAGTGCTTTTTACGCTAACCAACGTGTTATTAAGAAAAATTAGCGTGACTTGCATCACTCGCAAGCCATGTGAAACATGTGAGCAAGAAATCTGTTATCCCAATATAAAAGCTAACTATTAAGCTATTATAGGTTAACCAGAATGCTATTTACATGATTTAGCTAAACAATGTGTTTTCACGTGCCTCGCAGGTCTACCTTGCATGGCTCAGTGACTCACACATTGTGCGTCCCTGTGCTCATCTCTCTGACAAAAATGTCTAAGTCTCTGCTATCTGTGTGTATTGTTTGGTTAGTATTTGTGTTGTGATTCAATTTAAACCTGGAACAATGTGGTATTTCTCTTTCTTCAGGCGTATGGTAATATACGGTTCCTGCAGTGTGGAATGTTTCAGTGAGAATACTCTTGAGGCCCTGCCAGGGTAAATTCGGACAAGCGACATGGGCCAAAAAGTAGCGACAGCGCTCAAACGAAGTAGCGACAAACGACTGACGAAGCCAAATGTATGTCGCTAAATTTCCGACAGCGTTGTGTAGCCTTGACAAAACGCCGACACGAGACATTTTAAAATTCCGACAAGCGACCTGGGACACCCCCTTGGCAGGGCCTCACTCTTCCATCACAGGACGAAATCACATGTTTCCGTATTTCTGAAACATGACGGAAACATGCAACTCCATGTTTCCGTTACGTTTACCTCTTGCGGAAACGTGAAAATTCAAGTCTACGTGATTCCGTCACGTTTCCGGAACGGAAATGCCAAAAAGTGGTCCGGTTCCGCTGTAACCGCAGCAACGGAAACGTGAGTAAACGTCACGAAACCGCTAACGGAAACACAGGTTATACGTCGTGTTTCCGGAGCGGTTTCACGTGTTTCTGTGACGTTTCCGTTTACGGATTCTTGGAATTTCGTCCTGTGCATACTCATGATGTATTTCAAAGAATCATCAGGGGTAGGTTTACTTATTTAAGAAATCAATGCAGTGGCAATAAGAAGCCAGCCAGCTGGACACAAACTTACAAGCCTTACTTGACTGAACACTGGTATCACTGACAATATTCTTTTAAGTAAACATTCCTTTAAAACACTATCTGAATCATGTGACATGCCTACAAGGAACATGCTGATAAGGCTTCATATTTCCTGTTTGATTTTTTTAATATCACTTAAAAAATGACAGATGCTGTAGTTATTTTCGTCCTCCTCATTTGCCCATTGCCCTCCTGCATGTTCCACTTTATGAGCCACACTGCCACACTGGTTGCACACAAACGCCATTTCTCCTTCAAGTGTTCCTTTACATTGGTTAGGTTGTTCTTCCTGACTAAATGGCTTACCACACTGGGTACATTCAATAGGCTACTCTACTGTGTGCACTCTTGCATGTCTCTTTAGCGTCCCTGCCCGATTGAAACACTTGCCACACTGTGTGCATTCAAAAGGCTTCTCTCCTGTGTGTGTTCTTTTATGTTCCTTGAGATGTCCTGCCTGACTAAAACACTTGCTACACTGGTTACATTTAAAAGGCTTCTCTCCTGAGTGTGTTCTTTCATGTTCCTTAAGATGTCCCGCCTGTCTAAAACATTTGCCGCACTAGTTACATTTAAAAGGCTTCTCTCCTGTATGTAACCTTTCATGTTTTCTCAGCGCTCCTGCCCTGGCGAAAAATTTGCCACACTGGGTGCATTCAAAAGGCTTTAATCCTGCGTGTGTTTTTTTATGTCGCTTAAGATATCCTGCCTGATTAAAACACTTGCCACACTGGTTACATACAAAGGGCTTCTCTCCAGTGTGTATTTCTTTATGTCGATTATAATTTCCAACCTGATTAAAACACTTGCCGCATTGGTTACATTTAAAAGGATCATCTATTGTGTGTGTTTTTTTCTGTCGCTTAAGATATCCTGCCTCATTAAAACACTTGCCACACTGGTTGCATTCAAATTGTTTCTCTCCTGTGTGCAATCTTGCACGCCTCTTAAGAGTTCCTGCATGATTGAAACACTTGCTGTTTTGACTTCTTTCAAATGGCTTCTCACCTGTGTGCTTTCTTTTAATATGTCTCCTTAAACTTCCTGCTGAACTAAAACACTTGCCGCACCAGTTGCATTCAAAAGGCTTCTCTCCTGTGTGTGTTCTTTTATGTAACTTTAAATTTCCTGACATACTAAAACGCTTGCCGCACTGGTTACATTCAAAAGGCTTCTCACCTGTGTGAGTTTTTTTGTGCTGCTTAAGATATTCTACATGACTAAAACACTTGCCACACTGGGAACATTCAAAAGGCTTCTCTCCCGTGAGAGTCATCTTATGTTTCTTAAGATTTGCTGTATGACTAAATCTTTTGCCGCACTTATTGCACACAAAAGGCCTTTCTCCTGTATGCGTTCTTTTATGTTCCTTAAGAGTGTTTGCCCGTTTAAAACATTTGCCACATTGGTTGCATTCAAAAGGCCTCTCTTCTCTATGCGCAGTTTGATGGCCCTTAAGTATTTTTGCATGACTGAAACACTTGCCACACTGTTCACACACAAAAGGTCTCTCTCCTGTATGAGTTCTTTTATGATCAGTTAGAGTTTCTTCCTTATTGAAAAGTTTGCCACACTGGTCACATTCCAAACGTTTATGTCCAGTATGTGTTCTTTTATGTTGCAATAAATTCCTTTCATCACTAAAACATTTGCCACTCTCTTTACCTTCAAAGGGCATTTCCGGTCTCTTGTTTTAAAAGGTGGTGGGTGTTTCCACTTGGTTTACCTTAAAAAGTAATTAGTAATAGTTGTAGATTTTGTCACCTACATTGTCTGATTAAATGTATTTACAAGCTTCACAACTTACTTGCAAAAGTTTGCCAATAAAGTAAATGTTTTAGCAGTATGTTCTTGCTTTCTTAATAATGATGATGATGATGATGATGATGATGACGAATGATGATGATGATGATGATGACAACAACAATAATAATAACACAGTATTGAAGAGCATAGTTATTCATTGTAATTGTGAAATTATATCATTCAATATACTGCATTCCATGGAATAAGCTGGAAGTGATTATCTTTTTTGTTCCAGAAGACAGAAGATAGGGGTTTTTGTTCAAAGGGATCTGTAAATTAGTTGAAATATTGATTGCTGGAAGTCATACCCTCGCAGGAGGGGTACTTGGGAATTCAAGTGATGGGGATGATCAAAGGATTTTTTGGGGTTTGAAATTTTTTGATTTGGGGACTTTTGGGTTAGGAAAGTTTGGCAAGTATTTTTTTTTTGGTGGCTTAATTTCAGCAGGGACTTTTAGGGGAAGTTAAGGATTTTTGGTAGTACCTTGGCTGCATAGTTCTGCAAATAGAGCTAGAGTTAGAGTTGTCATTCTTATTGTTATTCTTGAAACAGAAATGTTCTTTGTTGTTGTTACAGTGAAATGAACTCAACCGGGGCCACCCAAGGTTTTTTAGCCAATCAGAAGACAAGCTCAGAACAAAAGAATTGGAGTTTGTCCATCAGCAGTTGAATTTGCCCCTTGCAGTGATTGGTCCGCTGATAAAGGAAGTCCAATTCTTTTGTCCTGAACTTATCTTTTGATTGGCTAAAAAACGCCCTTTGGCCCCGGTTGAGTTCGTTTCTCTGTAAAATGACTACCAGATGAGGGAACTATCAAAAGATAAATTCAGATGATATGATGAATAAACAAACACAAACACTCTTTGTGTTCGCTGCTTCACGACTCGGTAAATATCCATCACTATTCATCTCCACTTCAGTGAATAACTGTTAACTATTGATTATTATCAATTATCAGTTTATCGATTGACTATGCCTGAGAGAGAGAGGAGGGCTGGTACAAATTTTATGGAGGAAGGGGGGGGGGGGGGGGGGGCATGTTCAAATTCCCCTTTCCCTTGCTCAGTTGTGAAGCAAATTTTTTTCGCTTACGTGAACTTTTATTATAAGTTGTTATCGGATTCTCATGCAAGTTACTAGTTTCAAACGTGTATGCGACGGTGTCTGACAAATGCAGACAGTGATGCAGACTGCAGACTGACACTCCCGTTAGCCTGAAATTATAGCGCTTTGGTTAGCTGCCTAAATAGCGTTCTGATTAGCCTGTTTTCGGTTAGATCTCAATAATGGCACTGGCAACACAACGTATATATACCAAAAAGGTGCTAGTCTGCAGTCTGCATTTTTTTCTGCATTCGTGCATACGAAGCCTGAGCGCGCTCGAAGACGAAGCCTGACGAAGGATAATCGAAAATGGCAGCCAATATTTAATTTAGCAAATGTCAGCTGCATGGTATTAATTTTAAACTGGGCAGAAAGGAGAACACTATATTAGTACCCCAAAGGAGACCTTTTCAAGTTAAGACCTACCTTTACTGAAGCAAAACAGTCGATCAAACTTCAAATGCCCATATACTTCATGGTAACACAACATGGCCGCCAACAATGAAAACATATAGTCACCCAACCACAAAATGAATGCTAACCGCAAGCAAATTGCAGTAAATAAATGTTAACTGCAAGCAAACTACAGCAACTGCAATTTGCTTGCGGTTAGCATTCATTTTGTGGTTGGGTGACTATATGTTTTCATTGTTGGCGGCCATGTGCCCATCGACGCCTGAAAGCTGCATCGAAAACAGGTCAAAACACTAGTCCCCAGTCTGATCGCGACCGCGACATATCTAAGAGAAATATTTCCCTAACTATCAAGGACTGGACTTGCTGCTCAAGAACAGAAGATCAAGAACTAAAGATTGATAAAATGATGGCAAGGCATAAACAAGACTTGGGTCTATTTTTGTCGACTCCCCTTTCGGTGGACTTAGTATGGGTAGCTCTCTATTCACAGGGTTTTATCAATTTTAGATGTGGACTTGCAGGTTCACAAGTGGACGATGGACACAAACTGATTGATTGCCAATCAGTTAGCCTGAATTTCAGACGGCTATGCCAATGTATGAGATAAAATTAAACCCCGGCCTCCCGCACTTATAACAGCCGTATCGAAAACGGTGGGGTTGGTACATCTCGCTGACCCCCAGTCCATGGACCACCACGTTGGACTACCAAAATGGACTACCCTTATGGACTGTCAAATGGACTACCTAGATGGACTACCTAATAAAATACCTTGAAAAAAAATAGAAAGAAATATCACCCCTTGGTTGTTTGAAGTGTTGACAGGCCAAACATGACTCATGACTCATAAGCTCATGGCCACGGCGTGACAACTGACCTCTCGTTATATAGTTTCGCTCTCACTAGTATATCTCTTTAAGATTTTCCATTTTTATATGATTTTTAGGTTAGGCAACGCCGGGTGCCGTGACATTGTTACAAAAGGTAGAATTTTCTTTCGCACTTGGTCACGCCACAAGCTCATGATTCGTGTTTTGCCGGTAAAGGTCAACACTTAATTTCACTTCTGAGCAGCGCTAATAAACACAAAATGAAAACAAGATGGCGGATTGTGGGAATCGATCAAAACAAACAACCAAGGGGTGATATTTCTTTCTATTTTTTTTTCAAGGTATTTTATTAGGTAGTCCATCTAGGTAGTCCATTTGACAGTCCATAAAGGTAGTCCATTTTGGTAGTCCATCGTGGTGATCCATGGACTAGGGGTCAGCGAAATGTACCAACCCAAACTGAAAGACCGAAGTATGAGTTGAGGATGAGAGATGGAGTCTTCCTTTTCTAGTCTTTCTACAATCCTAGACAAAAGTCTTGGTCTTCCCCCACTGCACGGGAAGTGCTAAAAGGGGCTCTTCCGCGCGCGTTCGTTCCCCTTCTCCCCATGCTCCGCGCGCTTAAAAATAAAAAAAGACACCTGCGGAGGAGAGAGCCCACTGCAAGTGTTGTCTGTCCCCTCCAGGGGGGAGTAGAAATACTCCTAGTCGCTTCATGCTACTGAAACCGAGATAAGTCCCGGCCTGATGGGCCCCTAGGCTCGTATGCAGACTTTACCTACAAGATTCTATGCAAGCATTTTTCCTTACCTTGGGACCCAAGCCGGCCATAATTTATCTTTCTGGTAGATTTATGCATCACCATGCACTCGGAATAGTGCTTTTGGAGGTTTCATGTTAAATGGACACTGTCACGAACATTTTTTGTTTTTTTCTAAAAGTGAAATCAACAACTTACGGCTTAAACACGGAGTGATCCTATATACATGTAACGAGGCTGAACTGTTCAATCAATTGCTGACTAAAACATACAAGTGACAAAAAGTGAACTGACTGCAAATTCATAGCAGACCTTATGCAAAACTAAAGCCAGCCTTTTATCATGTTTTACCACACACATTTAGCGAAAATTTATAGATATTTTTTTGAAAAAATAAAATAAAAAATCAGTCAGCTTTACAAGTTACCAAGCACTTCATGCAATGGCGACACCTCGCCTGAAAAAAAAAAAAGTGAAACCGCAATATGAACGTTTTCGTCGTTGCGTCGTATTTTCAATTATATCGAGCAGCAGCGGTTTTAAAGACCTTATTGTTACTTAATTTCGCGAAAATGAAACGGGCATATTTCGCGGGACTTAATTTTCGCGCTTTGGCCAAAAAATACGTTTAAAACATAAAAAATACAATAAAAAACGTGAAAAATAAAATTTCTTTAAATTCGCGATTTTTTCAAAATCGAGAAAATTAAGTCCCGTGAAAATAAGTAACAATAAGATACCATGATTCCGATTTTGGTGTATGTTCGTTGCGTTTTCACTCACTCGTCCATGTCCAAATAATAATTTTTGTTAACTTTTCGTAGACAATGGCACTTGTTCCACTGAATGAAATGTCTAATGCTCTGAAACTGGTAACTCTATCAATTGTTTGTTCGGTATTTTATATGTTGTCCGGGTTCAAGTTTTACTCCTTAGTGCAATTTGGGGTTTACCTCTGTTCTGGAGTATGGCAATATATGACAATGAAATTAAAACAAAGGAAAATACCAGATTGTACCAAGGGCAAAATTGAATCACAATATTTACATAACCATAACATAGCTAATATTTAACAATTATCCTGCGATATCGCCTGATACTTAGCCGACGAGGCCGTAGGCCGAGTTGGCTAAAATCAGACGATATTCCGCAAGATTGAGCAGGATAATTGTTTTATTATTCAACAAATTGTCAACGAAACGCTTTTTGTAGCGAGAATAACTGTGGTTGTGCGGCGCTTTGCAAGATTTCGGACGAATCTTGACGATCTACGTATATCGCAGGATATCTGTTACAGATAACAATGGCTTTCTGACCATATATGGGATCGCGCGAGCTTGTTGAATAATAAAACTGGAGATTAACGAGGCAATAACTGAGTCTCGTCGCAACAAATTGTCCAAATGAACGATGCTTTTTTTCGTGGTTTATGTCGCAGCTTCATCGTCGTCCATGCCCGTGTTGTGATGTTGTGATTTCATGGCTTTGATACTCTTGTTCATTTTATTTCGATGTCCAATTAACTTGATTCCAATTTCGCTCAAATCTTTGTCTTCCAGCAGAGCGACTTTGTTGAGATTTTCAACACCTGCAGTGTGGAATTTTTCAGAATACTGTTCCATATTGATGTATTGCAACCAATCATCCAAGGACTGGAATTCCGGTAACTCGACTTTCGCAAGACTGAAAGAGGTAAAAACAAGTGTAATTTCATAACAATGGCTTGATTGCCTTTATCGTTGATCTGCCTTTGTTATTGTTGTTGTGATAGTGATTGTGACTGGTGCTGTTGTTGTTGTACCTAGAAACTATGCAATTTTTCACAAGTTTTCAGGTGCCCCCCTCCCCCCCCCAAAAAAAATAAATAAATAGAAATAAATAAATAAAACGGTGACACTAGCAGCTTTTTTATACTGATTGATCGATTTGGTGAAGGGGATAGAGGAGGAGGAGGGGGGGGGGGGGGAGGGGGGGGGGTGATCATATGTTGTCACCGGAAGTTTTTAGGAGTTTATGATACTTGATATTTACTTTTTGTACTGGAAAAGTTAAATATTTGTTAATGTTAGGGGAGGGGATTAGGGGATGTTCAATTACACCTCGCTGTCACTCCTGGTGTACTGGCACGGAGAGCTCTGCACTTGCTTTTACGGTAGATACCGCCAGCACTTGCGGATCTTTCAGAGTGAGTTCCCTCTTCTCTCAAAAGCACAACAATACTTCTTTATTCTGCAATATCATTTCCCATTTTATAGACACTCGTCTAGGGAATTACCTCAGCAAATTACATAATACTTATGCAAGCTCTTATGCACGGCTTGGTGTGCGAAATATGGTAGACAGACCCAAAGGACGACATAGTACTGACTCAGCAAGCCTCAGAAACAACTTAAAAACCGTTGTTTAGTTCTATAACTTGGATTATTAGGCGGCCTGATGGCTAGTTAGGGACCGCGGAGGGGGAGGGGCTGGTAGGGCTATAGCCCTACCACTTTTTTTTCTTGGTTGATTTTTAGGGCTTCAGATAACATGGATATTTTATGAATCTTACCACTTGAAAGGAACAAAACGCGTCTACTCTTGCATATGCACGAAGTCAAAGGCTCGGCAAAGCTGCGCGGTGGCAGTTATTTTCACAGGCGTTCCAACCCTACCTACCGTACTGCCAAAGATCACTTTAGAGGGGTGTATTATGGGGCCTTTGATCTTATCGTCAGTGTTCTTGACAAGCGCTTTAACTAGGAAATCTTCAGCTCCTAAGCCCAGATAGAGACTCTCTTGGTTAAAGCTGCTCATGGTGACGACTATGAGTCAGAGTTCAAGTTTCTGAAGCATCGTACTGCCTAGTGGGACGCTACGCGGCAGCCAAATGTTTTGGAAGCTATGTTGAAGATATCGTGTTTCGACGACATCCTGTTGGCGGTGACGAAGGTTCCAGAACCAGAGAAGAAGCTCGTTCAGGAAGTTCAAACTATCTACTGGCTGCTTGCTGTAAATGCTGCTACCTATGCTGCTGGCGAGCGTTCTTTCTGGCTTAGATTCAGGATGGCTTAGATCCAGGATGGACGACGAAAGGTTTAGCAGCCTTTGCCTTTCAAGGCTCTCGGTCATTAGGGTGATTAGCGTGAGCAAAAGAAAATTCAGAGGGGTCTTAGGAAGGCGCCTTCCCGCCTTCCCAAGACCCCCCTCAATTTTCCTTCGCTCGCTTCGCTCGCGATTACGCGCCTTTTCGCGCTAATGACCGAGAGCCTGGAACAGGCTATAGAAGCCAAGCCGTGTTGAATGGCCACAAGCAGAGAACAGGGAGCAGTGGGGCCTCAGCAGGCAGTCTTTATATAGCTGAAGACGCACAAGAGTTTCCTTCTCGCATCGAGAATCGTAAGAGAAAAAGTAGAGAGCTTAGGTAGTTTTATTTAACATATTTACTGTATTGGATGGTATACCAAGAAAGGACGGCTATGTTATATTTACTGGGGTTGTATATATGATGGCGTGCAAATGCAAGCTAAATGGCGGAATAGTGACCCCTCATGTTTGTTTGTCTTGGCCAAAAATTGTTAAAAATTGTTTGTCTCGGCCAGATGTTTCAGCCCTACCACTTTTAAATGGTCTCCGCGGTCCCTGATTAGTGCGCTGGACTCCGCATCGGGCGGCCCAGGTTCGAGCCCTGGCCGGGGCACTGCATGGTTTTCTTGGGCAAGACACTTTACTCTAATAGTGCCTCTCTCCACCCAAGTGTATAAATGGGTACCGGCGAATTTACGGCTGGGGGTAACCCTGCGATGGACTAGCATCCCATCCAGGGGGAGTAGAAATACTCCCGGTCGCTTCATGCTACGGAAAACGGGATAAGCTCCGGCCTGGTGGGCCACTAGGCTCGTATATAGAGTTATAACTCGGATTAGCGTTGATCTAAATAGTCACGGTTACTATTAGTAAAAAGAATGAAGAGGTGACTAAAATAACAGGTTAAAGCAGGTGGGAAAGTTTCCCCGCGCAAGAAGCTAATATGATGAGCGAAAAACAAATCTAATGCCGAGTCGCAACTGTTGTCCATTTATTCTGCTGCTTAACGAAATAAAACAAAACTATAAGATTAAATTAAGAATGTTTTTATACTGGTGAGTTAGCCAGAACTGTCGCATAACACTGAGGATAAAGCACATTCTTTTGACTAAACATAGATCAGAAACTCACGTAGATGGAAGAGGCGATGATACAATATCCACCATGAGTTCCGGGGATCGAATAAGTTCATCAAACCGACCACCGATTTCAGCAAACTTTGGTCTTTTATTCTTGTCTTTATCCCAGCACTCCATCATCAAGCAGTAAACAACATTTGGGCATCCCTTAAATGAACGCAGATAAAAATGATAACAGTTACAAGTTACTGTCAGGACAAAATTCCTATCAAGCGTCCACACGACGTTTCACATTAATCATTCATTTGGACAAACAAATACTTTGGACAGTAATTTTGAGTGCATCGAATTTGTTCTTCGATATTTTCCAAATTCAGACCTATACACACATTCGTGTGCCATTGCAAGTCAAAATAGTTGCAGTAACGTCCTTTCTACCTGCCCCTCAGCTACTCTTTAGGACCACTCCAACAGTTTAAGAGGGAATCCATCAGGAACTCGACGAGTAATATTAATTAATTTAAGAAATCTAGTACCAGAATAATTTAAATCCTATTGCGTTATACGTTATTTTTTCCCTTTTTAAAATCTAAAGATGTAAGTAATTATATCCGTGATCACAGTGACAACAATTTCCTATCAGA
Organism: Meandrina meandrites; assembly: GCA_963693305.1. NCBI lineage: Eukaryota > Metazoa > Cnidaria > Anthozoa > Scleractinia > Meandrinidae > Meandrina > Meandrina meandrites. Next base: position 32,555,434 of record OY855906.1, read on the forward strand.
GCCTGAGAAAATGAATTTCAAAGTTCACAAGCTATAGGCAAAATCTCACGTGTAGCAATTTTGTAAAAATCGTCTTTGAAGCGATTCAGTGGAATTCAGTGGATCTTCGAAATTTGTTTTCGATATTCGGTGTTGTAAGAAAAGATTTCAATAAGGTGTAAATAAGGTGTAAATAATTTCTTTACATAATTTTGTTTAGTTTTAAGTCCTGGTGGATTCCGGTCAAATTACGATAGACTACATGCACAATTTGTACCTGAGGAGGTGTTAATCTGTATCCCAACTCGACTTGTTTTATAACCTGTGACGATAAATAAGACGATTTAAAAGCAAGAGACAAGACATATAATATTATATCATGTTATGTTATGTTATGTTATACATAGCATTGCATAACATAGCATAGCATAGCATTGCATAGCATAGCATAGCATAGCATAGCATAGCATAGCATAGCATAGCATAGCATGGCATTTCCATCTAAGTGCTTTCGCAAAGTTCATAGGGGGATAACTTTATCACTCACATCGTAATTCGTCCAGTCCCAGTAAGGCCTATCACAGTATGACATGATCTCCCAAACCAGAATACCAAAGCTCCACACGTCACTAGCAGTGCTGAATGTTCGATTTTGAAGTGCTTCTGGGGCGGTCCAACGAACAGCTATTTTACCTCCCTTCGAGTAATGACAGAAAAATGATTTAAAATTAAACAAAAGAAATACACTAAAGTTTAAGGACAAATAAAACAGAAATAAGAACACATTCGTCGATGTTTGATGTTTTCTTTTGAATGAGCATGGGTTACTGAAGCATTAAAGTGGCGAAAAGTGCGAAGATTCTTTTGGATGTGAAATGTACAACCTTTTTGGTTTCGCGGGCCGCGGGCTGGGGGCCGGGGGAATAGTGTAGTTTAGGCATTTTCGAAGGTTTATATTTCTTGTAGTGTTTTTTTTTTTCTTTTTTTTTTTGGGGGGGGGGGGGGGGGGGTTGGGACGAATTGTTAACTCGGAGCTTCATTCGCAGTTCTACCTGGTCTTGTTGAATACCTCTTCCTTTTAAATGACATTTCTCGACTACGTAATGTTCAATCAAAACGCAAAAGTCTACTCATTTATCAGTATCTTGTTTTGGTTTGACGAGAACATCTACCTGTGTTTCATACTCGGCTGAATCGTCATCGTCATCATCAGCATGCAGCTCTCTTGAAAGACCAAAGTCAGCCACCTTACACAACATGTTTTCACCAACAAGCACGTTACGAGCTGCGAGATCCTGAATAACAGAGACATTTTGAACATTTCAGTGACTTTAATTGATCAATTAGCCTTAACGTTTGCCATGGAAAAATATATATCACTTTGTTATCTCTTATATCTGTTTTTTCATCTCTCGAGAGTGTCACATGGCGTAAATTGCTTATTATTTGATTGGTGAATGAGCACTTTTTTATTATGTGTGGCGCAATACATATCTGATAGTTTTATCTGTTTAGGAACAACTTCTACCAAATATTGACCATAACAGTCAGTGCATTTAACATCAACCAAAAAATACGTTAGGGCTCGACCACATATCCTCGAACAATCTTTGTCCTGGCAAACTATACTGATCGTCACCAAGATATAATTAACGTTTTCAGAATTCTGGCATGACAATGCAGATAGAGGCAGTAATATCCACTTCAAAAACAGAGCGATCGTGTCCTTTTAACTGAAGATAATTGCTGAAAAGAGTGCACCTATTTAATACATACCCGATGAATAAAGTTCATATCTGATAGGTAGGCCATTCCGTACGCTACACCCCTAGCCATTCCTATCAATTGAAGGCTCGTCAGCTTACCGTCACGTGCCTATAGAGAAGCAAATCGACTTTTAAGAAGTTTATTAATCAGTTACTTGACGTCATCTCAGATGGGATGTAAGCTTATATAGTTTCTTTTGAAACAATGAATGTTAAAAACAACATCTTACTTGGAAGGAGACTTACGAAAAAACAGCCCGAAGAAGGTATGAAACGAATAAAACAGAAGTATCGAAAAGAGATATATGAGAAAGATATCAGAAAGGCACCTTCAAAAAGTGATCCAGCGATCCACTTTCCAGGAATTCGGTGAGGATCATCATTGGCCTGCCTACATAAACCCATTAGTCAACAAATAATTGATTAATAAAAATTCTGTTTCGACCTAAGTATTTACCTCGAACATTTTTACGCGCATAGCTGCAGAAGTCGATACAGGGACAGGAGGTGGAGGTTGGGGAGGGGGGAGGGGATGAGTAGGCACCTTTTTTGTTGAATTATTAAAACATGGTTGATAAATACTGTAGTACTTACTTTGTGTAACAACTCCTATGAGTCTGGTAACATTTGGATGGTTAAACTGACACATGATGGACGCCTCTGAGAGGAAGTCCTTTTGGTTTTTCTCGCTTGAACCAGGCTGGAATGAAGAAAACGACCAGCATCATAACACTGTAAATATACTCCAAAGACAGGCAGTTTTTCATCTGTGTACTTGGCTACCTAGTTAAGCCGCATTACATAGTAATGTGGTTGGTGTACGCGTCAGCGGAAACAGGCGGGAAGCTCAAACATTGCAGTTCTTTGAGTGTTTTAATATAAAGAATTAGTAAACACGCGCTTGTTGGGTATGAGATAGAAAAAGGAAAGTCTGTATACGAGCCTAGGGGCCCATCAGGCCGGAGCTTATGCCGGTTTCCGTAGCATGAAGCGACTAGTAGTATTGCTACTCCCCCCTGGATGGGATGCTAGTCCATCGCAGGGTTACCCCCAGCAGTAACCTCGCCGGTACCCATTTATACACCTGGGTTGAGAGAGGCACTATGAGAGTAAAGTATCTTGCCTAAGAACACAACGCAGTGCCCCGGCCAGGGCTGGAACCCGGACCGCCCGATCCGGAGTCCAGCGCACTAACATTAGGCCACCGCGCCTCCCACAATCGTACGGTATGAGATAGTTATGGCCAATTCGGCGCTACGCGCCTCCTTGGCACGAAGCACGCTCACGGAAGATGAGGAGACTTAGCAATAGAATATGGCAATAGAATTAAAGTTGCTAAAAGGCACTCCAGCCAGAATCTACAGTGCAGCGCGATTCAATTGGACTGGAATAGGAGATAACTGAAAGATAAACTAACCCTTAAGACTTTGACAGCGACAACCTGTTTGCCTTCTCGTGTCTTAAGTGTTCCTTTGTAGACATCAGCAAACTCTCCTAACAGAAACAAATCAAACAAAAAAAAAATCAACTAATAAGTAAATGAAACATAGAGTGTCCACAGCCCAACCTTTGATGATGTAAATACACAGAATAATATTAATTACCCTGGCCAATAAGGTCTTCCAGTTTGGTGTCTCTTCTCTCGAATTCATTCGTAAACTTTGATATAATCTCCATCAAATCGACGTAATTTGAAGGGTCGATATAGCGACGTTGGTCCATGGAATTCGTTGGTTGCAACTCGCTTCCTATCAACAAAGAATTTCAGAAAAGGAAATATTAATTTGCAGTACATGTTACAAAGCTTTCAGCTTTTACGACAAAATCGGTTAAATGACTATTTTAAGGTCAAAAGAATGGGCTCGGAGTGAGCAAGAATGTACCTTCAGTACAAAAACAGCCAAAAATAGTCTAAGGTGCGGGATTGCAGAAAAATAGGTCATGCTCATTTGCATCTCTTTAAAGAGGAAAACAATAACAAAACAACACGTTTGTAATATGCCTCGTTCTTTTATCCACTGAATTAATTTTCCGCAATCCCGCACCTCACTCGAAAAAAGCATCAAATTACACGCGACAAGACCTAAAGGTGGTGTGGGTATTCACTCGAAGTTTGCATATTGGCCTGGGGGAAATTTGCAAGTTTGTATTTTTGCACGTGGAAAATTTGTTCTTCCTTTCAGGGGCCTATATCTGTAGCTTTACTTTTACTGTCGCATGTCTTTGAGTGAGGGAAATTCTTCTCAACTTCAGAGGGGCTGAACGTACCTTGTTTCTACATGTCTGAAAAGAAAGAAAACCTGAAATTCGCGCCTATTTTGTTATATCTCATTACTATTCAACACGTGCAGTAGCTCTATACGTCTACCCATACTACCTTTCGGTATTGGCTTGTGCAGTTTTGTGCTTTTTTCCGACAACGTTTCTCGAAATAGCTGTATACCTTGTTTTTTCCCTTTATCCATTAATAATTAGTAGATATATAAAACAAGGTGACGTACAGACATCAATGCGACAATATTAGTTGCGGTAACGTTTGTCTTACCATACTGAATGCTTCGCATATAGGCTTGCTCCAAACTCCTCCGACTTCTCCTGGTTAAACCCATTAACACGTTAGATTTGGTGTATACAGTAGATAGGTTAATTTTATTTTGGTTAGTAGCTTGATTGGTTGTTTGGAAGGTAGGTGGGTAGGCAAGGGGGCAAGGAAGGGATAAGAAGGTAGGTAGGTTTTAGAAGGTAGGAAGGTAGATACGTAGAAAGAAGTATGGTAGAGAGGAAGGTAGGTAGTCAGGTAGTAAGGTGTAGGCAGGCCGATAGGTGGGAAGGCAGGCAGGTTGTTGTTGGCATGTTTCATGTCGGTAGGTTGATGGGTAGATAAGTAGGTTATATGGAATGTGTGTTGAATAAGTAGATGAAAGTGAACAAAAAAGAGGAAGTTTCAGTAAATAACCTCTGAGTAATAACGGGTAGACTCACTTTCTACGTAAAATACAAACGACAACAGGGATTATTAGAAGAAGCAACAGCAGTCCTCCACCTCCACTACAAATAGCAATAGCCTTCAGTGTCTTCGAGTTATCTGTGGTAACACCAAAAAAAATTACTCGATGTCAATCGTGCGATCAACAGAAAGGCAATCTTAAACGTCCTACTGAATTCAAGGCCCACGGCTTTCCTTACTTTGGGCATATGCGCCTACGGTTTCTTCTCAGCATATTCGTCGGCACGACTAGGGATGGAGGCACCGTTTACTTTGGAATGTCATGCCCATAAACATTTTTGAGTAGTTTTATTTTATGTGGCTTCACAAAACGTGGAATCGATTATATGAAAGGGTAGGACAGCTATTAACGTTAGTATTAACTTGATAATTTTTAACAAACCAACCGTTTCTAAGTGTAAACTTCTTAACACCACTAGGTCCTTTACCGATGTTGTTCACAGCAAATACCTGAGGAAAAAAAAAGGCAGTTTAAGTAGAAAGAGTTTCGATGCTATTACACAAGTTACGTAAGGATCTAATAAATTGCGATTTTTCTCAAGTAACGTTACAACTCTTGTATTATGAAATTGTGGTTTTGGTTCATGAGTACCAGGTTGGTTTGTCTCTCGCAGTTATTATCGTTTCCACTAAATTGTTTTTAAGATGTTCTTACTTGCTTTTGTTCGTGTACGTTTTACGACAATATTTCTACTATTCAACTTTTTTTATTAAAACGATGAAGTACATATTTTGTAAATCTGTACATATCTAGGAAGGATGTAGAGTGACTTTTACCAGTTGTCGAATCATGAAAAATCGATGAGGCAAAATATTGAGTTAAAAATAAGCAACAAAGAATACTGTCCTGTAACCTACCCGGAATTCATAAGTTTTTCCTGCAATTAGATTCTCAAATTGAAGTTCCGTTTTCTGTGTGGTGAGTGTGTTGCTATCTGAAGAATCACTCTCTCGTATGTATGTCACATGATAATCTTTAATGATGCCATTCTCTTGTTTCAGTATCCACGCCACAATAACGGCTGCTTCTGGCTGTTCAACAGATACTTCCGGTTTGCTGGGTGCTACGTTGAGTAAAATAAACCAATTATAACGCCTTTTAGTTATCAGTTCCCTTAGTTTTAATCCCTTTCAAAAGCTCCGATAAATTGTTTTACACCCAAGAAAAGTCAATTTACCAGAACTGAGAATGTGATCTATTCATTTAATCACAGCAAGTTGCATAGTCAGGGAAAAAACTGCAATTAATTTATTCAATTATCAATGAATTTGCAGTGAACTCGACAAAATTACGCGATTCTTAATGGTAGAGACCAGATTAATCACAAATGGCACCCCTGAACGGAGCATAAGCGCGCGTAGATGCATCACAGGACACAAAAGACGCAATAAAAATGGTTACGTTATTTATTTAATAGTTTAGGCATGCTTACAAGGAGAGAGACGCTGGGAGGATGTGTACCTAAAATCGCTAAATTGGTTTGCAATCGTCACGAATTAATGTTTTCATTTTTTTTTCTGGAAAAATGTCAATCATTGGACCATAATCATAAATTGTCAAAGCAACTGCTTCTATCGAAGGAAGCGTGCATTTCGACCACCCTGTATGCTTGAAATACACAGTTGTGTACCAAAAGGTTTATATCCAGCTTAGTAATACCTTTCCAAAATTTCAGCGCTTACATACAGGTGCTGTACGAAAAGGGAACACTTACATATCCTAGTACTTTTTTGCCATTGTGACACCGTTGGAGTAATTACGTAAAACTAAAGCATATTAATGTTAGATTAAAATAATCTCATCTGTGTGAGATCGTTTGCGTTTTATAGTATGTTTTACTAATTCTATAAACCCCATAACTCACTTGATCCATTGGTTCGTACGATGATTGTCGTGAAATTTCCTTTCATGCCATGCCTTCTTTTAGCCACCTCACTCACTCTGTTTCTGGCGTAGATTTTAAAAGTGTAATTTACAAATGACGAAAGATTCGTTACCATCACATAGGTCACGTTCAAACCTTCCTTAAATGGTATGTAAGTGATATCACTTCCGCACGCCTCATGCTCATCAACACACTCAATGTCGTCATCACTGTGACATGGCGTACGACAATCGACGTCATAGAACACGTGAGTGTGATCACCGGTTATAGCAGGGGGCAGCCATGTTAACTCAACAGCACTTTGGTTAATGAACGCTATGTTAATGCTCCTCGGGATTGTTGGTAAAACTAAAAGTGAAAAAGTATTTATCAGTTACAAAAAAAACACAACAGTGCCACGAATTCAGATAACGGAATATTTAGTCTTAAGTATTTTTGTCAAAAATATGAGTTTAAATCCATGTTTTTTTTCGGTTAACTGGTCTTCACAAGCCACCAACCATTGACTGTTCCAAATGTAATGAAAAGGGTGTTCTAACAGAACTAGATAACTTGTGCTGAAATTCTAAAAGATAGAGTTGGAAAAGACTTATTATTATTATTTAGGCATACAACGTAATAAACATCCTTACTCGTGCAATTGAGGCCCACGTGATCGTTGTATTCTCCATCAGGACAAGCTAAGAAAATTAAAAAAATTGGGATGAGTATAGCAGAGAAAAAAATCTCTATTTCATTGTATTATTGTCTCAGTATGATTTAGAAACCTTACGTATTGTGTATCTGTGGCAAGGGAAAAAAAGGTTTCTTTATGCATTTGGAAGCTGAACGTTCTCACTTCATTGCTGGTAATCAAAGCAAAATAATTTTACAGATGTCACATTTTGCAGGCATCTTGACGATTTCGATGGCTCTTATGCAATTGCCACGATCTTCTAAAAATGAGACTGTTTGGTTGAGGCCTGCATTTATTTTGGGGGAGTCTGAGTTTTAAAATGGCGCCTGTAGAAAGAGGGATGCGAAAGATTTAGACCAACGTATAAACAAACGATATAACACTATATGAAAATGTGGTTTGGCCGGATCATGCCACTGAATTGCCTGACAGATTTTTTTTTTTCGAATCACTTCCAATCGTTCACGATTGTCCGATCTCCTGGACATTTTCTGAATGAACTGGACGATCGATTCGTTGCTTTCAACTGAAAGCAACGAATCCAGGTGCAATCAATGACTTTGTGCCCCATTCAGGACTTTCACACCTTTAATATAATTACTTTGAAATCTTTGTGTAGAAACGGCAAAAGAAGCACACCAAACAAAATTAATTTTGGAATTGGCAGTTAATGATACGCTGGACTTCTATTTTAATATTCTTAAAACACGATGAAAAACCATTTGACCTCAGCAGTGCATTTGAGTTAAGTCAATCTCACGACTGTTGTCACGAACAACATACCATTGCATTTTCCTTCAACATTTTGCATGTCTACCTTTCAGATGCAACTTCCTTCACGTACACTGGTGGTCCATTCGCCACAAATTTACTTTCACAATGAGCGCAATGGAAAATGGAAACAAATGTATCGCACCTCAACCTGGGAAAAGGTTCAAAACGGCAACATACCTCCGCATTTACCGCCAACATTCTGCGTATCTTCCTTGCAGATGCATCTTCCTTCAAGTCCGTTAATATTCCACTCGCCATTACTTTGACAGCGAACGTACAAACTGCCTGCTAAGTGCACAGCATCCTTGTTACAATTTCCTTGAACTCGAATGGATTCTGAATCATTTCCTGGAGCTACAGTCGTTGGTAGTGACACCAAGCTGTCGCTGAGTGTTTCCTCCGGGCACACATTATAAGTGACTTTAACAGAATACAGAGTAGTACAAGCTCCGGAATTGTGGAATGCTAATAAAACATGCTTTCCTTTCACAAGGCTGTTTATTGTTACGAAAGTTGTCGAATTGGTAGGCTGTCTAATTTCGGTCAAGTTTTCGTACACTGCTTTGTTATTAAGAGGATCAGGATAGCTAAACTGATCTGACTGGTGTACGTACAAGCCCAACTTATCATCGCAGTAATATCCACCATTGTTAGGGAATGTAGAGCAACCCTTGATGCGGTATTCGACAGTGATATCGATCCTGTTAGCTTTACTGACGTCGATTTGATCACTTATTAACCAACTGTCTGGTTGGGGATCCGACTGTGTTAGGTCAACACGACATACTATATATCGTAAAGGATTTTCGGACCTTCTGTCCCACTGCAAGTATGAGGAAATACCCAAACAATCAAAGGAACAAAAATGCCAATAAACAGACTAACAAATTGACACTGAAAACTTAGAATACTTGTCATACTACTTGCCTATGCAGTAAAGTCTGTATGCTCTGTTCTCGGTGTGCCTCAACCATTCTTTAGCAAGAATTCAAAGGCATTCTTCGTGAAGTTGTGACGTTATATAGGACACATAACTGTTGTGGTTGCTTTAATCGTTTTCAGTGTTTTAACAACAACTAAGATTTCAACAAAGTTTTAAGGATGTAAATAAGTATAACCCAGACAAATTGAAACCGTTACATTGCATGGATGGATGGATTATTGACAATTCGAGATTCCACTTTCTCTCGCTTCTTATGGATGGGCCAGCGGGCGAGGCGGACCCATATGTATAGGGAGCGAAAGTAGATAAAGTAAAGAAACGGGCTGACATAGAGAATAGATGGAGGGACATTATACTAACAATTTACACTAAAACTTACCCCTGATGTCCCAGGCGGCTTTTTACTAATCCAATGCCAATCGTGGTTCTCTGTGTTTTCAAGTTCCACTTGTTTCGATGACGCCAAAGCTGCAAACGTCAAGGTAGTAAAAATAAATGTCCAAGACTCCTGCATGTGGTCAGTCATAACTGAGAAATAAGAACATGAGCGTTGTTAAGTTACTGACAGCTGTTGTGTTGAATTGCAAAGGAAAGTGAAAGTGCGGACATTATCTATTACACTCTCAGTGTTTAAAATGTGATTCGGGGTCTCACAGAAATGACGTTATCGCAATCGTAATATACAATACAATCAGTGTATCATCATGTTTGTTGTTGTCTAAATCTGTACAAAATATGACCCATAAGTTGTATAGAACCAAGAGAGTATGAATTTGATAGAACACCATTGTAATATGTTGACTATGTTGTTATGCATTACCACTACTCCTCGCTGAAACGACAAGAGAGCTTCAACTTACTTATTACCTATTCCAAATGATAATCTACTATTTGGGCCCGGTTACCGTTTATGATGGGGTAACTGGTTTAGAGGGGTAGAATCCGGGCCATCCGGGGGTCGTTCATTACCTTACATTAGCTAGAGACATGAGTGACGCGCCTACCCGACGTGAAACTGCAATAACATTTAGTCATCAATAAACTTCTTAAAGCATTACAACAAGACTGCTCTTTGAATTTGAATTGCAAGCGTTTTGCCAATGTTCATTTTGATTCGATTTCGGGGTCTGGAATCATGAAAACAGCTGAATAGCTGAATAGCTATGCAGGCAGCCTGGGGGGGGGGGGGGGGGGGGGAAGGATACTCCACGTAAATTTGAGTGGGGTTAGCCTGCCTAGCTAGCGGCTTTATAGGGGTTACGCGCGTTCGAGAACGCGAGGAAGCCGCCGCGAGGGGCTAACTCGTGGTTTCGTCGCTTACTATGCTCGCATCCAACAAAACCGCCAGTTACGCAGGCTAGCGCAGGTGGGGCGTGTGGCGCACCTCATAAAAAAGCCCTTACCCTTTACCCTATTTCAATCCAAAATATGCGATTTTTTCTGACCCTATTTCAGGTCTAATGCCAATTCAGAGCAAAAATCATATCAAATTGTTGACCAAAGTGCACAAACCAAATCCTATTTTAGACCAAAAAGGTGAACTCTATAATCTATTTCAGTCAGACCACAACGCTTGAAATCCTTATCCTTTGGGGCCGCACACCTGAAGTTGTAGTCTATTTAGGCTCAGAGCCCTCACTGTCTAGCATTCATTTTAGGGGTCTGGAATCACTCTAACGCATCCGCTGCAAATTTGCATTATTTTGATCGGTACTGTTTAGCAGGTGGGGTATGTATTCATGATGAACTCTACTGTGAAAGACGAGGAGACGGATTGCAGTATGATGACAAATTATTTAGTTTTCACTTGCGTTTCATTATCCCTGTGTCCCTTTGTCAAGCCGGTAAAAAAAGTCATTAGAGATTAAAGGAAACTCTTTTGATAATTTTTTTGCTAGGCTGTATTTTTGTTCACCTGATAAATCATATAATTTTTGAAAAGCTGACTTTGTTCACACAAATGCGTTTTATAGTCATGAGCATTTGACAGCGTTTTTGAAAGCCTCCGTCTCCACTGTTCACTCTTATATGACAGGAATGGCCCATGTATCTTCAAAAGCCGGCTTAGTTTTGTTTAGTTTTCACTTGCGTTTCATGGGGCAGATGGATGAAAAGGAAAGGAATTCCAAATGATTCCGAATTTGGCGAAAAGACAGTCCTTTCGAGCTCGCATGTACTGTTCGGGGCTCGCGGCTTCGCCGAACGCTGATCGTATATCGTGCTAGTTCGAGTTCGCCGCTCGCGAGCTTTGAAGGAACAAGGAAACTAGGCATGAACAGACTACTCGCAATATAGAAAAGGTCAACATTTCAATGGTTACCCGACAATTTAACTGTTAACTGAGAACGTATAAAGCAGTTTAGACCAAATGTGAGAGAAATAGTGAATAGGCAAATGTTTATTATTAAAGCACATTGTGTCAATTGTACTGATTAATCGTAATTTAACGCTTACACCCATCCTGGACCTAAACGATAAAAGTATTTCGAGGCTGTTAAGCTGAAAACTATTTCAAGTCGCAAATTTTATCTTACGCGCAGCAGAGGGAAACAAAAGCACTCCACAGCTGAAAATGACCAAGCGAGCTGAAACTTCTGCATGGCAACGAGCCGTTTTGTGGAACAGTATTTTCTTTCTCGTTGCATGGCATTAACTGAGCTACATACAAGTGAAAGATTAGCAGCAAAAGATGGAAGTTAAGATGTCGAACGAAAACAGTTTCCTCCTCTACAAGACCAGATTTGAGTTTTGACGATGATTGAAATCCACTAAAAGCCATTTGTAACTTAATCAAAAATTTGAGAAAACAAACAAACATTTGATAGCAAAATGCATGTTGCATAACTTAAAATACATGCATAGTTTAACTGGTAATACACTTACCAATTCCTGATCAACTGCCAGTCTTAAATCGTCAAAAGATTCTTTGTAAGAGTAGCCTACGATCAGTCAACACGAAAACAGTGCTTAGGCGAATGCTTACACGGTTGACTCCTTTCGGGGATTCACAGACATATCATGAGTATGCAGACAAAGAGAGTAAACAAGTGTCACAAAATTATGTCACTGTACAAAATAATCGGTCTGTGCGGGAAAAACGTGTTAGAAAATGTAGTGGCTTTAAAGTAGGTGGGAAAATATTTCAGTTTTGTTATGTCCTTCATAAGCCATGATTCAGCGGAAACTTATTTCGCGAAAAGTTTGTATTGTGTGACGCTGACCCGGGCCGTCAGAAGTTTGGCAAGCTTTCAAACAAGGCTTGTTTCAAAGATTTGCATACCTTCTAATGTTGCCAAAATTTTACGTTTAACGAACGAAGACCCGAACGGGTGTTCTTCGGTGTTTCACCGGTCGAAAGAAATTGAACTGTTTGCTTGGTTGCAGTTTTCAAATTCTTTTTATACAGGTATGCGCGCGAAAAAAAATGGTAAAAGTTTTAAACAATATTTTAGGCTATGATTTAAAGGTTATCTATCATTGTTGATGAAATCTTAAACCTCCTCATCCGTAAAATTAAAAAAAAAACATTCGCGTTGAATTCTCATAGAACCCTTTTCCGTATAAGACGTCATCTCCATAAATAAAGGACGCACAAACAGACAAAAATATTGCTCTATACTATACTATACTATACTATACTATACTATACTATACTATACTATACTATACTATACTATACTATACTATTATCCCTTTGTCAAGCCAGTAAAAAAAATCATTGGAGATTAAAGGAAACTCTTTTGATAATTTTTTGCTAGGCTAGGTATGCTAGGTATTTTTGTTCACCTGATAAATCATATAATTTTTGAAAAGCAGACTTTTCACTTTAGGCCCCGTCCATAATAGCCCGCATGCGTGTTTTTCAGCGCCACGTTTTTACTAAATATGCATCTGTTCACATATCGTTTTCACAGGGTTTTCACTGTTCACACAAATGCGTTTTATAGTCATGAGCATTTGACAGCGTTTTCGAAAGCCTCCGTCTCCACTGTTCACTCTTATATGATAGCGGAGCTCCAGCACGCGAAGCGCGCCAGCGGAGCACCATGGGTAAGAAATTTTGGTAGCGGAGCTCCAGCGCGCGAAGCGCGCCAGCGGAGCACCATGGGTAAGAAAATTTGGTAAACCATCAAGCCCAGAAAATTTGGTAATCACGTGACCGTACGAGCGTCCGAGCGTCCGAGCGTCCGTCCGTACAGACTCTGGGGGAGAGGGAGGGGAGTCACAGGACAATTACCGCCTTGGTTACTGTTAAATCTTTGATATTGAACTTCCATGTCATGGTCAATTGACAGCTGTCAAAACAAGGTATTTGCTGACCAGTATCACATGACCATATCGCGGGCTCAGGCGTAGAGCTAATCGAGGTGACGTCTTTTTTGGAAGTTGACCGCTGACCAGGTAATGGTTTTCCAGTTGATCGCGGGCTCAAGTAGTCAGTTTTTTACTTAGCCTGATAATTTTATCATCGCGTAAATTCAGATTTAAATAAAGGGCAAGGTAAATAACCGACAAGCTCTGCTTTTAGGCTTGGCTTAATCTATTTTAGAAATAATTAGTTTAGTTTTTTCGCATGTTAAATGAATGATCTGGACATTTCATTTCAACTTAAACGAAGCAATTGTACGAAAAGGCGGCAAATCTTTGGTACGCTGTTCACCTTTAAAGCTGAATGAAAGACACGAAGAAAGCTGCTGACAAACATCGATTTTCGTGAATATTTCTCGCTTTATTTACTATCTACATCATGGAAACTTATGCCAAATGATTTAGGACAACCTCTTAACGGGAAGATCCGAAATAATTGCCGATTTGAACATGATATACTGGATAACAAGTCAAAAAGAGCGCGATGTGCAGGGTTCGACCTACGGCTGAGCAAGGCTGAATATCACTGAATTGAGCTCAAACAAAAGTGAATTTAGAGCCGATCAAGTTCATTGAAGTAAAGGATAAAAGACTGTTAAAGGCTACACCGATGGAAAGAGAGAAATTGATGTTCGGTGATAATTCATATAATGTATATGTCGGTTGTGTTGGACTAAGCTTGCAACGAATTTGCCGTGTTCGTCTCCGACATTATTGGGCTGGTTTGAAAGCTTATCCCTGCAGAATTTATAAGCCGTCTTCAATAATGAGGTAACAAACGTAAATGTATGCACTAAGCATAAGCCTAATTTTATATTGAGAGAATTATATTTCATTTATGAATGAATTTGAAGTTGTGTCGGTTTTCAGATCTTCACGTAAATATTTATCAAGCCTGTTCATGTTTGTACATTTTACACATTTGTTTAGTAAATATTTTGTTTAGACTAATTATTTTCAGTTTTAGTTATTGGAGTTAACTGTGATGTTCATTATTGGATGTTGAAAACAAATTATTTAGCTTCACGGATCAAAATCGCGATTTCGGCTCGCTTGCATTTGTTTTGTTTCTCTTTATAATATCACTGCTTGTTAGTGAGTGTGTTGAATTTGCCGGTTTCGTTGCGAGTTACCTGCGCTAGGCTGAGTGGGTTCAGACTTAACCTACCGCATATTTACTTACCAGAAATGAAGAAAATTCATTCAGTTCTCTACATAAAATTCCCTTAGGTATTTAGCAACGCGTACGATAAAACAGAATTAGTAAATCGTGCAACTAAACCGCAACGAAAAGAAGACGGTTCAAAACAGTCAAAACATCATTGTAAGCTTATTCTAAGTTAGCGTGCACCACTTTCCAAATCACAAACTGCCACAATTCTTACACAAACACTGCTTTAAAATGACCTACATAACCGGCACCATCAATTTGCAGTGTTTGTTTTGCCGCCGTGATTTTTTCAGTTTGCCGTGGCGTGAGTTCATTTAGTTTACTGTGTTTAGCAGCGAGTTCACTTTATTTTTCTGTACGTACTTTGTTTTTGCCTTAAGTTGATTTTCTTGCCCTAACAGTTTTGTAGTAATCAAAACAACGTCAAGGTTCTTTTTACCTTGAATAACTCATAGAGATCTTAGAGGTGTATTACGAATTAGTGTACAGTAAACGTTGTAAAAAGTTTTACTAAGATTTGTTTTGCGCCTACGTGCGTACGTGAGAAACCCAATAAAGTGCACTCGTCAATTTCAATTTTAGAACCTGTCACTAAAGGCAGGACAATTCAGACGGGTTAATCACGAAATATATTGACGTCGCTTTGGTCAACAAAATCATGAGAGGTTTTTTGTAACTACATGGGCCACCGTATAAGCCTAGAAATATAGTGTGGTTTCTTATTTGGTAATACTGTAATTTACTCGAGCAAAAAAAAGAAATGATAAATGGGAGCTCCGCTTTTAGGCCTGCCTAAATCTATATATTAAACCATCAAGCTGAGAAAATTTGGTACTCACGTGACCATACGAGCGTCCGAGCGTCCGAGCGTCCGTCCGTAAAGACTCTGGGGGAGGGGGAGGGGAGTCACAGGACAATTGCCGCCTTGGCTAATGTTAAATCTTTGATATTGAACTTCCATGTTATGGTCAATTGACAGCTGTCAAAACAAGGTATCCGCTGACCAGTATCACATGACCATATCGCGGGCTCAGGCGTAGAGCTAATCAAGGTGACGTCTTTTTTGGAAGTTGACGCTGACCAGGTTATAGTTTTCCAGTTGATCGCGGGCTCAAGTACTCATTTTTTACTTGGCTTAGCCTGGTAATTTTATCATCGCGTAAATTCAGATTTAAACAAAGGTAAATAACCGACAAGCTCTGCTTTTAGGCTTGGCTAAATCAATTTTAGAAATGATTAATTTACTATTTTTTATGTTAAATAAATGAACTGGACATTTCATTTCAACTTAAACGAAGCGATTGTATAAAAAGGCGGCAAATCGTTGGTACGCTGTTCACCTTTAAAGCTGAATGAAAGACGCGAAGAAAGCTGCTGGTGAACATCGATCTTCGTGCATATTTCTCGCTTTATTTACTCATCTACATCATGGAAACTTATGCACAGTGATTTAGGACAACCTCTTACGGGGAGATCCGAAATAATTGCCGGTTTGAACATGATATATTGGATAACAAGTCAAAAAGAGCGCGATGTCCAGGGTTCGACCTGCGGCTGAGGAAGGCTGAATATCACTGAATTGAGCTCAAACAAAAGTGAATTCAAAGCCGATCAAGTTCACTGAAGTGAAGGATAAAAGACTGTTAAAGGCTACACCGATGGAAAGAAAAAAATTGATGTTCGCTGATAATTCATAGCGGAGCTCCAGCGCGCGAAGCGCGCCAGCGGAGCACCATGGGTAAGAAAATTTGGTAAACCACCAAGCCGAGAAAATTTGGTAATCACGTGACCGTACGTCCGTCCGTCCGTCCGTCCGTACAGACTCTGGGGGAGGGGGAGGGGAGTCACAGAACAATTACCGCTTTGGTTACTGTTAAATCTTTGATATTGAACTTCCATGTCATGGTCAATTGACAGCTGTCAAAACAAGGTATCCGCTGACCAGTATCACATGACCATATCGCGGGCTCAGGCGTAGAGCTAATCGAGGGGACGTCTTTTTTGGAAGTTGACCGCTGACCAGGTAATGGTTTTCCAATTGATCGCGGGCTCAAGTACTCAGTTTTTACTTAGCCTGATAATTTTATCATCGCGTAAATTCAGATTTAAATAAAGGGCAAGGTAAATAACCCGCAAGCTCTGCTTTTAGGCTTAGCTAAATCTATTTTAGAAATACAGTATTTAGTTTAGTTTTTTCACATGTTAAATAAATGATCTGGACATTTCATTTCAACTTAAACGAAGCGATTGTTCGAAAAGGCGGTAAATCTTTGGTACGCTGTTCACCTTTAAAGCTGAATGAAAGATGCGAAGAAAGCTGCTGGCGAACATCAATTTTCGCGAGTATTTCTCGCTTTATTTACTCATGCACATCATGGAAACTTATGCCAAATGATTTAGGACAACCTCTTAACGGGAAGATCCGAAATAATTGCCGATTTGAACATGATATACTGGATAACAAGTCAAAAAGAGCGCGATGTCCAGGGTTCGACCTGCGGCTGAGCAAGGCTGAATATCACTGAATTGAGCTCAAACAAAAGTGAATTCAGAGCCGATCAAGTTCACTGAAGTGAAGGATAAAAGACTGTTAAAGGCTACACCGATGGAAAGGAAGAAATTGTTGTTCGGTGATAATTCATATAATGAATATGTCGCTGGTGTTGGACTAAGCTTGCAACGAGACTGCCGTGTTCGTGTCCGATATTATTGGGCTGGTTTGAAAGCTTTGCCCTACAGAATTTATAAGCCTTCTTCAATAATGAGGTAACAAACGTAAATGTATGCACTAAGCATAAGCCTAATTTTATATTGAGAGAATTTATATATTTCATTAATGAATGAATTTGAAGTTGTGTAGGTTTTCAGATCTTCACGTAAATATTTATCAAGCCTGTTCATGTTTGTACATTTTACACATTTATTTTGTTTAGTAAATATTTTGTTTAGACTAATTATTTTCAGTTTTAGTTAGTGGAGTTAACTGTGATGTTCATTATTGGATTTTGAAAACAAATTGTTTAACTTCACAGATCAAAATCACGATTTCGGCTCGCTTGCATTTGTTTTGTTTCTCTTATCTCTGCTTATTAGTGAGTGTGTTGAATTTGCCGGTTTCGTTTCGAGTTACCTGTGCTAGGCTGAGTGGGTTCAGACTTAACCTACCGCATATTTACTTACCAGAAATGAAGAAAATTCATTCAGTTCTCTACATAAAATTCTCTTAGGCATTTTAATAGCAACGGGTACGATGAAACAGAATTAGTAAATCATGCAACCAAACCGCAACGAAAAGGAAGACAGTTCAAAACAGTCAAAACAACATTGTAAGCTTATTCTAAGTTAGCGTGCACCAGTTTCCAAATCACAAACTGCCACAATTCTTACACAAAAACTGCTTTAAAATGACTTACATAACCGGCACCATCAATTTGCAGAGTTTGTTTTGCCGCCGTGATTTTCTCAGTTTGCCGTGCCGTGAGTTCATTTTGTTTACTGTGTTAAGCAGCGAGTTTACTTTGTTTCTGTTTTTGCCTTGAGTTGATTTTCTTGCTCTGATGGTTTTGTAGTAATAAAAACAAGGTCAAGGTTCTTTTTACATTGAATAACTCATAGAGGTCCTAGAGGTGTATTACGAATTATGCACTTGTCAATGTTAAGCCCCAGTTTGGGGGGGGGGGGGGGGGGGGGGGGGGGGCTACCCACGGGAATTTGACATCATGAAGCTCTCCCAGGGTAGGGATTTTGACATCTAAAATGGTCTGCTGGGTTAGAAATTTAAGTGGATATATGGCAAATTTGACATTCACTAGGTGCCCAGGGGTGGGGAATTTGACTTTGGCTTCCAGAAAATGTCAAAATCCCCTGGGTCTGCCCCCCCCCCCCCCCCACCCTGGGGCTTAACATTGACAGGTGCATTAGTGTACAGTAAACGTTGTAAAAAGTTTGACTAAGATTTGTTTTGCACCTACGTGCATACGTGAGGAACCCAATAAAGTGCACTCGTCAATTTCAAGTTTAGAACCTGTCACTAAAAGCAGGAAAATTTATACGGGTTAACCACGAAATATATTGACGTCGCTTTCGTCAACAAAATCATGAGAGGTTTTTTGTACCTATATGGGCCACCGTATAAGCTAAGAAATATAGTGTGGTTTCTTATTTGGTAACACTGTAATTTACTCGAGCAAAAAAAAGATAAATGCATGGGAGCTCCGCTTTTAGGCCTGCCTAAATGTATATTATATTGTATATGTCGGTGGTGTTGGACTAAGCTTGCAACGAAGCTGCCGTGTTAGTCTCCGATATTATTGGGCTGGTTTGAAAGCTTTGCCCTGCAGAATTTACAAGCCTTCTTCAATAATGAGGTAACAAACGTAAATGTGTGCACTAGGCATAAGCCTAATTTTATATTGAGAGAATTATATTTCATTTATGAATGAATTTGAAGTTGTGTCGGCTTTCAGATCTTCCCGTAAAAAATTTATCAAGCCTGTTCGTGTTTGTACATTTTATACAGACACATTTGCTTAGTAAATATTTCGTTTAGACTAATTATTTTCTGTTTTAGTTAGTGGAGTTAACTGTGATGTTCATTATTGGATCTTGAAAACAAATTATTTAGCTTCACGGATCAAAATCACGATTTCGGCTCGCTTGCATTTGTTTTGTTTCTCTTATCACTGCGTATTAGTGAGTGTGTTGAATTCGCCGGTTTCGTTGCGAGTTACCTGTGCTAGGCTGAGTGGGTTCAGACTTAACCTACCGCATATCAGTTACTTACCAGAAATGAAGAAAATTCATTCAGTTCTCTACATAAAATTCTCTTACGTATTTAGCAACGCGTACGATAAAACAGAATTAGTAAATCATGCAACCAAACCGCAATGAAAAGAAGACGGTTCAAAACAGTCAAAACAACATTGTAAGCTTATTCTAAGTTAGCGTGCACCACTTTCAAAATTACAAACTGCAACAATTCTTACACAAAAACTGCTTTAAAATGACTTTCATAACCGGAACAATCAATTTGAGTTTGTTTTGCCGCCGTGATTTTCTCAGTTTGCCGTGGCGTGAGTTCATTTAGTTTACTGTGTCTAGCAGTGAGTTCACTTTTTTTTTGTACGTACTTTGTTTTTGCCTTGAGTTGATTTGCTTGCCCTGACAGTTTTGTAGTAATCAAAACAAGGTCAAGGCTCTTTTTACATTGAATAACTCATAGATGTCCTGGAGGTGTATTACGAATTAGTGTGCAGTCTAAACGTTGTAAAAAGTTTTACTAAGATTTGTTTTGCGCCTACGTGTGTACGTGAGGAACCCAATAAAGTGCACTCGTCAATTTCAGACGGGTTAACCCCGAAATACATTGACGTCGCTTTCGTCAACGAAATCATGAGAGGTTTTTAAGATATTAAGTTTAACCATGAGCGATTAAAATTTATTTTGTACCTATATTGGCTACCGTATAAGCTTAGAAATATAGTGTGGCTTCTTATTTGGAAACATTGTAATTAACTCGAGCAAAAAAATTAATAAACGGGAGCTCCGCTTTTAGGCCTGCCTAAATGTATATATTAGGAATGACCCATGTATCTTCAAAAGCCGGCTTTAGTTTTCGCCGCTGATGGCGGCACCCCGGCGTTTTTGTAACGTTTTCAAATTTTTTAACTCTGACGGTGATTAATGGGAAAGTAAAGGCCCATTCCAAACGCCGCTCCACTCATGTGCCGAACCTAACTGGTGAATAATGTACGGCAGAAGAGCGGCGTTTGAATCAGTTTGGTCCGGCAGTTTTAATTAGGTTCGGCAAACAACGTTAAGTTCGGCAGGGTCTGCCGCACTATGCGGCATTGGAGCGGCGGCTGATTCATACGGCGTTCTTCTCATGTGCTGAACCTAATGCATGAATTACTGTAATGTATTTTCGATATAACAGCGCTCATGATTGGTCTAAAGTGGAATGGCGTGACTAGGTCTGACCAGTCGTGTATGAAGCACGACGGCATAAAATTCCGGGGAAATTAATTCGCTCACCGGGCTCGCATTTTGTTTATCTTTTAATATGTTTCAGCTCAAGAAAAGCGGAACTTCATGGGAAAATTGTTTTGGTGGTAATTCCTTTTTGCTGTTTCCCCAATTTGTGAGATCAGATTTGTAGATTAGCATTTACAAACTAATTCTCGAGAGAAAACCAGTTTAAATAAAATAAATCTCGCGGAATGAATTTGCTTTTCCGGAAATATTATTATTATAGCAAAACTTGCGTAATAATTTGCTGATTTCGACTGCAAAAACCTTTTATCATCCTCAACGCAGACGTTCAGTCAACATTATTATTGTTAACGACTTGTTTCCGCGAATTAAGTTCGACACAAATACGCCGTTTGAATCAGCTGTCGCTCCAAAGTCTCTCCAAGGTCGAACCTTACTGAGTTAGGTTCGGCACATGAGTGGAGCGGCGTTTGGAACGGGCCTAATTTCTTCCAACTTTGCTCGTTCCACTATTTTTTTAAAATAATTATCGTACAAAACAAACACGAAAAGAAACAGAAACAGAATACATTAAATTACATAAAAGCTAACTAAAAAACAGTCATAACAATGAATTTTATTCCAAGAAGTCTAACGTTAGCAAGTCAATAATATCACCACCCTTTAAAAAACTTAGCAAAACACACTTTATTTCCTATTACTTGTACAATTTTCTCAATGAGATATTTAACATTAAGCTTTGCATTGCCTAATGTCGAAAAACAAACTGTGTTTTCCTAAATCTCACAATGGGAAAGGTTCCGTTCTAGCAGCACCTCTTCAGGAATTCGATTCCACGCAATTTTAATTTATTACAACTTGTTGAATACCTTACTAAATTATACGTCCACGTATTATTTTAAGAACAAAAATTAACGGTTTCTTTGTTAAAGAGCTCTATCTAAAAATAAGAAATAGATTTATAAACTATCAGATGTCGAAAATCCCTTTGTTTCTAATTTAAATCTTTTGCAATTGCAGGAAGATATCATCTCAGCAGTCTTCCATCACTGCATTTCTGATTATTAAACTATGGTGGTATAATAAAATCAATTATTTTGTATTTAACTTATAGACACGGAATGAGTGGTCCTCTTAGTTCTGACAAAACATAGTCAATTGTTTGCATGTCACTCGCGCTAGTAAAAAATCTATTCTGCAACATTGTGTTCCTTATTAAGTAAAATATTCCTTTCTATATATTGGAGAAAAGGTTAATTATGTATTGGTTTCCGGCATTTTTCAGTATTTTTGTTTGAGGGGAGTTGGATGTAGTTTAACTATTAGGGCATAAGGATAGAACAAAGAAAACGTAGGACAAAACTTGTACCGTTAACAAATTAATCGTGACCGCGCAAAAATGGTCACGTGGCAGGCCAAGTCCAGAAAATGGAGT
Organism: Meandrina meandrites; assembly: GCA_963693305.1. Classification (NCBI taxonomy): domain Eukaryota; kingdom Metazoa; phylum Cnidaria; class Anthozoa; order Scleractinia; family Meandrinidae; genus Meandrina; species Meandrina meandrites. The sequence continues at coordinate 32,577,430 of OY855906.1, forward strand.
TTGGGAAGACTCCGAAGTGAAGTATCTTCTCCTTTGCTTGGCCTTTCGAAGTAATTTTGAATTTTTCTGCTGTAATAAAGTATAACAGAACTGCAGTCGTGGATTCTAGCAATGTTTTGTCCGTTACTGTTGAATGTGTAAAAAAAAGTTGAAAAAGGCCAAGCATGGATGAAAGTTCTTCCTCACTAGTGAATTTTGATATCACCTGCAGCCAATTGTTCTAGACCTAAATTGTTACATCTCCTTTATGCCTGTGAAGGTTTGTTACCATTTGTCACAACGAAATTATTTTCTTTAATCTAAAAGAGTTCTTGTGATATCTAAGTGCTATTAAACATTTTAAATCTCAATGAGTAAACAGAGCAACACTATAGGTTGCAGCAGTGAAAGCTTGTTCATTCCCATTTATTCATTCTCCGTCATCTTGTCAAAATTGACATATTCCTTGTCAACGTAGACTTCTAAGTTCACATATGTCTGCAGATCAAAAGAAACAAACCATAATAAACCTCCAAACCTTTGAAACTTTGCGTTGGTCTAACGATTAAGGGTGTCAATCCAAGAAACAATTACATAAATTTCTCTTTCAGGTCAACCTGCTGTACACACGAAGGTCTTTTAGCAAATTACTGCCTCCGGCCCATCCCTCTTTTCATTTAAAACATACTTTATCGAGATTTAGGAAGCACTTTCAATCATTGCACAATCCCTGAATTAATTAATTACTACATGTATTTAAGCAGTATTGTTATATCTATCATCTTATGATCATGTAATGTTTTTAGAGAGTGACGAATTTGTACACCACATCAAGACGAATCAGCTATCATGAAAGATAGGTTTGTTAATTAGTCCTCTTGGTGTCCTGTGGCACATAAAGCCTTACTATACAGAAAAGGTCGAAAAAAATTATATGTGTTGCACGGATAAGGCTTGCTTACAAGAAGAAGTAAATGTAATAGCAAAGATGTACAGACGCGTGGAAGACAGCCACATAATTTGGTCCATAGGGTGCATTGTTTGCTGTCATATAAGCTAAAGCAGACTTGTTGATTATCCAGAAGTCTTCTGACTGCAGAGCAAAGCACCTGGAATGTTGGCCTCTTGTGGGGCTGCTCTTCCCAGCACTCGCTCATTATGGAATACCTGGAAAATATTCATACAGTGCATCTTGGCTAAATTTGCTTTTCAGTGCCGTTAAAATAACGATCTCCCTGAAAAAGAACATTGTCCTATTTTAAGTTTGAATTCGGGAAGCGACTGAAACAATTTCAGATGGATGTGGAAACGCAAGACTTTTGCTCTGATTCTGATTTTGTAGAACAGGGCCGTAAGCCTAAACCAGGATTAAAGGTTGATCGAGGGTTCAATTTCTCTTGTATAAAAGTGTTTTTGTATTGCTCATGTTTTGTGGAGTTTGAGATTAGTCGGCGTCAAACAGGAAACGTCACTGAAAAGTTAAAAACTAAAATGAAAACTCACTCTAATTCTTGGAAAGCTTAATCGTGCTTTAAAACAACCCAGCCCGGCAATCGACAAAAAGCAGGAAACCATTTTAGACATGCATGGAATAGCTAAGAATGGTGCCATTTGCATAGAACAAATTAAAACCTGTCAAAACTCGAAAACGCTAAGGTCACAATTTAGAATTAACCTTTCCCTTGATGTTTCTGTACATGGTGACGTATAACAATTTGGAAACTATGACACTGAGATGCAATGCTAAATACTTACAGTGCTTCAGAGATGTGTCTTGGCCTTGGCATTCGGTACCCTGTCTGCAACAGTTCAGCAACTTTTCGAGATTTCACTCCAGGATAAGGCGATTCACCTATAAACATTAGAAAATACATATTTTTGTGATATTCATTTTATTTTAGGTAGATGCTATGCAGGAAAAGAGTGGCTTAGATAAGATGCTATGCATAAAGCGGTAAAGAGCTTAGGCTCATTTCTGTTAACATGACATACACAGCAGCAGTTTTATCTGTACATTTTTTTTGTCTAAGCTAAGTGCTTTGCATTACGTATAGAGTTTAACCAGAAACTCATAAGGGATTGAAAAGTGTAACGCGCGTTCACAGCGTTTGAATACTCAGTTTTGCCAAGTACCATATTAAAAACATGATGAGTTTGTACGCAAATGCTTTATTCATGTAACGACACTCGCAACATAATTTTTGGTTGTATGGTAAGTTACTTGAATTCCGACCTCGACACCGTAAATTTCTTACAGAAATAAAAGACATTCATTAAAAGTGTATCCAAGTGAAGTTCTCCAAACTGCTGAATGACAATGAAACAGAAGCTGAATTCAACCAAATTTAACTTTATTCAACCAATCTTGTTCAGATATTTGACAATGAAACAGAAGAATTTAACCAAATTTAACTTTATTCAACCAAGCGTATTCAAAAATAAGATTACGCCATGTAGGGTGAGCTGGTGCGCGCTGTGAATTTAATCGTGATTTTCCAAAATGGTACTTAATAGAAACGAATGTGCAAACGCTTTGCACAATACGAATCATAGGGATTTATAGGTTTCTATTCAAGGCAATTCAAATTTCCTTATCATATAAGCCCACCCCAGACCCTAAAGAAGTTAGGCAAATCCCGGGCCTGAAATGGAACTTCGGATTATTCATTAATCTCGGTGCGTACGAGAATGTGAGAACCAATAAGAGCAGCAATCTTAGTTTTTCAGTGGAGTGGCCCGAAGGTAGCTAGTGCTTGTTTTCATCCATGTCCAATACACCCAAACTGAGTCGATTCGTCACGGGTACGTGACGATTCGACTCGATTCGCGCGGAGTCAAACTGCATCACCGGAAGTCAAGCCAATAGACTCACGTTGGGTGTATTGGACAACCCTTGGCGGGCCAGGCTATTTTAAAACATGTATTTACGTTTAATTATAAATGAAATTACCAAAGCACTGTTTACGTTTCAAAAGAAGGCTTCCTCCAAACATTTTACATACCGATAGTAAACACCTCCCACATAACAATCCCGTAAGACCATCTGCAAAAGGCAAATATTGAGACTTCATTTAAAGTCATTTTGTCAGGGTGCAGCTATTACTAAAAGTATTTTCACAGTTTGTAAAATGCAGTCCTCTGATCCTTATTAGCCTAATGTTATTGACATTTGAGATACCTTAGGAAACTGACCATCATTAAAACATGTTACAGTTTTTTTTATTTTACCTAATTACTTTACAATTAGCGTTAGCTTACGAAGAGAACTTCTCCGAGCAAAGATTATTACGGGTTAGTAAAATTAAACAATCCCTTAGCCTTTGGGTAACGCACAGGGCAAAATTCATGGAGTACAAATACTCCTAGTCACTTTATGCTACTGAAACCGGAATAATCTCTGGCCTGATGGGCCATGCACTAGGCTCGAATGCAGACGCTACCAAGACGCATAACCAACAAGTTACTTGTAGTCGTCTTTAATGGCGGATCGAACTCTTGGATAATAAAATTAATATTTTAGAGCATAATGGCGCCGTCTAAAATGTGTGTACAGGAAATTGACAGTTACAAGATTTAAAAATAAGGGTTTAATAAAATTGAGCAAACTTACACGTCACTCATAGTACTAGATTTACCATAGAAAAGAGATTCTGGTGGCATCCACTTAACTGGAAGACGAGCCTTGAAATCACAAAAAAATTAAACAAAATGAATAATAAATGAACGAACGAACGAACGAGTACGAACGAACAAACAGCACATAAACGGATCAGACTGAGCAAGCGAAAGAACAAACTAGCCAAGAAAGAATTAAAGAAAGGAAAAACAAACGAACGAACCAAAGGACGAAGAATGGAAAGAACGAATTAACGAACGAGCGAATGTATGAATGACCGACCGACCGACTGAATGAATGAATGAATAAATAAATAAATGCATGCATAGATGAAGAACATTAACAGTAACAGTATATCTTGATTGTGCCTTACTCTCCAAAGGGAGGTATTGGTCTAGTTACAATCGCTGAAAGTTAACTGAATGATACCGTAAAATTCCGGTTATAAGCCCCCGCCCCCCCCCCCGCCTATAAGCTCTCCCGGTTATAGGCCCATCTACCTGGGAGTAATAAAATACATCCGGTTATAAGCCCCCCCCCCCCCGGATATAAGCCCCTCCCCCCCTTCTGCTGGATGACAGTACTGAACAGGGCTAAATGTTGCTTTATTATGACTTTGTAACTTAAAAACGTATTTCGATCAACACTGCCGTGGCTTGTTTCGAAACGTTTTCTTTATTCCGCTTATAAGCTCCCCCGGATATAAGCCCCTCCGCTTGTAAGCCCAGCCAAAACCTCTTACGAAGTTGTATAAGCCCAGGGCTTATAACCGGAATTTTACGGTATTCCATTTAGTTTGATGTTTGGTTTTAGTTCAATAGACGAAATCACCTGAGTTCTTCTTGTGTAAACATCTCCCTGCAGACCACGTGCCAATCCAAAGTCGGAAATTTTACACACTTTGTTCTCACCTACCAATACATTGCGAGCGGCTAAATCACGATGGACAATCTGAAATAAGACGGATGAACAAGCTTAATCCCTCCTGCTCAATTTATTGTCAACATTACATCTTAATCTGACGTAATGATCCTCGCAGTGTGAAAGTAATTTAAGCAATTGCATTTTTCAGCCTGAAAAGTTATTTTTAAGGCTACAGCGGGATTTGAACCCATGACCACCGCGATATCGGTACGATACTTCAACTAAGCTATGAGGCCTTGATATACGTTGGAAGCAGGTCAATTGAAGGTTCTAAATTCCCGTAAATGAAGTGGATGACGTAATGAATAAATAAAAGACATATATCAACTGCGGATAAATGATAATATGAATGAAATGATCTTTGCATTGTGTAAGCAATTGGAAAAATTTCAATTTTTAGCCTGAAAAATGATAAAAAATGCAATATGTTATACTAACGATAAAAGTGATCGCGTCTGTCTGACTTTCCTGATCAGCGGTTTACCTTCATTGCTGCTAGATAGCTCATACCATCAGCAATCATCCAAGCAAAAGATAACAGATCCTTTTCACTGAGTCTGGAGTTTGGTCTTTTTTCTCCTGTGTTGTAATTGTCCTCGATTTCTTTGCTCTTCCGCAGGTGTCCCAACAAATCACCATATGGTAAATACTCCAAAACAATCAGCAATGGCTCTGGAATTTTAAAATGAATTCAAAATTTACCGAGCCAACCTGAAGTTGTACTCTAAAATACTCAATTCATTGACACATTATGTCGGATGAGTATTGATCAAGATTCTTTAATTTTATTTCTTGGACTCAGTCCAACATTGAAATCTTGTTCGATGATCATAGTTGTTGTTTTAACAAAAAAAAAATAAAAAAAATGAACTGTTCAAAAAAATAAACTGTTCAATAAATACGCATGAACTGGCTGGTAGGTGTAAAAAAGTCCTAGACCTTCTAGGTAAGCCCGGTTAAATTTGTAATTACACCTCACCATTACCATTGGTTATGAGCACTATAAACAAATTTAATTTATTCATCTTCCAAAAACAGTAATTAACAATAATCTTTTAAACAAAACCCCTAATTAAAAAACAACAACATCAAAAGCAATAACGGCTGCATTTTCGTTTCCAACGTTAAAATGTGTAAAATCAAAACGAACAACAACAAAAATGAAAAGCATAACGAAAATAAATAGAAAAAAATAAAAATGTCTATTACCTTTTTCAGCACAACAACCAATGAGTTTAACAACATGAGGATGCGGTTTCAAAGATTTCATGACCTCTAGTTCACTGAGCATGTCTTGCACGTCCTTCTTTGAGGCATTATCTACATCATATAAAAAATAGGGTTTATCGGCAAGCGTGAAAAATCCTTGACGTTGGTCAGATTCATAAGACGAACGGTCAGAATGGGTCAATGGGTCTCTTACTAATCTACTACATACTTTAAAATAATGCCGAAAAAAACAAAACAAAAGAAGGAAAACATAGTTTTTTCAGTAATGCCTTTAAAGAAGAAGTGATTTTTGAATGAGCTAAAAGTGCCCTTAATAGGCCATTTCCGAGTTACCGTTTGCCTCACTTTTTGTCTTCATGCGAAACCATGCATATAAAAATGTATTTCACCTGCATGGCCAGTTTCATGCAAATCACAGCCATTTTCATTTGAATTGTTCCGCACGAGGACTCGCTTTGAAACTGAGACAAAAGGCAACTCGGAAATGGATTGTTATCAGCAGGAAATGTATTAGATGTAGATATTAGAGACTGTAATTGATATCGCCATTACCTGAGATTCGAAAACGTCTTTTATTACAAAAACAATTCATTAATTGAAAAGAAAATACGAAAAGTATTGGTGGTTTTCACTGTCACGCAATAAAAAAATAAAATCGAAAACATTCAACGACAGAAGTTATGGATTTCAGATATTATAGAAGATAAACAGATAAACCATTTGTCCAAATCTCAGGTCTGTGCGGCGCACCATTTGCGAGTTATTTGCCAAAACTTTCCACGCAAATTTATAAAGCTCAGTATGGAGACGCCATATTTGTGTCCTTCCGAGGGGCACAAACATGGCCGCCGTGATGTCAGAGAAAACATCTGGAACTTAATTTTGCTGTTAATAGCGACTGCTTTTGGCTCATGATCTATTATACCTTTTACATAAACAGCACTTAGTACATTGGGAACGTTCAATCTGCTTATCTTTGAGGTTTGCCTCACGATTGGTCATTTTATCTTGGGGTACTTGGAAAACCTACCTATTTGCCTCGGTAACTTTCATGGGCGATTCTTTTGTTCTTTTTCACACCGCCATAAATTTTCCTTGATTTTGCTGAGATAATTTTTAGTCTTTTTTTTTTCATAAGCGGGAAATAAAAATGGCGAACAGGCTATGAAAATGACAAAACACCCGGGAAAACAAAATTACAAAGCACGCGGAAAAACAAAATGATAGAGCACATATTATTTATGATATTTACCAAAAAAATGTCCTCTCTATTTGTGAGTTTCCCGAGGTAAAGAGCCCTTTTACCATGTTAAAAGGACGATGTGTAACCGCAACTATATAAATTTGACACACTACACTATTAACCTATTCCGTACTTGAAACCCTACACCGCTACACAGATCAAGCAATTTGTTCCAGTCAAATTTTGTTAATTACATTTTATGCAGTTATGAAAAAACTTTCCGTAAAGATTCTCAAAATCCCGCTGCGGCTCTTTCTTGAAATTCCTGCTTCCCGCTCCTGTTTGCAGCTCCCATCCCGGCCGAATATCACCACATCTTCTTATCTGGGTTACTTAGCGTGAGGTCTGTCTTTGACCTTGTTAAAGGGCAACTCTTGGGAAATTTACCCCGATTTTTTTATTTTTTTTTTAAGTTGTTTATAGCACACAGGAATCTTTAGAAGGTAAAATTTTAAAGATATCGGCCAAAATGAATTTACTACGAATTCTCTTTTACGCCAATTTGGCGGCCATTTTGAAAACGTTCGGATTTTGGTACATCACGTGATGCTACGTCACAGGTGTGGAAGGCAGATTTGCTTTTGCATGCTTCTGATAAGAGGAAAACACGCCAAGCGTCTCTTCATAAATGAGAATGACAAGGAGAGAGACCCTATGCTGTTCAATGATGTCCAAGATAAAAAAGGTAGCGCTTCAGTGCTTAAATATGAAAGGAAATAAACTTAAAAAGAGTAAATCATGTGTCGTGAAACGAAACAAATCCGTCAGATTGATCGGCCTTCTAAGGTCAGCAAATGTACATAGCTTTATAATACGATGCATCCTCTCTTGCACCATATCGTGATAAAGATGCCTTTTGTCTGGAGTAGATAGTAAATTGAAAAGGGTCTGCGAGTGCTGACTCCCATAATTTGTCAGAAATCTCTTCATTTATGAGCAGGAATACTGAGCCTCTATATGTCCTACATGTAAGCGAAATCCACGCGTTCGGAAACAGACCGATATATTTTGATTCCGTTGTCGTGAAATTTGTCGCCACCCTCAGATTTCTTTATGGCGCTCGCCTGCAGGGCATGGTACAGTCGACTCCCTATAACTCGAACCCTTGCAAACTCGAACCAAAATCCAATTTCCCTTGGATATTTTCGTCATACATTTGCTGTAATTTTATCCTCGGTAACTCGAACCCTCGTTAACTCGAGCCAATTTTCGTTTCCCTCCAGGTCGTTTGCTATATAATTTTAACCTCGTTTTGTAGTTTCATCAGGCCTTTTCTACAAAACAAAGACCCCGTCGGAACCTTTAACTTCAATCGCAAGGGTTACTAACAGCATTGTTTTGCTAAACTTAATTAAATCGCGTCGCGTAGAATCCTACTGTCCTGAAACGATTACCTTTTAAGAAAGAGAAAAATATCTTAGATTGGTACTGGTGGAACGCGCGCCAGCAAATCGAAGACTTGGAACCTACTTATAGTTGTTTACGCATCCACAAATTAATCGCCAGGATTAAGTACCATCAAAGCCCATTCACTTCTAAAGTCAAAGTATTACGCTCCCACGAAGAAGAACAATAGGCGTTTTTGTTGGAGACTAAACTTTCCCACAGTACCAAACTCGTGTTTACAACGCACACTATTGTTACTGAGTATTACTATGATAGCGCGCACTCCACTCGTACCATTTTGATCTAAAGTAAAACAACACTCTACTACTCTACTCAACAGGAAATGTCTCCGTTGTCGACGTGCCTGTTCGGTGAGAGTAAACTGCTATTTTGCTAGAAGCAGAACTTCTTTAGGAAGGCAATTGCACTTTCTTTGGAAATGGGCACAAAACGATTCCTTAAAATTAATGGCAATGGAAGGAACGGCATCACGGAAAGTCTTAATCAGGTTTGCACGAAAGTGCCGGGAGGTTGCATGGGAAGCACTACTGCGCCATCCGATCCCACAGTTAGGCGGCCCAGGTGTTGTTATACAAGTGGATGAGTAAAAGTTTAATCACAAGTCAAAGGTAAGTATGCAGAAAGGCCGCATACCTTAGGATTGCATTTTACCTACAGCTCATATTTAACAACTAGACGGCGAGCTCGAGGTTGCTATCGAGAAGAAACCGAGAGCGAGTCGTCTAATTGTTTCAACATAACCCAGTGGCTGATCTATTAAACACACAATATCGCTAGAGTTGATGTTTTGAAGGATTTGTTGAAAATAATCAGCGGAAAACTGAGCGCGCACTCCGAGAGCCGTCTAACGATCGATAGACGGCACCTGTGTAGCCAATCAAACCGCGCGTTTGGCAAAAGACGGAAGCTGGGTGAAGCTAATGAAGAGTAGCCCGCGAACGGAGTTACGTCACTGTCGTCCACAGTCGCATTGTATTATTTTGCTCTGATGTCCGTGGGGACAAACGCAAAACGAGCGAGAACGAGTAGCGCGGGCGCCGGAAGATGAGCGACAACAGCTCGTCTTTTGGCAACCGCGCAGACAGCTGCCGCTCGTATCTCGCGCTCACTTGCTTTCGGCTTTGTACACATATACCAGCAAAAAAGACTGTTCGTAATCTAGTAGCTTATATGTTTATTATTGTAATCCAAAGCGGTCAATACTAGACTACAGGACAGAAAGGTTCAAACAAGACCCAAAACGCTCAATAATAAATGTGTCAACTTTTCCATGCTCATCAAAATAATCAATGAATCGTATAATATGTTAGGATTTTCTTTCCTAAATCCAGGTTTTTCTTTGCTTTCAAACAGTTTCGTGAAAAATTACATCGGAAATATATTAATTCCGTCTCCGTCCGTTAAAAGCCTGCATCTGCCAATAAACTATTTTTTTTCTAACTTTGTTCTGTTTTACACTTTTAGTGAAAATTGTACGTTTTTCTATCCTAAATTACCAAAGGGGACGTCGACCTCGAGGAGAAAGATGGGTTCTTGGCCTTTTTGATACACAGTACCAACCCGCTAGACCTTATTTGCAGCTTGTCAGAAGACGTAATGCTGCTACCCTTTTACCGATAATTCAACGAAAAGTGCAACCAGGCTCTGTGGTTCATACAGATGAATAGGCGGCTTACAGGCGGATGCAAAGGGCCTTGGGTTTCCATCACCGAACGGTGAATCACTCCATCAACTTCGTAGATCCAATCACCGGTGTTCATACCCAGCATGCAGAAAGCAACTGGTCTGTAGCAAAGGATAAGTTCAAGAAGATGAAAGGCAATACAAATCCTAACTTTGTGCAAGAATACCTGAAAGAATTTATGTGGAGACGATGGCATGGTGAGCCTCACCCCAATAGCTGCTTCGGTCGGCTGATCCAAGACATTGCAGAACAGTATCCACTGTAACTATAATTAAATGAAAACTAGCCACTAAATACATTTTTAAGTAAGAAAGCAGAAACGTAGAAGGCATTTTCTAGTTTTGAACTGACTGTTAAAATGATGTTTCTCCTCTTTTAAAGGGGCACTGTCACGAGCATATCCTCAAAAATTCAACAGCCCAAAAATATGTTTACACCATTGAAAACCTATTAACAGTGGTCAAGTTTTCTTATAACTACTATACCAGTGTACTGAAGCTAAATATAAAGTGATATCACTGCGATACCATCGGAAGCTTTAGATCTCAACTTGAAAAAGTCAGCCTGACTTTTTCAAGTTCTGTCCTTGTAGTTTGGAAAAATTGGTGAAAACTATTTACGGTCACCCTCTTCTTTAAACAATTTACTAGATATCCTTCCCTTTATGTTCTAGGAGCATTTCCTGCATGGTTGAAACTACTTAGTCGTAATTTTGGTGCCGTTTTACTGAAAAAGCCAGAAAATGTCCGTGACAGTGTCCCTTTAAGTTCCAACTTTTGTTAAATGATAAAGTTAAATATTTAGTGTTTCGGGTTATTTTGAGAATTAAATAAGGTTAAATAAGTTGCAAATGACAATGATAATTTGTAATAAGGTCTGTGCCATAATGGTAATGATTAATTGTAGTAAGTTGTGTGCAAGTTTACAGGAAAAATCTAATCAGTTAACTTTATGCCAACGGTGTAAAAGTGAAAATTTAAGATTGTATTCAATCGTTTATGTTTATGTAAAATCCCTATCCTCTCATATACCTGAAGCCTGAAAAGGGTACCCCTTTCGGGGTATAGGCCATTACAGGGAGTACCCCCCCCCCCCACCGGGCAAGTTAACACTGGAAAAGGAGTTAGTTGCCCGTGACATAGGCTCGATTTCCGCCGTCCTCTAGTGTTCGGTCGATGACTGCGGGCTCATTTTCCCGAAAAAGCAGCTGGAAATCGAGCCTACCCGTGACAACAACACGATTTTAATGTTAAAAACTGCTGACCAAACTTGGTCGCGCCTTACTCAACTGATAATCGTAGTATATACATTATAAGACAGTGGACCGATATACCACCGACAGTTGACCGATATCCCAGGACAACGTTAATTGAAAAAGCGCTAAATCTACCGACACTCGACCGATGTATCGGTCGACATATCGACCGATACTCGACCGATATGTTAGTCAACATATCGAACGTCATATCTCAATCGATATATCGGTCGAGTATCGGTCGATATGTCCGATACATATGTCGAGGGGTGCACAAAATACACATGATCCCTTTTGCTTGTACCTTTTGGTTGTACCATTTAAATTAAGTAAGAGCTACCTGAAAACGACAAGAAGACTACTTGATTTAGGTATAGTAAAGTGGTACCTTTTTCCGATAAAAGATACACCAAAGAGGTACCTTTTCGGTCTAATTGATGTATAAAAGGGTAAGCGGCTGGAGTTCCCCGTAACAACTTGTAGCCTATCCCAAAAATCTTAGATGGCGGCCAAAAAGAGGGTATGAGGGGCAAATATATAATTCGTTATTCAAAATGAAAGCTACCATTCTATTCTTGCTATCACACATTTAAGTGATGCTTAATAGTCAAAGATTATGATAAGAAAAGTTCCGATTTGTTCCCCTTAAGGGAACCATACAATGACAAAACAAGTGGATATTTGACAATGGCTTCTGTGTGCGCCTTTGCATTTCATTCAAGGAAAGCCGAGTTTTTATGCAATAAGGACAACTTAAAATATAAATTGAAATTATAGTGCTCTTTGGAAGCGAAGCTTTTAATCTAGAAAACGTCAATAAGTATAAACTTTATTACAAGTTGAACGAATCGCTTGCAGGACAGAACTTTGAATAGACTTCCATTTTTGCTTTAATGCATAGTAAAAAGCTTACATCTGTTTACCTTTCCTTTTAACTACAGTATGTTGCCCTATTTCCGGACACTTTTTTGCGCTAACCGTAATATCTAACCTCAAAACAGCACTTACGAGCTGAAACTTGCCCACAATGTAGCTTCCAGTGCTGGTAAGTAGGTCATGGAGTTTTATCTTCTAAAACTCTTTGACTTCTTTGTAATCACGGAGAGAATTGGTCAATTTCGGTGCCCTAATTCCGGACGATCGTTAGGAGCAAAATACTTCCTTTCTCTCGGAAATATCATTCCCGATCATGGCAAAATATAATTAATAAGGGCTAAATAAAGAATTATTCTTTTGAAAACATATCTTTCAGGCACTTGAGGAGATTACTCCCAAGAGTTAATAGCGCCATATGGTAGTATATGTACCACGCCATGATTTAACTAAAAGTCAAGAAAAAAGTCGGGAAAAAAGTCGAGAAAAAAGTGGAGAAAAAAGTCGGGAAAAATATAAATTGATTGGAAATTTTCCATGGCACTAACTGGGCTCCGTACGAGACTGGCCGCACAGCAAGGCAACGCTTCGGTGAAAATCGATCTCCGCAGCATCAAGAAGAACCTGCCGGGCTATCCAGTCGGACTATCCAGAACATTTCAATACAGATGGCCAATCTCTGCTAGATGTACAGGTTCGAGGGATCATGCTCTGCGACAGAAACAAACAACAAAACGCCAAGAAATGCGGCTTATCTTCAAACTAGGCAACAGTCTGCCACGCGAATGGAATTTAGACTTCTAATACATTTAGGTCGACACGCGATACACGACCGACAGTTGGCCGATATATCACCGACAGTTTACCGATATATGACCGACACCTGACCGATATACCACCGACATATGACCGATACTTGGTCGCAAACCGACAACGAAATATCGACCGACAGTCGGTCGCTACATCGGTCGACAGTCGGTCGACTCTCGACCGAGTATCCGTCATGAGTCGGTCGATATGTCGGTCGACTATCGACCGACCATCGATCGAGAGTCGACCGCGAGTCGACCGAGACTCGACCGACATATCGACCGACATATCGGCCGATGTGTCGACCGAGACTACCAACAGTAAACATGATCCAAGAAAAGTATGGACCAAAACACGAATTTCAAGAGGAGAGGAGGGGTTCAAACCAAAAATCCCTCCATGGGGAGAGTATGGATATGTTCTGGAACAATACAATATAATGCTATTCTGGGTGAGGACACACATACTTGCTATGATGGATTTACTGTACATACATAACTTTATTCAACTTTATTATTTTATCGTCTGGTTGACAAGGCTGGTTAGGCCTCTAGCCCCTGTGGGGGGGGGGGGGGGGGGGGGGTACTCCCTATAATGGCCTATACTGGGAGGCTCCGCCCGAAAGCGGTACCTTTTTCAGGCTTCAGGTATATAAAACGGTAGGGATGTCACAAGTTTAGGTATATGAAAGTGTAGGAAAATCTTCGTTCGGGTATTAAAAAGGGCCTTGAATTAAACCAGATCAAGAAGACGCAACTTATGACTGGTTCATTTTAATTTATTACGCGCTACGTGGAAAAAATGACAAGAATACCTGTTTTAACAATTTATTCATAAGGCGGGCCAGTACAGCACAGTATATGAAAGGGGTCCCTTTTTCCAATAAAAGGTATACGAAAGGGGTGCCTTTTCTGAAAAAGTGGTATATAAAAGGTGAGGGGTTGGACCTCGGGGCAGAGCCTCCCCGTATAAAACTTTTTGAGTACCCCCCGGGCCTCTGGAGAGAAATAAATAAAAAAAAGGAAATTGATTATAAATCATTATATAAAATTATGAGGGTAGCAGTCAATAGCTTACAGGCTCTAACAAACCTGTGGCCCTCCTAATCACAGTATAATAACAGGAGTAAAACACTAGGATAATACAATGATATAAAAATTTATATGAAATTCGTTATCTGTTAAAAACTATAAAAATATATTCCTTATTTTTACTTATTTTCACAGGACTTAATTTTCACGATTTTCAAAATATCGTGAAATTAAAGACCAGCCAAAATTTATTTTTAACATTTTTTATTATATTTTTCACAGGGAACCAAAACGCTATATTTACATTTTTAACATATTTGTTGGCCAAAGTGCGAAAATTAAGTCCCACAAAATGTGCCTGTTTCATTTTTTCAAGAAATTAAGTACTGACGAAAATACGTAACAATAAGGTATATTTAAAAGTACAAAAAGGTACAGCTAGCATAAAAATAGTAAAAAAACAGTTATCTATAAAAATATAAAATAGTATCTTAACTTTATCTAAGAAAAGGAGCAATGGATTGTTGTTCACTAAAAATTAAATTTCGATAACTGTTTTGAAAACTTGATTGTTTTGGCCTTAGTGCAAGTGGCAGGCTGTTCCATGATTAACAAGTTTGAACTGCAAACTTTAAGGGTTCTACCTCCCTAAGTTTGACTTTAATATGAAAGACGGCGAAACACAAAAACAGCAGAAGAACAGAAGTCCCAAACTATGCTGAATGAAACAAGTGGAAAAAAATTGAATTGACTGCAAATGTAAAGAATTTAAAGCAGACCTTATACAAAACTGAACGCAGTCTAGGGCCAATAAATATAGCACAATAAAGATATACTGAATGAAACAAGTGAAAAAAAAATGGAATTGACTGCAAATGTAAAGAATTTCAAGCAGACCTTATACAAAACTGAACCCAGTCTAGGGCCAATAAATATAGCACAATAAAGATCTACTGGCAAAAAGAAATCATTCAGGGAAAACAAGTTACCAAGCATTTATTATGCCGTGGCAACATCCACAAAAAAAAGTTAAGCCCAAAATTAATCCATCCTGGGCATTGCTAGGAAACCAAAAATTTCCTAACTGCACATAATTTTTCATGACCTTCACTGTTTTGGTTGACATCTTTCGTGCTTTTACTCACTACTTTCTTCTATTAATTCTTTATGTGTCCCAGTAATAATTCGTTTTAACTTCTCATAAACAAAATAAAAGGGCTTATAACCACAAGTTACCTAAATGATGTGTAGGCTAACTGGAGTGCTTTTTACGCTAACCAACGTGTTATTAAGAAAAATTAGCGTGACTTGCATCACTCGCAAGCCATGTGAAACATGTGAGCAAGAAATCTGTTATCCCAATATAAAAGCTAACTATTAAGCTATTATAGGTTAACCAGAATGCTATTTACATGATTTAGCTAAACAATGTGTTTTCACGTGCCTCGCAGGTCTACCTTGCATGGCTCAGTGACTCACACATTGTGCGTCCCTGTGCTCATCTCTCTGACAAAAATGTCTAAGTCTCTGCTATCTGTGTGTATTGTTTGGTTAGTATTTGTGTTGTGATTCAATTTAAACCTGGAACAATGTGGTATTTCTCTTTCTTCAGGCGTATGGTAATATACGGTTCCTGCAGTGTGGAATGTTTCAGTGAGAATACTCTTGAGGCCCTGCCAGGGTAAATTCGGACAAGCGACATGGGCCAAAAAGTAGCGACAGCGCTCAAACGAAATAGCGACAAACGACTGACGAAGCCAAATGTATGTCGCTAAATTTCCGACAGCGTTGTGTAGCCTTGACAAAACGCCGACACGAGACATTTTAAAATTCCGACAAGCGACCTGGGACACCCCCTTGGCAGGGCCTCACTCTTCCATCACAGGACGAAATCACATGTTTCCGTATTTCTGAAACATGACGGAAACATGCAACTCCATGTTTCCGTTACGTTTACCTCTTGCGGAAACGTGAAAATTCAAGTCTACGTGATTCCGTCACGTTTCCGGAACGGAAATGCCAAAAAGTGGTCCGGTTCCGCTGTAACCGCAGCAACGGAAACGTGAGTAAACGTCACGAAACCGCTAACGGAAACACAGGTTATCCGTCGTGTTTCCGGAGCGGTTTCACGTGTTTCTGTGACGTTTCCGTTTACGGATTCTTGGAATTTCGTCCTGTGCATACTCATGATGTATTTCAAAGAATCATCAGGGGTAGGTTTACTTATTTAAGAAATCAATGCAGTGGCAATAAGAAGCCAGCCAGCTGGACACAAACTTACAAGCCTTACTTGACTGAACACTGGTATCACTGACAATATTCTTTTAAGTAAACATTCCTTTAAAACACTATCTGAATCATGTGACATGCCTACAAGGAACATGCTGATAAGGCTTCATATTTCCTGTTTGATTTTTTTAATATCACTTAAAAAATGACAGATGCTGTAGTTATTTTCGTCCTCCTCATTTGCCCATTGCCCTCCTGCATGTTCCACTTTATGAGCCACACTGCCACACTGGTTGCACACAAACGCCATTTCTCCTTCAAGTGTTCCTTTACATTGGTTAGGTTGTTCTTCCTGACTAAATGGCCTACCACACTGGGTACATTCAATAGGCTTCTCTACTGTGTGCACTCTTGCATGTCTCTTTAGCGTCCCTGCCCGATTGAAACACTTGCCACACTGTGTGCATTCAAAAGGCTTCTCTCCTGTGTGTGTTCTTTTATGTTGCTTGAGATGTCCTGCCTGACTAAAATACTTGCTACACTGGTTACATTTAAAAGGCTTCTCTCCTGAGTGTGTTCTTTCATGTTCCTTAAGATGTCCCGCCTGTCTAAAACATTTGCCGCACTAGTTACATTTAAAAGGCTTCTCTCCTGTATGTAACCTTTCATGTTTTCTCAGCGCTCCTGCCCTGGCGAAAAATTTGCCACACTGGGTGCATTCAAAAGGCTTTAATCCTGCGTGTGTTTTTTTATGTCGCTTAAGATATCCTGCCTGATTAAAACACTTGCCACACTGGTTACATACAAAGGGCTTCTCTCCAGTGTGTATTTCTTTATGTCGATTATAATTTCCAACCTGATTAAAACACTTGCCGCATTGGTTACATTTAAAAGGATCATCTATTGTGTGTGTTTTTTTATGTCGCTTAAGATATCCTGCCTCATTAAAACACTTGCCACACTGGTTGCATTCAAATTGTTTCTCTCCTGTGTGCAATCTTGCACGCCTCTTAAGAGTTCCTGCATGATTGAAACACTTGCTGTTTTGACTTCTTTCAAATGGCTTCTCACCTGTGTGCTTTCTTTTAATATGTCTCCTTAAACTTCCTGCTGAACTAAAACACTTGCCGCACCAGTTGCATTCAAAAGGCTTCTCTCCTGTGTGTGTTCTTTTATGTAACTTTAAATTTCCTGACATACTAAAACGCTTGCCGCACTGGTTACATTCAAAAGGCTTCTCACCTGTGTGAGTTTTTTTGTGCTGCTTAAGATATTCTACATGACTAAAACACTTGCCACACTGGGAACATTCAAAAGGCTTCTCTCCCGTGTGAGTCATCTTATGTTTCTTAAGATTTGCTGTATGACTAAATCTTTTGCCGCACTTATTGCACACAAAAGGCCTTTCTCCTGTATGCGTTCTTTTATGTTCCTTAAGAGTGTTTGCCCGTTTAAAACATTTGCCACATTGGTTGCATTCAAAAGGCCTCTCTTCTCTATGCGCAGTTTGATGGCCCTTAAGTATTTTTGCATGACTGAAACACTTGCCACACTGTTCACACACAAAAGGTCTCTCTCCTGTATGAGTTCTTTTATGATCAGTTAGAGTTTCTTCCTTATTGAAAAGTTTGCCACACTGGTCACATTCCAAACGTTTATGTCCAGTATGTGTTCTTTTATGTTGCAATAAATTCCTTTCATCACTAAAACATTTGCCACTCTCTTTACCTTCAAAGGGCATTTCCGGTCTCTTGTTTTAAAAGGTGGTGGGTGTTTCCACTTGGTTTACCTTAAAAAGTAATTAGTAATAGTTGTAGATTTTGTCACCTACATTGTCTGATTAAATGTATTTACAAGCTTCACAACTTACTTGCAAAAGTTTGCCAATAAAGTAAATGTTTTAGCAGTATGTTCTTGCTTTCTTAATAATGATGATGATGATGATGATGATGATGACGAATGATGATGATGATGATGATGACAACAACAATAATAATAACACAGTATTGAAGAGCATAGTTATTCATTGTAATTGTGAAATGATATCATTCAATATACTGCATTCCATGGAATAAGCTGGAAGTGATTATCTTTTTTGTTCCAGAAGACAGAAGATAGGGGTTTTTATTCAAAGGGATCTGTAAATTAGTTGAAATATTGATTGCTGGAAGTCATACCCTCGCAGGAGGGGTACTTGGGAATTCAAGTGATGGGGATGATCAAAGGATTTTTTGGGGTTTGAAATTTTTTGATTTGGGGACTTTTGGGTTAGGAAAGTTTGGCAAGTATTTTTTTTTTGGTGGCTTAATTTCAGCAGGGACTTTTAGGGGAAGTTAAAGATTTTTGGTAGTACCTTGGCTGCATAGTTCTGCAAATAGAGCTAGAGTTAGAGTTGTCATTCTTATTGTTATTCTTGAAACAGAAATGTTCTTTGTTGTTGTTACAGTGAAATGAACTCAACCGGGGCCACCCAAGGTTTTTTAGCCAATCAGAAGACAAGCTCAGAACAAAAGAATTGGAGTTTGTCCATCAGCAGTTGAATTTGCCCCTTGCAGTGATTGGTCCGCTGATAAAGGAAGTCCAATTCTTTTGTCCTGAACTTATCTTTTGATTGGCTAAAAAACGCCCTTTGGCCCCGGTTGAGTTCGTTTCTCTGTAAAATGACTACCAGATGAGGGAACTATCAAAAGATAAATTCAGATGATATGATGAATAAACAAACACAAACACTCTTTGTGTTCGCTGCTTCACGACTCGGTAAATATCCATCACTATTCATCTCCACTTCAGTGAATAACTGTTAACTATTGATTATTATCAATTATCAGTTTATCGATTGACTATGCCTGAGAGAGAGAGGAGGGCTGGTACAAATTTTATGGAGGAAGGGGGGGGGGGGGGGGGGGGCATGTTCAAATTCCCCTTTCCCTTGCCCAGTTGTGAAGCAAATTTTTTTCGCTTACGTGAACTTTTATTATAAGTTGTTATCGGATTCTCATGCAAGTTACTAGTTTCAAACGTGTATGCGACGGTGTCTGACAAATGCAGACAGTGATGCAGACTGCAGACTGACACTCCCGTTAGCCTGAAATTATAGCGCTTTGGTTAGCTGCCTAAATAGCGTTCTGATTAGCCTGTTTTCGGTTAGATCTCAATAATGGCACTGGCAACACAACGTATATATACCAAAAAGGTGCTAGTCTGCAGTCTGCATTTTTTTCTGCATTCGTGCATACGAAGCCTGAGCGCGCTCGAAGACGAAGCCTGACGAAGGATAATCGAAAATGGCAGCCAATATTTAATTTAGCAAATGTCAGCTGCATGGTATTAATTTTAAACTGGGCAGAAAGGAGAACACTATATTAGTACCCCAAAGGAGACCTTTTCAAGTTAAGACCTACCTTTACTGAAGCAAAACAGTCGATCAAACTTCAAATGCCCATATACTTCATGGTAACACAACATGGCCGCCAACAATGAAAACATATAGTCACCCAACCACAAAATGAATGCTAACCGCAAGCAAATTGCAGTAAATAAATGTTAACTGCAAGCAAACTACAGCAACTGCAATTTGCTTGCGGTTAGCATTCATTTTGTGGTTGGGTGACTATATGTTTTCATTGTTGGCGGCCATGTGCCCATCGACGCCTGAAAGCTGCATCGAAAACAGGTCAAAACACTAGTCCCCAGTCTGATCGCGACCGCGACATATCTAAGAGAAATATTTCCCTAACTATCAAGGACTGGACTTGCTGCTCAAGAACAGAAGATCAAGAACTAAAGATTGATAAAATGATGGCAAGGCATAAACAAGACTTGGGTCTATTTTTGTCGACTCCCCTTTCGGTGGACTTAGTATGGGTAGCTCTCTATTCACAGGGTTTTATCAATTTTAGATGTGGACTTGCAGGTTCACAAGTGGACGATGGACACAAACTGATTGATTGCCAATGTTAGCCTGAATTTCAGACGGCTATGCCAATGTATGAGATAAAATTAAACCCCGGCCTCCCGCACTTATAACAGCCGTATCGAAAACGATGGGGTTGGTACATTTCGCTGACCCCCAGTCCATGGACCACCACGTTGGACTACCAAAATGGACTACCTTTATGGACCACAATCCACCATCTTGTTTTCATTTTGTGTTTATTAGCGCTGCTCAGAAGTGAAATGAAGTGTTGACAGGCCAAACATGACTCATGACTCATAAGCTCATGGCCACGGCGTGACAACTGACCTCTCGTTATATAGTTTCGCTCTCACTAGTATATCTCTTTAAGATTTTCCATTTTTATATGATTTTTAGGTTAGGCAACGCCGGGTGCCGTGACATTGTTACAAAAGGTAGAATTTTCTTTCGCACTTGGTCACGCCACAAGCTCATGATTCGTGTTTTGCCGGTAAAGGTCAACACTTAATTTCACTTCTGAGCAGCGCTAATAAACACAAAATGAAAACAAGATGGCGGATTGTGGGAATCGATCAAAACAAACAACCAAGGGGTGATATTTCTTTCTATTTTTTTTCAAGGTATTTTATTAGGTAGTCCATCTAGGTAGTCCATTTGACAGTCCATAAAGGTAGTCCATTTTGGTAATCCATCGTGGTGACCCATGGACTAGGGGTCAGCGAAATGTACCAACCTAAACTGAAAGACCGAAGTATGAGTTGAGGATGAGATGGAGTCTTCCTTTTCTAGTCTTTCTACAATCCTAGACAAAAGTCTTGGTCTTCCCCCACTGCACGGGAAGTGCTAAAAGGGGTTCTTCGGCGCGCTTTCGTTCCCCTTCTCCCCATGCTCCGCGCGCTTAAAAATAAAGAAGACACCTGCGGAGGAGAGAGCCCACTGCAAGTGTTGTCTGTCCCCTCCAGGGGGGAGTAGAAATACTCTTAGTCGCTTCATGCTACTGAAACCGAGATAAGTCCCGGCCTGATGGGCCACTAGGCTCGTATGCAGACTTTACCTACAAGATTCTATGCAAGCATTTTTCCTTACCTTGGTACCCAAGCCGGCCATAATTTATCTTTCTGGTAGATTTATGCATCACCATGCACTCGGAATAGTGCTTTAGGAGGTTTCATAATTTTGTGCTAGGGTATCACTTTCTGGAACTTCCGAAGAAAATCAAAGCTGCTTACGCCCATAAAGATTCTAAGAGAATAGTTAGAGCAATAGTCTTTGCAAACAGCTTGTAGCTTTATTGATGTGAGATATAGTACCAGGCGTGTCGTTGTATCGTTTCCTTCACGAGATAAAAGGGTCTGAAACTGCATCCCAAGGATAATGAGCAGGTTTTTACATCAAACTCTCAATGTGTTAAAACCTCAGTTTTCTTTTTGTCGAAAGTAGCGTTGATATTTGAATTTTAATGAGGTAAAGATCAAATGTCCCGTTGTTGTTGATACAAGTGTCTAGCAGGTAACAGCAGCATGCTGTTAGCCAGCGACGCCGGACCTGCAAGCGTAAGTGATTTCATAACAGTAAGGCTCTCCACTAATAACGTCAGAGGCCCCACAATAGTGGACCTTCTAAAAGTGAAATCAACAACTTACGGCTTAAACACGGAGCGATCCTATATACATGTAACGAGGCTGAACTGTTCAATCAATTGCTGAATAAAACAAGTGACAAAAAGTGAACTGACTGCAAATTCATGAAAAAAAAAAAACAAAAAAAAACGTGAAACCGCAATATGAAGGTTTTCGTCGCTGGGTCTTATTTTCAATTATATCGAGCAGCAGCGGTTTTAAATACCTTATTGTTACTTAATTTCGCGAAAATGAAGGGGGCATATTTCGCGGTACTTAGTTTTCGTGCTTCGGTCAAAAAAACGCTTAAAACATAAAAAATACAATAAGAAACATTAAAAATAAAATTTCTTTAAATTCGCGATTTTTTGAAAATCGAGAAAATTAAGTCCCGCGAAAATAAGTAACAATAAGATATCATCATCCCGATTTTGGTGTATGTCTGTTGCGCTTTCACTCACTCGTTTCCTTTATCGTTATTACATCTCCAAATAATAATTTCTGTTAACTTTTCGTAAACAATGGCACTTGTTCCACTGACTGAAATCTCTAATGCTCTGAAATTAGTAACCTTATCAATGGTTTGTTCAGTATTTTATATGTTGTCGGGTTCAAGTTCTACTCCTTAGTGCAATTTGGTGTTTACCTCTGTTCTGGAGTATGGTAATATATGACAATGAGATTGAAACAAAGGAAAATACCAGATTGTACCAAGGGGAAAATTGAACCACAATACTTACATATCCTAGCAGTACGCAGGATGCTTGTCACATACCGTAAAATTCCGGTTATAAGCCCTGGGCTTATACAACTTCGTAGGCGGTTTTGGGTGGGCTTATAAGTGGAGGGGCTTATATCTGGGGGAGCTTATAAGCGGAATAAAAAAAAAAAACGTTTCGAAACAAGCCACGGCAGTGTTGATCGAAATACGTTTTTAAGTTAAAAAGTCATGATAAAGCAACATTTAGCCCTGTTCGAGGCAATAACTGAGTCTCGTAGCAACAAATTGTCCAAATTAACAATGTTTTTTTCGTGGTTTATGTCGCAGCTTCATCGTCGTCCATGCCCTTGTTGTGATGTTGTGATTTCATGGCTTTGATGCTCTTGCTCATTTTATTTCGATGTCCAATTAACTTGATTCCAATTTCACTCAAATCTTTGTCTTCCAGCAGAGCGACTTTGTTGAGATTTTCAATACCTGAAGTGTGGAATGCTTCAGAATACTGTTCCATATTGATGTATAGCAACCAATCATTCACGGACTGGAATTCCGGTAACTCGACTTTCGCAAGACTGAAAGAGGTAAAAACAAGTGTCATTTCATAACAATGGTTTGATTGCCTTTATCGTTGATCTGCCTTTGTTGTTGTTGTTGTGATAGTGATTGTGACTGGTGCTGTCGTTGTCGTAACTAGAAACTATGCAATTTTTCACAAGTTTTCAGGTGCCCCCCCCCCCCCCCCCCAAAAAAAAAAGAAATAAATAAATAAAACGGTGACGCTAGCAGCTTTTTTATAGTGATTGATCGATTTGGTGTAGGGGATAGAGGAGGAGGGGGAGGGGGGGGGATCATATGTTGTCGCCGGAAGGTTTTAGGAGTTTATGATACTTGATATTTACTTTTTGCACTGGGAAAGTTAAATATTTGTTAATGTTAGGGGAGGGGATTAGGGGATGTTCAATTACACCTCGCTGTCACTCCTGGTGTACTGGCACGGAGAGCTCTGCACTTGCTTTTACGGTAGATACCGCCAGCACTTGCGGATCTTTCAGAGTGAATTCCCTCTTCTCTCAAAAGCACAACAATACTTCTTTATTCTGCAATATCATTTCCCATTTTATAGACACTCGTCTAGGGAATTACCTCAGCAAATTACATAATACTTATACAAGGTCTTATGCACGGCTTGGTGCGAAATATGGTAGACAGACCCAAAGGACGACATAGTACTGACTCAGCAAGCCTCAGAAACAACTTAAAAACCGTTGTTTAGTTCTATAACTCGGATTATTAGGCGGCCTAATGGCTAGTCAGGGACCGCGGAGGGGGAGGGGCTGGTAGGGCTATAGCCCTACCACTTTTTTTTCTTGGTTGATTTTTAGGGCTCCAGATAACATGGATATTTTATGAATCTTACCACTTGAAAGGAACAAAACGCGTCTACTCTTGCATATGCACGAAGTCAAAGGCTCGGCAGTTATGGGGCCTTTGATCTTATCGTCAGTGTTCTTGACAAGCGCTTTAACTAGGAAATCTTCAGCTCCTAAGCCCAGATAGAGACTCTCTTGGTTAAAGCTGCTCATGGTGACGACTATGAGTCAGAGTTCAAGTTTCTGAAGCATCGTACTGCCTAGTGGGACGCTACCCGGCAGCCAAATGTTTTGGAAGCTATGTTGAAGATATCGTGTTTCGACGACATCCTGTTGGCGGTGACGAAGGTTCCAGAACCAGAGAAGAAGCTCGTTCAGGAAGTTCAAACTATCTACTGGCTGCTTGCTGTAAATGCTGCTACCTATGCTGCTGGCGAGCGTTCTTTCTCGCTTAGATTCAGGATGGCTTAGATCCAGGATGGACGACGAAAGGTTTAGCAGCCTTTGCCTTTCAAGGCTCTCGGTCATTAGGGTGATTAGCGTGAGCAAAAGAAAATTGAGAGGGGTCTTAGGAAGGCGCCTCTCCCGCCTTCCCAAGACCCCCCTCAATTTTCCTTCGCTCGCTTCGCTCGCGATTACGCGCCTTTTCGCCCTAATGACCGAGAGCCTGGAACAGGCTATAGAAGCCAAGCCGTGTTGAATGGCCACAAGCAGAGAACAGAGACCAGTGGGGCCTCAACAGGCAGTCTTTATTTAGATGAAGACGCACAAGAGTTCCTTCTCGCATCGAGAATCGTAAGAGAAAAAGTAGAGAGCTTAGGTAGTTTTATTTAACATATTTACTGTATTGGATGGTATACCAAGAAAGGACGGCTATGTTATATTTACTGGGGTTGTATATATGATGGCGTGCAAATGCAAGCTAAATGGCGGAATAGTGACCCCTCATGTTTGTTTGTCTTGGCCAAAAATTGTTAAAAATTTTTTGTCTCGGCCAGATGTTTTAGCCCTACCACTTTTAAATGGTCTCCGCGGTCCCTGATTAGTGCGCTGGACTCCGCATCGGGCCGCCCAGGCTCGAGCCCTGGCCGGGGCACTGCATGGTTTTCTTGGGCAAGACACTTTACTCTCATAGTGCCTCTCTCCACCCAAGTGTATAAATGGGTACCGGCGAATTTACGGCTGGGGGTAACCCTGCGATGGACTAGCATCCCATCCAGGGGGAGTAGAAATACTCCTAGTCGCTTCATGCTACCGAAACCGGGATAAGCTCCGGCCTGGTGGGCCACTAGGTTCGTATATAGAGTTATAACTCGGATTAGCGTCACGGTTACTATTAGTAAAAAGAATGAAGACGTGACTAAAATAACAGGTTAAGCAGGTGGGAAAGTTTCCCCGCGCAAGAAGCTAATATGATGAGCGAAAAACAAATCTAATGCCGAGTCGCAACTGTTGTCCATTTATTCTGCTGCTTAACGAAATAAAACAAAACTATAAGCTTAAATTAAGAATGTTTCTATACTGGTGAGTTAGCCAGAACTGTCGCATAACACTGAGGATAAAGCACATTCTTTTGACTAAACATAGATCAGAAACTCACGTAGATGGAAGAGGCGATGATACAATATCCACCATGAGTTCCGGGGATCGAATAAGTTCATCAAACCGACCAACGATTTCAGCAAACTTTGGTCTTTTATTCTTGTCTTTATCCCAGCACTCCATCATCAAGCAGTAAACAACATTTGGGCATCCCTTAAATGAACGCAGATAAAAATGATAACAGTTACAAGTTACTGTCAGGACAAAATTCCTATCAAGCGTCCACACGACGTTTCACATTAATCATTAATTTGGACAAACAAGTACTTTGGACAGTAATTTTGAGTGCATCAAATTTGTTCTGCGATATTTTCCAAATTCAGACCTATACACACATTCGTGTGCCATTGCAAGTCAAAATAGTTCCAGTAACGTCCTTTCTACCTGCCCCTCAGCTACTCTTTAGGACCACTCCAACAGTTTAAGACGGAATCCATCAGGAACTCGACGAGTAATATTAATTTAAGTTGGACAAAAATCTAGTACCAGAATAATTTAAATCCTATTGCGTTATACGTTATTTTTTCCCTTTTTAAAATCTAAAGATGTAAGTAATTATATCCGTGATCACACTGACAACAATTTCCTATCAGAGCCTGAGAAAATGAATTTCAAAGCTCACAAGCTATAGGCAAAATCTCACGTGTAGCAATTTTGTAAAAATCGTCTTTGAAGCGATTCAGTGGAATTCAGTGGATCTTCGAAATTTGTTTTCGATATTCGGTGTTGTAAGAAAAGATTTCAATAAGGTGTAAATAAGGTGTAAATAATTTCTTTACATAATTTTGTTTAGTTTTAAGTCCTGGTGGATTCCGGTCAAATTACGATAGACTACATGCACAATTTGTACCTGAGGAGGTGTTAATCTGTATCCCAACTCGACTTGTTTTATAACCTGCGACGATAAATAAGACGATTTAAAAGCAAGAGACAAGACATATCATATTATATCATGTTATGTTATGTTATACATAGCATTGCATAACATAGCATGGCATAGCATAGCATAGCATAGCATAGCATAGCATAGCATAGCATAGCATAGCATAGCATAGCATAGCATTTCCATCTAAGTGCTTTTGCAAAGTTCATAGGGGGATAACTTTATCACTCACATCGTAATTCGTCCAGTCCCAGTAAGGCCTATCACAGTATGACATGATCTCCCAAACCAGAATACCAAAGCTCCACACGTCACTAGCAGTGCTGAATGTTCGATTTTGAAGTGCTTCTGGGGCGGTCCAACGAACAGCTATTTTACCTCCCTTAGGGTAATGACAGAAAAATGATTTAAAATTAAACAAAAGAAATACACTTAAGTTTAAGGAAAAATAAAACAGAAATAAGAACACATTCGTCGATGTTTGATGTTTTCTTTTGAATGAGCATGGGTTACTGAAGCATTAAAGTGGCGAAAAGTGCGAAGATTCTTTTGGATGTGAAATGTACAACCTTTTTGGTTTCGCGGGCCGCGGGCTGGGAGCCGGGGGCCGGGGGCCGGGGGCCGGGGGCCGGGGGAGTAGTGTAGTTTAGGCATTTTCGAAGGTTTATATTTCTTGTACTGTTTTTTTTTTTTTTTTTTTTTTGGGGGGGGGGGGGGGGGGGTTGGGTTGGGACGAATTGTTAACTCGCAGCTTCATTCGCAGTTCTACCTGGTCTTGTTGAATACCTCTTCCTTTTAAATGACATTTCTCGACTACGTGATATTCAATCAAAACGCAAAAATCTACTCATTTATCAGTATCTCGTTTTGGTTTGACGAGAACATCTACCTGTGTTTCATACTCGGCTGAATCGTCATCGTCATCATCAGCATGCAGCTCTCTTGAAAGACCAAAGTCAGCCACCTTACACAACATGTTTTCACCAACTAGCACGTTACGAGCTGCGAGATCCTGAATAACAGAGACATTTTGAACATTTCAGTGACTTTAATTGATCAATTAGCCTTAACGTTTGCCATGGAAATAATATATATCACTGTGTTATCTCTTATATCTGTTTTTTCATCTCTCGAGAGTGTCACATGGCGTAAATTGCTTATTATTTGATTGGTGAATGAGCACTTTTTTATTATGTGTGGCGCAATACATATCTGATAGTTTTATCTGTTTAGGAACAACTTCTACCAAATATCGACCATAACAGTCAGTGCATTTAACATCAAGCAAAAAAATACGTTAGGGCTCGACCACATATCCTCGAACAATCTTTGTCCTGGCAAACTATACTGATCGTCACCATAGAGGCAGTAATATCCACTTCAAAAACAGAGCGATCGTATCCTTTTAACGGCTGAAGATAATTGCTGAAAAGAGTGCACCTATTTAATACATACCCGATGAATAAAGTTCATATCTGATAGGTAGGCCATTCCGCACGCTACACCCCTAGCCATTCCTATCAATTGAAGGCTCGTCAGCTTACCGTCACGTGCCTATAGAGAAGCAAATCGACTTTTAAGAAGTTTATTAATCAGTTACTTGACGTCATCTCAGATGGGATGTAAGCTTATATAGTTTCTTTTGAAACAATGAATGTTAAAAACAACATCTTACTTGGAAGGAGACTTACGAAAAAACAGCCCGAAGAAGGTATGAAACGAATAAAACAGAAGTATCGAAAAGAGATATATAAGAAAGATATCAGAAAGGCACCTTCAAAAGTGATCCAGCGATCCACTTTCCAGGAATTCGGTGAGGATCATCATTGGCCTGCCTACATAAACCCATTAGTCAACAAATAATTGATTAATAAAAATTCTGTTTCGACCTAAGTATTTACCTCGAACATTTTTACGCGCATAGCTGCAGAAGTCGATACAGGGAAAGAAGGTGGAAGTTGGGAAAGGGTGAGTAGGCACCTTTTTTGTTGAATTATAAGAACATAGTTGATAAATACTGTAGAACTCACTTTGTGTAACAACTCCTATGAGTCTGGTAACATTTGGATGGTTAAACTGACACATGATGGACGCCTCTGAGAGAAAGTCCTTTTGGTTTTTCTCGCTTGAACCAGGCTGAAATGAAATAAAAGATCAGCATTATAATACTGTAAATATACTTCATAGACCAGGCAGTTTTTCATAGCACTTGGCTACCTAATTAAGCCGCATTATATATTAAAACCTAGCCATGTTATATTGCAATTCTAAAGTTTTGATTGGTTATAACAGGTCATGGTATCTCAACTCATATACTATGGACCACAAATGTAGTTTGTGTACGCGTCAACGAGAACAGCCGGGGAGCTCAAAAATTGCAATTCTACTCGCGACTGTTGGATTTGAGATAGTTATAGGCAACTCAAGGAAGCGCGCTAAAGGAATAATGTTTAAAGATGCTGCGATGCCAAAAAAATTAAAGTTGCTAAAAGGTACTCCAGCCAGAATCTACAGTTTAGCGCGATTCAATTGGACTGGAACAGGGGATAACTGAAAGATAAACTAACCCTTAAGACTTTGACAGCGACAACCTGTTTGCCTTCTCGTGTCTTAAGTGTTCCTTTGTAGACATCAGCAAACTCTCCTAACAGACACAAGCAAACGAAAAAAAAATCAACTGATAAGTAAATGAAACATCGAGTATCCACTGCCCAACCTTTGATGATGTAAATACACATAATAATAGAAGCTCTCCTTCAAACTACTACATAGAATAATCGTTACAAACAAAGAACTTAAAAACTATGGTCTAGCTATTAACGTAACATGTATTTTCTGTCAAAACCCTGATGTGATTGAACATGTTTTCTTATACTGTCGTGTTACAACATCTTTGTTCTCGGATGCTTTTGCATGGTTTAATCAAGCTCATGGCTCTGATTTCAATTTTTCGAGTAAACAGATAACTTTCAATGATATTATCGGTACTTCAGCATCTCAGGTGCTTGATCCCGCAACAAAACATACATTACACTTGTTCATCATTTACCTTAAACAATACATATATAACTGCAAAAGGCTTGAAAGAAAACCCTATCTTCCAGAGTTCAGGAGAAAAATGTTGCTGCAGTGGCAAATAGAAAAATGCGCTCCTCCTTAATGTCTTTCCAGTGTGTTTGTTAACATATATTGTAAAATTAATATCTGTCATAACACTTAAACGTAAAGTAAAATTGTATTCAACGTCCCTTTCGATTTTCAACTGTAATTTTTTATCTCAACTTTACCTGCAAACCTTGCTGTAATTTCTGTTTACTGAAGAAGTAGTATCTTGTTAGTTACTGTGGTTATCACTGGCGACTTTTGTTTTTAGATTCATAGGTATCCTCGCTAGTTATTACTGTTAGTGTTTTATTATTATTAGTGTAATTTTTGTGTGTGTGTGTGTGTGAATGTACTTTCCTTTTGTATTGTATTGTTCCAATAAAAAATAAATAAATAAAACATAGAGTATCCACAGCCCAACCTTTGATGATGTAAATACACAGTATAATATTAATTACCCTGGCCAATAAGGTCTTCCAGTTTGGTGTCCCCTCTCTCCAGTTCCGTCGTAAACTTTGATATAATCTCCATCAGATCGACGTAATTTGAAGGGTCGATATAGCGACGTTGGTCCATGGAATTCGTTGGTTGCAGCTCGCTTCCTATCAACAAAGATTTTCAGAAAAGGAAATGTTAGTTTGCAGTAAATGTTACAACGCTATCAGATTTTACGGCAAAATCTGGTTAAATGACTATTGTAAGGTCAAAAGAATGGGTTCGGAGTGAGCAAGAATGTACCTTAGTACAAACACAGCCAGAAAAATACTAGTTCTAGTCCGCTTCCAATTATCTAGAGATAACTAGGAGATTTTCTGATAGGAGAACATTTAATAAATTACGAATCAGTAATCATAAACTTCTGATCGAACTGGACAGATATAACAATACGCCCAGAGACAATAGGCTTTGCCCAGTCTGTGATTGTAATCAAACTGAAGATGAAATTCATTTTCTCTTTCATTGTTCCAAATACGCAACAATAAGGGATAATGTTTACAAGAAAATACAACCTTTCATTAAATTTATATCATCTTGGTTTGATGCACGGGAAAAAAGTTATCAATGTAATTAATTTCATATATATGTGTGTAGTTTTATTAGTTAATTAGTTGCACGCTTTTGCGTAATGTTTAACAAATGAGCAGCAGTGTTTTATCAAGTTTAAAACAGGACGCGCAGCCGAGTGTTTCAGACTTGATAAAACACGAACTGCGAATTTATTGAACGGCTTCCAAATATTCTGATATAGATCTACTCATTTAGATTTGGGGTTATTTTGGTCTAGAAAATTGGACGTAAAGTTCAGCCGTGTCTTTAAACATTAATTTCGTTTGTATTTTCTTTATGAATTATTAATGAGTTTTTGAAAATATTGTAACAAATTTACAGTCATGCAAATAAAGCTTGTTGTTGTTGCTTCTGGACAGAAACACTTCAATTTTTGGTTTAGTACATTTATACCTTGATTTTTGTCCTTTTCCATCAATAATTAGTAGCTAAAACAAGGTGACGTACAGACATCAATGCGACAATATTAGTTGCGGTAACGTTTGTCTTACCATACTGAATGCTTCGCATATAGGTTTTCTCCAAACTCCTCCGACCTCTCCTGGTTAAACCCATTAACACGTTAGGTTTGGTGTATACAGTAGATAGGTTAATTTTTTATGGTAAGTAGCTTGATTGGTTGTTTCGTAGGTTGGTGGATAGGCATGGGGGCAGAAAATTGGTTTAAGTAGATAGGTAGGAGAATAGATAAGTACGAAAGTACTAACGCAGGTAGGAAGCTAGGGGGGAGGTAGTTAGGCAGCTTGGTAGTTAGGTGTAGACAGACGGATAGGCGGGCAGGCAGTCAGGCAGCGAAGTTGTTATTGGCATGTATTATGTCGGTAGGGTGATGGGTAGATAGCTAGGTTATGGAATGTGTGGCGAATAAGTAGATGAAAGTGAACAAAAAAGAGAAAATTTCAGTAAATAAGCTTTGAGCAATAACAGGTAGACTCACTTTCTACGTAAAATAAAAACGACAACAGGGATCACTAGAAGAATTAACAGCAGTCCTCCACCTCCACTACCAATAGCAATAGCCTTCAGTGTCTTCGAGTTATCTGTGGTAACACCCAAAAAAAAATTACTCGATGTCAATCGTGCGATAAACAGAAAGGCAGTCTAAAACGTCGTACTGAATTCAAGGTCCATGGCTTTCCTTACAGAAGCACCGTTTAATTTGGAATGCGATGCCCACACATAAGCATTTGTGAGTAGTTTTACTTTATCTGGCTTCACAAAACGTGGAATCGATTACATAAAAGGGTAGGACAGCTATTAACGTTAATATTAACTTGATAATTTTTAACAAACCAACCGCTTCTAAGTGTAAATTTCTTCACACCAGTAGGTCCTTTACCGATGTTGTTCACAGCAAATACCTGAGGAAAAAAGCCAGTTCAAGTAGAAAGAGTTTCGATGTTATTACACAGGTAAGGTAAGGTTCTAATAAATTTCGATTTTTCTCAAGTAACATTACAACTCTTGTATTATTGTATTTGTCTGATCTCTTCGCTTCCACTTAGTTGTTTTTGAGATGATCTTACTTCCTTTTGTTCCTGAAAGTTTTACGACAATATTTCCAATGCATAATCATTTATTATTGAATTTTTTTATTAAAACTATGAAGTACATATTTTGTAAATCTATACATATCTACAGTAGGTAGGATGAAGAGTGATTTTTACCAGTTGTCGAATCATGAAAAAACGATGAGGCAGAATATTGAGTTTAAAATAAGCTACAAAGAATACTGTAACCTACCTGAAATTCATAAGTTTTTCCTGCAATTAGATTCTCAAACTGCAGTTCAGTTTTCTGTGTGGTGAGTGTCTTACTATCTGAAGAATCATCCTCTCGCAGGTATGTCACATGGTAATCTTTAATGATGCCATTCTCTCGTTTCAATATCCACGACACAATAACGGCAGCTTCTGGCTGTTCAACTGATACTTCCGGTTTGCTAGGAGCTATGTTGTGTAAATAAACCATTTATACTAATAGACCCTTTAGTTATCAGTTCCGTATGTTTTAATTATATAAATCCCCTACAAAAGCGCCGAGAAATTGACTTACGCCCAAGAAGGTCACTTTACCAGAACTGAGAACATGATCAATTCATTAATCACCGCAAGTAGTTAAGTCAGGGAAACAACTGCAATTCATTGATTGTAGAGAACTCAACAACATTACGCGATTCTCGATGGTCGAGAACAGCAAAGCTAATGCCATTTGGGATTAGCTGTACTGTTCCTTAGTAGAGCATAAGGCGCGCAAATGCAGAACAACAAACGAATACTTACAATGCAAAGAGAAGCCGGGAAAACGTGTAAAATCGCTCTGGAGAAATTGGTTGCTATCTTCACGAATTGATTTTTTCATTTTTCCTGGAAAAATGTGACATCAATCACTGGGCCATACTCATAAATTGTGAAAGCAACTGCTTCTATCGAGGGAAGCGTGCATTACGACAACCCGTATGTTTTAAATACACAGTTGTGTACCAAACAGTTTATAGGCAGCTTAGTCAAAAGAAGATAAACGTAACACCTTTCCAGAATTTCAGCGCCTGCATACACATTCTGTACGCAAAAGTGAACACCGACATGTCGAAGTACTTTTTTGCGCTTTAGACGACGTTGGAGTACTTAGGTAAAGATAAAAATACTATAAGGTGATGTAAAACTAAAATAATCTCATCTGTGTGAGATCTTTTGCAGATTGCAATAACATTTATTTTAAGATATATCTCATCAGTGCTATTAAATCCATAACTCACTTGTTCCATTGGTTGTTAAGGTGATTGTCGTAGAATTTCCTTCAATGCCATGCCTTCTTTTAGCCACCTCACTCACTCTGTTTCTGGCATAAATGTTAAAAGTGTAGTTTACAAATGACGAAAGATTCGTTACCATGACATAGGTCACGTTCAAACCTTCCTTATATGGTATGTAAGTTGCATCACTTCCGCACGCCTCATGATCATTAACACACTCAATGTCATCACTGTTACATGGCTTACGACAATCCACGTCATAGAACACGTGAGTGTGATCACCGGTTATAGCAGGGGGCGCAATGGAAAATGAAAACCAACGTACCGCACCTCAACCTCGGAAAATGTTCAAAAACGCAACATACCTCCGCATGTACCGCCAACATTCTGCATATCTTCCTTGCAGATGCATCTTCCTTCAAGGCCATTAATATTCCACTCGCCATTACTTTGACAGCGAACGTACAAACTGCCTGCTACGTGCACAACATCCTTGTTACAATTTCCTTGAACTCGAATGGATTCTGAATCATTTGCTGGAGCTACAGTTCTCGGTAGCGTCACCAAACTGTCGCTGAGTGTTTCATCCGGGCAAACGTTATAAGTGACTTTAACAGAGTACAGAATAGTACAAGCTCCGGAATTGTGGAATGCAAATATAACATGCTTTCCTTTCACAAGGCTCTTTATTGTTACGAAAGTTGTCGAATTGGTAGGCTGTATAATTTCGGTCAATTTTTCATACACTGCGGTGTTACTGAGAGGATCAGGATAGTTATTCTTCTCTTCTATAAGCTGGTCTGACTGGTTTACGTACAAGCCCAACTTATCATCGCAGTAAGGTCCAACATTGTCAGCGAATGTAGAACAACCCGTGATGCGGTATTCAACAGTGATATCGATCCTGTTAGCTTTACTGACGTCGATTTGATCACTTATTAACCAACTATCTGGTTGGGAATCCGACTGTGTTAAGGGAATAGGACATGCTGTATATCGTAAAGGATTTTCCGAAGTCTTCGTTCTTCTCTCCCACTGCAAATATAATGAAATACCCACAAAATCAAAGAAACAAAAATGCCAATAAAGAGACTAACAAATTAACACTGAAAACTTAGAATACTTGTCATAATACTTGTGTATACAGTAAAAGTCAAATGCTGTGTTCTCGGTTTGCGTCAACAATTCTTTAGCAAGAATTCAAAGGCATTCTCCGTTAAGTTGTGATGTTGTATATGACATATAACTGTCGTGGTTGCTATAAACGTTTTCTTTGTTTTAACGACAACTAAAATTTCAACAAAGTTTTGAGGATTTTTTAGTAAAGATTAAATAAGCATAACCCGGAAAAATTGAAACCGTTACATTGGATGGATGGATGGATTCATTGACAATTTGAGATTTAAATTTCTCTCGCTTCTTATGGATGGGTCAGCGGGCGAGGCGGACCCATATGTATAGGGAGCGAAAATAGATAAAGTAAAGAAACGGGCTGACATAGGGAATAGATCGAGGGACATTATACTAACAATTTACACTAAAACTTACCCCTGATGTCCCAAACGGCTTTTTATCAATCCAATGCCAATCGTGGTTCTCTGTGTTTTCTTGTTCCACTTGTATCGATGACGCCAAAGCTGCAAACGTCAAGGTAGTAGAAATAAATGTCCAAAACTCCTGGATGTGGTCAGTCATAACTGAAAAAAAAAAAATGAGAAGATAGGCGTTGTTAAGTTACAGACAGCTGATGCGTTGAAGTGCAAAGGAAAGTGAAAGTGCGGACATTATCTATCAAACTTTTGTTTAATTATGTACTCCGGGGTTTCACAGAAATGAAATTATCGCAAACGTAATACAAAATACAATCAGTGTATCATTGCGTTATTTGTTGTGAAAATCTGTACAAAACATGGCCCATATGTTGTACAGGACACCATTGTAATATGTTGATTATGTTTTTATGCATTTCCACTACTCCTCGCTAAAACGACAAGAGAGCTTCAACTTAAGGAGGCTCACAACGGTTTCCAGCAATTTTAAATTCTTACACTTTGATGGGCCAGTACTACAAATCTTTATCAATTGCTGCTACAATAATGATATTGAACAAATGTCAATCATTGCTGAATAAGTTGTGGTCATTTTCATGACGTCATTGGTTACTATAGCAACAGTTTTACTTGTTAAAAACACCCTTAATTTTCCCTTTAAGTGCTGATAACTCAAAAACGAGTCCGGTGACCCCCATTTTTTATTATTGAATAATGATTGGCAGGTTAAGATGCAACTTTTTGAAAAGTTAAAAAAATTTCAGAGCCACCTTAAATTTTCGAAAATTTAAGGTGGCTCTGAAACCGCTCCGGATGAATTTTTTTAACTTTTCAAAAAGTTGCATCTTAGCCTGCCAATCATTATTCAATAATGAAAAATGGGGGTCACCGGACTCGTTTTTGAGTTATCAGCACTTAAAGGGAAAATTAATTGATTGATTGGACATTTGTTCAATATCATTATTGTAGCAGCAATTGATAAAGATTTGTAGTACTGACCCATCAAAGTTTAAGAACTGGAAAGTGCTGGAAACCGTTGCGAGCCTCCCTAAAATGATAATCTACTATTTGGGCCCGGTTACCGTTCATGATGGGGGTATAACTGGTTTTAGAAGGGTAGAATCCCGGCCATCCGGGGATCGTTCATTACCTTACATTAAAGGCACTGGCGACCCTCCTACACGACGTGGAAGTGCAATAACATTGAGTCATCAATAAATTCCTCAAAGCATTGCAACATAACTGAACTCCTAGCGTCACAGCAGGCTTGAAATCCTCTGTTCCAAATTGTCTGGCGGATTGAACCTCCTTTAGCAGATTTGAACCCACTTACAATTCGTTTATTTTTATCTTACCGTGTTCATTAATGGATTTCAACTGCAAGCTTTTTGCCAATGTTCAATTTGATTCGATTTCGGTATGGTGAAAACAGCTGAATAGCTATGCAGGCAGCCTGGGGAGGGGGGGGGGGGGGGGGGGGAACACCACGTAAATTTGAGTGGGGTTAGCCTGCGTCGCTAGCTGGCGACCCTCGTACACGACATGGAAGTGCAATAACATTGAGTCATCAATAAATTCCTCAAAGCATTGCAACATAACTGAACTCCTAGCGTCACAGCAGGCTTGAAATCCTTTGTTCCAAATTGTCTGGCGGATTGAACCTCCTTTAGCAGATTTGAACCCACTTACAATTCGTTTATTTTTATCTTACCGTGTTCATTAATGGATTTGAATTGCAAGCTTTTTGCCAATGTTCAATTTGATTCGATTTCGGTATGGTGAAAACAGCTGAATAGCTATGCAGGCAGCCTGGGGAGGGGGGGGGGGGGGGGAACACCACGTAAATTTGAGTGGGGTTAGCCTGCGTCGCTAGCTGGCGACCCTCGTACACGACGTGGAAGTGCAATAACATTGAGTCATCAATAAATTCCTCAAAGAATTGCAACATAACTGAACTCCTAGCGTCACAGCAGGCTTGAAACCCTCTGTTCCAAATTGTCTGGCGGATTGAACCTCCTTTAGCAGATTTGAACCCACTTACAATTCGTTTATTTTTATCTTACCGTGTTCATTACAGTCAACGCGCTTCACGCATGAACGCTCAACTTCAAACATTCATAAAATATTTCATTCACCGATTTCATTTTTCAATTAATGAAATCATTCTTCGAACCTTCAACCGAACAATTGTAAATCAAATTGAAAATATTTTAAAACCCATGGTATAACTGAAAAATATTATGATATCTGACGTTGTTACAGATGACATATATATTTTTAAATATTTTCGGCTGGGTGCCGTTTTCTCGCATGGAACTGAGCGACTGTGTCACTGATCTGACGGCGACGCGTGATGCGCTCGTTCTCTCGTGGTAGTTTCTTTCCATGTTAACCCAGAATGGCTAGAAATTTTCTTAGTGGATTTAACCAGCCCGGTAAACCATTGCCTCTATGTGTCAGAGAAGAGATCGTTGATCTGTACAATAATGGAATAAGGGTATCAGAGATTTCCAGCAACACGGAAGTAACAAAAGGAGCGCTTCGCAAAGTCGTGCAACACTTTGCCATCCACGGCACAACGCAGTCATTTTCTTGTGGAGGCAATGAGCCTATATTAAATAACAAATGATATTCTTGAAGTAATCGAAATTTGGAAGCTTCAAAAGCCAAGTCTTAGTGCTTCCAAAATCCGCGAGAGACTACTACGCGAAAGTATTTGTACACCGGCAAATGTTCCGACAAATAGCGACGAACAAGAAGTTGGGAATAACTTTCAAGAAACTTACCAGTATCCCAAGTGGATATATGACACCAGAAAACTTAGCAAAGGTAGATTATTTGAATATAACTTCGGGGCTCAATACTTTTCGACGAAGATCCGTTATTGTCACTTCCGGCAAACGCATGTTTTGGTAGCGGTTATCGAGTACAACCAGCGATTGAAATTCAAAGGTCTTCAAAGATATGCTTTGGGCCATTTGCTTAGATAAGGTCGTGTTCGCTCAACAAATTAAACGAAAAAGCGTATCCGTTGCTCTCCATCTTATAAGAATATCCGCCATTTTCCATATTTTCAGTCGTTTCAGCATAAAATCTACAATTGAATGATTCGATTATTCGAAACATGATCCTTATCTTTCAATCTTGCGGTGAAAGCGTGTCAATCAAATTCATTTATGAAATGTTCACGTGAATATTGGAACCTTACGTCGCCGAGCGTTCATGCGTGAGGCGCGTTGACTGTAATGGATTTCAACTGCAAGCCTTTTGCCAATGTTCAATTTGATTCGATTTCGGTATGGTGAAAACAGCTGAATAGCTATGCAGGCAGCCTGGGGACGTAAATTTGAGTGGGGTTAGCCTGCGTCGCTAGCTGGCGACCCTCGTACACGACGTGGAAGTGCAATAACATTGAGTCATCAATAAATTCCTCAAAGCATTGCAACATAACTGAACTCCTAGCGTCACAGCAGGCTTGAAATCCTTTGTTCCAAATTGTCTGGTGGATTGAACCTCCTTTAGCAGATTTGAACCCACTTACAATTCGTTTATTTTTATCTTACCGTGTTCATTAATGGATTTCAACTGCAAGCTTTTTGCCAATGTTCATTTTGATTCGATTTCGGTATGGTGAAAACAGCTGAATAGCTATGCAGGCAGCCTGAGGGGGTGGGGGGGGGGGGGGGGGGGGGGAACTCCACATAAATTTGAGTGGGGTTTGCCTGCGTAGCTAGCGGTTTTATAGGGGTTAAGCCCGTTCGAGAACGCTAGGAAGCCGCGAGGGGCTTCATGTTTGGCGCACCTCGTAAAAAAGCCCTTGCCCTTTACCTTATTTCAATCCAAAATATTCGATTTTTCCCTACCCTATTTCAGGTCTTATAACAATTCAGACCTGAAATTATTTTAAATTGTTGACCAAAGTGCACAAGCCAAATCCTATTTTAGACCAAAAAGGTGAACTCTATAATCTATTTCAGTTAGACCACAACGCTGGAAAACCGTACCCTTTGAGGCCGCATACGTGAAGTTGTAGTCTATTTAAGCTCAGAGCCCGCACTGTTTAGCATTCATTTTAGGGCTTTGAAATCACTCTAACGCATCCACTGCAAATGCA
The DNA here is from genome assembly GCA_963693305.1 of Meandrina meandrites. Taxonomy (NCBI): domain Eukaryota; kingdom Metazoa; phylum Cnidaria; class Anthozoa; order Scleractinia; family Meandrinidae; genus Meandrina; species Meandrina meandrites. The sequence continues at coordinate 32,616,414 of OY855906.1, forward strand.
TTATTTTGATCGGTACTGTTTAGCAGCTGGGGTATGTATACATGATGAACTCTACTGTGAAAGACGAGGAGACAGATTGCAGTATGATGACAAATTGTTTAGTTTTCACTTGCGTTTCATGGGGCAGATGGATGAAAAGGAAGGGAATTCCAAATGACTCCGAAATTTCGCGAAAAGACCTTTCGAGCTCGCATGTACTGTTCGGGGCTCGCGGCTTCGCCGAACGCCGATCCTATATCTTGCTAGTTCGAGTTCGTCGCTCGCGAGCTTTGAAGGAACAAGGAAAACAGAAATGAATAGACTACTCGCAGTCTAGAAAAGGTTAAAATTTCAATGGTTACCCGACAATTTAACTGTTAACTGAGAACGTAAAAAGCAGTTTAGACCAAATGTGAGAGAAATAGTGAATAGGCAAACGTTTATTATTAAAGCACATTGTGTGAATTGTACCGATTAATCGTAATTTAACGCTTACACCCATCCTGGACCTAAACGATAAAAGTATTTCGAGGCTGTTAAGCTGAAAACTATTTCAAGTCGCAAATTTTATCTTACGCGCAGCAGAGGGAAACAAAAGCACTCCACAGCTGAAAATGACCAAGCGAGCTGAAACTTCCGCGTGGCAACGAGCCATTTTGTGGAACAGTATTTTCTTTCCTCGTTGCATGGCATTAACTCAGCTACATACAAGTGAAAGACTAGCAGCAAAAGATGGAAGTTAAGATGTCGAACGAAAACAGTTTCCTCCTCTACAAGACCAGATTTGAGTTTTGACGATGATTGAAATCCACTAAAAGCCATTTGTAACTTAATCATAAATTTGAGAAAACAAACAAACATTTGATAGCAAAATGCATGTTGCATGACTTAAAATACATGCATAGTTTTACTGGTAATACACTTACCAATTCCTGATCAACTGCCAGTCTTAAATCGTCAAAAGATTCTTTGTAAGAGTAGCCTGCGATCAGTCAACACGAAAACAGTGCTTAGGCAAATGCTTACACGGTTGACTTCCTTCAGGGATTCACAGACAGATCATGAATATGCAGACATCGAGTAACAAATTGTCACAAAATTATGTCACTGTACAAAATAATCGGTCTGTGCGGGCAAAACGTGTTAGAAAATGTAGTGGCTTTAAAGTAGGTGGGAAAATATTTCAGTTTTGTTATGTCCTTCACAACCCATGATTCAGCGGAAAACTAAGAGTGAAGGACCGATTTCGCGGAAAGTTTGTATTGTGTGACGCTGACCCGGGCCGTCAGAAGTTTGGCAAGCTTTCAAACAAGGCTTGTTTCAAAGATTTGCATAGTCCTTCTAATGTTGCCAATTACGTTTAACGAAGGAAAACTCGAACGGGTGTTCTTCGGTGTTTCACCAGTCGAAAGAAATTGAATTTGCTTGGTTGCAGTTTTCAAATTCTTTTTATACAGGTATGCGCGCGAAAAAAAAAATGGTAAAAGTTTTGAACAATATTTTTGGTCATGATTTAAAGGTTATCTATCATTATTGATGAAATCTTAAACCTCCTCATCCGTAAAATGAAAAAAAAAAACATTCGTTGAATTCTCATAGAACCCTTTTCCGTATAAGACGTCATCTCCATAAATAAAGGACGCACAAACAGACAAAAGTGTTGCTTTATACTATATTATCCCTTTGTCGAGCCGGTAAAAAAAGTCACCTGTTCACCTGATAAATCATATAATTTTTGAAAAGCAGACTTTTCACTTTTAAGCCCCGTCCATAATAGCCCGGATGCGTGTTTTTCAGCGCTACGTTTTTACTAAATATGCATCTGTTCACATTATCGTTTTCACAGGGTTTTCACTGTTCACACAAATGCGTTTTATAGTCATGAGCATTTGACAGCGTTTTCGAAAGCCTCTGTCTCCACTGTTCACTCTTATATGATAGGAATGGCCCATGTATCTTCAAAAGCCTTAGTTTTCGCCGCTGATGGCGGCACGCCAGCGTTTTTGTAACGTTTTCAAATTTTTTAACTCTGAAAGTAATTTCTTCCAACTTTTGCTCGTTACAATATTTTTTTAAAATAATTATCGTACAAAACAAACAAGAAAAGAAACAGAAACAAAATACATTAAATTACATAAAAGCTAACTAAAAAACAGTCATAACAATGAATTTTATTCCAAGAAGTCTAACGTTAGCAAGTCAATAATATCACCAGCCTTTAAAAAATGTAGCAAAACACACGTTATTCCCTATTACTTGTACAATTTTTTCAATGCATTGCCTAATGTCGAAAAAAAAAACTGCGTTTTCCTAAATCTCACAATGAAAAAGGTTCCGTTCTAGCAACACCTCTCCAGGAATTCGATTCCACGCAATTTTAATTTATTACAACTTGTTGAATACCTTACTAAATTATACGTACACGTATCATTTTAAGAACAATAATTAAAGGTTTATTTGTTAAAGAGCTATCTGCAAAAATAAGAAATAGATGTATTAACTATCAGATGTCGAAAATCCCTTTGTTTCTAATTTAAATCTTTTGCAATTGCAGGAAGATGTTATCTTAGCAGTCTTCCATCACTGCATTTCTGATTATTTAACTATGGTGGTATAATAAAATCAATTATTTTGTATTTAACTTATAGACACAGAATGAGTGGTCCTCTTAGTTCTGACAAAACATAGTCAAGAACTGTAGTCGTGGAATCTAGCAATGTTTTGTCCGTTACTGTTGAATGTGTAAAAAAAAAAGTTAAAAAAGGCCAAGCATGGATGAAAGTTCTTCCTCACTAGTGAATTTTGATATCACCTGCAGCCAACTGTTCTAGACCTGAATTGTTACATCTCCTTTATGCCTGTGAAGGTTTGTTACTATTTGTCACAACGAAATTATTTTCTTTAATCTAATAGAGCTCTTGTGATATCTAAGTGCTATTAAACATTTTAAATCTCAATGAGCAAACAGAGCAACACTATAGGTTGCAGCAGTAAAAGCTTGTTTATTCCCATTTATTCATTCTCCGTCATCTTGTCAAAATTGACATATTCCTTGTCAACGTAGACTTCTAAGTTCACATATGTCTGCAGATCAAAAGAAACAAACCATAATAAACCTCCAAACCTTTGAAACTTTGCGTTGGTCTAACAATTAAGGGTGTCAATCCAAGAAACAATTACATAAATTTCTCTTCAGGTCAACCTGCTGTACACACGAAGGTCTTTTAGCAAATTACTGCCTCCGGCCCATCCCTCTTTTCATTTAAAACATACTTTATCGAGATTTAGGAAGCATTTTCAATCATTGCACAATCCCTGAATTAATTAATTACTACATGTATTTCAGCAGTATTGTTATATCTATCATCTTATGATCATGTAATGTTTTTAGAGAGTGACGAACACATCAAGACGAATCATCTATCATGAAAGATAGGTTAGTTAACTAGTCCTCTTGGTGTCCTGTGGCACATAAAGCCTTACTATACAAAAAAGGTCGAAAAAATCATATGTGTTGCACGGATAAGGCTTGCTCACGACAAGAAGTAAATGTAATAGCAAAGATGTACAGACGCGTGGAAGACAGCCACATAATTTGGTCCAAAGGGTGCATTGTGTGCTGTCATATAAACTAAAGCAGACCTGTTGATTATCCAGAAGTCTTCTGACCGCAGAGCAAAGCACCTGGAATGTTGGCCTCTTGTGGGGCCGCTCTTCCCAGCACTCGCTCATTATGGAATACCTGGAAAATATTCAAACAGTGTATCTTGGCTAAATTTGCTTTTCAGTGCTGTTAAAATAACGATCTCCCTGAAAAAGAACTTTGTCCTATTTTAAGTTTGAATTCGGGAAGCGACTGAAACAATTTCAGATGGATGTGGAAACGCAAGACTTTTGCTGTGATTCTGATTTTGTAGAACAGGGAGGGCCGTAAGCCTGAACCAGGATTAAAGGTTGATCGAGGGTTCAATTTCTCTTGTATAAAAGTATTTTTGTATTCCTCATGTTTTGTGGAGTTTGAGATTAATGGGCGTCAAACACGAAAAGTCACTGAAAAGTTAAAAACTGAAATGAAAACTCACTCTAATTCTTGGAAAGCTTAATCGCGCTTTGAAACAACCCAGCTTGGCAATCGACAAAAAGCAGGAAACCATTTTAGACATGCATGGAATAGCTAAGAATGGTTCCATTTGCATAGAACAAATTAAAACCTGTCAAAAGTTGAAAACGCTAAGGTCACAATTTAGAATGAACCTTTCCCTTGATGTTTCTGTACATGGTGACGCATAACAATTTGGAAACTATGATACTGAGATGCAATGCTAAATACTTACAGTGCTTCAGAGATGTGTCTTGGCCTTGGCATTCGGTACCCTGTCTGCAACAGCTCAGCAACTTTTCGAGATTTTACTCCAGGATAAGGCGATTCACCTATAAACATTAGAAAATACATTGTTTTGTGATATTCATGTTATTTTAGGTAGATGCTATGCAGGAAAAGAGCGGCTTAGATAAGTATAGATAAAAGCCCCAGTTTGTGTTTTAATCTTAGGTAGATGCTATGCATAAAGCGGTAAAGAGCTTAGGCTCATTTCTGTTAACATGACATACACAGCAGCAGTTGTATCTGTATATTTTTTTGTCTAAGCTAAGTGCTTTGCATTACGTATAGAGCTTAACCAGAAACTCATAAAGGATTGAAACGTGTAACGCGCGTTCACAGCGTTTGAATATTCAGTTTTGCCAAGTACCATATTAAAAACACGATGAGTTTGTACGCAAATGCTTTATGCATGTAACGACACTCGCAACATAATTTTCGGTTGTATGGTAAGTTACTTGAATTCCGACCTCGACACCGTAAATTTCTTACAGAAATAAAAGACATTCATTAAAAGTGTATCCAAGTGAAGTTCTCCAAACTGCTGAATGACAATGAAACAGAAGCTGAATTCAACCAAATTTAAATTTATTCAACCAAGCTTGTTCAGATATTTGACAATGAAACAGAAGAATTTAACCAAATTTAACTTTATTCAACCAAGCGTATTCAAAAATAAGATTACGCTATGTAGGGTGAGCTGGTGCGCGCTGTGAATTTAATCGTGATTTTCCAAAATGGTACTTAATAGAAACGAATGTGCAAACACTTTGTACAATACGAATCATAGGGATTTATAGGTTTCTTTTCAAGGCAATTCAAATTTCCTTATCATATAAGCCCACCCCAGACCCTAAAGAAGTTAGGCAAATCCCGGGCCTGAAATGGAACTTCGGATTATTCATTAATCTCGGTGCGTACGAGAATGTGAGAACCAATAAGAGCAGCAATCTTAGTTTTTCAGTCCTTTTAACTACTAACAACGGGAGTGGCCCGAAGGTAGCTAGTGCTTGTCTTGGCGGGCCAGGCTATTTTAAAACATGTATTTACGTTTAATAATTATAAATGAAATTACCAAAGCACTGTTTACTTTTCAAAAGAAGGCTTCCTCCAAACATTTTACATACCGATAGTAAACACCTCCCACATAACAATCCCGTAAGACCATCTGCAAAAGGTAAATATTGAGACTTCATTTAAAGTCATTTTGTCAGCGTGCAGCTATTACTCAAAGTATTTTCACAGTTTGTAAAATGCAGTCCTCTGATCCTAATTAGCCTAATGTTATTGACATTTGAGATACCTTAGGACACTGACCATCATTAAAACATGTTACAGTTTTTTTTTTTATTTTACCTAATTACTTTACAATTAGCGGTAGCTTACGAAGAGAACTTCTCCGAGCAAAGATTATTACGGGTTAGTAAAATTAAACAATCCCTTAGCCTTTGGGTAACGCACAAGGCAAAATTCATGGAGAAAATACCATTTTGGCAACGTTTTTGGGGGCATTTACAGAGAAGGAAGACGTATAACTGATGGGAGGTGCGGTGGTGTAATGGTTGGTGAGCTGGACTCCGGATCGAATGCTCCGGGTTCCAGCCCTGGCCGGGGTCACTGCATTGTGTTCTTGGACAAGTCATTTTACTCTCACATTGTCTCTCCAGGTGTATAAATGGGTTCCGGCGAATTTACTGCTGGGGGTAACCCTGCTATCGACTAGCATCCCATCCGGGGGACTTGTAGTCGTCTTTAATGGCGGATCGAACTCTTGGATAATAAAATTAATATTTTAGAGCATAATGGCGCCGTCTAAAATGTGTGTACAGGAAATTGACAGTTAAAAGATTTAAAAATAAGGGTTTAATAAAATTGAGCAAACTTACACGTCACTCATAGTACTAGATTTACCATAGAAAAGAGATTCTGGTGGCATCCACTTAACTGGAAGACGAGCCTTGAAATCACAAAAAAATTAAACAAAATGAATAACAAATGAACGAAGGAACGAGTACGAAGGTACAAACAACATATAAACGGATCAGACTGATCGAGCGAACGAACTAACAAGCCAAGCAAGAATTTAAAAAAAAAAAAAAAGAAAAAAAACGAACGAGCGAACCAACGGACAAAGAATGGAATGAACGAACAAACGAGCGAATGTATGAATGACTGACCGACCGACTGAATGAATGAATAAATAAATAAATGAATGAATGAAGAACAGTAACAGTAACACTATATCTTCATTGTGCCTTACTCTCCAAAGGGAGGTATTGGTCTAGTTACAATCACTGAAAGTTAACTGACTGATATTCCATTTAGTTTGATGTTTGATTTTGGTTCAATAGACAAAATCACCTGAGTTCTTCTTGTGTAAACATCTCCCTGAAGACCACGTGCCAATCCAAAGTCGGAAATTTTACACACTTTGTTCTCACCTACCAATACATTGCGAGCGGCTAAATCACGATGAACAACCTAAAATAAAAGAGATGAACAAGCATGGTTAATCACTCCTGCTCAATTAATTTTCAACATTATATCTTATACTGACGTAATTAATATGTGAAAGACATATATGAGATGCGCTTTAATGATGAAATGAATGAAATGATCCCCACAGTGTATGGACGTGTAAGCAATTCAAGTAATCGCATTTTTTAGCTTGAAAAGTTTTTTAAAGCTGCAGCGAGATTAATTTGAACCCATGACTACCGCGATACCGGTACGATGCTCCAACTGTGCTATGAGGCCGTGATATACGTTGAAAAAAAATCGCAGGAATTTTTCTGTTTGTAGACTTTGAAAAGGCATTCGATACGTTGGAATGGAGCTTCATATCAAAGACACTAGAAGTGTTCAATTTCGGCAACAACTTTAAAAAATGGTTTACTGTTCTTTACAACAGCGTACAAAGCTCTGTCTTGAATGGTGGATATTTGACCAACTGTTTCGAAATATCACGAGGAGTCCGGCAAGGATGTCCGCTTAGCCCATCCTTGTTTATTCTCGCAGTGGAGTTGTTAGCACTTAAAATACGGCAAAACCCGGATTGTGGAAGCCTACTTTTACCGAATAATCAGGATGTAAAAATTTCGCAATTTGCAGACGATACAACCATAATAACAAACAGCACGGACTCTCTTAAATCACATCTCCAAATGATTGAATGGTTCGGAACTGTCTCAGGTCTAAAGCTAAATAAAAAGAAAACTAAAGCAATGTGGTTAGGTACAATGAAACATAGTAGTTCTAAGATCCTCGAATTTAAAAGCATAAAAGATCTAATCAAAGTTCTGGGCGCTTTTCTATCGTACAACCAAAACAAGAATGTCGAAGAGAATTTCTCTAACAAGATTAGAAAAATGAAAACGAAATTGAATCTATGGCTTTCCAGGGATCTCACGCTATACGGTCGATCCTTACTAGCAAAATCTTTAGGAGTGTCTCAGTTAGTTTATGCAGCGTCCATGCTCTCTGTTCCGACTTCAATAGTAAAAAGCGTCCAAACAGAACTTTTCTCCTTCTTGTGGAAAAACAAAAAAGATAAAATAAAAAGAATGGGCATGTATCAACCCCTCGCGGAAGGGGGTCTTAACTTTGTTAATTTTCCCGCTGTAGTCAAATCTTTGCGCCTTGCCGGGATGAGCAGACTTCTAAGTCACACTAGCGATGCATGGAAAGCAATTCCAAATTATTACTTTTCCACAGACGGTGGCTTGCGATTCCTCCTCAAATGCAACTATAATGCAGCCTCTATAAACAGTTCTTTACCTACTTTTTATCGGGAGCTTTTGCAATATTTTCAAGAGTTTAAGAGCAAGACTAAAATGTTCTCGTATGGTGAATTTCTGCTATGGAACAACGAGGCAATAACCATTGAAAAAAACATGCTATTCTGGAAATCCTGGTTTAAGAAGAACATCCTATTTGTACAAGATATTCTTAACGCTGTTGGAAATTTCCTAACTTTAGAAGAATTCCAAAATAAGTTCAACATTAAAACAAATTACCTTCATTATTTTCAGTTGATGGCTGCTATTCCATCCGATTTGAGAAAAAAAGCAAGGGACTCTGAAGTACCTTCAAAAGAACTTTTAAGCAACTCTACGGTATCCTTGTCACCCGAAAGTACTCCCATTGATATAACAGAGATGCGCTGTAAGCATTACTATAAAATACTTAACAAAAACTCCACAGTCGAGCCAACCGGTATTAAAACCTGGAAAATTAAATTTGCCGACGCTCTTACAGAATGGCAAACCAAATTCTCTTTCATTTATCAATCAACAAGAGATAATAAATTAAGACGGTTTTCGTTCAGGTTATTACATAGAATATTAACAACAAAAAAAAGAACTTGTCAAATACCGTTTAGCAAGTGACGAAACATGTAATTTCTGCCCCAATCCGGATTCTGTAGAACATGCTTTTGTAGACTGCGCTGTGACAACATCTTTTTATTCTGAAGCTTTATTGTGGTTTAACCGTGTAAATAATACTGATATCGGTCTTTCTAATAAGCAAATAGCCTTCAATGACATACCCGATTTAAAAAAAATTAACCGATTACCAAAGACGCAGACTACACTTCTTCGTCATTTTACTAAAACAATATATTTACGCCAGCAAATGTCTCGGAAACAACCCGTCTCAAAACGAATTTCAAAGTAGAGTTTTACTGCAGTGGCAAATTGAGAAATGTGCTCTTCCTTAATTAATCTCCTTTATTGTATTAATGATGTGATTGATGTAACTTAACAATAATAGTTAATATGATTTTTGTAGAAAGTAACTAAATGTAAGTAGGTCGTAATGATTTAATTATATAAGCAGATAAAAGATAAACAGAAATGTAGTATAATTTATATGAACTATTTATGTGAACTAGTACTATTTTGATTTTGATTTATTTACTTATTTTTTGTAAATTTGTTTTGTTGTATTTTTGCAAATTTCTTTTGTTGTAAAAAAAAAAAATACGTTGAAAGCAGGATAATTGAAGATTCTAAATTCCCGCAAATGGAGTGGATGACGTAATGAATAAATGAAAGACATATATCAAATGCGGATTAATGAGGGAATGAGTGAATGATCCTCGCAGTGTGCAAGCAATTTAAGCAGTCGCATTCTTTAGCCTGAAAAATTAATGACAAAAATGCAATATGTTATACTAACGACAAAACTGATCGCGTCTGTCTGACTTTCCTGATCAGTGGTTTACCTTCATTGTCGCCAGATATTTCATACCATCAGCAATCATCCAAGCAAAAGATAACAGATCCTTTTCACTGAGCCTGGAGTTTGGTCTTTTTTCTCCTGTGTTGTAAGCGTCCTCAATTCCTCTGCTCTTCCGCAGGTATCCCAACAAATCACCATATGGCAAATACTCCAAAGCAATCAATAACGGATCTGGAATTTTCAGATGATTTCAAAATTTACCAACCTGAAGTTGAAGTCTGAAATACTCAATTCATTGACACATTATGTCGGAAGAATATTGATCAAGATTCTTTAATTTTCTTTCTTGGACTCTCTGTCTAATATTGAAATCTTGTTCGATGATCACACTAGTTGTTGTTAAATGAACTGTTCAATAAATACGCAAGATCCGGTTGGAGGGTAGCCTCCCACGCAGTCGTTTTTAGGGGAGATCGGATTGCACTCGCTCCCCACAAACACCTGCTCAACCGAGAGCAACATTCTTTTCCGCCGCTAAGCCAATCAAATTTTACCTACCAATATCTGGTAGGTTGACCTTGACCGCACGACGCTGTTCGCGGGGCGAGATCAAAACAACATGTGTATGCATGGTTTCGACAGAGCTATAAACTCACAAGTTTAGGATTTATCACTAAATTCATTTCCGATACACAATTTCAGAATTTGCAAATGGGAAAAGAAAAGCAATGTTTTCGTTAATAGCAGTAAATCGCTTGTGCATGTTTGTCAAGCTTTGCCTTCAATGTTCGTCGACAGTCTCACCGATTCTTTGGATCGCGTTGTGCGTTTTCTCCTCTTGTAAATTTGATGAGGGAACAAGTCAAGTCTTTGTCAAGTATTGGTTTATCTGTAGTAAGTCTGAGCGATTTGAAGAAAGTAGAGGCAGAAAAAGTACTGGGAAAAGCAGCACATTCGGTTGTGCTTGACAAGCGACAGCCGGAAATATGCCTGCGTTCGCAGGCTATAGTGAACAGTGAAACGGAAACATTTTTTTTCGGACGCGAACGTTTCGAATGTTTATCGAAAAGGATATGAGCTTTAAGGCAAGCTACTTCTTTGGAGAGGCCATGAATTGTATTTAAAGGCGAAAGGAGCAAATATAAATTCGGTTTCTCCGTTTCACAAAAGCGAAGTCGTTTGCGCGGATAAACTACCGCTTCCAACGTCTTCCTAATTTGTTTTTCGCTACCCAAAATCAAAAGACCGTCCTAGGTACTATAAATGATGGTAGCTCAGAAAAGCACGAAAAGCTACCCTTTGAAACAAAACTCGGCATTTATATTTTAGACTTTTCAGACCAAATGCAAAATCATTATAATTCACCGCGCGCAGTTGATTTGTTATTGTGGTCGTCGCTATTTCCATGTTCTACGCTTTCGTCAACTTAATCGGTTATTTGCCGTTTTATCTCTCGATTTATTGACTTGTAAATACCATATATCTCCTCTTTGATGCTTCCTAAACTCTCCTTTTCTTTTTCAAGTCGCTGAAGTGTCTTCTAGCTTTTTGAGTTGCATCCAGTGATATTTGTTGTTAGTATAATTTCCAGAGGTGAATTCAATTCTGATTGGTCGAGAAGCTCGCACTATGACGCTATATTCACCGCGCTAGGCGATGAATATAGCATCTCAAGGCTTGGCTACTAAGCCATGCCACGTTTGCCATCCAGGCCAGTGAACATGGCGGCATTTGCTGAATGAAAATTTCTCTCATTTAAAAGAAATCACTCCAAGTCCTGGATATTTAAAATATTGGGAATTTTTCAAATTAACTACCAAGGCTTTTGGACCGGAAATATTTTCAAGATATGGTTTTCAAGGCATTCGAATTGATCGTAAACATGGTGGTTTTGGAGATTGCACGCGGCCGTGTACTCAGTCAGATCGACTGGCAAAACATTATTTAGTTCTCTTCTCACTGGAGCTAGTAATTTCGAGAGGATTCACACAATTGTTCAGAAGTCACCAACGATTAAACAAAGGTACCAGATGTATCTATCTTTTTCGTAGTGTTTGTTTAGTTCCGTTTTATTGCTAAAACCTGAGTGAAAATTACGATTTCAATCGAAGAATTAAACTGGTTTACACGTATGCAAGCGAGCACTTGTGTTTGTTGTTTTCGTGTTTTCTATTATTATTTTTCAGTTTTTGATATTCACCTGTGAAAATTATACTAAAACAATTATTCGCCTCAGGCTCAGTGATTATTGTTGAATAATCCCCTCGACTTCGTCTTGGGGATTATTCAACAATAATCACTTCGCCTTCGGCGAATAATTGTTAAATGTCAATGATTGCCATTCGATCAGGCGAATTAGATGAATTAACTGCACTTTTCGCAAACATTTAACCCTTTCAGCAGATGACCGATTCAAAGCGTTGTATAAAAAGCATTTGAATTCCATTCAATAATTTTTTTACCGGTGTTTTAGCTATCGTGAACTGATGTGAAATATTTACTTGCGGATCGAAGTCGCGGGAAATTTGATAAAGTCATTTTGATTGGTCATCACAGACAATGTGTCAGTGCTAATTGGTTTGGTTGTCTGGCAAATCAAACAATGTGAAAGGAATGTTGCTCTCGGTTGAGCAGGCGTTTATGGGGAGCGAGTGCAATCCGATCTCCCCTAAAAACGACTGCGTGGGAGGCTAGTTGGAGGGTAAACAAAGAAACCCAAGACCTTCTAGGCCAGGGTAGCCCGGTTGAATTTTTAATTGGACCTCACCATTACCTTGGTTATGTGGATTAAAGACTTGATTCATCAGTAGATGGATTATTTGTAGATTCAGATGCTGAAAGTCGTGGATGCAGCCCTTCCAAATCCCCTTCTGAAGTGATACGCAATGCTGAGGTGTGCTCATGACGTTTCAGGTAAATAACTCCATAGTATGTCCAGATAAACTTGTATTTATGGTCCTTGCGAAACTTCAAACATTTCTTAAACAGCTTTCTCTTTGATTCAGTTAGACTTTCTTGAATGTAGATTTTATCTTCACCAAAACGCCCCAAACCAATGTCACTAATGTTGCAGCTTTATTGCTAACCACCGTCCTAGTTTTAATCTAATTTAACTTCGCTCAGCTCGATAAGCTTTTTAGTTTTTCTGAGTGTTATTACCAATATCCTGTTTTAATTTTTTTTTTTGAAGCATTGTATGAAGTCCTTTTTTGGTAATAAAGTTGTTGTTGTTGTTGATTTACTCATCTTTCAAAAACAGTAATTAACAATAATCTTCTAAACTCAACCCCAACCCTCCTCCCCCAGATTAAAAAAAAGAAAAGAAACAAAAACAGCATCAAGAACAATAACGGCTGCATTTCATTTCCATCGTTAAAATGCGTAAAATCAAAACAAGCAACAACAAAAATGAAAAGCATAATGGAAATAAATAGAAAAAAATGTCTCTTACCTTTCTCAGTACAACAACCAATAAGTCTAACAACATGAGGATGAGGTTTCAAAGATTTCATGACCTCTAGTTCACTGAGCATGTCTTGCACGTCCTTCTTTGAGGCATTGTCTACATCATATAAAAAATGGGGTTGATCTGCAAGCTTGAAAAATCCTGTTGGATGATGTTGGCCAGATTCATGAAACGAACGAACGGTCAGAATGGGTCAAGGAAAATCCTCTTTGGTCTTACTTATCTACTACATATATATTTCAAAATGATGCCGAAAAAAAAAAACGAAAGAAAGAAAACATCTTTTTCACCATTATCTTATAAAACGAAGTGATTTTTTAATGAGTTAAAAGTGCACTTAATAGGCCATTTCCGAGTTACCTTTTGCCTCACTTTTTGTCTTCATGCGAAACCACACATATAAAAATGTATTTCACCTGTACGTCAATTTTCATGCAAATCAAACCCATTTTCATTTCAATGGTTTTGCACGTGGACTGGTTTTGAAACTGAGGCAAAAGGCAACTCGGAAACTGATTATTACGAGCAAGAAATGTATTATCTGAAAGGGAAATACGAAAAGTAAATGACATAGTTTACGTTACCTTTCAGCGTTTTTATTGCAACTACAGGCCCGTATATTGCCTTGGACACCTGACCAAAGTTTCCACTCCCCAGTAATTTCACCAACTTTATTTGGTCACGGTCGAGTTTAAAACCATCACAGTTGTCATCAACAGTAACATTTTGGTATGCAGCCATGCGAAACACCGTAACATCTAGGCAAAGGATTACAAGAATCAGCCTTATCCCTTTTTTATTGTAGCAGTGAATTGTTTTGTAATTTTGATACGCGGTAGAGGTCTCGTGGCAAAAACGATATCTCTCGAGTTCGATTAAAAAAATAACGTTTGTAACTTTGACGTGACTTTCGCGTTACGTAGATAAAAATACGAACTTAAAAAATCAAATTATTAACTTCATGTAAGTGTTAATGTACTTAGCACTGCTGTGCTTTTTGACGGCACTGTAGATAAATAATAATGAAAAAGCAAATTTTGCAAATAACTGGAACACGTTTCTAAGAATCGTAACTGGGTGAAGGCTGACCAGTTGGCCTCTTACAAAGCGCCGTCGACTTTTTTCGCCGTCGATGACTTTTTCGATAGTGTCGAATTTAAAAATTCGACACTATCGAAAATATATCTAGCTAGTAGCCGTACGGAGAATTTGAACGCAGGACCTCCAGATTTCACTCCTGCACCCTAAACTATTTGGGCACGCTGCATCCACATTGCTCGCCAGCAGTCTTTGACTAATTCCTCTTCCACCCCCAAAATGATAAATTATATTCACCCCAAGCTTATTGCTTATCCATTTGTGTGTCTCACTGAAGATTGACGCCAAATTAATCAAAGGTCTTTTAATGACCGCATCGAGGCTATCATTGACTGGTCATGCAGTTTGTTTTCTAGTGTTCAAAGAATCAATTATTGGAAAATAAAAAATTGCGGAATTTCTGTAACACTGTAACACTAGGCCAGCATTGGTTTCGAAAGCATTTTATATAGATGGCATTTATAGACTTAATATAAAACAGAATCGACTCTCAGTATATTGATATTGTAGTACATCCTGAAAACAAAAACATGACATTATATTCAATATAATAAGTGAAAACGACACACACGTGCTAAGATCGAGCCTTACCTTCATACACCCCGATCCTTGATTCAGTTGCTACTGGCATGTCGTTATGTTTTGTTTTCTTTTGATTGCGCCACCTACTTTAATTAGATAAACAAGTTAAAAATTATGTTGTCGTATACTTCTAATCAATACTTAGCATAAGCAATTTCTGTTGGTGTGCAGCGAAGGGACGAGACACTGACGGTCGCCCAATTTAACGCTTTTAAAATTTCTTTGAACAAGAAAGTTTACCTGTAGTATTGGTATTTTCATAATTAATGTAGTTAATTACTGTAACTTATGTAATACAACTCTTAGGAAGACCATATATTGTGAGAAAGACTTCGTTTTAAAATAAAGATTGATTGATTGATGACAAGGAAACGAGCAATGAGTGATCATCCTGGCTATGAAAGTCAATAGGCGGCTTGACGTACGATGAGCCCCCCACGATTCAAACGCTCTGCCGCCTCTGAAGCCTTCGGCGTAATTACATTGAACAATGAGAAAGATGTTATATGGTCAAGTGAATGACTAATAAAGTTCAATTGCACAAGTTTTTGTACCTTTTATTTAGCTTGCTACAAGACTGACCTTTTTAAGACCTTGTAGCAGGCAAACGAAACGATCAGAACCATCAATAAACTAACAAATCCAGCAAGACCATGGATTATGTTCAGGTACTTTGCAGTCTTGGAGTCTGTTGAGAATAAGAAGAGATATACCACAAATTCCCAAATTAATTCCTAGACTTGTTTATTTCAGCAAGCGTTGTAAACTGCAATAGCTGTTTAATCCATTTTTTTTGGGTTCTTTAAAGAAAAGAAATTAGGCTGTTCTATAACTTTTCATAATAATTCGACCCCACCTTATTGCAATAACGTTGTCATAGAAAAAAGCAAAATGAAAAAAAGGTAAATAGGAATATATAAAATTAGGCATTACAAGGATATGTTCGAAATTCTCCCAAAGAGACAGTCTGAAAACGCGTGTAAAATAACGATAATTTTTTACGTGTGCTTGATATCACCAATCTCCTGCTGACACGTCACTCGTTTTATTTCGTGCCTCTCTTTTGAGCTGACGAATGAATGACAACGCATTCGCTATATAAACTCGTGATATTCGCTATATAAACTTGTGAGTTTCCTGTAAATGCTGCCAGCTATTGATTTTAATTCCTAATTGTGTTTTTATAGTTCTTTTCAGTATGACAATGTTATTGCAATTAGGTTATACAGTGTACATTAAACATTTACAAAGATATTAGGAGGCCTAGTTTATAAAAGCTTCTATGTTTCTTTAAGGCTTGCTTGCCGACTTGATGTTATCCTAAATTACTGTACGTTTCTAGGTTTAATAGTTTTGGTGACAAAAAAATAAATAAATAAAGTTGTTAAACGAATTCAGAACCTTCCCTCTATCTTTCCATTAATTCATTTTGCATTTGCACCTTGAATTTTTATTTATTTATTTATTTATTTATTTATTTTTTAATAATTATTTTCCCATTGCCAAAAATTTCTTCAGTTACCTTCAGTTGTCGGAACTGCTGTAGTTGATGCTGCGCAAAAGATGAAAGACATACAAAGTTTATTATTTGGTAAGGAGAACTTTTGTTAATAAACTTTTAATTAAAAAAATCTTATTGTAATTACTAATATTAACCTGACTATTTGCAAAACTGTTATAAGATCAAAGGGATATTGGTGGTTTCATCCCATCACAAAAACTGTTTGGTTGCACGAAAGGCATCCGAAAACTAATAGGCTTTAGAGTAGGTAGAAAAAAGAACATTTGGTCCAAATTGTATAGCTCCGTAGCATTTTTCATAACCTAGTTATGAAATAGCTTTGGGAAAACGTCAATATTTAGTATGCGATCGCCATATTGGTTTCCTTTTATGGAGCACCAATGTGGAGGCAATAGCGTTTACACGAATCAGGGCAAATTCTACCATCAATATCATTCGCTTTCACTTCATTGCTCATAAGCCATCTCTTCTAAATTATTATTAGGTCTGGAAATTTGAAAAACACTTTTATCTTGGGTATCCTTAGAGATTAATGTTAGAGATTAATTTGTATGTTTAGAATATGTGAAAAGAATAGCTTTGTAGGATTGACAATAAGCCATTTTCTAGTTGCCTTTTTTCTCTGTTCCAAAACAAGTCAAGTACGAAAGTAAATACACATTTCCATGCAATAAGTTATGCACCAGTGCTCATTTTGAGATAGAGGAAAACGGCATCTCGGAAACGGTCTGTTTAGATTTTAGAACTTTTACGACGTCAGGTTGAAGTAGAGTCTGGTTTTGCTTAACCTGAGATCATGCCCTTCCTCCCTACTTATCACTCTGGGGAAAAAAAGGAAAAAAAAAGACAATGCCTGATCGCAGGCTAGGTTTTGCTCGGTCAGGTGAGACAACTTTTTTACAGAAATGCTCGGTAAAAGATGGCTCGGGGGAGATCACGGTCTCCCTCCTACCACAGACAACGTCTCTCCATGGCAACGGGACCCTTTTCAATAGAATATAAGTTTTCTGCGGTTGTTTGGTCGAGCAAGTTACTAAGTTGCCATGGAAACATTAAGTGCGCCCTTCTCATCTCTTGAGTTCTGATGGTTGGAGATACATTTCTTATGAGACATCAATACATGGAGTATGTCGCGTTATATTATTTGCGTTTGTATTTTTACCCGAGTAAAAGCACAGCACTACCCTTGAAAATATACAACCTGCATGTCTGCCTGCTTGTTTGTTTACTGATTTCAAAAAATTTTATTACCTTCAGCTCCGGCTACTGTCGTGGAAAAAGATGTTAAAGATAGAAATACAACAATCAACTCAGTGTCTTGTGAATTAGCTAACTGAACTCAAAAATAGATTTTCCCAAGTGTAGACCATAAATTTTACGCCATTTGATCATTCCCGAGAATTATACACGAGATACTGCCCGCGTTTCAATTGTTTCCCTGCCCATGATCGAGGATAGACGCATAGATGACGTCATTGCATTGTGTGACCTGCATGCGTAACTTAAGGAGGCTCACAATGGTTTCCAGCACTTTTCCAGTTCTTAAACTTTGATGGGTCAGCACTACAAATTGTTAACAGTTACTGCGACAATAATGATATCAAACAAATGACCAATCATTGCTGAAGAAGTTGTAGCCATTTTCATGACGTCATTGATTACCATAGCAACAGTTTAGCCTGTTAAAAACACCCTTAATTTTGCCTTAAAGTGCTTATAACTCAAAAACGAGCACGGTGACCCCCATTTTTTATTATTGAATAATGATCAGCATGTTAAGATGCAACTTTTTGCAAAGTTAAAAAAAATTCTATCTAGCGGTTTCAGAGCCACCTTAAATTTTCGGAAATTTAAAATATGACAAGTACATTGGAGATGACGATTCTACAACCTTTGCCCATCTTAAAACAAGTGTTCCCTATGGCCTTCAAAAAATTTCTGATTTGATTCATGTTAAGCGCTCACTAAACACAAGGCTCTATAACTTAAGTCAGCGCCAGAAATTTCCAAATTCATCTGTCCTGTCACAGAAAGTGATAAGCTACCTTGTGAAGTGCTTCACATATTGTGTTCACCAACACAAAAACAAGCCAATAGAACTTGCCCAAGCAATTCAAGGTATTGTCCCGTGCACATGCTTTTGGAAACCATGAGAAATGCAGCCCCTCATGGTGCCGTTACCAACAAAATCCAGCTGCACATGTCCACAACGAGCTTCCTTATGGGAAGGACCTGCATGGGAGCAGCCTTCAATCTGCATTGCAGGAACTTTTTTGAGAGTATGCGTCTGAAACAGTTACATCAAAATTAGCCCCCTGCATGGATTCACAGCGAAACGAGTCGTTAAATGGCACAATTGGTTCTAAGAATGTCAAAATAAGGCATTACGGTGGAAGCGAAAGCAGTGATGTTAGAACTGCCTGTGGAGTTGCTCAGCACAATGAAGGGCACAAGTTTGTTTGCAAAACATTACTGGCGACTGGCATAAACCCTGGGCTTCACTGTACAAACCACCAAGAAAAACAAGATCAAAAGGCTAGTGCCGATAAACAAAGAAAGTCCACAAAAAAATTCAAAATTAAAAGGCGGCAGCTTCACCTGAACAGGTTTCAGTCAACTATCAGAAACGAAAACAAAGAAGGACCTAGCTACGAACACAATATTGGGTTTAATCTGGTGCCACAAGTTGGACAAAGTGTAAATAACAACAACGATATTCTAAAGGAAGTCAACAAAATCACTTGCAAATCTGAACTAACAAAATACGAACAACTAATCCCATTATCTGCTTAACGAAATATCCTTTGATCCCCCAAAAACCTACAAATTTATCCTTTTCGACATCGAAACAAGTTCAACGGCTAGAAGAACCGAACTTCTCCAGCTGTCGGCGATATCAGACGACGGACTTCACTCCTTCTCTGAATACATTCTTCCTCAGCGCTCTATAAGTTCCACCGCCACGACAGTTCATAACCTAACCGTGAGATTTTCTGGGAATCAAAGAATTTTATGCCGGAAAACCAGTCCCAGCCAAGCCTTTACAAACCTGTCTTCACTCGTTCGTGCAATTTTTAGTAGATGTGTGTTCTTTAAAATCCGTAGATTATTTGGTTCTTTTAGGTCACAATTCTTTTGTTTTCGATACGCCAAGACTTCTTCTTAATGGAGGTCCTAACTTTAAAAGTAAGCTGAATGAAATGAAAGTGTTGTTCGCTGACAGTCTGCCTGTACTGAAGGTCCTCCGGTGTCAACCGAACAGCCCGCTGCAATCATCTTCTACAAACAAGTTGAGCGATGTATATGAAAGTCTGTTCTCCGCTAAATTTGATGCTCATGATGCTCTGGAAGACGTCAAAGCCCTGAGAAAAATACTCTTAACCCCTCCGCTGCAAGTTCCAAATGAGAAATTGATCGATCACGGCAAATGCACATCCCCGACTGAAGCATTTGAGCAAGCCACGTTCTTAAAACGACGACAAGATGCTATCCAGTCGTATAGCGGAAAATTATACCAAGGAGGAAAAGATGGTCTTTCGAAGAGCATGGTCGAAAAGCTGGCAGATGCTGGTTTGTCCTTTACCACACTGCAAAACATTTTCGAGAGGTATGGCATCAACGGTTTGTATGGAGTACTGACATTGGCGCCAACAACAAATACGACGCGTCGCCAATCAAATTCGCCAAGAGTGACATCGAACAAGAGAATTGTCTCCACAATTCTTCGTTATTTCCAACAGTTGTAGGCAATGCTTATTTTCTGTAATGTGTAACTTGACAATTAAATGCGAAATCCATTCTTAGAATCGTTCACTTCTGAATGCGGATCGCACATGAACACACCACAAACGAAGGAATCGAAAGCGATGGTTTCGCGAGGCTTCTCGCGAGAATGAGCCACGGAACGACAGAACAGTCAGCGGTCTTGCTCAAAACGCGTGATCGGAAATAAAAATGTACGCTGAAATCGCGAAAACCGGAAATAAAGTCTGAAAGAGTTGGCTAGCTATATCTCGAAAAATAGCTCGGTGACCTATCCTGATTTTTTGCATACAAATACGAATCTTTATTTTGTATTTTTGAAGAAAATTTCAGAAAAATTGATCTAGTGGAAATTTTTTTTCACCTCCCTACAACCTTTTCACAAATAGCTCGAATTCTGCTAGATAGTTTTTTCTCATACCACAAATTAGGTTAGGGAACTTGATGTGCTTCATGAAATTCCGAAAAAAAATCTAGGTCACCGAACTGGTTTTTAAGCTATTTTTCAAAAACTCAGTTTTGGAGGGTTTTTCAGCAGCGCCTTACCGTTTCCATGGCAACAGTTGGGACGTCAAAGAGACCTTTAAAAAATTGCCAGACTATAGTGTTATTCAGATGTTAAAATGTTGCCCTGCTGATCGAAACCACACTTTTGAGATCTTTCGTTGTTTTACACCCACTGTTAACAGTGGGAAACCCTTTCGAGCCTCCTTAAGTACATTATCCAAGTTGTTACCGACAAAGTGAAACTATTTTTTACCATCAGAGATTCGTTGGCGAACCGAAATCAGGAAAGAAAAAACAGATAACCACAAAATGGAATATATTCATTTTGTTAATTTGTTGATCTAATAATTTTATTAGTAAACAAATGATACTAAGAAGTGTCTGTTAGAGATCAGCACAACGGTCATTCTAACCTGTACGTTTAATTCCGGAAAATGATAAACACCCACGAAATTTCAGGAGTGTATAACTCTCGTAAGCTTGTAATTCTACTGGTCCTCTAGTGTAGCAGCGTTTGTTTCATATATTTGAGCGAAGAAATAGTTCCAACGCTGTGGGATGCCATTTTTAATATCAAAACTAAGAAGTAACGGAACTCTCTAGGTTTAAATATTTCGGTTATTGCTGTTTATGTAAGAACGGATGAAGACGGCATCAACAACGATCCGAATGAATGGCCGAGTGAACTGCCTAACATGTGCATAAGCACATTAAGGCCTGAACAAACAGACCGAGTAGACGAGGGTCCAGAGTGAAAGCCATCAACACGACTAACTGCATGACTAGAGGGTTTAATTGAGTAGTAAAATGAAGTCCTCATAATTATATTTGTGTAAATAACAGACGCATTGTGTAGCAACGGCAAACTGAATGAAGGGAATTCGAAGAATGAACAGCCAGACCGATGCATAAGCACCTGAATGCCTGAGCAAACAAACCGGACAAACAAGAATTCGAAAGCCGGAAACACAGAAAGTCATCTATGTAAATGACTGACTATGATTTTTTACTTAGTAGTAACTTGTTCTCCTTATGATATTTTATCGTTCAGGTTAATTTGTTTATTTTTGATATCTAAACTGAGCAATTTAGTAAGCTCACTAACAAGTTTACTTGAATCGGAGTAGTTTGATAGGAAAATAATAGTATGCATGCTCAGAAAGTCTGCCATTCTTTTTCCATATCTCATCAACATGTGTTACAAATGATCTTACGCTTAACTATAATATAAAGGCAAGATCTGCCGAATAAATTTAAATCTTTTTTTTTTTCGTAACAAGCACTAAATAACAGTGCACAACAAAGCAGGAATTGACTCCTTCTTGGGATTGACTAGCAAGATGTATGTTTATATTATAACTTACTTGAACCATTTGTCCTTACGGTGATTGTAGTGAAGCCTCCTTCCTGGCCATGTCTTCTTTTGGCCATCTCACTAACTCTGTTCTTAGCGTAGATATTAAAAGCGTATTTGGCAAATGGAGAAAGATCTGCTACCGTCACTTTTGTCACGTTCAATCCTTCCTTATATGGTATGTAACTCACCACACGCTCACAGTATTCCTCTATACACATCGCATCACTGTCACATGGCTTACGACAATCAACGTCATAATGCACATGAGTCTGATCACCGGTTATTTCAGGAGGCTGCCATCTTATCTCGACGGCACTTTGGTTAACGAATGTAATGGTGACATTCCTCGGGGCTGATGGTAAAACTAAAACCAAAAGTAGGCTCATATTTATTAGTATATGGTAAAGATGACGAACAAGGAAAATGTTTTGGTCTAATTAAAAAAAAGTGATAAGGATAAATGATGATTTGCCGGTCATTGTGTCCTCTAAATAATCTTTGTTCCAGGATAAGATCAATTTCTGTGATATTAATTCCTGAAACAAAATGACAATGACAACAGTACCAATCTCATCGTAAAGTGATTTTAAGTGGGACGTTATGAAATAGTATTCTATTCTAAGGGAGAGGAAACATAGAAGTTTTCTCACCAAAATGATCACGAGAATTATCAGGGAATGGTAATGAACTGCCATTGACAATGTTACAATCACATTACTTACTTGTGCAATTGAGACCCTGCTGATCATTATAATTTCCATCTGGACAAGCTAAAACGGAATAAACAACCCTGGGATTTCAAACTGTTACACTGCCTCGTTTGAGGAACAGGAACCACCTTGTTACGTTTGCCATAAGACTAGATGAATTTTTTTTGTTGGGAATCCAACAACAGAAACAATTTCTACTCGACTAAAGATAAGAAATGGAAAATCTAATATTAAACGTTAGTAACATTACTATGTGCATGCCTGATGATTACGCTATAGAAACACTTATTGGCAAAGTTATCACCTAAGGCAAACGTTCCCGATAGAATACAATCTTGCTCACTTGCTGTGCATGTTTTACCAAATAGCAGGCTCTTACCCAGACATTGAGCATTTCCGAACACAATCCTTCATGCCGCGAATAACTAATCTTCTAATGACAATGTCAATTTTTCTGAGTAGAGACATGTTTAGAAAAAGTAACTGTCATTTCTGTTTGCTGTCAGTATATCTTTCACTGCACATGCTCTATTCCTGTTTTCCAGCCTTATCCCACACATGGCTTACACTACTTCCTCAGTTAAAATTTATCTGGGGGAGCCCGACTGAGCTCTATAGCTAGCAGCGCGGCGCTGATGATACCCAAGACGGTTGAGTCAAATCGGTCAGTCACAGTGGGAAAAAAATATACAGCACCTCAACCGCGAAAAATGTTCAAAGATGCAACACACCTTCGCATTTCCCGCCAACATTCTGCATGTCTTCCTTGCAGATGCATCTTCCTTCAAGTCCATTAATGTTCCACTCGCCATTACTTTGACATCGAACGTACAAATTGCCTGCTACTTGCACAGCATCCTTGTTACAATTTCCTTGAACTTGAATGGATTCATTTGCTGGAGCTACAGTCCTTGGTAGTGACACCAAGCTGTCGCTGAGTGTTTCATCCGGGCACACATTATAAGTGACTTTAACAGAGTACAGATTAGTGCAAGCTCCGGAATTGTGGAATGCTAATAGAACATGCTTGCTTTTAGTAGGTACGTTTATTGTTTGGGAAGTTCTTATATTGGTAGCCTGTTTAATTTCTGCCACTTTTTCATACGCCGCTGTATTATTGAGAGGGTTGGGATAGCGATACAAGTCTGCTACAAACTGGTTTGACTGGTTAACATACACGTCAAACATATCCACACAGTAAGGTCCTCCATTGCTCTGGAATTTAGAACAACTTGCGATGTAGTACTCAATAGTGAGATCGATCTTGTTAGCTTTACTCACGTCGATTTGATCGCTTATAAGCCAATTGTTTGGTTGGGGATCTGACTGTAATAAGTTAACATCACATGCTACATATCGTGTAGGGTTAGTCCTTCTCATCCACTACGAAAATAACAAACAAGTGCTAAGTAAACATCACATGCTGTGTATCGTAAAGGATTTTGCTTACTTTCCTTTCTCACCCACTGCAAAATAATTATCGCACAAACAAGTTATAAAATAAATAAAATTAATTAATTAATCAATTAATTGATTCGTATAGCTCGAGTAATAGACCCTTTGACGTGAAATTTAATGGTAAGCATCTCGGTATGATTTAAAAAAACAAAAAATGCTGTCTGATTTGAATCGTTAATAGCAGAGATATAAGCACTAATGTACAACGTGCCCATACATTATCTGCATTTATATCAATCATGTGTGCCATTAATTCAAATAATTCTGCAGCACGAATAGTACACCTTGTGACCTTAAATTTGGCGAAAAGTATCTCTCTATGACTCTTATTAATCCCACGTTATTATTTTTGGTGAATGTCATTTATGAACTGAGAAATTTGCAATTCTGTGCAACATGCCCTCTCATCATCATAGCTCATCTCAGTTGCTGCTACAATAATAATATTAAATAACTGCCCAATGATTGGTGAGTACGTTTTGGTTATTTCCTTGACGTCACTGGCTACCATAGCAACATTATAACGTGTTAAAAACACCCTTAATTTGGCTTTAAGTGCTAATAACTTAAAAACAAGCTTTGTGACTCTCATTTTTTTATTATTGAACATTGATTTGCATGTAAAGATACAACTTTCTGTAAGGTTAAAAAGAATTCTACGAAGCGGTTTCAGAGCCACCTTAAATTTTTGAAAATTTAAGATGTCTTCGTAGAATTTTTTTAACTTTGTAGAAAGTTGTATCTTTACATGCTCATCATAACTCAACTATGAAAAAATGGGTGTCACCGAGCTCGTTTTGGAGTTATTAGCACTAAAAGCCAAAATTAAGGGTGTTTTTTAACAGGTTATACTGTTGTTATGGCAACAGTGACGTCATGGAAATACCTAAAACGTACTCAACGACCATTGGGCATTTATTTGATACCATTATTGCAGCACCAACTGATAAAGATTTCTAGTACAGACCCACCAAAATATAAGAGCTGGAAAATACCGAAAACCGATTCTAGCCACTCTACAGCACGAATAGTACACCTTTTGACCTAGAATTGGAGAAAAGTATTAACCCTACGTCTTCGTTTTAGTTTTTTGTGTATATCATTTAACAGCCGATAAATCAGCGGTTGTTTGCAACGTGCTCTTAAAGCACCTCCAAATGAACTGTTTAGATTTTGAAAGCATATGGCTCCTTCAGTACAAAGCTACGATAGCTCAGTTGATAGAGAGCAGTTCTTTGTAATACGCACCATTTGCCCGGCCGTTTGTTCAAATAAGGACGGTAGCATTTTCCCCTTTCTTTCTTTTCTAGTTTTTTTTTTTTTAAATCAGTGAACTTTTTAATTTGAAATATAAAGGTAACGTGGATGTGGATGCGGGCCAGTCGCAAGCCCGCTATTTCAATAGAACTCAAATAAATAGAATGAGAAGGCTGCTAGTGTAGAAAAACATCAGAGCAATTAATGGCTCCATCAGATCAATTAGGACATAGTGATAAACAATTACATTAAGGGTCCCAAGTAGAATTTACCGTTTTGTAGTTGAAAATCCGGACTATTGAATAATAAGGCTTACAAGCCATTGTGAAAATAGATTGCAACAAAGCAGCTTGGAATTATTTTATCATTAACACTAATTAAGGGAATATAAATACAAAAACAAACAAACAAAAAAACACAATAAAGGGTTTTCCAAGTCAAATTTTGCTGCTGCTGGAGAAAATAAAAAGCAAAATACAAATCCTGACAAAATGCTTCTGAAACATTTTAACATATGGATACAGAATATCACAAAAATGTTTGCGACTATCTTGTTTGTGCGGTTGCGCCTTAGATAAATAATTACACAAACAAGTAATAAAATAAATAAAATTAAATAATAGTATTCGTTTAGCCCCAATACTAGACCTATTGAACTGAAATTTTGTGGTAGGCTTTTAAGTGTGACTGGTATTAAGGGAAAAAAATGTTGTCTGATTTGAATCATTAATAGCCGAGATATAAGCACTAATGTAGAATTTTCCCATACATTCTCTGTAAATATGTAAATCATTTCTGCCATTAAATAATTCTACAGCACGAATACTACACCTTCTGAGCTAAAATTGGAAGACAAGTATCTCTCTTACTCTTATTAATCATACGTTTTTAGTTTTGGTGAACATCATTTGTGAACCGAGAAATTTACAATTCAGAGCAATATGCCCATATTCTCTATAATAAGCATGCCCATACATTCTCTGTATGGATCTGTAACTAAAACGATTAAATAATTCTACAGCTCGACTATTTGACCTTTCGATCTAAAACATGGTGGAAAGTATCTCTATATGTCTCTTATTAAGCGTCCAATTTTGTATCTGTGTAAATCATCGAGGAGCCGAGAAATTTGCAATTCTTTGCAACGTGCCCATTCGATGCCCATACATTGCTCTGTAATTATACAAATCATATCTGCAATTAAATAATTCTACTGCAGGAATATTGAACCATTTGTCCAAAAATTTGCTGACAAGTAACTCTGTATGAATTTCATTAACCCTACGTTTTTGTTTTTAGTGAAATGTTTTAAGAACCGAGAAATTTGCCATTTCGTGTAAAGAGCCCATACATTCTCTGTAATGAGCTTGCCCATACATTCTCTGTATTGATCTGAAACTAAAACGATTAAATAATTCTACAGCTCGGCTACTAAACCTATCGATCTAAAACTTGGTGAAAAAATATCTCTATAAGACTATTATTAAGCGTCCATGTTTGTTACTTGTGTTCATCATTGAGAAGCCGAGAAATGAGCAATTCTTTGCAACGTGCCCATTCGATGTCCACACATTGCTCTGTAATTATATAAATCATGTCTGCGATTAAATAATTCTGCAGTCTCGAATATTAAACTTTTCGACCTACAATTTGGTGAAAAATATCTCTGAATGACTCTTATTAATCCTACATTTTTATTTTTGGCACAAATCATTTAGCAGCCCAGAAATAAGCAATTGTTTGCAACGTGCTCTTAAAAAATCCTCCAAATGAAATCATGTTTGAATTATTAAAAGTAAGACTCAGTTGATAGAGAGCAGTTCTTTGTAATACTCTCCATTTGTCCGGTCGTTGGTTCGAATCCAGATGGTGGCGTGAATTTTTTTTCTTTTCTAGGCGTTTTTTTCTTTTTTTGGAATCAATAAACTTTTAAATTTGAAATATAAAGGTATAACATGCACGCAACAATTAATTTTGATATTATGTGGATGCAGGCCAATCGAAAGTCCGCTATTTCAGTAAAACTTCAGCCGCTGAAATCGAAGGAATGAGAACGCTGCAAGTGTAGAAAGCATCAGCGAAATTAATGGCTCCATCACATCAATCACGTAGTGATAAACAATTGCATGAAGGGTTCCAAGTAGAATTTACCGTTTTTTGGTTGCAAATTGCTATTGACTAGTGGATCATTGAGAAGCCGAGAAATCAGCAATTCTACACAACGTGCCCATTCGATGTCCATACATTGCTCTGTAATTGTATAAATCATGCCTGTGATTAAATAATTCTACAGCCCGAATATAACCCCTTTTGACCTAAAACTTGGTCGGAAAAGTATCTCTGTGTGATTGATATTAATCCTGCGTTTTTTGGCGTAAATCATTTAACAGGCGAGAAATACAGTAAGACACTACCTCTCTGGAACCTCTATTTTCATTCGCCCACTGTAAACACTACCTCTATTGTTATTCAGGGATAGGGGCATTGTTATAGCCTGTTATGTATTGTATTGGGAACCAATAAAATAACTCGTTCCGAGAGGTAGTGGGCAACCCGAGAAATAAGCACCTCCAAATGCAATGTTTAAATTTTTAAAACATATTGATCCTTCGCTATAAGGTTACGATGGCTCAGATGATAGAGAGCGGTTCTTTGTTAAATGCACCATTTGCCCGGCCGTTGGTTAGAATCCGGACGGATGGACGGACGGATGGATGGATGGATGGATTAAAGGATGGATGGTTCATGGTTAGGTAAGTAGGTAGGCAGGAAGGCAATTAGTTAGGTAGGTAGACCGGTAGGCAGGAAAGCTAGTGGGTAGGGAGAAGGGTATAGAGACTAAGGGGGTTAGGCATGATATCTGATAAATTAAAAGTTTCTTGTTCTTAGTTTAGAAAACATTTCCTGTCATTTATTTACTTGCAGTATGCTTCAGTGTTTCGTCACACCCATTTCATACTTTACTGCGAACACGGGAAAGATGATCTATACAAGATCTTGTAGATTCATTAACTGTCAAATACTAGTATCTACAGTTAGCGAAGACTCAAGATGCCACGTGCCCTCTCCTGCCTGCAATGAACGGCCAGTGGGCGAGGCGACCTAATATGTATAAGGACCAAATGGAAATAAAGGAACGGGATGACAATGAGAATAATAGAATGAGAATAATAATATATGCTAAAGATTAACACTTAAACTTACCCCTAATATCCCAGGCGGCTTTTTAAAATTCCAATGCCAATCGTGCTTCCCTGTGTTTTCTAGTTCTACTTGAATCGATGATGCGAAAGCTGCAAACGTCAAGGTGGCAAATAAGGTTGTCCAGAAATGCTGCGTGTGGTGAGTCATAACTAAAAATTGAGTGAATTATTAAAAGAAACTGAAAGTGTAGACATTGTCAATGTTATTAAACTATCACACTACAGTAAAAACCCGCATATAAGAACACCCATTTTTGGGATTCAGGCTTATTGGGTTCTTATATGTCGGGTATTTAATGCAAAATCAGGCTGAAAGTGTTCTTAAGTGTTCTTATTTTTAACTGTAAGGGACATACTAGACTATGATGAAATAAGAGTGGGCAACACAATACTTTAATTAATTAATTCTCAATTATTTCCTTACAATAATTTATGCCATAGTGAGGTTACAGACACTGCATGTTCCTTATGTAAAAGGGAAGAGGTTTTATATATAAGAACAATTTATTATTTTTCATGCTGAATGCGTTCTTATATATGTGCTCCTTTTTTTTTGTTACCAAATTTCAACCTGGGTGTTCTTAAGGTGGTCTTATACTCAAAAATGTATTTTTCTCGTAAAACAACTTTGTGGGACAGTTTTGCTATCAAGTTAAAGGAATCCACAGTCTGACATCGAAAATGGGCTTTTTCACGTCACGTGCCACAATAGTTGATGAATAACCAGCACCCTAAGTTTTAAAAGAAAGAGGTATTCACGCACAATATCTTAAAAATAAGAGGTTCGAGAAGCATGCAATTAAGTTTATTCTGTCCAGAAGTAAGTCGCCCAGGAGACAAACCTAAAAAAACCATGCTTTGAGTCATATTTTTCTTGAAAATGAGAATTTATCAACTAATAAAGGTAATATTAACTAATATTAACTCGATAATAGGGCGACAATTTAATCTATTCGATGTGTTTGAGGTTTAACTCCTAGAGAATGGTATTCTCATCCAATCCTGAAAATTTGAGGACTTTTGGTTGAAATCGAAGAAAGATATCGTGCTTGAAATATTCGTGATCTGGCTGTTTTTGCTATTTGAGAAATCAAGCTTTAAAGTTTTACTTATGTCTTTAAGAGCTTTAACAGACCAAAGTAGCCCTGTGGACTGGCGGGGAGCTCAGAAAAGAACAGGAGGGGGGGGGGGGGGGGGGGTAGATTATAAGGAGTTAGATAAATGTTGCATTCAAAACATAACACACCAGTAATAGAAATAGTAGCCAGACATGATCGTATAAAATGGCAGTAGGAACAATATTCAGGACGATGATTGAAAACTTCGCACTGCGTAAGACTTCCAAGCTTTTCTGTAAAATGTAATCTGAATATTTAGAATTGTGTCTAGTTTGTAAGCAACTTTTTAATGGTAAACAACTGTTGCTATGGCCGTTGCTATGTTAAAATTTAGTTACTAGCATGCAGATTTCTTAATTTAGGCATACTTCAATGCGGAATTAGGGCAATTCAATACGTTTCCCAGATGATGTGGGATCTTAACCGTTCATGTTTCAGAAAAATGGTTTTTGCACGAGAAAATTGATGTTTTTGAGTATAAGACCACCTTAATCCACATGTTCTTATATGCAAGTTTTTACTGTATAATCAGTGTATCATCATGTTTGTTGTTGTAAGACGTTCTTAGTAATACTACAGCACAAGAAAATAAAATGTGAATCAACATACAATTGCGAAGCACGTTATAAAAATCTGTACAAAATATGGGCTATATTTTGTACAGAACACCATTGATTATGTTTCAATGCATTTCCACTACTCAAACGATAATCCGAGCACAACAGCTTACATATGGACCTATTCCAAACGATCGATATCAAGGCATTTCTTGCTTAAACTACTATATTTGGCCCTGGTTACGGTTTATGGAGTAACTGGTTTTTGAAGGGTAGTCTATAATCCCGGCCATCCGGTGGTCACCCGACGTGAAAATACAATAACATTCAGTTATTTATAAACTCCTCTGACTCAAAGCATTGCAATAAGATTGAGCTCCTAGCGTCACAGCGGAAATGGAACGCTTCGTTCCAAATCCACTGGCGGATATGAAACTCCTTTAGCAGATTTGAACCCACTTACAATTCGTTTATTTTCATTTTGATTCTACCGTGTTCATAATGGATTTCATTTGCAAGCTGTTTGACTTTAAAAAGCAAATAACCTTATTTCAACCAAAAAATGCGATTTCCCTACCCTATTTTAGATCTTATACCAATTCAGACCAACAATTATATCTAATTGTTAACCAAAGTGCACAAGCCATATCCTATTTTAGACCAAAAGGGTTAAACTCTATGTTCTATTTCAGGCACGCCAAAACGCCGTACCCTTTGGCGGGAGTTGCAGTCTATTCAGGTTCAGGGTATCTCAGGGCTCTGATGTCACTCTAACGCATCAACTGTAAATTTGCATTTGTTTCTCTTCGGTACTGTTTAACAGTTGGGTATCATTGTGAAAAAAAAAACAAAAAACTTTATTCTTATTCTTGTTTGAATGAGGGGCCTGCAATATAATGACTTGTTTATTTTTCAATTGACTCTCACGGGGCATACTGGGATGTAAGCGAAAGAAACCGTTCTGAGTGGCTCCAAAATACCGCGATTCAAGCTCGCATGCACTGTTCGGGGTTGCGGCTTCGCCACTCGCCGATCGTATATCATGCTAGTTCCAGATCGCCGCTCACGAGCTTTGAAGGAAAATAGACTACTTGCGTTCTAGCTCAATCTAGGGAAGGTTAATGGTTACCCGATAATTGAACTGTTAACTGAGATCGTAAAAAGCGGCTTAGACCAAATGTGAGAGAAATAGAGAATAGGCAATATTTTTAAATTCACAATTTACGCACCGTAAACCTCTTCTGCTTCATTTGTCTACAACTTTTGCTGGGAGTTTCCGATCTTTCCATACTTTTCAGCAACGTTTTAGCTGGCATTAAGCTTTCAAATAATCCATGGGATCTTAGCATTACTTAAACTTTGTTGTTCAGCTCCCAATTATACACAAGAATAATATTTTAAAGCAAAAATTCAACAGTCAACTGTGCAGCAATTTCTACCCAGCCGATTTCGTTGAAACTTGCTCACATTAAAACTTGGATAATTTGAACTAGTTGACATTAATTAGAAAAAAATCTATCGTCGCGTTTGGAAAATATTCGCGTTTTTTTCATAAATTGATTTTTTTAAAAACGCTAATACCTCGTGTTCGTTTATGTTGTTCGCCCTAAAGTTCAAAGCTTTATAAAATTTGAACATTTGTTATTTCGATTGCCAAAAATCAGAGAAATCGGTTAACGTTTACATGCCGAAAACTCGATTTAGAAAAGAGCACCTCCGTTCCCAAAAAATAGCCGCGGGCCACCTTAAACTAATTGTGTCAAAATTAAAATAATAATATTGTACCGATTAATCGTAATTTAACGCTTACAGCCATCCTGGATCTAAAGGATTTCGAGGCTGTTAAGGTGAAAACTATTTCAAGTCGCAAATGTTATCTCATGTACTGAGAAAATCTCATGTACTGATTTGTTTTTCAAATCTCGCAAGTAATTTCCTTTGCAGCCGTGGGAAAACAGATGAAAATGACCAAGCGAGCTGAACTTCCGCATGGCAACCAACCGTTTTGTAGAACAGTATTTTCTTCCACATTGCATGGCATTAACTCAGCTACAAACAAGTGAAAGACTAACAGCAAAAGATGAAAGTTAAGATGTCGAACGAAAACAGTTTCGTCCTCTACAAGACCAGATTTGAGTTTTGACGATGATTGAAATCCACTAAAAGCCATTTGTAACTTAATCAAAAATTTGAGAAAACAAACAAACATTTGATAGCAAAATGCAACTAGGATAACTTAAAATACATGCATTGTTTTACTGGTAATACACTTACCAATTCCTGATCGACTGCCAGTCTTAAATCGTCGAAAGATTCTTTGCAAGAGTAGCCTACGATCAGTCAACACGCAAACAGTGCTGAGGCAAATGCTTAAGCCTGGTTCACACTAGCGAAATAACGACATAACGGCAAGGTCACGCAAATGCGAAAAACACTTCATGTTGCTGTTTTATGTCACCAGTGTTAAGAACATAACATAACGACATAGTAGGAACATAATGACATAAGCATAACGACATAAGGAAAGAACTGAACTTTTCTTTATGTCGTTATGTCCATGTCATTATGTCGT
The DNA here is from genome assembly GCA_963693305.1 of Meandrina meandrites. Lineage (NCBI taxonomy): Eukaryota > Metazoa > Cnidaria > Anthozoa > Scleractinia > Meandrinidae > Meandrina > Meandrina meandrites. Next base: position 32,649,127 of record OY855906.1, read on the forward strand.
TATGTCGCTAGTGTGAACCAGGCTTTACACGGTTGACTTCCTTCAGGGATTCACAGACAGATCATGAATATGCAGACATAGAGAGTAAAAACTTGTCACCAAATTATGTCACTGTACAAAATAATCGGTCTGTACGGGCAAAACGTGTTAGAAAATGTAGTGGCTTTAAAGTAGGTGGGAAAATATTTCAGTTTTGTTATGTCCTTCATAACCCATGATTCAGCGGAAAACTTATGGTAAAGGACCGATTTCGCGAAAAGTTTGTATTGTGTGACGCTGACCCGGGCCGTCAGAAGTTTGGCAAGCTTTCAAACAAGGCTTGTTTCAAAGATTTGCATACTTTCTAATGTTGCCAATTACGTTTAACGAAGGAAAACGCGAACGGGTGTTCTTCGGTGTTTCACTGGTCGAAAGAAATTGAATTTGCTTGGTTGCAGTTTTCAAATTCTTCTTATACAGGTATGCGCGCGAAAAAAAAAATGGTAAAAGTTTTGAACAATATTTTAGGTCATGATTTAAAAATTATCTATCATTATCGATGAAATCTTAAACCTCCTCATCCGTAAAATTAAAAAAAAAAAAAAAACCATTCGTTGAATTCTCATAGAACCCTTTTCCGTATAAGACGTCATCTCCATAAATAAAGGACGCACAAACAGACAAAAGTGTTGCTCTTTACTATTATCCCTTTGTCAAGCCGGTAAAAAAAGTCATTGGAGATTAAAGGAAACTCTTTTGATAATTTTTTTGCTAGGCTGTATTTTTGTTCACCTGATAAATCATATAATTTTTGAAATGCAGACTTTTCATTTTTTGGCCCCGTCCATAATAGCCCGGATGCGTGTTTTTCAGCGCTACGTTTGTACTAAATATGCATCTGTTCACATTATCGTTTTCACGGGGTTTTCACTGTTCACACAAATGCGTTTTATAGTCATGAGCATTTGACAACGTTTTTGAAAGCCTCCGTCTCCACTGTTCACTCTTATATGATAGGAATGGCCCATGTATCTTCAAAAGCCGGCTTAGTTTTCGCCGCTGATGGCGGCACGCCAGCGTTTTTGTAACGTTTTCAAATTTTTTAACTCTGACAGTGATTAATGGGAAAGTAAAGGCCCGTTCCAAACGCCGCTCCACTCATGTGCCGAACCTAACTGGTGAATAAAGTACGGCAGAAGAGCGGCGTTGGAATCAGTTTGGTCCGGCAGTTTTGATTAGGTTCGGCAAACAACGTTAAGTTCGGCAGGGTCTGCCGCACTATGCGGCATTGGAGCGGCGGCTGATTCATACGGCGTTGTTCTCATGTGCCGAACCTAATGCATGAATTACTGTAATGTATTTTCGATATAACAGCGCTCATGATTGGTCTAAAGTGGAGTGGCGTGACTACGTCTGACCAGTCATGTATGAAGCACGACGGCATAAAATTCCGGGGAATTTAATTCGCTCACCGGGCTCGCATTTTGTTTATCTTTTAATATGTTTCAGCTCAAGAGAAGCGGAACTTCATGGGAAAATTGTTTTGGTGGTAATTCCTTTTTGCTGTTTCCCCAATTTGTGAGATCAGATTTGTAGATTAGCATTTACAAACTAATTCTCGAGAGAAAACCAGTTTAAATAATATAAATCTCGCGGAATGAATTTGCTTTTCCGGAAATATTATTATTATAGCAAAACTTGCGTAATAGTTTGCTGATTTCGACTGCAAAAACCTTTTATCATCCTCAACGCAGACGTTCAGTCAACATTATTATTGTTAACGACTTGTTTCCGCGAATTGAGTTCGACACAAACACGCCGTTTGAATCAGCTGTCGCTCCAAAGTCGCTCTAAGGTCGAACCTTACTGAGTTAGGTTCGGCACATGAGTGGAGCGGCGTTTGGAACGGGCCTAATTTCTTCCAACTTTGCTCGTTCCACTATTTTTTTAAAATAATTATCGTACAAAACAAACACGAAAAGAAACAGAAACAAAATACATTAAATTACCGCGATCGTGGCGTGGTGAGCAAGAAACCATCATAACAATGAATTTTATTCCAAGAAGTCTAACGTTAGCAAGTCAATAATATCACTAGCCTTTAAAAAACTTAGCAAAACACACTTTATTTCCTATTACTTGTACAATTTTCTCAATGAGATATTTAACATCAAGCTTTGCATTGCCTAATGTCGGGAAAAAAAAAACTGTGTTTTCCTAAATCTCACAATGAGAAAGGTTCCGTTCTAGCAGCACCTCTTCAGGAATACGATTCTACGCAATTTTAATTTATTACAACTTGTTGAATACCTTACTAAATTATACGTACACGTATTACTTTAAGAACAAACATTAAAGGTTTCTTTGTTAAAGAGCTCTATGCAAAAATAAGAAATAGATGTATAAACTATCAGATGTCGAAAATCGTTTTGTTTCTAATTTAAATCTTTTGCAATTGCAGGAAGATATCATCTCAGCGGTCTTCCATCACTGCATTTTCTGATAATTAAACTATGGTGGCATAATAAAATCAATTATTTTGTATGTAACTTATAGACACGGAATGAGTGGTGCTCTTAGTTCTGACAAAACATAGTTAATTGTTTGCGTGTCACTCGCGCTAGTAAAAAATCTATTCTGCAACATTTTGTTCCTTATTAAGTAAAATACTCCTAGATAGTGGAGAAAAGGTTTATTAGGTATTGGTTTCCGGCATTCTTCAGTATTTTGATTTGAAGGGAGTTGGATGTAGTTTAACTATTAGGGCATAAAGATAGAGCAAAGAAAACTTAGGACAAAACTTGTACCGTTTACAAATTAATCGTGGCCACGCAAAAATGGTGACGTGTGTTCTGTCATGAAATGTAATAATGTCGTGAATTGTAATACCTGTCGTGAATTGTAATTACACTTGTCGTAAATTGTAATACCTGTCGTGAAATGTAATAACAAGTGTCGTGAATTGTAATAACATACCCGTCGTAAATTGTAATAACATGCTGTCGTAAAATGTAACAATCCGAGCTGTCGTAAATTGTATTAACACTCTGTCGTGTTTTGTAATAACCTGTGAAGTGGAAGGATTTTATTTCATTGTCGTTTTCTATACTCAAAATTTATTTCATTACACCATCAAGTAATTGGCTTAAAGTGTACATGACATGAAAAATATTTTCTGCTTATTTGAAAGACCTGTTGAAATACAGAAGAATGGCGTTTTTCTTTTCGAAATATCTTTTTTTGTTCCAGAGATATTGACATTTTTGTATTATGCAAGTTAGATCAGTGATGACCTCATAAGATTTGCAACTAAAAAATGGTAAAATACTGAATGAACAATATCTCTAAAATTATTAAAGCAGTGTTCTTGAAACTTGGCACCACAAATGTGTGTCACAAAAGGAACAAAATGACATCCTTAGTGCTGTTGCCATGACAACAATTTTGCACTGGTGCTGTCTCAATAAAAACTGAAATTCCCAGTTTTTGTCTTACCCATCTGGCACAGCCAATCCGATGATGGGAATTAAGACAATATGGGAACTATGTCTGTTCCAAGCAGGACCCTTTGTCTCACTTAAGAGGTTACAAATGGGGATATTTGGTTTTTTGACAGAGAGAGACTGGAGCTGAAAGAGTTGCTATGGCAACAATACTAAAGGTGTCATTTTGTTCCTTTTGTGATGCACATTTGTGGTGCCAAGTTTCAAGAACACTGCTTTAATAATTTTAGAGATATTGTTCATTCAGTATTTTACCATTTTTTAGTTGCAAATCTTATGACGTCATCACTGATCTAACTTGCATAATACAAAAATGTCAATATCTCTGGAACAAAAAAAGATATTTCGAAAAGAAAAACGCCATTCTTCTGTATTTCAACAGGTCTTTCAAATAAGCAGAAAATATTTTTCATGTCATGTACACTTTAAGCCAATTACTTGATGGTGTAATGAAATAAAAGAAGTAATGAACGAAAAGAAATAAAATGAAAAGACAAAAAGGGGACGAACAGAAAACTTAGTGAACTTAACAACGAGTGACTACGAATAACCACTAGTGACCACGAATGACCACGAGTAGGAATTCATCGATATCTTTTGATGACATCGTAATGACGCTATCGTTTCGTGACCTCATTAAATTGTCCTTTTAGCCGCAAATAAACCGTTTTCTTTTCCGTTAGACACGTTCCTGACAACGTCAGTGCTGCAAACGGTCGGTCATCAGACATTGGCTGACTAAAAATAGCTAGTGTCGGACGAAATCTCAACTATACCAATATTTTTTTAGCGTAAATCTTAGATGTTCATTACAAGGCAATTTCAATATTCTGAATTTTGAATATAGAAAACGACAATGAAATAAAATCCTTCCACTTCACAGGTTATTACAAAACACGACAGAGTGTTAATACAATTTACGACAGCTCGGATTGTTACATTTAACGACAGCATGCTATTACAATTTACGACGGGTATGTTATTACAATTCACGACACTTGTTATTACATTTCACGACAGGTATTACAATTTACGACAAGTGTAATTACAATTCATGACAGGTATTACAATTCACGACATTATTACATTTCATGACAGAACAGACGTGGCAGGCTAAGTCCAGAAAATGGAGTTTGGAAAGACTCCGAAGTGAAGTACCTTCTTCTTTGCTTGGCCTTTCAAAGTAATTTTGAATTTTTCTGCTGTAATAAAGTATAACAGAACTGCAGTCGTGGATTCTAGCAATGTTTTGTCCGTTACTGTTGAATGTGTAAAAAAAAGTTGAAAAAGGCCAAGCATGGATGAAAGTTCTTCGTCACTAGTGAATTTTGATATCACCTGCAGCCAATTGTTCTAGACTTGAATTGTTACATCTCCTTTACGCCTGTGAAGGCTTATTACCATTTGTCACAACGAAATTGTTTTCTTTAATCTAAAAGAGCTTTTGTGATATCTAAGTGCTATTAAGAGTCTCTGACTGAATAATCCGGGCAGGGGTCGGAAGAAGGGGGTCGGCCGATCTCCACCATATTTATGTTGCATACAGGTCTTACCCACCTATTAACCATGGCAACATTTTTTTGTTGATTGACTTCATTGTCTCGGAGATCAGACCACCCCCCCCCCCCCCCCCCCCCCAAAAAAAAAAAAAAAATTGCCTCAATGGCGTGACAAAACTTGTGATTTTGGGCCAACTTTAGCAGTGTGTATCTCTAAACTTTTTCAAGCAACAGATTTAATTTTACATCGACATAACAATTATCCTTTGGTGATTTAAATGCATACAAGAACAAATGTTTACTATACGTCATTCAAGTTCTGCATGCAATCTTAGAAGGCATACTTCGCGACGTTTTCAAAAGTCGCAAAACTAGGCATTTTAAAATTCCTGTTTCTCGAGGGTCCGGGAAGATACAAATATCAAACTAATTACATGTTACTCACCGGATATAGGACTATGTTTTAAGCCAGTGTTAAAATTGGGCCAGCGAATTTGAATTCTTTTAACGGTTCACTGTTTTACCACTTCGGCGACTTTCATTTACCCAAGCAAATTCTGTACAATTACGGCTTCCCTGCTGCTGTCGATCGTATTATCCGAATTTCGCCTTGAAAGCGTCCCTGACAGGTATGAACAACCAACAGCTATGGCTTCTTGTCATATTATTTATGATTTCGCTGAAGAACGCATTTATTTCAAACGAGAGCCAAGTAAATGTATACTGGGGATTGCGTGACAGCAGATCAACACGTTTCTTTCAGCGTGGCCACCAAAGGCAAAGCGTCCACGTAGATGAACAGAATGCTATCTTTTCTTCTTGAATACGTGATCCAAACTCAGAAATAGGTTTCAGATATCCTATAAGCGAGTTCCAAATCCAGTAGACAGCAGATAAAATAATGTTGATCTCCGTGTAAGACTGTCGTTGGTATGTAGAAATGTACGGGCATTTCCACTGACTTCCGTCACCTTTTGAGGCTTGGTTTTAGTCCGTTTATTCGTCGTACAATTTCTGTCCATGGAATGAATAATAAGTTGCATAAGAGGTGGATGACATTTGAACAACCGTTGGCAAAATGACTGCAAAATGAACTTCGTCGGGACGGTCCACAACATGAAACCTTGCGAGTGGACTGGGTATCAGAAAGGAGGAAGGAGGGGGGGGGGGGGGGGGGGGGGGGAGGGGCTGGGGTCGTTTGGTGCCGCTGCGACTGCTTACTGGGCGGAGGGAGGCTTGTTAGGAAAAATTCTGATACCAATAACAATTTCTAACGTTTTCGAAAATACGTGTTCTTTTGTTTATCTTGTTTTTTCTTCTGCAAACGTTTTCTTTGATTCGCTCGCCATGTATCGTAGTCAGATCCCAGTCCGTTTCGTTGTTACGAAGAACCCTAGGAAGAGTTTTGTACAAAGTCCCGACTTTACACACGGCGATATCTAGCTTTTTATCAGGGATTTTTAGTACGTGTGCGTGGCTACCCTAATATTTGTAAGCGATGGTAAACATTCTTTTGTTTTTGCCATCATCTAACTGCTTCGCAACATTCGTGATGGAGTGATAATTCAATTACTTAAATTCAGAAAAGCATGTATATTTCATCGTGGGAATAAGACATTTTGTCTGGCTTCAAGAAAATAATAAAGCAAAGTACAGGTGTTTAAAACAAGTTGGAAAAGTGCTTTTTTAATTTGTTTCCCTAGAAATGGCTTCACTGACAAATGCATCCTTATAGTTTGTAGAACATTTTTGGCTTCTTGGCGTTTATTAGAAACATGAATGCCGCTTTGACGTCTGACAATCGTCTGATGACCTTCATCAACAAAAAACTTATTTCCTTCATGGAGTTGACACATGAGCAACAAGTCGGGTAAGCACCATGTTTACAACAACTGTCGCTCACAACGCGAATGCAAGTAATTGTACAGTATTTGCTTTACCTAAAAAATGGAATATATCAAAGTTCACATTCGTCCCTGATCGGGTTTCATACCTAGGTGTAAAAACCTGTGACATTTTTCTTTTTTTTTAGAGTTTTTGTTTTCCTACTCTATATTGCTTCGAGGTTCTTTGTTCTCTGCTTTGCGTCACTGGTGAGTTTCGCAGGTTTTTAGACAGTTTTTTTTTTGCAATTCCAAAGCGGAATTTCCACACTGCAAATTTCGCCGCTCTGTTTCGTTACTTTAATTGGTTACGTTTTCCATCTAACGGAAGGCAGTGGGTATTCAGAAACGTAGAGAAGGGTTGCTGATTTTCGACTGTGGTTCACTCGGAGCTGACTCCAGATCCGTGGAGGTGTCAAAACAGATAACAGGAATGCGGTGCCAATTCCTCTCTTTAGCTGCAAGGAAAACGTTAGTGGGTACACTGTATTTGCGTTCATTTGGGCTCAGTGGAACGCGCAGGCGACACGCACGAGGCTTTTAACAGAAGTACACTTTATTATTACATAGATGCGAGTGTTTTGTCTTATTATTATATTGTTACGGGTGTAAAAAAATATTATTCCGCCGGAACCTGCTGTCCTTGCTAGCCAAGTGGGAAGGCATAGTCGCTAAATCACACCGACTAAAACATCACTGCATTGGTTGCTAGTTACAATGGAAAATATTTTTGTTGCGCACTCAAATGAGCTTCAACTAATAGAGGATAATACATGGTTGCGCGAAGATATTGAGTTGAACACGAGAAGAGAATTTCATATCTCCAAGCAAACATGTATTACTTTGTTTGTTTTATAAACCTACGAATAACACTAATAACGAGGTTTTTTTTACGATTTTCCGAAGATTTCAGACCATTTTCCGAAGATTTCCGATGATTTTCAACATGTTGTCCGGTGGTCATACGAGTGTTTCCTAACATTTTCCGAACTTTTTCGAAAAAAAGAAAAAAAAAGAAGATTGCCGAGGAAGGTCCGAAGATGTTTCGACTATTAATTATCGATTAACTTTGGCTCATTCGTCATTGAAACATGGCAAATTTTCGTCAGCAAACGGGACGAAATCGATATCTTCACACGTGAAAGATATGATATCTCACATGTCAAGATGTGATTTTTCTCAGCAAAAGAAATCCTGGTAATTCACTCTAGTTTATAGAATAAAACTGTTTATTGCATTCATTTTGAAATCACTGGTGATCCTTGCAGTCTGGTTTGTTTACAGTAGTGCGATTTATTCACGAATCGCTCTAATTTTTGTTCGAGATCGCATCTTTTTCTCAGCAATGAGAAAGAAACACTAAAACAAAACAATCTATCAAAGCTTGTTTGGTCAAAATCGCATCTTTTTAGTTTACTGGACCACTAAAATATTGGTCCTGACTAAAATCCTGTATTTGGGCAATTAAGTTGTGCATTTCAAAATGCATGTAATTTAGTGGTTATTGAACTTCGTGTCGTGCGCTTTGCACTCGTTCGATTTTGAGATCACGAGTATGATTTCAGACCAAATGGCATTCCACTCAGTTCAGATACCATTATAAATAAACGTTGGTTTTCGAAACGGTAAATATGAAACACGTGGACTACGGACTGTGTATAAAGCATAAACTGAGGTATAAAACGTGGACTACGGACTGCGGATCGGACTATGTATCTGACTATGTATGTAATACGGTCTGGGGTATAAAATACGGAAAGGATATTAAAATGCATACTGACTGCGATTTAACGCGAATTGAGTATAAAATGATAACCAAGGCTGTTAAAATTCCGAGGTAACTCGGCAAAGTAAGCTTGTCTTTCAGTCAAAACAGCCGAACGTTTCTTCCCAAGGGTGAGGAAAATTGATTTTTTTTCAATGCTGCTCCACAGGTCAGTCTAGGATTCCCTGAGCCACTTCACGCTGCTTTATGCGTGCTTGTTAGTGACTGCCTGATGTTGATTTCATCATGTCTGGCTCTCGCGATAGGCATGTGAGAATTTGAAAGACATCGTGCATTGAAATACATTTGCATAAAAAAAAAAAAAAAAAAAAAAAAAAAAAAACAGGTAAAAAACATTTTTCTGCACAGTCCTTATTCCACAGTCTGTGTTTTGTACTGACCGGTACTGACCAATTCAATTGACAGTGTACTGAAAATCCAATCCAACTTAGTAAACTTCCTGATCGTTCGTTACCCGGATTCCATGGGTTTTCCGCAAGTCCATTCCTGATGGGTTTCTTAAAGCCATGCCAGGTTACTAAGCACTATGATTTGTCCCAGGTTTATGTCAGAATTTACCAAGCAAACATCATTCGCCTCTGCAACTTAGTTCCATGGCCTTGTCTGACGAAAAAACGGACCATAACTAAGCCTCGAGATGACAGAAGTCATTGGGAATGGCCGAACATTTAACAAACTTATGAACATGACATCAACGGTGCCAGTTTATTCCGTGCCTACTTTCTAGCGAGCTTATGAAGACCCATACAGCCCATTTATGGATGTTTGAAAGCTTTTTAGGAATCAAGATCAAGTATTCAGGGATGAAAGAAAGCATTCTTCTAATCAACGGGAAACATTTTGCTTTGGCTTGATGTCCTTGATGGCCACGCTGGAAGCTTCGTGTTCAACTGTTGTCACGCAATCTACAGCACTAGCGTAATAGCCGTACTTTTTCAGCATTTTTGTCTCTCGCTCAAAATGAATATGTTTTACGGGGTAAACAAAAAATAGCAAGACAGGAAAAAAGTTATTGATTGTTTACAGCTGTTAGGAGACGTTTACACGGCCAAATCCGGATCAACCGATCGAGAGAGCAGGATTTGCTTGGGTAAGTGAAAGTCGTCGAAGTGGTAAAACAGTGAACCGTTAAAAGAATTCAAATTCGCTGGCCTAATTTTAGCACTGGCTTAAAGTGCCTATGAAGTAAAAAATTTTTTCGCGTTATTTTGTAGCTTGTTATATGTACTTTCCGAAATGCCCAAAAGCGAATAGTGTTAAAGAGAGAAAAATCCGAGTTTTTGCCGCCTAAAGTTCGAATTTGACGACTTTGAAGTGGGTCCATTTCGCGCGCGGCCAGAACGATCGTATTACAAGGTCGTGACGTAGGAAATTGTTCAGTGGACTCGAGCGTAATGGCGGATAAGAGTGGTGTGAGTGCAAGAGGAAACTATTGCGTGGTCGGTGGCCCCAATAAAAACAATTGCCGGGACAAAACAAGTACATCGATAGTATCGATGGATTATCTACACAAAAACTAAACTTTGCGGCAGAACTGGAGTCGGTTTTTGCGAATTCACGGCGAAAGATGATGTCCCACATATCAGCCTTCAGCACATTTTGACGAAAGCTGTTACGATGGTCTTCGATGAAATATCGGCGGCATTTTATTCAGACAGTGGAAACCATGTGCAGCTAGAGGTATCTAATCAAAGGGTCTATTGCCACAAGAAACACTGATCGTCAAACTTTACTCTTGTATTTTGCGATCGGAAAAATACATTAAATCTTGTAATTGCATATTTGTTGTGATTTCTGAAAATAAGACTTATCGTTATTCACACTACGGCTGGCGAGAATATGAAGCAAATGAATCAGACGATAAATATAACGGCAAATAAAGGTGCCCCAAGTTATTTAGTCAAGTAATTTTTGGTTTTATAGGCTGTGTTATGAAGCTGCCCGCTGAAGCTATTGCTTCCTTTCTTGGCGCCATTTTGATTTTTTGGTATATAGTGCAAACTGCAGCACCAATTTAGATTTATTTTTTTGGGAAATTATCCATGAATGCCACGTAAAGGAATTACTATATTATAAAAACTGAATAAATCTGAAATATTTACAATATGTATGCTGTTCAGCAAAGCAGTGCAACACATGTAAATATGTTAAAAGTAGGCCCTGGTCAAAGATTGTATACCAGTATTTTAATAGTGAGTGAAAGCTTTATTTAATTTCTCCCATTTGATATTAAAATACATAAGTTCCATCAGGTTACAACAGATAGGGGGACTGAATTATAACAACTGAACAGTACCATGTTGTATTGAAGGTTTTCCTAGAAACTCGGAGCAATGATATTTACGATATTCAAAATATGAGGGCTATAGCCAGGCATACTTTTTTATTGACGTTTCATTACTGTTTTAATTTCAAAATGTTTAGTCTGACTTCAAGGCAGCCCTAGGTGGGTTATCTGCCTGGCACATGACTCAAAAAACAAAGCAAGCAGTAATATTGCTTCCCCTCCCCGGATGGAATGCTAGTCCATAGCAGGTAACCCCCTGCATATCAGGCTGCCCTGATAATTTTCAAGTAACCATTCATATGGTGGAGCGAGGCACTCACTGAGAGTTAAGTGTCTCACCCAACAACGCAAGGCAATGACCTGGGCCTGGGCTCGAACTCAGATCACTAGATCCGGCGTTCCAAATGCTAACCGTTAGGCCACAGTGTCTCCCTGAAATGTGCTGATGTATCATTGCTATTTATTCTGGTACATTTTTTGAGTCTCCCAAATCCAAGTTTCATGTTCTCTCAAAACAGTATTATTGTCATGATTCCATAGTCACCAAGACCACAGCTGAACAATTTAATGTGAGTTTTCACCCTTAACTTCATTTTTATTCCAGCAATTTGTACTTGCCAACTTGATGTTTTAGTTGTAAGAACAAAGTAAATTATTTTGATAAACCTGTTCTTTCTTTAATGGCTGGTACTTTCAAGTGCACATGAAGAATAAACTGAAAATTACATCACAGTAGAATACCACTACAAATGAGAACATCACCATCTGTATGTTCAATGGTATATTGTGGCATTGCAGTGTTAGGAGGTGTTTAAAATAATAATAATTATATTTTTATTTCATATAAAAGTGTACAGTTAGTTTTTTTTACATGATACGTGCATGACTTCATCGTGGTGCGAGATGGAAAAGTCATACCGTGTTTACATAAGCCATTTTGTTTGGGTGAGCTTTATACTGCTGTTAAAAAGAGTATGAAATGAACAGTCATCAGCTGAGTCATACCGTGTTTACATGACACCGGAATAAATTTTTATGCTGGAATGGAAATCTCGCCCTGATACAGTAACCAGGGTGAACTTGCACCAGTATGACTCGCTCTGGTATAACATTTTGTGGTGTAATCATGAAATCACCCTCTCAGTACAAATGATGCTATAATCCACAAAAATGTGCGCAATATCATTCAGGATGTAAGATTTGTAGGATGGGTAGAAAAACAAACATCTTTGGTCATAAATTATTTTTATTGTCTGCACATTTTGGATTTTTTCTAGTAAATAATCTTGCAAGTTATAATTACATGTACACAAGCAGAACCTCATGCCCTCAATAAAGAGGGCCACCCTCTTTCTTAGCCCCAAAGGCTGGAATTTCTACCAAATGTTATGATACATGTAAAGACAGGCTGGTGTTGGGCCTTTGACTGTCCCAGCCCATGCATAACTAGGCCATCCATACGGGTCTGCCATAAGGAATCTAAAGAACAAAGTCAAATTTTAAAATTAGGAGAGAACATTATATATAGGTTCTTTCAAAGTTCTTTTGAGCACTCTCAACGAATATTCAGATTATTAAATAGACCACAGTTTATTACCATACCACAGCAAAAGAGTTAAACAAAAAAAAAAGACAGTTCGCGGGAGTCACGAACTGGACGAACTGAGGTAGAAATTTTCAACCCTTTGAGACATCTGATCGCACGGGATAGCATAATAATGCCCCACAGTCAATAAATAAATCTGTATTTATTGCATTGGAATTTACAAAATCAACAAAACATGCAGCCACCCAAAAGCAAAGTATTTGCCTTTTAAGACTTGAAGAGCTAGATGGATTGATTACAATATGTATTCTGCATTCATGAACGTGTTCTGGATCATCGCATTGAACATGCATGACTGCGAGACTCGTACAATCAAACAAGAATAAAAATAACAGTGAGGGGAAGACTTCACAGAATACTTACTGGTTTCAGGTTAATTGTCTCGGCGTAGTCGGCGACCTGAGCATTTACGAGAACTTCTCTTCCCAGACCTTGCACATAACACTGTGGGAAAAGGCGCCGTATTCTGCCGCACACGTCTTCGTCGCTGATCGGTCGAGTGAACCTACAGTCCAACAACTTCTGTTTTACTGGAATCGCTCCTCTCCGATTATTGCGCGTTTGAAACTACATCCGAAGAAACATTTAATTATCGCTGCCTTTATATAGTTAAATCGAGATAAAAACTTAAAATTTGGAGTAAAACTCGAGCGGGAACCCGAACAGCAATGGAAGCGATAAGAAGCGATATGGGGTAAACAAATCGGTGGAACAATTTCATACGTCACAGACCGTAAACTCGTTCCCAGTCTCCGGACCCACTGTTTTGTCATACCAAGGTCACTTCAGGCGGCAAAAAGTCAGATTTCTCTCTCTCTGACATTATTCGTTTTTTAGCTTTTCGAAAAGTAGACATAATAAGCCACAAAAAAACGCAAAAATATTTTTTACTTCATAGGCACTTTAAAACATTCTCCTATATGTGGTGAGTAACTTGCCATTAGTTTGATATTTGTATCTTCCCGGACCCTCGAGAAACAGGAATTTTAAAATGCCTAGTTTTGCGACTTTTGAAAACGTCGCGAAGTACGCCTTCTAAGATTGCATGCAGAACTTGAATGATGTATAGTAAACATTTGTTCTTGTATGCATTTAAACCACCAAAGGATAAGTGTTATAATAAGTGTAATAAGTGTAATCTGTTGCTTGAAAAGGTTCAGAGATACACACTGCTAAAGTTGGCCCAAAATCACAACTTTTGTCACGCCACTGGGGCAATTTTTGGGGGGGGTAGTCTGATCTCCGAAACAATGAAGTCAATCAACAAAAAAATGTTGCCATGGTTAAAGGGTGGGTAAGACCTGTATGCAACATAAATATGGTGGAGATCGGCCGACTCCCTTCTTCCGACATTTTTTGATTTTGCCCGGATTACTCAGTCAGAGACTCTTAAACATTTTGAACCTCAATACGCAAACAGAGCAACACTAGGGTGCAGCAGTAAAAGCTTGTTCATTCCCCTCTATTCTTTCTCCGTCATCTTATCAAAATTGACATATTCCTTGTCAACGTAGACTTCTAAGTTCACATATGTCTGCAGATCAAAAGAAACAAACCATAATGAACTTCCAAACCTTTGAAACTTTGCGTTGGTCTAACGATTAAGGCTGTCAATCCAAGAAACAATTACATAAATTTCTCTTCAGGTCAACCTGCTGTACACACGAAGGTCTTTTAGCAAATTATTGCCTCCGGCTCATCCCTCTTTTCATTTAAAACATACTTTATCGAGATTTAGGAAGCACTTTCAATCATTGCACAATCCCTGAATTAATTAATTAATTACTACATGTATTTAAGCAGTATTGTTATATCTATCATCTTATGATCATGTAATGTTTTTAGAGAGTGGCGAATTTGTACACCACATCAAGGCGAATCAGCTATCATGAAAGATAGGTTAGTTAATTAGTCCTCTTGGTGTCCTGTGGCACATAAAGCCTTACTATACAGAAAAGGTCGAAAAAAATTATATGTGTTGCACGGATAAGGCTTGCTCACAAGAAGAAGTAAATGTAATAGCAAAGATGTACAGACGTGTGGAAGACAGCCCCATAATTTGGTCCAAAGGGTGCATTGTGTGCTGTCATATAAACTAAAGCAGACCTGTTGATTATCCAGAAGTCTTCTGACCGCAGAGCAAAGCACCTGGAATGTTGGCCTCTTGTGGGGCTGCTCTTCCCAGCACTCGCTCATTATGGAATACCTGGAAAATATTCATACAGTGTATCTTGGCTAAATTTGCTTTTCAGTGCCGTTAAAATAACGATCTCCCTGAAAAAGAACTTTGGGCGCTTTCTTGGTGTTGCGGATCACCAAATGACGTCATCTTTATCATCCCACTGTCTCTTATAGTTATCACTAATCGTTCATGTTATATCAGCGAATATGTCGGTACCGACAAACCGACATTTTGTGACTTAATTATTCGAGTCTTCGTATGGGCGAACCGACGGACCGACAGACCGACAAACCGACAAAATCTGTCGGTCAATTTGTCGGTACCGACAAACCGACACTTTTTGAATTCATTATTTGAGTCTTCATATGGTCGAACCGACGGACCAACAGGCCGACAAACCGACAAAATCTGTCGGTCAATTTGTCGGTACCGACAAACCGACACTTTTTTAATTCATTATTTGAGTCTTCATATAGGCGAACCGACAGACCGACAGACCGACAAACCGACAAAATCTGTCGGTCAATTTTTTTTTTTTCTTTTATTATAATTATAAAAAGGGCTGCTGTTATATCTCAGTATCATGACGTCATCGGTCACGTGAATATGCCAAAAAATGAGTTTCACCTTAGTTCGAGACGATGAAATAAAAATAAAAAATGGTAATAGTAATAATAATAATTATAATTAACATAAATTAAAAATTAAAACGGCAAACTAGATTGAAGGCTAATTTCCATCTTGCACGGTATGACAGGACTTTATAGAAACGGTGGTCGAAAGATTCTGTGCTTTCGTATCATGTGACCGATCACGTCTCAAGCGAAAAGTAGTAGTCCGTCGGATTGTGTGTACAATGACCATCCCTGTATACGATGACTAAAATAATGAATTCAAAAACTGTCGGTTTGTCGGTACCGACAAATTGACCGACAGATTTTGTTGGTTTGTCGGTCTGTCGGTTCGCTAATGTGAAGACTCAAATAATTAAGTCAAAAATGTCGGTTTGTCGGTACCGACAAATTGACCGACAGATTTTGTCGGTTTGTCGGTCTGTCGGTTCGCCTATATGAAGACTCAAATAATGAATTCAAAACCTGTCGGTTTGTCGGTACCGAAAAATTGACCGACAGATTTTGTCGGTTTGTCGGTCTGTCGGTTCGCCTATATGAAGACTCAAATAATGAATTAAAAAAGTGTCGGTTTGTCGGTACCGACAAATTGACTGACAGATTTTGTCGGTTTGTCGGTCTGTCGGTCCGTCGGTTCGTCGGTTCGCCCATTAGAAGACTCTAATAATTAAGTCAAAAAGTGTCGGTTTGTCGGTACCGACAAATTGACCGACAGATTTTGTCGGTTTGTCGGTCTGTCGGTTCGCCTATATGAAGACTCAAATAATGAATTAAAAAAGTGTCGGTTTGTCGGTACCGACAAATTGACTGACAGATTTTGTCGGTTTGTCGGTCTGTCGGTCCGTCGGTTCGTCGGTTCGCCCATTAGAAGACTCTAATAATTAAGTCAAAAAGTGTCGGTTTGTCGGTACCGACAAATTGACCGACAGATTTTGTCGGTTTGTCGGTCCGTCGGTTCGCCCATACGAAGACTCGAATAATTAAGTCACAAAATGTCGGTTTGTCGGTACCGACATATTCGCTGATATAACATGAACGATTAGTGATAACTATAAGAGACAGTGGGATGATAAAGATGACGTCATTTGGTGATCCGCAACACCAAGAAAGCGCCGAACTTTGTCCTAATTTAAGTTTGAACTCGGGAAGCGACTGAAACAATTTCAGATGGATGTGGAAACGCCAGACTTTTGCTCTGATTCTGATTTTGTAGAACAGGGCCGTAAGCCTAAACCAGGATTAAAGGTTGATCGAGGGTTCAATTTCTCTTGTATAGTATTGCTCATGTTTTGTGGAGTCTGAGATTAGTCGGTGTCAAACAGGAAACGTCACTGAAAAGTTAAAAACTAAAATGAAAACTCACTCTAATTCTTGGAAAGCTTAATCGCGCTTTAAAACAACCCAGCCCGGCAATCGACAAAAAGCAGGAAACCATTTTAGACATGCATGGAATGGCTAAGAATGGTTCCATTTGCATAGAACAAATTAAAACCTGTCAAAACTCGAAAACGCTAAGGTCACAATTTAGAATTCACCTTTCCCTTGATGTTTCTGTACATGGTTACGTATAATAGTTTAGAAACTATGATACTGAGATGCAATGCTAAATACTTACAGTGCTTCAGAGATGTGTCTTGGTCTTGGCATACGGTACCCTGTCTGCAACAGTTCAGCAACTTTTCGTGATTTCACTCCAGGATAAGGTGATTCGCCTATAAACATTAAAACATAGATATGTTTGTGATATTCATTTTATCTCAGATGAGATGTTATGCAGGTATAGAGCGGTTTAGATAAGTATAGATAAAAGCACCAGTTTGTGTTTTAATCCCTTAGGTAGATGCTATGCATAACGCTCATTTCTGTTAACATAACACTCACGACAGCAGTTTCATCAGTGCATTTACTTGAGTGTATCCAATTTTTAAGTTCGAGTTAGAAATTTCGAGTTCGAGTTATGGGGTAAAATTTTCCCAGTTGGTCACGCATAGTGTCGCCCTTATCAACAAATGAAAGCTAACCGCAAGCAAATAGGGGTGGAACTAATAGCAAGCAAACCAGAGTGAAACTAACCGCAAGCAAACCAGAGTGGAGCTAGCCGCAAGCAACTCAAACTCGATATTTTAACTCGAACTCGATATTTTAAACTCGAACTCGAAATACTAACTCGAACTCGAACTCGAACTCAACTCGAAATTCTAACTCAAACTCGAACTCATGAAATGGACAGACCCCATTTACTTTGTCTAAGCTAAGTGCTTTGCATTACGTATAGGGCTTAACCAGAAACTCATAAGGGATTGAAACGTGTAGCGCGCGTTCACAGCGTTTGAATATTCAGTTTTGCCAAGTACCATATCTAAAAACACGAAGAGTTTGTACACAAATGCTTTATGCGGTTGTGTGGTAAGTTACTTGAATTCCGACCTCAACACCGTAAATTTCTTACAGAAACAAAAGACATTCATTAAAAGTGTATCCAAGTGAAGTTCTCCAAACTGCTGAATGACAATGAAACAGAAGTATTTAACCAAATTTAACTTTATTCAACCAAGCTTGTTCAGATACGTGACAACGAAACAGAAGAATTTAACCAAATTAAACTTTATTCAACCAAGCTTGTTCAAAAATAAGATTACGCCATCTAGCGCGAGCTGGTGCGCGCTGTGAATTTAAACGTGATTTTCCAAAAATGGTACTTATTAAAAACGAATGTGCAAACGCTTTGAACAATACGAATCGTAGGGAGTTATAGGTTTCTATTCAAGGCAAATTTCCTTATCATATAAGCCCTCCCCTGACCCTAAAGAAGTTAGGCAAATCCCTGGCCTGAAATGGAACTTGGGATCATTCATTAATCTCGGTGCGTAAGAGAATGTGAGAACCAATAACAGCAGAAATCTTTATTTTTCCTTTTAACTACTAACAACTGGACTGGCCCGAAGGTAGCTGGTGCTAGTCTTACCGATAGTAAACACCTCCCACATAACAATGCCGTAAGACCATCTGTGAAAGGAAAATATTGAGACGTCATTTTAATTCGATTCAGTATCAGGATCCTGTTATTACTAAGAGTATTTTCACAGTAGTCCTCTGATCCTAATAAGCCTAATGATTTTTGACATTTGAGATACCTTAGGAAACTGAACATCATTAAAACATGTTACAGATATTTTTATTTTACCTAATTACTTTACAATCTACGTTAGCTTACGAAGAGAACTTCTCGGAGCAAATACTCCTAGTCACTTTATGCTGCTGAAACCGGAATAAGCTCCGGCCTGATGGGCCATGCACTAGGTTCGAATGCAGACGTTACCAAGACGCATAACCAACAAGTTACTTGTAGTTGTCTTTAATGGCGGATCGAACTCTTGGAAAATAAAATTAATATTAAGAATTATGGCGCCGTTGAACATGTGTGTACAGGAAATTGATAGTTACAAGTTTTAAAAATAAGGGTTTAATAAAATTGAGCAAACTTACACGTCACTCATAGTACTAGATTTGCCATAGAAAAGAGATTCTGGTGGCATCCACTTAGCTGGAAGACGAGCCTTGAAATCACAAAAAATAAACAAAATGAATAAGGTCAAATAATAAATGAACGAACGAATGAACGAGTACGAACGTACAAACAACACATAAACGGATCAGACTGAGCGAGCGAAAGAACAAGCAAGCCAAGAAAGAATTAAAGAAAGGAGAAACAAACGAGCGAAGTAACGAACGAACCAACGGACGAAGAATGGAATGAATGAACGAACGAACGAACGAACTAACGAACGAACGAACGAACGAACGAACGAACGAGCGAACGAACGAACGAACGAACGAACGAACGAACGAACGAACGGCGAACGAAGGAACGAAGGAACGAAGGAATGAAAGAATGTATGAATAACCGACCGACCGACTGACTGAATGAATGAATGAATGAATGAATGAATGAATGAATGAATGAATGAATGAATGAATGAATGAATGAATGAATGAATGAATGAATGAATGAATGAATGAATGAATGAATGAATGAATGAATGAATGAATGAATGAATGAATGAATGAATAAATGCATGCATGGATGAAGAACATTAACAGTAAAAGTATATCTTCATTGTGCCTTGCTCTCCAAAGGGAGGTATTGGTCTAGTTACAAACACTGAAAGTTAACTAACTGATATTTCATTTAGTTTGATGTTTGATTTTGGTTCAATTAGACGAAATCACCTGAGTTCTTCTCGTGTAAACGTCTCCCTGCAGACCACGTGCCAATCCAAAGTCGGAAATTTTACACACTTTGTTCTCACCTACTAACACATTGCGAGCGGCTAAATCACGATGAACAACCTGAAATAAGACGGATGAACAAGCTTTGTTAATCCTTCCTGCTCCATTTATTTTCAACATTATATCTTATACTGACGTAATGAACGTGTGAAAGACATATATGGCTTGCAGTTTAATGATGAAATGAATGAAATGATCCTCACGGTGTGAAAAGAATTTAAGCAACTGCATTTTTAGCTTGAAAAGGTTTTTTAAGGCTACAACCCACGATCCCCGCGATACCGGTACGATGCTTCAACTGAGCTATGAAGTCGTGATATACGTTGGAAGCAGGTCAATTGAAGATTCTAAATTCCCGCAAATGGAGTGGATGACGTAATGAATAAATGAAAGACATATATCAAATGCGGATGAATGAGGGAATGAGTGAATGATCCTCGCAGTGTGCAAGCAATTTAAGCAGTTGCATTTTTAGCCTGAAAAATAAAAGTGACAAAAATGCAATATGTTATACTAATGACAAAACTGATCGCGTCTGTCTGACTTTCCTGATCAGCGACTTACCTTCATTGTTGCTAGATAGTTCATACCATCGGCAATCATCCAAGCAAAAGATAACAGATCCTTGTCACTGAGTCTGGAGTTTGGTCTTTTTTCTCCTGTGTTGTAAGCGTCCTCGATTCCTCTGCTCTTCCGCAGGTATCCCAACAAATCACCATATGGTAAATACTCCAAAACAATCAGCAATGGCTCTGGAATTTTAAAATGAATTCAAAATTTACCGAGCCAACCTGAAGTTGTACTCTAAAATACTCAATTCATTGACACATTATGTCGGATGAGTATTGATTAAGATTCTTTAATTTTCTTTCTTGGACTCAGTCCAACATTGAAATCTTGTTCGATGATCACACTAGTTGTTTTAACCAAAAAAAAATGAAAAAAAAATGAACTGTTCAAAAAATAAACTGTTTAATAAATACGCAAGAACTGGCTGGTAGGTGTAAAAAAAAGCCCTAGACCTTCTAGGTAAGCCCGGTTAAATTTTTAATTACACCTCACCATTACCATTGGTTATGAGCACTATAAACAAATTTAATTTATTCATCTTCCAAAAACAGTAATTAACAATAATCTTCTAAACAAAACCCCTAATTAAGAAACAACAACATCAAAAACAATAACGGCTGTATTTTCGCTTCCAAAAATGTGTAAAATCAAAAAAAAAAAAATGTCTATTACCTTTTTCAGTACAACAACCAATGAGTCTAACAACATGAGGATGAGGTTTCAAAGATTTCATGACCTCTAGTTCACTGAGCATGTCCTGAACGTCCTTCTTTGAGGCATTGTCTACATCATATAAAAATAGGGTTTATCTGCAAGCTTGAAAAAATCCTTGATGTTGGTCAGATTCATGAAACGAACGAACGGTCAGAATGGGTCAAGGAAAATCCCCTTTGCTCTTACTTATCTACTACATATATACTTGAAAATGATTCCGAAAAAACAAAACAAAAGAAGGAAAACATAATATTTTTCACCATTATCTTTTTTTACCATTATCTTAAAAGTGCAGTTAATAGGCTATTTCCAAGTTACCTTTTGCCTCACTTTTTGTCTTCATGCGAAACCATACCATGATATAAAAATTTATTTCACCTGTACGTCCCGGCATTTTCATGCAAATCAAAGCCATTTTCATTTGATTGGTTTCCCACGAGGACTCGTTTTGAAACTGAGGCAAAAGGCAAATCAGAAGTGGATTATTATGAGCAAGAAATGTATTACATATAGATAAAAGAGACTATAATTGCTATCACCATAACCTGAGAATCGAAAACTTCTTTTATTAAAAAAAAATCATTAACTGAAAAAAAAAAACATAGTTTACGTTACCTTTCAGGGTTTTAATCGCAACTACAGGCCCGTAAATTGCCTTGGACACCTGACCAAAGTTTCCGCTCCCCAGTAATTTCACTAACTTTATTTGGTCACGGTCGAGTTTAAAACCATCACAGTTGTCATCAACAGTAACATTTTGGTATGCAGCCATGCGAATCACAGTAACATCTAGGCAAAGGATTACAACAATCAGCCTTATCCCTTTTTATTGTAGCAGTGAATTGCTTTTTAATTTTAATATATGGGAGAGGTCTTCCAATTTAAAAAAATAACGTTTGTAATTTCGAAGTGACATTCGTTACGTAGATAAAAATACGTACATCAAAAGTCAAATTATTAACTTCATTTAATTGTTAATGTATTTAGCGCTGATGTGCTTATAGAGGGCACTGTAAATAAATAATAATAACAAAAAAGAAAATTTGTAAATAGAACTGGAACACGTTAAGAATCGTAACTCGGTGGAGACGGACCAGTTGGCTGCTTACAAAACTACCGAAAATAAATGTAACAGCGAGAAGCTGGATGGAGGATTTGAATCCGGGGCCTCCGGATTTCACTGCCGCACACTAAACCACTCCGGCACGCCGCACTTGAGCGACTTTCGCAAGAAGTTGGAGACAGTTGACTTTTTTCGACTATTTTGCTTGGTTACAAGGAAAATGGTAAGAATTGGGATCATTGGGTTGGCACTCTCTGACCCACATTTTTGTATACTCTCAAGGGACTGTTTTAATTTGTCAAGGGAATACTTTTCGCTGTGGGCGATAAAAACGTCACTGGATAGGAATGCGTCAGCAGTTCTCGATCACGAAGTGTTATTTTCACGCGTCGCTCGTCATTTAGCCTGTCTAGCCTTTCGCAAACTACAGGTAGGTATTTTTCAAAGATCTGTGCTACTCATCGATTGAAAAGCTTAGTTTTACATGCTTAAAAGCTGCTGCGAATCTTCATTGTCAGAGGATATTGGCCAATGCTATTTTCTATTGTTACAAGTCTATTGTTTGTCGTCTTCATTGAAAGAAGTATTTTTAGCTCGTCACGCAATCTTTTGTTTTGACCACAATTCACGGACTTGATCACGACTTAAAGGGGCTATGTCACGCAATTTTAGGCAATTTCGGCACTGACCAACTTGTCATAAAATTAACTGAAATATAACAATAACGGCTTAAAACTGTAGACGAACTCAAAAGAAACACAGAAAGACCAAAAAGGGGCATGGATGGGCAAAATTCGAGAAGATTAAAACGGATTGCGTTCGGGTAAATTTGAAAACGTCGGCCCGATATTTTTCAAGTTTCTCTCAATTTGTATGAAAGTGTCATTTACAATGCTCGAAAATCATCCTTGTTTGTTATGTGGCCATGATTTTGCCAATAAAAGACTTTTGCTCTGCCAATTTGAAGTTTAGAACTCTTAATTAACGAAAATAAATAGAATTACCTAAAATACCGTGACCTAGCCCCTTTAATGTAGCTTCTCAAGACTTCAGACAGGAAAATGGTAATGAACAATATTGCTTCGAACTTAAATGGATTTTTAGAAGGATCGGTAAAGCCACTTAGTGAAAAATTGACTACAAAAAGCCGTCGGGCTAAAATTAAACTTACGCTTTAGCGTGAATAATGCAGGATCTCACGGCTTCAAAAATATGCAGAATTTTGAAGCTTTGATACATTAGTAGCTACATCTTGAAATGAGAATTGATCTAAAACAAAACTTCTTTCATTTGCCCAGTTTACGTTTGGAATTTTAGGCTTCTGAAGCGTATTGATTTGGAAAGCGCATGGTGACATCTGATATGCAGCGTGCGGCCGACTTACCATCGCGTTGTTGTTTATTTAATAATTGAGTTCTGTTTACGACCTTTTACATGCAAAGATTTACTACTGTACTTCGGAAAATGCAAACAAGTATTTTTTTGTTATTAGTTATAGTGATGGATAGCATAAAAAGCAATCTGAGTGTTAATTTTGTGGAAGGAATTCAGTAGTTTTCCGCTATCTCACGGCACCATGATTCGCAAATTATTATCCCCAATTACCGCTTTTCTGTACCGAGATAATACCACTGGTGGTTAAATAAATGTCAGTGACAGTTGTACAGAATGAAAACCTACCTTTCACCAGAGTGTTTTGAACTAGTGTTATATTTTGTAGAAAGAGTTCGTGTTTTTGCGAGTTGTTAAAATGACGCGCGGAGGTGAAGAAATTTTTTTCACCGTCTTCAAGTTTGGTTTCCATTGGGATCATCCTGGCGTATCTAATCTAACAAAATCGAACAAAAATCCAATCGAACTCAATCGAACGATTGGTGTTCGATTGGGTTCAGCAATCGAACAAAATCGAACATCTATTTTGCTGTGAGTTCGATTTTCGAACCAATCGAACCAATCGAACAAAATCCAGCCTAAAATTTTGCCAATCGAACACAATCGAACGTTCGATTACCGAACGATCAGTAATCGAACTCAAGCGAACGTTCGATTACCGTACCCTTGTTCAATAGGACAATATTCACATCGCATGATAGGCACGTGGTCTGTAGAAATTCAGTCTTAAGGTCAAATCACTGCTAGCTTTCCCCTTCCCTTTTCACCCGGCTTTCAGTAAAAATGTCGCGGGAAAACGTCAGGGAGCTACATCCAAGGAGATCCGGGAGGACACTGCACGTATCAAGATTTCGTGTAGTGTAAAAGGCTACCAAGAATGTCGGTTCAGTGAAGATGTGGGAGAAGAGTTTCTCATCTATAAGAAGATTGGCTCCAATCTTTCTGTCTGTCTTTCTGTCTGTTTACAATCACATCGAAGATAATCATATAAGCCATTTCCTATCAACACTCGCAGTACATCCGGGAGTAGATGAGTATCAGTCGTTGACACTGAGTTTCAACAATTATATTCAGTATGAAGTATTTTTCTTTATTCCCATTAAATAAAGGCTGATAGTGACTACGCGTTTTACTAGTTTCCGGTGTCAAGAGATACCGTCCGAACAAAATTGCATTGGACTAGTTTTGACTATTACACACTAGTTGTTAGAGGATGTTTCACGGGTTAAGTAAAGAGGACAAGTTATTTCTTTTATGTAATAATAGTTCTTGTTACTCCCGTTAATTCGAGACAAGTCGAAAGGAAGTTGTCGCATTACTCTGAATCTTTGAGTACTCAGTAAATAGACCGTTGAGGCTCCTAAGTTGTTTGATGAAAATATTAATTATTTTAAGCGCCTGATAAAACTCTAAAATGCATAGACGTATCGAAGCTTCTGCCTCTTTATTAGTTTATTTATAGGAACTACTGCATGCGTGTGATACATTTAAATTTAAAGCTAAATTTAAAATGGTAGCATTTTTTAAACGTACAAGCAAAAATATAAACGAAACTGAAAACTTTGTTTAGTACACGTGGGTGGGGAGTGCCGTGACTAAAAATTAGGAACGTTTGTGCGTGAGGACTCCCAATGAGAATAGCTGACCATATGTATGAGGCAAAAGGGCAACCTGTACGGAGCATTTCATCCCCTCCATGGTTTATTTACTTCAAGAAAATCAAAACTTGGAAATAAGGGTCTAAGCCTGTGCAACTAGCAGATAGATCAGTAGTGAGAATAGTAAGAAAGGAAAAAAACACAAGAACAAAGTACTTGAGTTAGCATATGCCGGCTTGGCACTAATAGTAACAATAATAACAGTCAGTGTTCAATAAGAAGACATGCTTGTAAGTCCATTGAGTTCTAGCCTCAACGGTCTATTTAGTTCAGCAATCGAACGATTGGTGTTCGATTGGGTTCGATTACCGAACTGTTCGACTAGATACGCCGGGGTTAATGCATCGCAAATCGCATTCAATACTAACATTTCCCCAACGCATACTCCATGCAAAATAGTCGAATCTCGAAGAGATCTTTGATTTAACTTAAAGGGATACTGTCACCAATTTCTATGATAACTTTGAAAAGTCACAAGCCATTCTAATCACACGAAACCCAAAAATACTGGTTCAGTTTCGCTTAAAACTTCCCAACCAGTTCTCTGACACTATAATTAAGTGTGTTTGGCTGCGGATCGCTGGGATGCGAATGGCTGTAACTTAAAAACATCAGGCTGATTTTTTTCAAGTTTTTCCTTTGTTTTGTAGAGAAATCGCCTGTAATTGATTATGGTTTGTTCTTCCTTTTCGAAAATCAATAAATTTCCTTCTCTTGACTTTCTGGGAGTATTCTGTGTCCGTGAAAAAGCATTTCATTTCATCTTTAGCACATTTTCATCCCAAAACATAAAAATCCCCGTGACAGTGCCCCTTTAAAGGGAATTTGTAAGTGTGACTGTTGCTTATCATATCGATTTCACCGGATATTTTTAATATTGGGAGCGGTGTATTATATTTTGTCAGAAACCCATAAGGGTTGAACAAATCCTTATGAGTTTCTGATTTTGTTGATGTTGTGGTACATCCTGATAACACAAACTTGACAATATAGACAATATATTCTTATTTACCCTGAAGTGTAAATGACACACATTTGCTAAGATCGAGCCTTACCTTCATACACCCCGATCCTTGATTCAGTTGCTACTGGCATGTCGTTATGTTTTGCTTTCTTTTGATGGCGCAACCTATTTTAATCAAATAGAGAACTTAAAAATTCTAGTATTGTCATACACTTCTAATCAATACTTCAAATAAGCAATTTGGTAATTTCTGTTTTCGTGCAGCGAAAGGAATAGACACTGACAGTCGCTCAATTTGAACGCTTTTAAAATTTTTTTGAACGAGAAAGATTATCTGTAGCATTTAGTATTTTAACTATAATAACATCGCAACATTTTATTATCCGTAATTAATAGTAAAGAAATAAATAACGCGCCTGAGTGCATTGTTGAGTTATATAAGCACGCGGGAATTTTTAAGAACACGAGAGAAGTGCATAGAGAAGCACGAGGCGTAGCCGAGTGCTTCTCGCACTTCTCGAGTGTTCTTAAAAATTCCCAAGTGCTTATATAACTCAACAATGCACGAGGACAAGTTCTTTATTTCTTTTATAAAATGTTAAAAAAATGCGCGCGCTAAAACTTGTGACGTAAGCAGCGTGCATTATAACTCCATAAAGCACGCGCGTGACGTAAGCAGAGTGCTTTATGGAGCTATAATGAACTCGAACTGGCCAATCACAGCGCGCGCAATTTCTCGATGATTTTATAATAATTTATAATTAATGTAGTTATTTAATGTAATTTATGTAATATAAACTCTTGTGAAGACCATATATTGTGAGCAAGACTTCGTATTAAAATAAAGATTGATTGATTGATTGATCGATTGACTGATGACAAGGAAACGAGCACTGAGTGATCATCCTAGCTATGAAAGCCCATAGGCGTCGGAGCAGGGGGATCCGGGGGGACTGTAGCCCCCGAAACGAAACATTTAGGAGACACAGGCCCCCCTCCCCCTCCGACGTTTCGGTGCCGAAAATATCGCGAGCGCAAAATAATCAGTCCCAGGTCGTACAATAATAATTTTCTGCCCTCCGACGACTCAAGAACTAGGTAAGAATCCTACTTATGCATTGTCACAAATTGATAACGGGCGCACCGGACACTGTTAAGATTGAAATGAGGTTTGCTTGTGCTAAAATTTGAATTTGGGAAATTTGAGGTTTAAAGGTTTGTGCTTGGCTTGGTGTACGATGAGCCCCGCATGTTTCAAAACGCTCCGCCGCCTATTGACATTGAACAATGAGAGAGATGCAATATGGTCAAGTGAATGATTAATAAAGAACAATTGCACACGTTTTTGTGCCTTTTTTCAGCTTGCTACAAGACTGACCTTTTAGAGACGATGTAGCAGGCAAGCGCAACGTTCAGAACAATCAATAAACTAACAAATCCAGCAAGACCATGGATTATGTTCAGGTACTTTGCAGTCTTGGAATCTGTTGACAACAAGAGATATACTGTAAATTCAAAAGTTATGCCCCAGACTTGTTGTTTATTTCAATGAGCATTTTGAGTGGACGTCACCTACCAACTTACCCACCTGCCTACCTACCTACCTACCTACCTACCTACCTACCTACCTACCTACCTACCTACCTACCTACCTACCTACCTACCTACCTACCTGAATTTTCCTTCAGCTGAAAACGACACGAATTTATTCATTGAAAGTTTTACCCTGCGTGTTGCTTTGCGGTTTCGAATTTGCATTGAGAAATGCCCTTTCATTCAAGTTAAATTTTTGTGTTTTGTGTGACTCTCGAATACGAAAAAGAAAACAGTGAATTCAATCTTAGCTTTTGGCCGCATTCTAGGATAACTTCGCGCTGCATATCTATCCGGGTTGGAAGCCGCACACGTCCTGATTATACTGATTGCGTGTAAATCCAAAAAAACTGCATTTCACTTGGGGTATATAACAAAACTTACTGTTTTATACCAAGCGGAGCCATCCAGTGTTTGAAAACCTCCTGTATCGTACAAAGCTTACAATTTTACTCAGTGCTTAATAATTATTGATCTTTGAAACTGGATTCCAATGTAGTAAAAAATATAACTGCCATGTTTAAAAAAAACTTAGATCCTTTTAGAATTACTTGAATTACTCAGACTGACTAAAACTCTCAAACTTTAATACATTATTCGCTCCGTAAACGACGATCGTTTCTTCGATAGCAAAGCCGTGAAAAAAATTATTACGTCACAAAATTCAAAGCTCGATCCATTCCCTCCATTCCAGTGCGCGGTCATTTTGGAAACGTTTTCGTGAAGTCTTCGGAAATCTTCGTAGTTTTTGCTATAGTTCGCGCTTTAAGGCTCAGAAAGCAAAATTTCTTCTTAAGTTTACTTAATAATGGATTCTTCTAGCGTTTGGTTGCTTTAAAAACGCTAAAGAAAGAATGTCGCAATTTTGGTTCATTTGACCTTTAACGAAATCATAGAGGTGACCTCGACCAAAATAAAACTGCACGAGAACAAATGAACTAATAATTATGTAGTTAGCAATGATTGACAGTCAAACCGTTTGGAAGTGTAAACGTCTTCACACCAGCAGGTCCTTTTCCAAAGTTATTCTCAGCAAATACCTGCAAAATTGGAAACGTCGTTACGGGGATAATTCAATTTACCTCTATAGAAATAACTTGTCATTTGTGTATCGTTTAGATAGATTAGCAAATCTAACTTTATGAAATATATAAATGATTTTCGCAGTTAAGCAATTGCAATGTTCACATATTTCATATATTCACGATCATATCTTTCTCTAGTTGCGAAATTTAAACATGTGGATTTTAACTATATGTACAGAAAAGTTAACCTTTAACTTTGAATCAATTGATCTGTCGCTGTACAAGCCTTCTGCAAGGTGTTTAGCGTTCTGCACATCCGAGAATCGACTCTTGTTTTGGATCACTGCATTCGCGCAAAGATATTATGAGCTTTTGACCAGACAAAAAGCGGGATACAAGTCATCTGGAGAGAACAAGATGGTTATAGTTCTCCTTCGAAATGCGACAAACTCGTCATCCATCTGGTTGAAGAAACTTCTACTTCAGAGGATATATTAGTGGTGATCACAATATTCACCACGACTGGCAGAATTCAAGCTCAAGGAAAGAAAATTGAGGACTGGAGTACACATGAGTTTCCGGTGCTTCGTGAAAGTGTATAGAAACTAAGCAAAATTGGGAATTTCTCAGGTATCTCTTCAGTCCAAGACAAATCTATCTTCGCGTCGTCGCTTCACAATTTTTTTGCCAATTCTATTCACTTCGTTGCTGAAGACGAAATCCCTTCTTCCAACACAACCGATGGTCTCGCGCAGAAAGAGGTAGCGATTACAACAAACACAGCCTTGTCAGCACCGCCTGCCGAACCTTTAACAATTACACCTAACCGTCTAAGAACGATCTCGTCACTGAGAGATACACTTGGCCAATCAGAAGCAGACTTCACTCAGTTTCAAATAATAAGCTCCGGCGACCTTCAGCAGATGAAAGACAAAATGGTACGACAGGATAATCTCCTGAAACTTCAAAAACAAGCAATTGATGAAATTTCATCTGACCTTTCATTACAAGTCAAATTACTTCAGGACATGCTATCGAAGCAATCCACTCAAATTAAAAAGCTACAAGAAGAAAACCAGTCTCTTCAAAAGAACCACACTAAAACCGTAGAATCCAATTTGGCCTTGAAAGAGCAACATGATGGACTCTTAACGGAAGTTAATTTTATCAAAGAACAAGTCCGGGCGTTGTGGGAGAAACCGTTGGATACACCCGATAATACGGAATCAACCACCAAAGATCCTCACGCGATCTTGGAAGCCTCAGAGCCCACCGAGGAAAATCCTTTACCAAAACCTCCAACAGAAGACAACATCGTCCCCAATGGGCAAGCTCCCTTGCAAAAAGGCCATTCGGGGAACAACGACCCCCACGGACAGTTGCCTCCAATCACTGTTAAATCAAACACAGCAGTCTTTCTATGTGATTCGAACGGAAAATTCCTTAACAAGAGGAAACTATTTAAGCCACAGCAAGAACACAAATACTTTAGATGTCCTAAGGTCGAGCATGCAAGAGATGCTTTACAAAATGCACTTCAAGAACACCCTGAATTAATTGTGATTCATATAGGGACAAACAACCTTACGCCGACAACTCCGATTGATACTTTCATCTCTGACATCTCTGCTTTAGTGACGGAAGCGTCAACAAAGTTCTCTAAAAGTAAAATAATTTATTCTACTCTTCTACCACGCGCTGATATACCTAGTCACATCATTACCATCCTACAGCGATGTTGTCAAGAACTTTCGCAATAGTGGCCATCGTACTTTACCGTCCCAACGAATGCATCAACCTCTGCCTCAGCACCAACCGCCGCCACCAGATTATCTCCCACCTCAAATTCATCAGTCAGCATCCGGCGCTCCCCCCGTTACAAAGTGGCAGTTACCCGCTAATCCAGAAAACGGTAAAGACCCACCTGTTGACATTCCTAGAGAACTAATATCTCTTTTAAGATTAATCAAGAGTTATGTTTAGAGCTAATTAATTTATTTACTTGGATACGATTAAATCTCGTCTTCTAGATAGATACCGACATGGGATTGACAGATCACCTGAATAACGCAAGCAAATTGTCTTTCTTTGCCTGGAATATTAATGGCCTCTCTTCTAAATCGTTAGGGAATATATTACAGAATGTTGATTGTTTGAACATGATTAATGATTTTGATATTCTAATCTTTTGTGAGACTTGGAATGAGACCAATATTGAGGTAACAGGATATCGATCTGTAGTTACAGGCACCTCGAAAATGACGAAAAGTGGCCGAAATTCGGGTGGATTAGCTTTACTTTACAAGAATGAATTTCATGATTGGATAACCGTGGAAAAGGCTTCTCCAAATTTTCTCTGGTTTAAAATTAGCAGACAGTACACGAAAACTGCAAAAGATATCTTTGTATGTGGTATTTACATTCCACCATGCGGCTCAAATTACTTTCACCCCGAATTGTTCGAAGATCTCGAAAACGAAATTAAAATCTATTCTTCCCAAGGGTCGATTCTACTCATGGGTGACCTAAACTCTAGAACAGGAAAATATTCAGACTCTGTCTGTCAAGAAGGAAATAACATGATAACCAATGACCAATCTGAATTTGGACTCAAGTCTGGTGGAAGAAATGACCCCTCAAATTACCGAGGAATTTGCGTTTCTAGCTGTCTAGGAAAGTTATTTTGTTCGATTTTAAACCAAAGACTTCTAGAACATGTCAACTCGTTGAACATCCTTCACAAATCTCAAATCGGATTTTTACCGAATAACCGAACTGCAGACCATGTTCTTACTTTGCGAACATTGATAGATAAGTACGTTAATTGTCACCATGAAAAGGTATACGCATGTTTTGTCGATTTCAGGAAAGCTTTCGACGCGGTATGGCACGATGGGCTCCTTTATAAACTGCTGCAAAATAATGTTGGAGGAAATTTTTATAACCTAATCAAAAGCCTCTACTACAATTCTACCGGTTCTATAAGGATTGGCAATAACCAAACACGACCTTTTCAATATGCAAGAGGTGTACGCCAAGGCTGCATTCTGAGTCCCCTTCTGTTTAACCTATACATTAACGACTTACCTTTCTCTTTCGACAATATTCTATCTGATCCATTTGTTTTACCCAATGGAACCAAATTAAACTCTCTTTTGTATGCAGATGACTTGATTATACTATCACGATCAAAAACAGGGCTGCAAAATTGTCTCAATGCATTAGCCCAGTACTGTACATCGTGGATGTTACAGATCAATCCTAAAGAAAACTAAAATAATGGTTTTTCAAAAACGCGCGAAAAAAATATGAATGTAACTTTTATATTGACAAAGAAAAGATTGACACTGTTCAGAATTATACTTATCTAGGAACGCGAATTTCTTCATTTGGAAATTTCACACTGTCGCTGGATCACTTGAGAGAAAAGGCTCTTCATGCTCTCTTTGCTTTAAGACGGCACGTTGACTTTAGCAGTTTAAAACCCTCTCTTGCTTGCAAAATTTTTGACACGATGATTTCACCCATTTTGACTTATAATAGCGAAGCCTGGGGTGTCTTTGCTAAATCAGATTTCAAGTCTTGGGACACTTCACCAATTGAAAAAAGTCACTTACAATTTTGCAAACGTTACTTACAAGTTAATAACAAAGCATCTAATATTGCATGCCGGGCTGAAATGGGTCGATTCCCTTTAACCTTTGATATAAATAAACGAATTCTTAAGTACATAAGTTATCTTCAAAATAAAGATCATAACTCCTTCGTCGTGCAATCACTGATAATGTCAATAGATTTGCACGGTAATGGTAAAAATAGTTTCTATTCCAATCTTATAAATATTCTCAATTATTATGACATTTCCTTTACCTTTAATCATGAGACTTTAGATGACACTAAGATAACATACCTTGTAGATCAAATGAAAAAGAAATATATCGCCTATTGGAAACATTCCCTTTGTAATTCTCAAAAACTACAATTTTATAATACTTTTAAAGACAGTTATACACCTTCGCCCTATTTAGATTTGAGTAGAAAAAATCCTAATCGAAAAACACTTGTAAAACTTAGAATAAGTAATCACAAACTTCTGATTGAAACATGAAGATATAACAACATCCCCAGAAGTGACAGACTATGCACTATTTATGGACATAATGTTGAAGATGAAACCCATTTTCTATTTCATTGCCCAAGATATTCATCACTTAGAGACAACTTTTTCAGTAAAAAAGATCATGTAATTTCCAATGCCAAGCAGTTATCAATTTCAACCTTGATTGTGCAATTAATGAACTCCACTGACTATTATGTTAATATGCAATTAGTGCAGTTTATATCGTCCTGTTTTGAAATGAGAGACAAATTGTTATCAAATTCTTGATCACTGATTATTTGATTAGTTTTGTTTAATGACTTTTTTTGTAATTATTGTTATTGTTATTATTATTGTTATTGTTATGCTTTTGCAATACTGTAATGTTTTATGGTCATGCAAATAAAGCGCAAGTGTTGTCATGGACAGCCGTGCAACACCAAGCTGGTGATTGAAGAACAGGGCTTTACTGGAGTTCGCGAAGCTTGTGTGTGTATGTGTGTGGGTTGACAAACCTATAGTTGTGGGAACTTCTCTCCACACACAGCCCTTACTTGTGGGGACGGTTAGAATTGTGGGGACATTTTCAGGTCCCCACAAAAAAAAAATTGTCTTTGACCCGAAGAATTAAATTATTCTCCGAGTTGTTATTCGCAATTTAAAGTAACACCTTTGCGAATATAAGAAATGTGTGGATTAAGTAGACATACCTCCATTTTAGGCTTTTATTTCGCTATTTCCAAGGTCCCCACAAGTCACTAGATGTTGATTTTTTTGTGGGGACTCACACAAAGGTTACTTTGCCGAAATAGGTTTATGGGGACGTAGACGTATTAGCAACCGAATTTTTTCTCAGGAACATAAAAGCATTTCGACAGCTACTAGTAACAAGTATTTAGTACTTTGGAAACGAAATCGTCATTATTTGTGAGAGTCCCCACAACACTAGTATGAAGTTTTCCAGCATGTCCCATAAGGGTATCTTGGAGCAGCTCAGGGCTCTCGTAAAGTGTATAAAGACCATAAGCTCATTTTGAAGCAAGTACATGTATTTAGTACTAAGTAGAAATGAAATGAAATTCTTATTAAATTTCTGGGAGTCCCCACAAAAGTAGTGTGAAGTTTTGCCCTTGCCCTTGTTTGAAGATTTCAACATAGAGGTAACTTTGGGAATATTTATTTTTGTAAGGGTGAGCATTAAAGGAGCTCTATCACGAGGATTTCGCAGATTTTTGGTCTAAACTGTTCAGAAATTAGTGGTAGGCAACTTAACCCATGAAAAACATTATCTTTGAACATGTAAAGGAAGATATAACCTTAATACGTGGATAGAAATCAAACTACGGCAATAAATATCGATTTTTTTAAGACGCGCGGAAACAACTTGAAAAGTTTTAGCTAAACTTTTCAAATTGTAATCCACTTTCATCTTAGCCATCTACAGCTAAAGACGCTTGTAAACAGTTTCGGTGCTCTAATATACAATTGTTAATAAAAATGGACTATTATTTTTTTGCTTTCCTTCGACACAAATATAAATTTTGGCTGTTAAAAATCTCTTAAAATCCGTGACAAAGCCCCTTTAAACGGAAGCGTTGTTAAAAAAAAAACCCAGACACATCTAGCATACAAGTGGTAACTTTAATTCCATTCATCAAGACAAAAACTGGTACAATCGTTCATGTCCAGCCGTCACCATCACTATCTGGAGGTTCAGGTTGGCAAAGCTTACATCCCCGAGCAAAACAACCTTGGCGTCTAAATTCCCCTAAAAAGAAATGGTCATTATCGTACCACCTATCCCTACTTCGTAACAAAGCTCTTACCGTCTTTCTAAAGACATGGTAAGGCCACGATTCATCGATCACAAAAAATCTCAAATCTAAAAAAAAAGTTAATGCCCGATAAAGCCCTTCCCACTGTGCTACATAATGCAAAAAATACAACACTGGGATAAAACTATAGACGTCGTAATAACCATCATCCTGTCCATGATGATAACGACACTTACTACCATACCTATTCCTTTTGATACATTTAAAGCAGCGAACATTTAATAAATCAAATACGTCTTCTTCATCAATAAGTAAATAGTGACAGGTTCTAATAAAGTGTATAATATTTAATTTCGGTTTACATATTTTTTTTCTACCTACCAAAATAAGGAGGTGATCTTTACTGAGAACCTCCTCTGGAAAACTAAGACGTTCAGACCACCTGCTCCTCAAACCGGGATCCAAAAAGAAACTTATCAGTTTGGATAAACTCGACAACCGGGCCACTTCGTGGGAGGAAAGTGTGACCCGAGTAGTCTGACCCAACTGAATTATCACTTTGCTATTCATATTCCCAACGCGAAAAATATTTTAATCCTGTAACCAATAAAAATATTGCCCGCAAACCCTCCCACAGGAAAAAAAAGTTGCTTCTTGTAATACGAGGGGAATGGCGAAAACTTCAAAATAGATATTTCAGTCAGCCCAGTGCAGTAAGAAGAGCGAACTCCATAAACAACTAAATACAGCCAAATACAAATAAACAATATATTTACAACAATTATGAAAGAAAAAATACGCGGACATTGTCCCACACTCGGATTTTGTATTTTCAATCCTGAATATTGTTGCGATTCTGTAGAAAGTGGGAGTTGTGGCCATCAATAGACCGTGCTTTCGAGTCGAAGTTTTCGTAATATTCAAATAAACACTTGCAGCCTTGAATGGGATCGGTAGGGTAATGACTGCATCAAGTTGTCAGTTGATAACAAACTGCGGTAAAAAGGCGTCTTGAATTGAATGCCTCTATTTCATGTCAAATTAAGCTGTAAATATATTGCTTGATTTGTGACCAAAATGTTCGCTTTCCTTTTTTCTTCATTAATGGTTCCTCTAAAAGAACTAAGATAAACCCTCCATTTCCCAAATTATGCGGTCGCAACTTAACGTATATATCGAGAAAATAAAATTTTAAACCCTCCCTTCAAGTCGCGACCAAGTTTCCCTTAACAAAAGTTCTTACTTCTGCTCTACGCCGTGGTAAGATTTCACGAGAAAGGCTGTTAAATTTCCGGGTCCGTGATAAAAGTGCGAAAACAGATTCGGAATTGATCAAGATTTGTCAAAGAAAACTTGGCTCACTTACAAGGATGCAGGTTTTCCTTAAAGATAAAGTGGAGTGAAACACCGGTGATATGAGAACCGATCAGCTGAAGTCTAATTAAATAATAATTAGACTTCATGAAGTCTAATTATAATAATCTTTTTAAAACCAACGAGACTAGCACACAGTGCTGAAAATTGATTGCCACTAATCAAACATTTTACTTGCTGTTTTAACGGGAAAATTCAGTAAAAAACTAGGTTGGTGGTCAGTCGCATTAACAAGGTTCTCCAATAGGAAAATTGCCTTCATCAACTTTAAGTGTAATAACAACACAAAGAAATGAGCTTACAGACACAAATCTGCAGACGGCTACTCTGTCATACAACAAAAAGGTCTGCAAACAGCTACTTTGTCATAAAATATACTGGTTTGTTTTAGAAGGAAGAACGTACCTTTGAGCCTCCTTTAAATATTAACTGGCCTAACAAACAGTCAAAGGTTAAGAGCTAATGTTACCTGATAAGGACAAATAAACATGACGAAAAAGATAACCAAACAACTATCACCTTATTGTTACTTATTTTCGCGGGAACTTCAGTTCACGAAAATGGAACCGGACTGAATTTCGCGCAAATTGTCAAAATACCAATTTGCATTAGTTTGCAATAGTTCCCAATGACACTGAACAAGACCATATAACAAACAGAAACTAAAAAAAAATTGACATGCTCCTTGGCAGCCAAGCAGAGCTGTACAAGTGTACATGACACCGTTTATTTGCGCTTACAGCTGATAGAAATCGTCAATTTCTTCAAATGGATCATTCATCCATTACTATTTATGTAGTAAATTGACGTTAACGTTGACTAAAAAAATGATATATCACGGTATTTAATTTCGCGTGCTTCATTTTCGTGGCAACTTTCTTCGTCTTTTTTAAAAAAAATAGTGAATATTGCAAAAGATTAGTCCCGCGAAAATAGGTAACAGTTCGGTAGGGAGCTTATGACGACGGGGAGTTAACAGACACAAAATCTGCAGACGGCTACTCCGTCATACAACAAGTGAAGGTCTGCAAACAGCTACATCGTCATAAAATATACTGGTTTGTTCTGGAAGGAAGAACGTACCTTTGAGCCTCCTTGAATAAAACTTATATGCACCCAACAAGCAGTTAAGGGGTTAATAGCTAATGTCACCTGAAAATGACAAACATGAGGATGATGATTTACCTAAATTATTGGGGAGCTTAAGCGACGCAGACCGAGACAGCGAGGACAACGCCTGGTTAAAAACAAGTTTGTATTGTTCTAACGAATGTGGCAATTAATTAGCTGTATTTAGTATATCTATCGCTTTAAGGTGTCTCAACACAGTTTGTTTCTGGACCATACCAGTGGCTGTTTAGCAGACTTTCGGGACTTGGATCAATTATAGATTTACACCAGATGTTGGAATTGGATTGAAGATATCATCTATTTTGTTCTAGGGAAATCGATATTTCCATGGCAACGATGAACAGAAAAACACGACGTCAGCTAAACATGAATTCCACGCGAATAGGAATTGACGAAATCTAACACCAGATACTGATGTTTGTTTTTTGCGTCTATTCTGATTCGCGTA
Source organism: Meandrina meandrites (assembly GCA_963693305.1). Classification (NCBI taxonomy): domain Eukaryota; kingdom Metazoa; phylum Cnidaria; class Anthozoa; order Scleractinia; family Meandrinidae; genus Meandrina; species Meandrina meandrites. The sequence continues at coordinate 32,686,580 of OY855906.1, forward strand.
GAATTCATGTTAGCTGATTTCCTGTTTTCTGTTTATCGTTGCCATGGAAATATTGATTTTGCTAATAATTGTTTTAGTATATACCACACAAGTTGAATAACTAACGGACAAAAACATTACTTTCGGTACACAAAGCGACGCGCGAAGCCATTTTGTTTCTCTTCCGCTGCTCGGAGGTGAATAGTACTTTGCTAATCACCTCCGAGTTGACCAATCAGCGCGCGCGGAAAACACTATTCACTTGTGTGGTATATACTAATAAAAAATATTATATCAAACGTCAATACAATTCCAAAAGGTGGTAGCTGGTGTAAATTTCACATCGTCCCGAGTCCGGTAAGTTTGCTAAAAGGCTGACTGACAATGTTAGGTATGGTCCAAAAAACTGTATTGTTTGAAAAATTGACCTCCTACAAGATTTAAGGACAGCATTTGTTTTGAAACAGAAACAGCAAAATTTAGCCTTCGTGGTTCATGCCCGGTGTGACCAATCGATGAAATCGATAATCAATGATAATGAATCTCAATCGATAACAATCGATGTTTATTAATTGATTGATATTGGAAATCGATGACGGAAAGTTCGGTGAGTTTTAACATGATCGACTTTCACTGATTGTTTTTTATTTGGATCGACTTGGTCTTGTTACATCATCACAGCAACTCTCGTGCTGTAATGTAATGTCTACAATGCCATGCAGTAAAAACAATGATATTGAGAAAAGATGCAAGGTTTACTCTATCCTACAAGAAACATGTTAAAGACAAAAGAAAACGTGCTGTTATGTACAACAAAATGTAAGTTTAACCGGACAAAGAAGAACATACTTGTATCAACAGCAAAAATAGAATTACTTGGAAAAAAGTGGCTTGGCCTAAGTACATGCCTATTATTTCTAAAAGCACCTCATGTGAGTTGTGTTATATCAATAGCAATTAAGGTGGCCCGAACCTATTTAGCAAGAAGCGCAATTTTATGATGCATGAAAAATGAAAATTAAAATTTTATGTCCTTCACACCTTTTGAATATTTGTCCATTAATTTTCGAAAAAAACCTTAGCATGACAAAAACGGACTGAACGAACATCTACGAAAATACGCTTACAAGTTTCCATCACCACATTCCTGAGGAGAAATAAAGCCACTGAGTCGAGTGTTAGAAGAATAGTAGGTACCGGCTTCTCCATTTTATGAGACAGTAATCTCACTAGTAGGGGCAGGAATATATTAACGTTAATGACGTCGTAGTGTGGAGGTCATACACCTTATTCGATGGTTTAAGGTGGCTTGATGTTTTTTTTTTTTAGCACTTGGGTGGTTGTTTTGAAAATGAATATTGTCTTGGAAGCCAATCTTCGATTTTTGTCAAACTACACCATAATGATCACATATGACCATAGTCCCCTCTACTAACTATGATATGACCAAAGTTTGATTTTTTGTTTCGTTTCCTCAGAAACGAAACGGTATTGTTTTGGATTCGATGTGAACTATTTACACTGTGAGGGTAGCCTGCGAGCAGGCTCTCCGCGCGAAAAAAAAAATGGAAAGAGCCATTGATGCGACTACCGAAAGCTGCAGCAAGTTCGCGTCGACAACGTTTACATTCATCTTCTTCATAATTGACTGATTTTTGACAGCTCGCTCAGCGTCGCATCAGCAGGGTTCCTTGGAGGCGGCATTCAAAATTCTAAGCGATGAGGGAAGGCTCTCCTTCCCTTTTTTTCTTTTTTTTTCTTCGCTCGGAGAATCTGCTCGCAGGCTAACTGTGAGGGCTACTATCCAATCAGAAGAACGCTCGTAACCACAATGTCAACACGGTGTACCAGAGGCAAACAATCTCGTAAAAAAAATGTTCTTCAAATATCAGAAAGATAATCGTCAGCAAGACCATAGTTAGTCCCCTCTACTAACTATGGCAAGACCAAAAATAATTGAGATTTATTACAAGTAGAAATATCTGACAACTGCAATGCTTTTAAGTTCGATTAAAGCGATGTCTTGGCGAAAAATGTAAAGTAAGCTTTTTCCCTGTTTAATTGTTAAGTAAACATTCTAGAGAAAGAAGAAAATCCCCACCAATGAGAACCCTTGCAAGCGCAAACAAAGGCAGGAAGCCATCACAAAGGGCAAGAGAAGGGCAGATTAGGAAGTTTCTTTTCATTCTTATCCTTCCGCGATCTAGAAACGAAACACTAAAGTCGAAGCTCTCTTAACGGACACTCTCGTAAGCGGACAGCTCTACTTACGGCCGCCTTGTTTGAAACCCCGTTTTAACTCCCATACAAACTCTGTATTTTTACATTCTCGTAAGCGGACATTCCCGTACGCGGCCGCGGACACTTTCTGATATAACGACTAAGATTTTTCCTTTGTTTTTAAGCTCCCGTAAGCGGACACCCGAAAGAAAATCCTATTAACAACCTCTGTACCTTGATTTTATCAATCCTCTTTACATCGCCGTTCTTCACAATGATTTTACAGTAATTACAGTGCCATATTTCAGTGTTTGTTTTGTCGTCATCCACGTTCAGTTACAATACGGTATTTATTGTTAGCTGGGCAAGCTCCCGTAAGCGGCCATCTATCCCCTACACCTCTAGTGGCCGCTTACGAGAACCATTCAGCTCCAGTTACGGACACTTTCTTCACGTCCCGAGGGTGTCCGCTTACGAGAGCTTCGACTGTATTTCTTTTTGAAATAGCTGCTTGTTGCTGGTTTCATAGGAACAAATGTTACCATAGCAACGATAATTATTTTCTTTTGTTTTTAAATAAGCCTGATTTTCTCGAAATGTAGACTAACACTTGGCATTCGTTTTTTGATATGCTTAAGTATAGCAGATTTGCAGAAATGCTTTTAAAATATGTTCACACCCCAAAAGATTTTATTTCGATTACAAAATAATTGACATTTTATTCAAATTCGAACATTTTTTTTCTTTTCTGATGACAAAAATCAGTGAAATTGTTCCTGCCAAAAAGCCTGAATCAAAAATAGGTTCGGCCACCTTAAATAACAATTATCGATTGATATTGATTGACCTTCAATCATTGATTTTCATCCATTGGTCACGCCGAATTTACCTCCAAAATACTATGAATTTGGCCAGTTCACATTGCTGTTTTGCAGAGGACAGCAAAGAAAAATACCAAGATTTATAACGCTTGTGCAGAACTATTGAACTCGTAACCGATGCCATCGTGGTTCGCTTAGGCTTCCAAATTTGTAACAGCCCCACAATCTGCAGACAGCTACTCCATCATACAATATGTCAAGGCTTGTTGATAAGTTCTTATTTGGTAAATGTTTTCTTGGCGATAAAGTTTACTTCTTACAATTATCCGCTTTAAACTACTGAACAAATAACAAGGTAGTTATGTCAACTTTTTTGCCGATTGAAATAAAACTTCCTCAAATTAAGTTTTTACACCATACAAATTGCAGACAGCTACTCCATCATACAAGATGCGAAGGCTTTTCGTAAATTTGGTGAAGTTTTACAAAGGTTTCCCTAGCAAAAAAGCTTGTATCTTAAAAGCTGCTGCAGTATCCTGTTAAGATAAATTCATTCGTCTTCTAGAACTCTGCAACTTAAAATGTACATAGTACTTCACTGTTTTCCAAGTTCTGTCCTTTAAAGCCTCTGGATATTTCTTGATCGCTTCCTCGCATTGTATTTTACCGGGGACCTTTCCTATTCTGAAACAGTTTTCAAGCACATCATGAACAGCTGATATTTCGTCCTCTGTCCAGGGTTTGCGGTTTGTGTAATTTCTTTGTTCTAGGAAACAAGTTACAAACTACTCTGAGTATTGCCTCTAGTATGTCTAAAGATTTTAATGATAAGGAGCATTTACTTTACTTTACTTATAAAAATAGTAGTGATTTCTAAAATATACATTCAAACATCTTTATGTGACCACCTCTCGTATGGACCTTGGCTTGAAATTATGGGTGGTTCAATTGAAATCATATTTTTCTTTTCTTTTTTCTTGCAACCTTTGTAGGTCTTTGATCACCAATAATGTGAAGCTACACTGTTACACCTACAGAACATTTTTTTTGTGTGAACCTGAAAATAGCCCCATGATTCTAACCGTCCCAACAAGTAAGTCATGTGTGTAGACATAACTGTAGGTTCGTTAAAGTAAAAAGTCAAGCAAAATCTATTAGACGTTATTATAGTCCCAGTAATTAAGCAACGGAAAATAATGCATGTGCATGGGCTCTTCTTAACTGAGGAGGATATAACTTTCTTTTCAATTTATTAAACATCTCGGGCGCGGTATTTGAAGGTAAGCTACTGACAACTTTCCAACACATTACCAACATGTTACCGACACATCACCGACTGTCGGCAGACTGTTGGCTGTTTGTCCGCTGTTTGTCGGCCAACAAACGGTCAACAGTCGGCCGACAGACGACCGACAGTCGGTTCAGGGAGCTATTCTTCACAATTACTGAATCATGAGCAAAATATCTAGCAATGCTTGCAAGTGTGGCTTACATATTATATGAAAGTGATAAATGAAATAAAGAAACCTGAAAAAATTCAGGGCTTCAACAGGATCTGCGATACCGGTGCGATGCTCCACCAACTTAGCTATGAAGTTACACATTAGGAGCGAGGTCAATTGTGAGTTCATAGTTTCCCGTGAGAGGAATCACAGTTAGTATAGGAAGACTGGTTAGGAAACCCGGCAAACTTCAAAGAGATATGTCTTTGTTTCCAAATTTCACTATCACGTGACATTGACCCTACTAACTATGGAGGAATGAAATGATTCATATATGAACTGCAGATGTATATGAAAGTCATAAATGATCATCACAGTGAATTTCCAATTTAAGAAATTGGAATAAAGAAAAAAATATTTTTTTCAGGTGTTTTTATTCCAATTGCTTAAATTGGAAATTCACTGTGATGATCATTTATCACTTTCATATATATCCGCAGTTCCTATATCAATCATTTCACAATTATTGACCTCGCTGTGTGCATAGCTCAGTTGGTAGGGCATCGCACAGGTATCGCAAAAGGTCACAGATCAGGCTTCTTTATTCCAATTTGCTTAAATTGGAAATTCACTGTGATGATTATTTATCACTTTCATATATATCCACAATTCATATATGAATCATTTCATATACATTACATCATTGCATGATATTATCAATATACACGGCCAAATTGAAAACCGCCCTCTTGAAAACGTGCAAATGACTACAAGCGGGCCGTTAAGGCATTAATGGCCCTACAGTCGATTGGTTCGCGTTTTATCATCTGATTAATATTACCCAATCAGGTTACATTTATATTGACGCGAGAAGACCATTCAGGTGCTTACAGGAAGCTTTGAAGTAAACACAGTCTGGAACAGTTTCTTGCTGAGCGAATGATGTTCAAAAAGAAAAATCAAAGTCTATTTGTTATGAATGGGACAAAATGCAGCTAAAAAATTCCGATTTAGTAGCAAAAGCACAAGGCAAACGTACAAAGAGCAACTTCTTCTTGTCTTATGAGAAACGAAACACAACAAAACATTGGTTTACTTTTATTTGTGTTTCTTGGGTTGAGCTAAATTAACTGAAGCATTCTGGGACTTTTTTGCCGAGGCTCAATTGGAAAATGTAAGTTTGTAAAATAAGATGTCTATAAGTTCTTAACCCCTTGTTGATTGCTTTCAGAGACATTGCAGCTCTTTTTAACTACACCTATACAATACATGGGCCTTAGTGTAGCATAGCACAAAATTTTCAACGTGAAGTACTTGAACATGTTATTGAACATGTAAAGCTGATTAAATGTGTTTGTTATCTGGATATTATTTGGCCTTGTATATTGATAATAATGATAATGACCTTTTCCCTTGTAGTGTCATTTGCAGCCCTTGCGCTTTGCACTCAGGTGGCAGATGCCACTACGCGGGCCCAAATAAGCAATATTCCCTCAAAAAGTCATTTTATTGTCTTATTATAGAGTCATGGGTGGCACAGTGCCCTAATGGTTAGTGCGCTGAACTCCGGATGGGGACATTGCTTGCTCTGACTCAACCAGTTGCAAAGGGCCTTGCCAGCATGATACGAATGCAGCAGTAAATATCACAAAAGGCTAAGTAAGCGGTTAGCCTTAAATGTAATAACATGCAGTTAGCTATGGAAAGCCAGATGGTGCAAAATTCAAGTATGCAGTAAGCCTCAAATGGTTTATTGCATAGTTAGTTAATTAGTTGTCAAAGTATTAAGTAGTTTCCCATTTTTCTTATATTTTGAGTACTATTGTTATGAAAAAATTGATTTAATTTTATCTAACTTATAACTTAGAACTGTGTCCCCAATTAGCTTTTATAGCTCCTGCAGCTCTTCCTCCTCCTCCTCTCAAGGTCAAATTGGGACCATTTTTTTATACTTGAGGCCCTCTACAATTTTAATAAATTTGGAACCCATCCACTTACTCGAAGCTTTACATCCTGATCTTTTTTGTTTCTTGGTTTTCGTACGTTTCGGTGACCCTGTGAGAAGAACAGCTTTTAAATATTCATTCTAAATGTGAATAACAAATCCAACCGCCGGCTGTTTCAGTGTTTAGTTTTGCAAATCTAACAAGGCACAGGACACATTCTGAACAAGAATATCGGTTATTTTTTGCAACACTAGCTTAAGTGAAATTTTGATATGAACTTTTTCCTGAATTAAATTCCTTCACTTTTTCAAGTTGTTGGTCTTGAAGGTGAAGAAACCAGTAAACAGCTTGAGAGAGCTGGCGGTTAAGTTTTTTTTTCCCGAGAATTCAAATCCGCCACGCAAATGTATAGGCACTTTGCAGCTAGGCTGTCACATGACCTACTTTTCATAAAATTTATGGGCTATAGCTTAAAGAATGCCAGGCATGAAAAAGCATGTCAGGAAAAAACATTTGATATGGCAAAGTTTGAAGCTCCTGGCATTAAGGAATGAGATTTTATGACTACATAAGTTTCATGAGTGAGCAAGTTGAAATTTCATTGTTCTGTACTCAACATTTTCTAATCTATTGTTCCCATTCTATTTTTGGATTGGTTAACAATGTCTGGGTGACCTTTATTAACAGTAGCTGTACTGTAAATGCTGCAATGTTTTCCTTTGTCATCCATACTGGTTTTGTTGGTAAACAACAGCCACAAAATCTGCATTAGTTTTATGAAAACGCTTCCCTATTTTTTCGACACATGGTAGGTTTCTCCACTTGATAGATGAAAACAGACTTTCACCTTGAACAGAACACTCATTTCATTTGCATGCAAGATTGAACCAAGAACTAACGAGTGGAAATAATCATTCTTCTTTTGTAGGATGTCAATTTTAAAAAAAGGGTGGAAGCTGTCAAGAGATCTTTGAGAATTCAGGGACATTATTTGGCCCTCAGTCATTTTCCCTTTTCACTAAATCAAAAAGAAATGGTAGTTGTATGTCTGTTTCATTTTAGAAATGAGAATACATGTACATACCTTTCGTAAGTGTACCTGCTGTTCTTTTTCTTGCAGTTTTTCCTTTTATTCTGCTTACTGAGCCTGGAATAATAATGGCAAATTCTAAATGAAAAGGTCAAGTAAAATCAGGGTAGAAAATGTATATTATAAGCTACAAAGTTGTTCCTTTTATTCAGCTTTCTGAGCCTGGAATAATAATGGCAAATTCTAAAATTTCACTATCACGTGACATTGACCCTACTAACTATGGAGGAATGAAATGATTCATATATGAACTGCAGATGTATATGAAAGTCATAAATGATCATCGCAGTGAATTTCCAATTTAAGAAATTGGAATAAAGAAAAAAATATTTTTTTCAGGTGTTTTTATTCCAATTGCTTAAATTGGAAATTCACTGTGATGATCATTTATCACTTTCATATATATCCGCAGTTCCTATATCAATCATTTCACAATTATTGACCTCGCTGTGTGCATAGCTCAGTTGGTAGGGCATCGCACAGGTATCGCAAAAGGTCACAGATCCTGTTCAAGCCCTGAATTTTTTTCAGGCTTCTTTATTCCAATTTGCTTAAATTGGAAATTCACTGTGATGATCATTTATCACTTTCATATATATCCACAATTCATATATGAATCATTTCATATACATTACATCATTGCATGATATTATCAATATACACGGCCAAATTGAAAACCGCCCTCTTGAAAACGTGCAAATGACTACAAGCGGGCCGTTAAGGCATTAATGGCCCTACAGTCGATTGGTTTGCGTTTTATCATCTGATTAATATTACCCAATCAGGTTACATTTATATTGACGCGAGAAGACCATTCAGGTGCTTACAGGAAGCTTTGAAGTAAACACAGTCTGGAACACTTTCTTGCTGAGCGAATGATGTTCAAAAAGAAAAATCAAAGTCTATTTGTTATGAATGGGACAAAATGCAGCTAAAAAATTCCGATTTAGTAGCAAAAGCACAAGGCAAACGTACAAAGAGCAACTTCTTCTTGTCTTATGAGAAACGAAACACAACAAAACATTGGTTTACTTTAATTTGTGTTTCTTGGGTTAAATAAAGAGTTGAAGTAAAATCAGGGGTAATGGTAAACGAAGAAACAAGCGCATTAAAAGAAATTCCAGCTATTATTCCTTTTTCTACAAGAAGCCTTCAAAGATAAAGAAATTAGTAAGCCTTGTAAGAGGACAAAGTCGATCTGTAGATGTTTTTATACAGCTGTTGCCCTCGCGTTACAGGATTGAAGAAATTTCATCCTTGTTGGTCTGTTTCGCATTCATCGTTATATTGAGGTTTATTTTACGTTTGGACTCCTGATTGTGTTCGTTATAAAGAGGATTTCGTTACATGTATATCGAGGTTCGTTATTTCGAGGTTCTGTTCCATACAATTTACTGTAATTTTGGCCGGGCTGAAGAAAATTGTTCATTATACCGAGGACTTTGTTAAATAGAGGTTCGTTAAATCGAGGTTCCACTGTATAAGCTACAACGGGATCTCACCTCGACCTTTCTTTTTGTTGTTATCCACTTCACCATCATCCATGTCATCGACATCATCGTTATCCGTGCTGAAATCTTCATCATCAGCATTGTCGCTGCTGTCGTTACCACCACCACCATCACGTCTGATATCTGATTCCTTAGCTTGTATTTTATCTGCATATATTGAAAATATTTTATCTAGTATTTTATCTTGTATTACTGCTATTTCAGTTTTGACACTCAAATAAAGGTTTTATTATTATTATTATTATTATTATTATTATTATTATTATTATTATTATTATTATTATCAAAAATGATTGAAATTTTCTTCTCTTAGATGTCCTGCCCCAATCCACATACAGTGTACAATCCCAGACAATCAACTGTTTCCAACTGGTCTGAAGAAAGCGAATGTAATATCAATGTGTTACAATATAAAAGGTAGAGCACTCACCTGCAGGAATATAAGCTGTTCGTTTCTTTTTGTTCATTTGGAAGCCTATGTACATATGATATATAAAGCCTTAGTTCAATGAAAGGCCAAAGATGGACAGCTTTATTATTAAAAAACTAACTGGCAGCTTTTTTCTAGCTAGTGAGAGAGATAAAGCACTTAATGACTGGCCCCGAGGGGAACACTGAGGGTTGAGAGGGAACAAAACTCACTGTTTTCCAAGGGGCCAGTCATTAAGTTTTTTGTTTTTCTCCCCAACTGAAAATAAAGCAAACTACACATAAATGTAATACATTGCCAAGCCTGTGCTCTAAGAAAAATTACAAGGAGCCCAAAGTAGTCCTGCAATACGGTGCATAAATTGGCCATGTTCTAAACGAGCAGGGGACTGGGTACGAACATATTTTTTCTTGGTACGAACATTCAATATCGATTGAATTGAAAATGGGGCATGCCATCTGAAAGAGCATCCAAAAATTAGTAAATGCACCAAATTTGATGGTTATTGGTTTCAACGCAAAGGCATGGTACACTTTTAAAATAAGAGAGCTTAGTATGGATTGGAGGACGCCTGTCCCTCCAATCCATACTAAGTGTACCATGCCTTTGGGTTTAAACCAATAACTGTCAAATTTGGTGAATTTACTAATTTTTGGAGGCTCTTTCAGATGACGTGCCCCATTTTTCAATTCTGGGTTTTCATGTTACGTCATAAAATTCTGAAATCAAAATTCAAAAGGCCTGCTAAACTTTTGATATCACTAGGTGTAAGATAAACTAAAAATATATCTTTTCGCAAATTTCCAGCTTGGTTGTGTCCTTCGTTTTAAAAACAGAGCATTTTGAATATTCGAGTTCTCCGCCGTATGTGATATCAAGCTGAGTGCCGTGACAAAGTTGTTTTGATTCAAAAAAGGCCTTTCCTTTCCATTTTTGCAGATCGAACATTCCCAGTGTACTAAGTGCTGTTTATGTGAAAGTGTAATAGATCATGAGCCAAAAGTAGTCGCTATTAATAGGAAAATTAAGTTCCAGATGTTTCTCTGACATTACGGCGGCCATGTTTGTGCCCCTCGGAAGGACACAAATATGGCGTCTCCATACTGAGCTTTATAAATTTGCGTGGAAAGGTTCGGCAAATAACTCGCAAACAGTGCAACGCACAGACCTGAGATTTGGACAAATCGTTTATCTATTTATCTTCTATAATATCTGAAATTCATAGCTTCTGTCGTTGAATGGTTTCGATTTTATTTTTTTATTGCGTGACAGTGAAAACCACCAATTCAATCGACATTGAATGTTTGTACCGAAGAGAAACTATGTTCGTACCCAGTCCCCTGCTCGTTTAGAACATGGCTAATTGGGGTGAATTGTGCGATTTTTGTTAAAAGCACCGAACTTGGCACAAAGATAGTTCTTGATGAGCCGATATGCTATACTGGTGCTGAAACAATTTGTTGTCATTATGTATGATAGAGCTATGATAGAGCTAGCTATTTTTTAAGGTAGTTGGACTGACTTTAGCTCAAAAATGAAACACGTCAAATTATTCAAGGATTTGAAAGAAGACATGGATTTATCCACATTCTCAAGAGATAAGCTCTCCTTTCTGGCGATATGCAGAATAATTTAGACCCAAAGTCGGTCGCTAGGGCTGCATTTTGAGACGCCATATTGAATTTATTGTGTGACATGACGCGAAGACGAACCAAAGGTCGTTTTGTGGCTCATTTTGCCGTTGTAAAGACGTTAGAAGACGCAAGTTTTGGTCTATTGTACTTTCCGTGTGAAATTAACTGCAATGTATTCTATAAAAGAGGCAAAATGGCCATCATTATATCGGACGAACGTGATTTAGGAAGTGGCATTGTGTTACACTATCGATCATTGCAAAACATCAACTATAAGCCAAAATCAGTCGCTCAGAGCAATTCACGCAGGTTGAATTAAAAGCAGATGGCAAAAATAAACTTAGCTTATGTCCTTTGTGTGGTCTCTTGGTATTTTGACTCCATTTAATTGTTACATTGAGGTTTATTTCGTTTCTGCAACTCGTGACATAACGTTTACATAACACCGCAAGGATTTGACGCCCAGCATGACATTCTTCACGGGATACGTGCGCAGTAGCTCAGTACGCCTATTATCCGCTGTGCCCAATAGCCGAGGTCTCAATTTCACATGGTTGCTATGCATTACGTAGTTGTTTACGCCGCCATTTTGACCTTCGACAATGGACGAGTGAGATCGTAGATTTTCGGCATTCCTCGCGCTATAATCGGCTCTTTGTTGCCACAAACATTTCGAACAGCGGTTTTCTGAGAAGATTTCAAAATGGCGCTCGATAAACATGTTCTTGTGATGCGATATCGGCGATAAACTACCACAATTTAAGGACCTACACAGACCGCACTCAAAGGTATTTTATGAATAAAGATGTAGATTTATCGTATCTGGATGAAATTTGCGTGGTTTGTTGTTATGATATGAAAGAAACTTTTCACGGGAACCCTGAGCGAAAGAAGCTTTCTGCGAAATGTTAGAGCCATGCAATTATTTGACACGTGTATTAAACTTTACAACTCGATATCTGGAAAATTAAGCGCCTTTCCGCTCAGGGTTCCCGCACGTTTTTTCCTTTACTGCATGGGAATAGACTCGTGTATTTAATTTTGTTCAGCTTAGAAAATTGAAGCCGTGAAACGAGGATCTTTAATTTTTAAGCCCGCAATTCAAATGGCCTTTGTCACCTGAGGTGTGAAAATTGTCACCTCGGACATCAATCTTTTTGAAGCTTAACTTAAGTTGTCTTAACCTGGTATGTTAAAATAGTTAGTTGCTTTTTTATTTTGAACAATTTTCATCTAAAATGGACCTGTTAAAGTCAGTCCAACTACCTTAAACCTTGAGTGCATACTCATACCCTGCGAGCAGAAGCTTCTTTGACCTACCTAGATAATCTAGGAAGACCGAAGAAGACTCTGCTCGCAGGGTAGCTCTTTTTAATATTGGCTCTTTTTAATATTCTTACTATTGTAACTTTTGATATGTATTTTATCAATTGCAATAAAGACACTTTATTTATTTATTTATTTTATTTATTCATTATGCCATTTTACTCGAAAGGTTCTCAAATATCTCCCAGGACCAAAAGTTACATCCCCCTGAAAGAATACCACAAAGTCCAACTGTTGAAATTGAACATTCAAGCTCATGATCAACAAGAATTTTGCTAATTTTGTCAACTCAAATGGCGCAAAAAATTCACCATAAAGCTCAAAAGGAAACCACCCCTTCCACTTAGGTCCAAACAGAACTCCGTAAAAGTATTTGGATTGGCCCATAGATAATATTGATCATCTGGTCAAATACTAAAATCGTGCCAAAAATGGTGCTAACTCAAATGGCCCAACAATCTGGCCTTTAAAACTCAAAAGGAAACCACCCCTCTCCTCGAGTCCAAAAATGAGCTACGTATTTGATCATCAAACAAGACGCATATCTGCGTGAACTTGGGCTTCTTTCCTGGTGTATCCAGTTGTAAACACCAGAAAGTTGACACGAAGAAATCTCAGTTGTCTTTTGTCGATTGGATGGCCTTCCACAGCCACATTTTGTTTTTTTACGAACAAATAAATAGAAATGGAAATGCAAGCACTCGATAAAGTATTTCAAAAGCCCCTCCATGAAACGTACGCGCGAACGTGACTCTTGTCTTCGAGCGGTGTTGAGTTACAATCATGCGATTTGCAAGGGTTTGTAAAGAAAAAGATAAATCTTGTTTCAAAAGGTTTAAATTCTGTGAATGAAATCAGACGTGTCAGACGTTTGCGACGGGAGCTTTTGAAGCGAATTTATAGTCGCTGTTTATAATACTTTGGACGTAATCTCAATGAACATGCTACGGGAAACAAACAAAACAAACGCTGCAGATGAAGTATACAGGTAAGTTACACCACAGTCTTCCCACGCATCTCATCTCGATGAAAACAACATTACACGACTCACACCACAGTCTTCCCACGCATCTCATCTCGATGAAAACAACATTACACGATTTCCAAGTTTGGTTCAAATTTCAATCCGATTATGCAAATTCTTCAAGGTTTCACACAACGCCGCTTCAATAATCATAATGTAAACTACGAATTACAATTACAAAACAAGCGTTCCAGTATTCGTATTGGTATTCTGCTGGGTTCGCCATCACGTCTCAATACCCAATAATGCTTGTTAAGGTGCTTCTTTACAGGTTTAACTTTGGATGGAGCATTTGATAGAGCATGGTTCTCGATACGTTCACTAAGAAATGTTCGCTCGTAAATCTATTGATCTCTCGTAAAGTCCGCGGAGCAACCCTTTCACAAAACGCTCCAAAACATTTTCTCTGGGTCTTCCGCAAACGCTGTGTGCATTTGTATGTGGTTTGAGCGTAGAAGAAAACATAATATTTGTACTTTCTTTCAAGGACAATGCTTGAGACAAATCCACCATAATTTACCATGTACTTGCTGTGCTTTGCTCACTCTCCTACCCATAGCCCGCGATCCTTCTGGTCTGCACCAGGGATTACACAATAAATAGAAACGCATGCGTTTTAAGGCCCAGAAGGCGAAAAACAACAAAAACGAAGGGCAATTTTAAACTTGGGCTCCCTTTGGGAAACGCCCAAGTAAAAAGGCAGACAAGGTAATTATAAAAACCGATAGCTGAGCCATTTTGCTGATTAGCCTTGGTAATTTAGCAATGTATGTTCCCTCAAAGTAAGTAAGGGCACGTACGTTTGGATTTATTGTAGAAACTGTGGAAACCGCGCTTTCTGCAAATCGATTTATTTCGATCGAGTTTGTAGTCACAAGTGTGCATGTCGATTGATTGATTGCAGAAGATACTGGTTTCTCACGGAGCAATGTGTTTGTTTCCCGTGGTAGCATGTTCACTGAGATCTCGTCCAAAGTATTATGAACAGCGACTATAAATTCACTTCAAAAGCTCCCGTCGGCAACGTCCGATTTCATTCACAATATTTAAACCGTAATAAGAGCTGATCAGTGAGCGGGAGTGGAAGTTTTCAAGATTTTCACAGCTCATGGCGACTGAATACATAACAAAAGAAGTAATTGTCGATTGTTTGCAGTTTGGATGTAACTTTATTCTCAACTATTACGCCAGTGACAGGTTAAAAGGCGTGCGTCAAACAAGATCGAGTTCTCAACGATCGCCCTGTTGATAATTGTAAAAACCGATAAAGGTCATTTGTTGATTAGCCTTGGCAGTTTTTAGTTTATCCGCGGGATGGGAATGACTTTTCACGGTCACATTCTGTTTAAAATGTACAAATAAATGGAAATGAAAGTACAAGTACTAAATTAACGGGCGTCTTGTTTATTCCTAAATTGCACTCGAAATCATGTGATTACCTATACTAATTGCACTGTTATTCCATAATATAACTGAGTAGCTGTCCGATAACTTGCAATGGGGCCCACTTATTATTAAGGATGACAGTTTAATGGATCAGGCAATAAAGTTTTCTTTTAATTCTTGTATTTCAGTGAAAACCAATTAATAATTTCGACGCCCACAGCTGCTCACTATGTAAAAGTCTACATTGTTTAAAAGCTTCTGTCACACCAAGAGTGCGAATCTTGAGTTACGATGCACGCGGGAAGTTTGGAGAGCACGAGAGAAGCGTAATGGGCTTTAGAGTGCTCTCCAAACTTTCCAGATGCATCCAATATACGCAACGCTAAAAGCATGAACAAATTGTTTCATAACACATTGCGAGAAAAAAAATTCTCTGGCAAACCAGGCGACAGGTCGCCATTACCGCGCTCAAAGAGATTATGATGTACGCTCGCGTTATATTATGCTTTGTTTTGTTGCCTTTTTTCTGTTAATGTTAAACACATGATTGAAAATCGTCTTGACTGTAAAATCTTTTGAAAACAACAGATTTTTTGAAAAAAATGGTCAGAATTTCATGGAGCAGATCATAGCGTACTTAAAATTAGCATTAATTCTTAGAAACGAGCATGCAATTTGTGGCGACAACAAGAACAAAGTTATTTTAATAATCAAAACAAACGATCAAAACAGTACTGTTAGCCAATTTTTAGACGAAGTAGGTGTTCACCGACTACCAATTGCTTAGTAGACAATACTCGTAAAAGTGAAAGTGACCATGAAGAAGAAATATCGTCACTGAACCATTCACATTTGTGGAACATTAAAATAAAGTGCGAGGAAAAAAAATAAAGCTATTGGTTTCAAGGTAAGAAAGTTTGGAATGGATCGAATTTTGTTAAACACTTGAGACAATGAAAAATTAGCTCGCGGAGTGTAATAAGGCCAAAATTAACTATCACAGAAATTAAAACGACCTAAGTGAACGAGGAATGCATTAAAATTAGAATCAACCTCATGGAGTGTAGTGAAGTATGATAAGGTAAAGTTAACGTCATACCTCAGTTTTCCGTGAACCAAATCGACCATTACAAAATCTTTATGTTCCACTTCACTTCCAATGTAAACCAGCAAACCATTAGGTTCGACTGTCTTGAAATCGAACCACAGACTGTGTTTTGTGGATGGCCAAGAAATCTCGCCACTAATATTGTAGGCGACGAAATCGTCACCTTTGAGCTTGATTTCCACACATGTCAGTCCGTTTAAATTTGCGCAGAGCGCAAGGTAGCTAGGCCAAGGCTAGAGAGGCGTAAGTCATTATTTCTAGTGCTCCTAATCTGAGCTTTGCATATGAAGACTAGGCTGAGAAAGCTGAGAACTTTATTCACCGGAGACATTAAGTATCACGAGAAACTGCAAGCTGATATCAAAGCATTCCCATATGGCTTGCCCGACAACAGTTTATAATAATAATAATAACTAGGGATAGTTAACACTACAGCTGCCCCCGCTGTTATCCGTTTTTTCTCAGCGTATCCGTTACTACAGTCAATTATTTCGCTTGATATTTTGGCTATTGTATTTTCTTAATTGATTGAAAATCAGTTTTCTGTTTGGAGCAGTCTTGCGATAATTCAGAAGAAAGCACTAATTTTTCTCGTGTTCTGCTCACAAAGCATTACTTGTTTCTGACCTTCTCTTTTTCAAGATCATGGGACGAAGACGTGCCATTTAAAACAAACTTTCACTATGAATTGTTGAGGTCAAGTAGCTAATTAAAACAAAGCCAAATTATGCAAAAATTCTGAAGAATTACATGTAATAATCACGTAAATTTAATTACACGTACACGTCCCCAACTTCCTGAGATCATTTTGCTTTTTTTTTTTTTTGCTGTAATGAGTGATCTCAGCGAGGGTAAACTTTGGTAATAGCCAAACGTTTTAAAACTACCAATTGATACCAGCTGTTTTCAGATTTTTTTGTTTCAGTATATTAGGGCTGGAAGCTCAAGCAACAATGACCAACTTGACAGCTGAGCTCGAAACGGATGCCAAAAGATTTCTCACCTCTGTCAATGTAAAAGCGTGCCGTGAGTTTTGATTATCTCAAGAACTCTTTTGAATTCTCTTTCCTTCTTGACAAGTCTCAGTTACAAATTTTACGTTAATGCCTGAAGACTAATCTTATTTCTACCACTTGAGTTTTTTTATTTAATGTCATATGATGTTCCGCCTAAAAGCCGAAAACACTGGATCGACAGTGGGCTAGTTATATATGCATGTCTCAAGTGAAAACTTTCTCACGTCTCTGCGAGTTTCAATGCTCGCGGTATCTTTTTAAAACTTTCCTTCTTTAACTCTTTTTGAACTTATCGCAGCTGCTAACTTTATATCTTGGTTGTGGCCTGAGTCTTTCAAACCCCTCGTGTAAAGTGTGATTTGTGTCTGACAAATCTCGATTTCGGATTGAGTCTGTCAATCCTGCGAGCGAACGAGAGCTGCTCGCAACGCGCTAACAAGAGAAATTTCTAGACCAATACGTACTATTCTTGTTTTTGATCATATCAATTGCGTAAGTTTCGGCTTCTAGACCTTGTGAAATCAATAAAGCTCGAAGGAAACCCGAAGGAAACTGCAGCAACCCAACTGCAATCAACGTTTGCAAGCGTCGTTTGTTGACAATTGTTGTGATTTGTGCACGTGGTTTGTCATCATCACCCAATCATGGTTCATCTTACGTCATCATTGACCAATCACATTACAGGAAATTTTATCACACCTACCGATACCACTTGCGGGCATTTTATCACACCTACCGATACTACTTGCGGTCCCACTTTGGCCAAGTCGAGATTTTGTCTGGTATATACTATATATATATATATATAGTCTATATACGCGCGGACTACAATGATGCCTCCTCGGGTTTTGGCCTCTGGGCCAAAACCCTGCGGGGGCAATAATAATAATAATAATAATAATTCTTATTACGGTTTAAATATGGTGAATGAAATCGGACGTTTCCGACGGGAGCTTTTGAAGTGAATTTAAAGTCGCTGTTCATAATACTTTGGACGTGATCTCAGTAAACACGCTACCACGGGAAACAAACACATTGCTCCGTGAGAAACCAGTATCTTCTGCAATCAATCAATCAATCGACATGCACGCTTGTGACTACAAACTCGATCGAAATAAATCGATTCGTAGAAAGCGCGGTTTCCGCAGTTTCTACAATAAATCCAAACGTACGGTACGTGCCCTTACTTACTTTGAGAGAGCATGCATTGCTAAATTACCAAGGCTAATCATCAAAATGGCTCAGCTATCGGTTTTTATAATTACCTTGTCTGCCTTTTCTTGACATGTAACTGAACGTGTTCGAAGCAGCAAGCCGGTTTCTTTTTATACTACATTGAAAGCGTATAAAATTTACCGTTTAGTGAACAAAATCGTACGTTGCCAGCGATGGTTAGAAAAATTATCGAGCATACCTTAGGTGAAAAATCAAATCGACGACAACTTTCGATAGATTTTACCGCACAACATCGAACTCATGGAACTCATCGAACATTGCTCCGTGAGAAACCAGTATCTTCTGCAATCAATGAGGGTCTAACATAGGTTTGGCGGGATGCGGGATGGGCCTTTTTTCGCTGGCGGGATGCGGGATGAGAGGAAATTTAAAGGGGATTGTATGGGGTCGGCGGGAAGCGGGAAGTTGGTTATTTTCACGGCGAGACGCGGGAATTCTTGTCTTTTTCGGGCGGGAAACGGGATGGTAGACGGTCAATTAGGTAAACATCACACGGGGAATACCGTAAAATTCCGGTTATAAGCCCTGGGCTTATACAACTTCGTAAGGGGTTTTGGGTGGGCTTATAAACGGAGGGGCTTATATCCAGGTGGACTTACAAGCGGAATAAAAAAAACGTTTAAATTCTGTGAATGAAATCAGACGTGTCAGACGTTTCCGACGGGAGCTTTTGAAGCGAATTTATAGTCGCTGTTTATAATACTTAATCTCAGTGAACATGCTACGAGAAACAAACAAAACAAAAGCTGCAGATGAAGAATACTGGTAAGTCACACCACAATATTGAAAATCAAAATTCCCACGCATCTCGATGAAAGCAACATTACACAATTGTAAGTTTGGTTCAAATTTCAATCCGATTATGCAAATTCTTCAAGGTTTCACACAACGCCGCTTCAATAATCATAAAGTAAACTACGAATTTCAATTACAAAACAAGCGTTCCAGAATTCGTATTGGTATTCTGCTGGGTTCGCCATCACGTCTAAATACACGATAATGCTTGTTAAGGTGCTTCTTTACACGTTTAACTTTGGATAGCGCATTTGATAGAGCATGGTTCTCGATACGTTCACTTAGAAATGTTCGCTCGTAAATTGATCTCTCGTAAAGTCCACGGAGCGACCCTTTCATAAAACGCTCCAAAACGTTTTCTCTGGGTCTACCGCAAATGCTGTGTGCATTCGTATGTGGTTTGAGCGTATAAGAAATCATAATATTCGTACTTTCTTTCAAGGACGACGCTTGAGATAAATCCACCATAATTTACCATGTGCTTGCTGTGCTTTGCTCACTCTCCTACCCATAGCCCGCGATCCTTCTGGTCTGCGCTAGGGATTGCACAATAAATAGGCACGCATGCGTTTTAAGGCCCAGAAGGCGATTTGTGACTGAACGAAGAAAACAACAAAAGCGAAGGCCAATTTTAAACTTGGGCTCCCTTTGGGAAACGCCCAAGTAATAGGATAATCGTGCCAAAAATGGTGCTTTCAACCCAAGGGTCTCAGTAATTTCACCATGAAGGGCAAATGCTACCCACACCCTCTCCCTGATACAAAAGAAGTGTCCCCCTGGAAAAATTTTCCAATGAGCCCACAGCCAGAATTGATCAGCTTATCGAATACTATCACTGTGCCACATTTGGTGCTTCTAACCCAAAGGATGCAGTCAATTTTGCAATAAACTTAAATGGTACCCACCCCCTCTCTCCTAGGTCCAAAAACATGCCCCCCCCCCCCCCCCCCTAAAGAATTCCGAACGGGCCTATATCTGAAATTGATCAGCTCATTGAGTACTATCACTGTACCAAATTTGGGGCTTCTAACTTAAAGGATGCAATCAATTTCGCCATAAAGCTTAAGGTGGCTGAACACAGTTTTCGATACCTGTGTTGCATTTTCAATTTTTCCAAAACCGTTGATTCCTGGGTCTCCAAAATTAGCATAACATAAGATAAAAAGATAGACTTCTGTATTTTGATATTTTAGTTGACGTGTATTTTGTTGCCATGGTAACATGACTGAATATAAACACGCCATAAAAATCGGGTTTTATATATTTGCAGAAAATTTAGTCATTAGATTTTCTCCATCCCTTGCATGTAACAAACTTGTAACATTGCTCGCATGTTAACACTATTCTAATAATATTTTAACAGAGAGATTTTCAGCTATCCTCTGTTTAAGGTTCACTGAATTATTTACAATTTTCTCTGTTAAATTTAAATTTTTTTTAAATAATTCACTTTCTTGTTTCCTTTAGTATTTTCCTGCCAAATTTTATGAAATTCTAATGAGTGGTTCTCGAGAAATGTGCGCATTTCCAAGAAAGCTGCTAAACTGATTCAATCACATTTTTTTGACCTACTACGCATGCGCTGCATTTAAGTGGGTTCTTACGATAACGACAAAAACCGGCAAAATCACTGGATTTTTTGTTTGTTAACTTTTTCTGACATTCCATACAAACAAAAGACTAAAACATATAACACATTGTGTCATTTTAAAAATAATAATATCACATGCAGGAACGGCATAGAACAAATAAATCTTCGCTTTATCGGCGCCATGTTTCATCTTCGTAATCATTGTGCGCGCGCTGCCTCGCATCAGCAATGAAGACTGCAGAGCGCGCGCAAAAACTGTGTTCGGCCACCTTAAACGATACCCACCCCTTCCCCCCTGTGCAAAATTTGGTGATTTTAACAAAAATCGCACAATCATTTCACCATATTGCCGGACTAAAGGTTCCAAACTATGAGATCCAGGGTACCCAGCATAAAGCTTACATGAAAGAAATAAGATTATCTGGTCGCCCAAAGACAAAGTTAGTCGCCTGAAGCACCCGGGCAAGAGCCAAAGATCGCAAATACACAGCTACAAAAGTCGACCGTGTTACAAGAAGTAAAAAAATGTAAAAAATCTGAAAGAAATGAATGAATCGTTTTTTGTTACAATAAAAATTTATCATTTTTTTTTTATCATTTTTCAGTTACCTTTTTTAAATGCATCTAAATCAAACCTCCATTTACAAATTTCCGCGGCTGTAAGCCGCACGTCCTGATCATGTGCAAGTCCAAAGTTTAAACTGTTGTTGCCCTTGGGAGTTAGTGAGTTTTCTTCTCCCTTGGAAGTCATAGAGTTTTGACGCCGGCCACATGACACGCTCTCGTCCAATAAAAAATGGCATTTCAGTTGGGGGGTATAACAAAAATCATTGTTTCTCATAAACGAGTACACTGACCTACAAATTCTTTCTCATAGTTTGAGTGTAGCAATCAAATCTTTCTTTAAAATAAATACAGAACAATTTCTATGTTTGAAACTAAATTATCACCAAAAACATTTACTTTGACAGTACATGCAAAGGAACTATTAAGGAACTTTGTAGAACACACAAGTTCTTCCTGCACATGGTGAACGCTTTTTTTATTTCAAAATTTAATTTCTCTTGAGCTAAACAACCAAAAGGCAAAGTTGGGTTACAAAATCTACGTCCAGTTCTATTTTGAGGAATAAGTTAAAATTATTAAAAAAATTAATAACAACGAACAAATAACGCCGATTGTGAGTCATTTTACTAAGGGCTTGCAGAATTGGTTTAAAAAGGTCAAAAAATGCAAATAAATATAGCCTTTCATAGCAACACCACCTCAGTTACCGCAGGACGAAACATTGCAGGCTGTTATATTGTGGCTGTGGTTTCTACCTTGATATTTCGTGCAACATTGCTTACTTTCAACGGACGCATGCACTAGTTAAATTTCTCCACTGAATGTTGATTTCAGTTGTGCGATCAAAGCCATTTCAATAATATTATAATAAATAGTACGAAAATTGTGTACAATTTTACAATTCGACACGAGTAACAACAGAAAATGTATTGCCCAGTTATGCGCTCGTTCAAAAGTTATTTCCATATTTCGAAGTTACTGCAGATCTATCGCATAATTTACGTGTGATAATTTTGTCATTTGCTTTCAGAGTAATTTGCCATTTTCATTGTTATTTGGCACGAACTTTACTACAACTACCAGACGTCTTTGCACATTTGACGTAATAATGCAAACAGCCTATTTGACTAATTCGCACAAATGGATAATTTTATTCATGATCCGACAAGAACAGAGTGTCGATCCGACAATAACGAAAGAATTTCACCTGTATGATGCAAGGGACAGACCATAAGAAATAACCGGAGGGAGTGGGGGTGACTTTTCACCATTACTTTTTTCCATGTAAATCTTGTCAAAAACAATTTCTTCAAGTGATCATGCGTAAAAAAAATCCTGCAGACAAGTTGGGCTTAAAAATTTTCCTGCACCAATAATTTTTACCCCCCCCCCCCCCCCCCCCTTCCTGTCATTTCTTATGGTGGTGGTATGAAGGTAATATGAAGCCAAATATATATAGGCATGTGCTGTGAATTGCAAAATGATTGTTTTTTAGTAATTCCAAACAATTACCTGCTTTCCTTCACCTTTATCAAGCTCCCTTTTACACTGAATAACTCGCTAAGAGGAATTACTGTACAGTAAAAGTTGCTCGAACTGTGGAAACCACAAGAGATTAAGATTACTGCCAATTTATTGCAGAAAAGTTTTATTTTCGATGCGTATTTGAGCGGACACAAATGCAGTACGATGATGTCAACTTCAATCTTATAACCAATGTTGACAGTTCATGTCTAAGCAAAACTATAAGGGGATCGTGATGCAAATGAGAATATACTAAATACCATCAGGAGGTGTCCCTGCTTTCCTTTTCCCTTTCTCTGTTCCTTTTTTTTGGCTCAATGTGCCTGTAAAATAATGAAGAATTTTGAATTTAAAATAAAATTGAAATGCACTTATTTGCACCAGTTTTCTTGCCTTGCAAAGTTCTAGTGTCGATCTTTGTTTTTTTAGTCCATTGTAATAAGCAGCCAGCTTTAGTTAGGAATACCAACTTTCAATTCCCAAGTTCAGGGCGGAAAATTGACTTTTTTTCTGGTAGCCACTTGGCTCCTAAATATTATAAAGTGGTAGCCAATCCCTAAAGGTTGGTCGCCATTTTTTAAAGTGGTAGCCAATTTCAAAAAAGTTTGTGACCATCATGTTTATAATGACGAAAAAAAAACATTTTTACCCTGTCATGGTAATAGATCAGGGTTTTCAATAAGAATCAAAGTAGGCGGAAAAAGGGTTACTCGTGCTGCAGGCACGACCTTCTAGAGGGCATATTCACCCGGGAAACTTTTAAAATCTGAGCCTCTAAGAGTGCATCTCCTGCATTCTGGGACAAGAATAAGGTCATTTTTGACAGAACCATACATGCTCTATTTTCCAGCTTTTTATTCAATGGTTTTAATTATCTTGCAGACAAAGTAGTTGCCAAACGCAAATTTTTAGTCGCCAGATTTCAAAATCAAATAGGGCATTGTTTAAAAGTGTTTAATCCAAAAAAGGACTGAATACATAAATATTCAAAAAGAAAAACAAAACAATCTTATCGCTAGGTGTAAAACAAACACGATATATAAGATTTTGTGGCCACTATCGAAGAAATCAACAAGAGACACAATCCATAGGCATACATGACCTGCGCAAGGGCTTGCAAAACATTATAGGGTGATTTCAAACACAGTCAGCTTTTTGCGTGTTTTCCGATGTGATAGAATCTTTTACAGCAAATTAAAGGAAGAGGAGGGTTGACTTCTTATCTTATTTTGGATGTTTTAGAAGCAAAGATCTTCCGACATAACTTGATAGAAGGGCACAATGTGTGAGGGAATGTCCGTTATTCATCGTCAACACACAGTGAACAATTTAGTCGCATTGGCGCCTGTATTAGGCACAATTTGACGCCCTGCCAAGGTGGTCACCTACAAGGGCTTTGACTATATCAACTTTTTCCTGCACCAATAATTTTTACCCCCCCCCCCCCCCCACCCCCCTTCCTGTCATTTCTTATGGTGGTGGTATGAAGGTAATATGAAGCCAAATATATATAGGCATGTGCTGTGAATTGCAAAATGATTGTTTTTTAGTAATTCCAAACAATTACCTGCTTTCCTTCACCTTTATCAAGCTCCCTTTTACACTGAATAACTCGCTAAGAGGAATTACTGTACAGTAAAAGTTGCTCGAACTGTGGAAACCACAAGAGATTAAGATTACTGCCAATTTATTGCAGAAAAGTTTTATTTTCGATGCGTATTTGAGCGGACACAAATGCAGTACGATGATGTCAACTTCAATCTTATAACCAATGTTGACAGTTCATGTCTAAGCAAAACTATAAGGGGATCGTGATGCAAATGAGAATATACTAAATACCATCAGGAGGTGTCCCTGCTTTCCTTTTCCCTTTCTCTGTTCCTTTTTTTTGGCTCAATGTGCCTGTAAAATAATGAAGAATTTTGAATTTAAAATAAAATTGAAATGCACTTATTTGCACCAGTTTTCTTGCCTTGCAAAGTTCTAGTGTCGATCTTTGTTTTTTTAGTCCATTGTAATAAGCAGCCAGCTTTAGTTAGGAATACCAACTTTCAATTCCCAAGTTCAGGGCGGAAAATTGACTTTTTTTCTGGTAGCCACTTGGCTCCTAAATATTATAAAGTGGTAGCCAATCCCTAAAGGTTGGTCGCCATTTTTTAAAGTGGTAGCCAATTTCAAAAAAGTTTGTGGCCATCATGTTTATAATGACGAAAAAAAAAACATTTTTACCCTGTCATGGTAATAGATCAGGGTTTTCAATAAGAATCAAAGTAGGCGGAAAAAGGGTTACTCGTGCTGCAGGCACGACCTTCTAGAGGGCATATTCATCCGGGAAACTTTTAAAATCTGAGCCTCTAAGAGTGCATCTCCTGCATTCTGGGACAAGAATAAGGTCATTTTTGACAGAACCATACATGCTCTATTTTCCAGCTTTTTATTCAATGGTTTTAATTATCTTGCAGACAAAGTAGTTGCCAAACGCAAATTTTTAGTCGCCAGATTTCAAAATCAAATAGGGCATTGTTTAAAAGTGTTTAATCCAAAAAAGGACTGAATACATAAATATTCAAAAAGAAAAACAAAACAATCTTATCGCTAGGTGTAAAACAAACACGATATATAAGATTTTGTGGCCACTATCGAAGAAATCAACAAGAGACACAATCCATAGGCATACATGACCTGCGCAAGGGCTTGCAAAACATTATAGGGTGATTTCAAACACAGTCAGCTTTTTGCGTGTTTTCCGATGTGATAGAATCTTTTACAGCAAATTAAAGGAAGAGGAGGGTTGACTTCTTATCTTATTTTGGATGTTTTAGAAGCAAAGATCTTCCGACATAACTTGATAGAAGGGCACAATGTGTGAGGGAATGTCCGTTATTCATCGTCAACACACAGTGAACAATTTAGTCGCATTGGCGCCTGTATTAGGCACAATTTGACGCCCTGCCAAGGTGGTCACCTACAAGGGCTTTGACTATATCAACTTTTTCCTGCACCAATAATTTTTACCCCCCCCCCCCCCCCCCACCCCCCTTCCTGTCATTTCTTATGGTGGTGGTATGAAGGTAATATGAAGCCAAATATATATAGGCATGTGCTGTGAATTGCAAAATGATTGTTTTTTAGTAATTCCAAACAATTACCTGCTTTCCTTCACCTTTATCAAGCTCCCTTTTACACTGAATAACTCGCTAAGAGGAATTACTGTACAGTAAAAGTTGCTCGAACTGTGGAAACCACAAGAGATTAAGATTACTGCCAATTTATTGCAGAAAAGTTTTATTTTCGA
Source organism: Meandrina meandrites (assembly GCA_963693305.1). Lineage (NCBI taxonomy): Eukaryota > Metazoa > Cnidaria > Anthozoa > Scleractinia > Meandrinidae > Meandrina > Meandrina meandrites. Next base: position 32,712,521 of record OY855906.1, read on the forward strand.
TGCGTATTTGAGCGGACACAAATGCAGTACGATGATGTCAACTTCAATCTTATAACCAATGTTGACAGTTCATGTCTAAGCAAAACTATAAGGGGATCGTGATGCAAATGAGAATATACTAAATACCATCAGGAGGTGTCCCTGCTTTCCTTTTCCCTTTCTCTGTTCCTTTTTTTTGGCTCAATGTGCCTGTAAAATAATGAAGAATTTTGAATTTAAAATAAAATTGAAATGCACTTATTTGCACCAGTTTTCTTGCCTTGCAAAGTTCTAGTGTCGATCTTTGTTTTTTTAGTCCATTGTAATAAGCAGCCAGCTTTAGTTAGGAATACCAACTTTCAATTCCCAAGTTCAGGGCGGAAAATTGACTTTTTTTCTGGTAGCCACTTGGCTCCTAAATATTATAAAGTGGTAGCCAATCCCTAAAGGTTGGTCGCCATTTTTTAAAGTGGTAGCCAATTTCAAAAAAGTTTGTGGCCATCATGTTTATAATGACGAAAAAAAAAACATTTTTACCCTGTCATGGTAATAGATCAGGGTTTTCAATAAGAATCAAAGTAGGCGGAAAAAGGGTTACTCGTGCTGCAGGCACGACCTTCTAGAGGGCATATTCACCCGGGAAACTTTTAAAATCTGAGCCTCTAAGAGTGCATCTCCTGCATTCTGGGACAAGAATAAGGTCATTTTTGACAGAACCATACATGCTCTATTTTCCAGCTTTTTATTCAATGGTTTTAATTATCTTGCAGACAAAGTAGTTGCCAAACGCAAATTTTTAGTCGCCAGATTTCAAAATCAAATAGGGCATTGTTTAAAAGTGTTTAATCCAAAAAAGGACTGAATACATAAATATTCAAAAAGAAAAACAAAACAATCTTATCGCTAGGTGTAAAACAAACACGATATATAAGATTTTGTGGCCACTATCGAAGAAATCAACAAGAGACACAATCCATAGGCATACATGACCTGCGCAAGGGCTTGCAAAACATTATAGGGTGATTTCAAACACAGTCAGCTTTTTGCGTGTTTTCCGATGTGATAGAATCTTTTACAGCAAATTAAAGGAAGAGGAGGGTTGACTTCTTATCTTATTTTGGATGTTTTAGAAGCAAAGATCTTCCGACATAACTTGATAGAAGGGCACAATGTGTGAGGGAATGTCCGTTATTCATCGTCAACACACAGTGAACAATTTAGTCGCATTGGCGCCTGTATTAGGCACAATTTGACGCCCTGCCAAGGTGGTCACCTACAAGGGCTTTGACTATATCAACTTTTTCCTGCACCAATAATTTTTACCCCCCACCCCCCTTCCTGTCATTTCTTATGGTGGTGGTATGAAGGTAATATGAAGCCAAATATATATAGGCATGTGCTGTGAATTGCAAAATGATTGTTTTTTAGTAATTCCAAACAATTACCTGCTTTCCTTCACCTTTATCAAGCTCCCTTTTACACTGAATAACTCGCTAAGAGGAATTACTGTACAGTAAAAGTTGCTCGAACTGTGGAAACCACAAGAGATTAAGATTACTGCCAATTTATTGCAGAAAAGTTTTATTTTCGATGCGTATTTGAGCGGACACAAATGCAGTACGATGATGTCAACTTCAATCTTATAACCAATGTTGACAGTTCATGTCTAAGCAAAACTATAAGGGGATCGTGATGCAAATGAGAATATACTAAATACCATCAGGAGGTGTCCCTGCTTTCCTTTTCCCTTTCTCTGTTCCTTTTTTTTGGCTCAATGTGCCTGTAAAATAATGAAGAATTTTGAATTTAAAATAAAATTGAAATGCACTTATTTGCACCAGTTTTCTTGCCTTGCAAAGTTCTAGTGTCGATCTTTGTTTTTTTAGTCCATTGTAATAAGCAGCCAGCTTTAGTTAGGAATACCAACTTTCAATTCCCAAGTTCAGGGCGGAAAATTGACTTTTTTTCTGGTAGCCACTTGGCTCCTAAATATTATAAAGTGGTAGCCAATCCCTAAAGGTTGGTCGCCATTTTTTAAAGTGGTAGCCAATTTCAAAAAAGTTTGTGGCCATCATGTTTATAACGACGAAAAAAAAACATTTTTACCCTGTCATGGTAATAGATCAGGGTTTTCAATAAGAATCAAAGTAGGCGGAAAAAGGGTTACTCGTGCTGCAGGCACGACCTTCTAGAGGGCATATTCACCCGGGAAACTTTTAAAATCTGAGCCTCTAAGAGTGCATCTCCTGCATTCTGGGACAAGAATAAGGTCATTTTTGACAGAACCATACATGCTCTATTTTCCAGCTTTTTATTCAATGGTTTTAATTATCTTGCAGACAAAGTAGTTGCCAAACGCAAATTTTTAGTCGCCAGATTTCAAAATCAAATAGGGCATTGTTTAAAAGTGTTTAATCCAAAAAAGGACTGAATACATAAATATTCAAAAAGAAAAACAAAGCAATCTTATCGCTAGGTGTAAAACAAACACGATATATAAGATTTTGTGGCCACTATCGAAGAAATCAACAAGAGACACAATCCATAGGCATACATGACCTGCACAAGGGCTTGCAAAACATTATAGGGTGATTTCAAACACAGTCAGCTTTTTGCGTGTTTTCCGATGTGATAGAATCTTTTACAGCAAATTAAAGGAAGAGGAGGGTTGACTTCTTATCTTATTTTGGATGTTTTAGAAGCAAAGATCTTCCGACATAACTTGATAGAAGGGCACAATGTGTGAGGGAATGTCCGTTATTCATCGTCAACACACAGTGAACAATTTAGTCGCATTGGCGCCTGTATTAGGCACAATTTGACGCCCTGCCAAGGTGGTCACCTACAAGGGCTTTGACTATATCAACTTTTTCCTGCACCAATAATTTTTACCCCCCCCCCCCCCCCCACCCCCCTTCCTGTCATTTCTTATGGTGGTGGTATGAAGGTAATATGAAGCCAAATATATATAGGCATGTGCTGTGAATTGCAAAATGATTGTTTTTTAGTAATTCCAAACAATTACCTGCTTTCCTTCACCTTTATCAAGCTCCCTTTTACACTGAATAACTCGCTAAGAGGAATTACTGTACAGTAAAAGTTGCTCGAACTGTGGAAACCACAAGAGATTAAGATTACTGCCAATTTATTGCAGAAAAGTTTTATTTTCGATGCGTATTTGAGCGGACACAAATGCAGTACGATGATGTCAACTTCAATCTTATAACCAATGTTGACAGTTCATGTCTAAGCAAAACTATAAGGGGATCGTGATGCAAATGAGAATATACTAAATACCATCAGGAGGTGTCCCTGCTTTCCTTTTCCCTTTCTCTGTTCCTTTTTTTTGGCTCAATGTGCCTGTAAAATAATGAAGAATTTTGAATTTAAAATAAAATTGAAATGCACTTATTTGCACCAGTTTTCTTGCCTTGCAAAGTTCTAGTGTCGATCTTTGTTTTTTTAGTCCATTGTAATAAGCAGCCAGCTTTAGTTAGGAATACCAACTTTCAATTCCCAAGTTCAGGGCGGAAAATTGACTTTTTTTCTGGTAGCCACTTGGCTCCTAAATATTATAAAGTGGTAGCCAATCCCTAAAGGTTGGTCGCCATTTTTTAAAGTGGTAGCCAATTTCAAAAAAGTTTGTGGCCATCATGTTTACAACGACGAAAAAAAAACATTTTTACCCTGTCATGGTAATAGATCAGGGTTTTCAATAAGAATCAAAGTAGGCGGAAAAAGGGTTACTCGTGCTGCAGGCACGACCTTCTAGAGGGCATATTCACCCGGGAAACTTTTAAAATCTGAGCCTCTAAGAGTGCATCTCCTGCATTCTGGGACAAGAATAAGGTCATTTTTGACAGAACCATACATGCTCTATTTTCCAGCTTTTTATTCAATGGTTTTAATTATCTTGCAGACAAAGTAGTTGCCAAACGCAAATTTTTAGTCGCCAGATTTCAAAATCAAATAGGGCATTGTTTAAAAGTGTTTAATCCAAAAAAGGACTGAATACATAAATATTCAAAAAGAAAAACAAAACAATCTTATCGCTAGGTGTAAAACAAACACGATATATAAGATTTTGTGGCCACTATCGAAGAAATCAACAAGAGACACAATCCATAGGCATACATGACCTGCACAAGGGCTTGCAAAACATTATAGGGTGATTTCAAACACAGTCAGCTTTTTGCGTGTTTTCCGATGTGATAGAATCTTTCACAGCAAATTAAAGGAAGAGGAGGGTTGACTTCTTATCTTATTTTGGATGTTTTAGAAGCAAAGATCTTCCGACATAACTTGATAGAAGGGCACAATGTGTGAGGGAATGTCCGTTATTCATCGTCAACACACAGTGAACAATTTAGTCGCATTGGCGCCTGTATTAGGCACAATTTGACGCCCTGCCAAGGTGGTCACCTACAAGGGCTTTGACTATATCAACTTGTTCCATATTCCTTTTGCAGAAGAGCAGTAGAATCTCTGCTATGGAAACAGAGTCTAGCTCTTGGAATTGTTTGAATTTCAATACAATGGGGACTTGCTATGTAATAAACTTCGCAGCCTCCCACAGATCTGTCATGCGTCATGTGGGAAGATTTTTTTCAAACTCACATTATTGGTCTTGACATAGATGTTATCAGCACAAACAGAGTGCATCAAAACATGCATGCAGAATACATTGCCACAAACGTCTTTTACTGTTTGTGAATGTTATTGATCTGAGAATTAACCAGCAAAAAATTTAATACTTACAAGTATCCACATTGCTCTCACTTCCACCACCGTCAATGTCATTGACAGACTCTAAAAAAAGAAATATTTTAATTTGCCTCTCTCTCATAATGCATACAGTGCACATTAATCTTTGTCATTCCATTCTCTCTGTAAATGCAAAAATTCACTTGTTGTGCAATATGAAAGTGATGACTTAAATATGTATGTCATTTATTTTTTAATATTAAGTTTCCACCACAGCTTGAGAAATGTGGCTGATTTGTGTACTGAAGAAACGCTATGCACTCCTTTAATTATATGGCCAACAGTTAGGCCATAAGGTCATTTCCCTGTTTTGCATTGCACATCCTAACTGCACACGATTACTTGCATCATAAGTGCGCGCTCAGAGCGCACGCACGTCCAAGACTTTTTAAGGTTGCAATGAGGCCAAGCTCACTAGGATAATGAATGGTTATTTACTCTCAAACAACCATGGGGACCTACCATTTTTTCCAAGGAATTTTTACCTGTCATTCATCCTCTTTTTGTTTAACGAGTTAGAAAAAAATCACCCACTGAGATAAAATCATGACCTCGAGAATGCGCATGCGATGACATTTTTGAGCTAATTTTGTCTGATGCTAATAGTATTTGTCACAAAACATATATTAAATTGTTCCTATTAGTTGTGTGATTCCTGTTCCTATGGAAAAATGCATAAACTGATCAAATAAGCGTGTGTTTGTAAGGGACGGACCATTAGAAAAGTGATGGGGGGGATGGGGAAAAAAAAACAAAAAAAAATTCATGCAAGGCAAAATGTCCGAAAAAAAAATTAATGCAAGGAAAAACCCAAAGAAAAAAATTCATGCACAAGATAGGTTGCATTTTGATATTAAACCAGAATTGTAATAATTATTCTTCTCGAAAAGTGTTCCAAAATGCACCAAATGGCAATAGAGCATGTCTAGATTTTCAAAATTTTCCAGTGGGAGGATTCCCCCGGACCCCCACCTGAAATGGCCTCACGCCCTGGATTTTAATACGCCAGGGGTAATTTCCCGAACGCCGAACGCAGATTTCCGAGCGCAGAATGCGAACCAAAATCACCAAAGCAAGGAAAAAACAACCGGAGTGTACCTTGCAGTCAGGTTAGCCTGAATATCACTCTGGTTAGCCTAAAAAGGCCCAGGTTAGCCCGTTTACAGTTAGCTCTCAATAATGATAATGGTTCTGCTTGCTTCGGTGATTTTGTTTAGCGTTCGGCGTTCGCAAAATTACCCCTGCCGATTTTAATACCGTCACAATCAGTGCTAACGTTTGGGTCCCCTCACCTCAAAACTTATTCCTACGGGCCTGGCAGTTATATAAATTACACAAATTTTCACTATACACCTGTAAACTGCTACTTACTTTTTATGTCATAAAATAAATGGAAAGTAATGTTAACAAGCTATGTATTTAATAAATCAAAGTACCGGTAGCCCTGTTTTTAATTAATTCAATAGCAAATTGTGCATGAAGCAGATTTTATTAAAAAAAAATTCGGGCAGAGGGGTGTAGTCAAAAAAAAAAATTCTTGCACAGGCACTAGGCCAAAAAAAAAAAAAAATTCTTGCAAGTAAAAAATTCCCCTCCCCCCCATCAGTTTTCTAATGGTCCGTCCCTAAGGTGGGATAATAAGCAATTATGGGGTAACTTGAGATGATAATATCTCAAAAATGGACCCTGGGACCTATTCGCTTTATTTTATATTTCGAAACATTGCATGATTGATAACAGCTTGTGAAGGTTTGACAAAAATGCTATGTTTACCTTGATTTCGGGGGAAAGACCTTAAATTTAAGTTAGGGATACCAAATCTAAAATGCCATAAAAATATCATGATCCTAATCTTAAACAGGTAAGAAAAAATAATGTATACCGCAATATCAAATAATAGTTTAGTAATACATACATTCGGTGATTCTTAAAAGTTTCTTTACTTACCAGAGCTGCTGGGGTTCTCTTGTGACATTTCAAAGTCAATTTCTGTTAGCAAATAGAAGAAAAATGATCTACAATTGGAGTATTCACTTAATATATAAACCTATATAATCCTCGAAATGTTTCAGACACGATTATAATCATGTTCTTTTAACTTTTCTCTAGCACAGGATGCAAAATTGTATAAAAGGTACTGGATTACAGGGTCATTTTCTTCCAAACAATAGCGGGAGCCATAACACGTCATAAAAATCCAAAATGGCGGCACGATGGAATTTAAAAGCCATAAACTTTTCCATTTATTGTTATTATTAAATGTTATTTCTCCCTTGACCTGCCAAATTTGGAAATTAGGAATATATGGCCAACAGTTAGGCCATAAGGTCATTTTCCTGTTTTGCATTGCGCATCCTTACTGCACACGATTTAAAACGTCATAAGCGCGCGCTCAGAGCGCATGCACATCCAAGGCTTTGTAAGTTTGCAATGAGGCCAAGCTCACTAGGATAATGAATGGTTATTTACTCTGAAACAAGCATGGGAACCTGCCATTTTTTCCAAGGAATTTTTACCTGTCATTCATCCTCTTTTTGTTTAATGAGTTAGAAAAAAATCATGTTTGAAAACTAACTTATTGCTAAAAATGCATTACCCATGGAGATAAAATCATGACCTCGAGAATGTGCACGTGATGGCATTTATGAGCTAATTTCGTCTGATGCTAAGAGTATTTGTCACAAAACATATATTAAATTGTTCCTTGTTAACGATATAATATACCTCTTATGTTGTGTTAAGATTTGCTTTAGTTGTGTGATTCCTGTTCTTATGGAAAGATGCGTAAACTGATCAAATAAGCGTGTATTTGTAAGGTGGGAAAACAAGCAATTACGGGGTAACTTGAGATGACAATATCTCGTAAATGGACCCCGGGAACTATTCGTTTTATTTTATATTTCGAAACATTGCATGATTGATAACAGCTTGTCAAAGTTTGACAAAAATGCTTTGTTTACCTTGATTTCGGGGGAAAGACCTTAAATTTAAGTTAATTAGAGATACCAAATCTAAAATGCCACAAAAATATCATGATCCTAATCTTAAACAGGTAAGAGAAAATATTATGTATACCGCAATATCAAATAATAGTTTAGTAATACATACATTCAGTGATTCTTAAAAGTTTCTTTGCTTACCAGAGCTGCTGGGATTTTCTTGTGACATTTCAAGGTCAATTTCTGTAAGAAAAAAGAAGAAAAATGATCTACAATTGGAGTATTCACTTAATATATAAACCTATAAAATCATCGAAATGTTTCAGACACAATTATAAGGAATCAAAAGCAGTCAATGATGCATGACACTTTGGATCATAGTAAAGAAATTTGAAAAACTCTTTGAAGTGTCAAAAAACTTGAATTTTACAGACGTTTTGGGCTTAGCCCTTCTTCAGTGTTGTAGTTGTAATGCATTACAACTACAACACTGAAGAAGGGCTAAGCCCGAAACGTCTGTAAAATTCAAGTTTTTTGACACTTAAAGAGTTTTTCAAATTTCTTTACAATTATAAGGATGTTCTTTTAACTTTTCTCTAGCACAGGATGCAAAATTGTATAAAAGATCCTGGATTACAGGGTCATTAATTTTTCTTCCAAACAATGGCGGGAGTCATAACACGTCATAAAAATCCAAAATGGCGGCGCGATGGAAATTTAAAAGCCATACACTTTTCCATTTATTGTTACGATTAAATGTTATTTCCCCCTTGACCTGTAAAATTTGGAAATTAGGAATTATTTCAAACAATTCAATGTCAACTTGTCACAAGAGTGGAGGATCCGTTAAAAGCTTTAGTAGATGTTATATTTAGAAAACCTATGTGCAAGGGTCTTGCTGTATCTGCTTATAAAGTGGTTATTACCGTTTAGTTCTATTTCATCCAACTTCTTTCCCGCCAACTTAGATGCCTTTCCTTCGTCAACAGCTATGAGTAGCTTGCTGACTTTGGCAAGTTCTAATGTACTTTCTTGCAGGCGGTAGAAGTCCCTGTGCACATCAATGTTATGCCCCAGATGATTTGCCAGCCAGTCCAGCTCTGAATTAGTCATGTCAACAATCTGGCAAACAGTGGCCACATACTTCCTTAGTTTTGTACTTGTGACTAAATGCGGGCATTTCACATTGGCACGAATGGCAACAGCTTTTAGACAGTCCCACCCTCTTACACTTTTGCGAGAATTTCGTTTGGCTCTGGCAAAAACATAAGGATTGTCAGGGTGAACTCCAGCTTCATTTCTGTGACAAATCAGAGCATCTATTGCTTCCTTCACTTCCAGTGTTAGGAGGATTGGCACTTTCCTACCTCTTTTCCCTTTTATTTCCACCATGTCCAAGCTAAAAATAAAATATAAAGTCCATTTTATTTTATGTTAATAAAGAATAATACAAATTATATAATGAATGACGTTCTTGACCTTTTGAATAATGTGCACCACCAGCTTCAAGATGGTAACTTTCATAAAATGTAGTATTTGCTTTATTATATCCAACTCAAACAAAATGAATGAACAGACATCTGTTTATTGTATAGAAGAAACTGGTTGCTTGTGTCAGCAGACAAGTTCATGTAGTCACACTGTTCAAAAGTAAATTGATTATTCTTATGATAGTGTATTAAATTTATGAGTTCAAGTTAGAAATTTCGAGTTCCAGTTAGAGATTTCGAGTTCGAGTTCGAATTAGAATTTCGATTTTGAGTTAAAATTTCGAGATCTAGTTAAAAGGAAGGGCCTGAAAAGTTACTGATTTTGTGATGGCCGACGAAAAAAAGAAACAAAAAAAAGAAAGAAAACGAAATCGAAAAGGCCACAACATGGCGTGACATTTTCGCAGTTGGTCACGCAGTGTCGCCCTTATCAACAAATGAAAGCTAACCACAAGCAAATAGGAGTGGAACTAGCCGAAAGCAAACCAGAGTAGAACTAGCCGCAAGCAAACCAGAGTGGAGCTAACCGCAAGTAACTCGATATTTTAACTCGAACTCGAAATTTCTAACTCGAACTCATGAAATTGACAGACCCTTCTTATGATGCTTTTCAATTCATTTTGTTTGACAAACGTTTCAGGGAAGTGAAGTCTCAGCAAAGCATGCTGTTAGTGTGTCAACGAGAACAAGAGTTGTAGAAGTCTACTACGGCTGATGAGCTAACAAGTGTTGTAGCTTATTGTCTGCCTCAGCTGAAAAACGTCTACGCCTTGATTTAAATGCATGTTACATAAGTTTGAAGTCAGCCATGATAAAACATTCAGCCCTTATATTCACAATTGAAAAATGGTATTTAAAAAACAAGTTATCGAGTTAAGTTACGAAAAATAAGATGCTGTGCGATGTCATGCCCTGAGTCCATTGTAGTTTGTCTATGAAAGATCACTTACTTATTATCCCCTTTTGTGCTGGTTAACTATATACTTGAATATTTCCTGTTTAATTTAGGGGGGAGAAATATCCCCTTGAAGGTTAAAAGGTTGACAAACCTATAGTTGTGGGGACTTCTGTCTACACACAGCCCTTACTTGTGGGGACGGTTGGAATTGTGGGGACATTTTGAGGTCCCCACCAAAAAAAATCACCTCTGACCCGAAAAAAAAATTCTCCTTGCCGTTATTCACAATTTAAAGTAACACCTATGCGAATACAAGAAGTGTGTGGATTAAGTAGACATAACTCCCTTTTAAGCTTTTATTTCGATATTTCCATGGTCCTCACAAGTCACTGGATGTTGATTTCAGTCAGAGACATTTGTGGGGATTCAAACACAGGTTACTTTGCTGAACTAGGTTTATGGGGACGTAGATGTATTAATCTTACCGAACTTTTTTTTTTTCAGAAACATAAAAGCATTTCGACAGCTTAGCCATGTGAGTATGAGCAATGACATGTTGGATGTTTCCTTTATTACAGCAATCAACTGAGTGATCTATCAAGCAGTGAAATTTCCCACTTCTTACAAAATTGTTCATTGCTTGAACTCGGTCCAAAAAATGCAAAACAGACTCACACTGACTTTCAATTGCACACTCAGTACAGACACTGGTTAAGACGGAATCCCCCAGGACTTCGAGTAGCTGTTGGACAAAATTATGTACCAAAATTATTTACACCTTATTGCAAGTTTTTTTGTTACTGCTTCAAATATCTTATCAAAAGAAATCTTTTCTAACAACACCAAACATCGAAAACCAATCTCGAAGTTCCGCTGAATTCCACTAAATCCCTTAAAGGACGCGAGCTTTTGCCTATAGCTTGTGAACATTAAATTTCATTTTCTCAGGCTCTGATAAGAAATTGTTGTACCAAAATTATTTACACCTTATTGCAAACTTTTGTGTTACTGCTTCAAATATTTTATCAAAAGAAATCTTTTCTAACAACACCAAACACCGAAAACAAATTTTGAAATTTCACTCGATCTTTGTCAAACTTAAATAAATATTACTCAACTTCCTGGTGGATTCCGTCTGAATTATATACATACCGCTTGATAAGCTGTTGTTCAAATGGATTGAGGGACTTCTGAACTTCTTGAATGCCAACAGCACTCCAACTTGGGCGGCTTCTGTAGCTATCTATCCGCAAATAGGCAGCTTCCCCTCCTCTACGTTTATTAAATAGGATGAGTCTCGTCAAGGTCACCTCTGCAAGTGATGCCCAGGTGGTGCTTACTTCTTGTGTGTGTTCTGTGGCATTGACTTCAGTCATTAGGGATTTTATCTCAGCTATTTGAAATTTTCTTAGAGCCACCAAGTCTGATGTCAGAGGGAGAAACTCTGGCTTGTTGAATTTCCTTTCGCCAAGTGTATGCAGTGCCGCTGAAGAGACTTTTCCTGCCCATTCAGAGTCATGGAGCTCAAGATATGAATTGACATCCTCTTTTAGTTGTGCGTCTTGTCTGCGAAGAGCAAATCCCCGGATGATGGCAGCACACTTACGCAAGTTATTGCCAAGTTTGAGGGCCAGCGATGGAATGCCGATTGTGGCACGATTGCCACTATCTGGAAACTGATAACTGCAAACACTTCTTACTGCCTCAATAATCAAATCAAATTTTCCAGGTTTAATGAAACTGGACAAAGGCTCTTTTGATTTTTCACGTCTTCTCAGCTCTATCAGCAAGCGTCCAACTTCTCGCATTCTCTGAGAAACATAAGTTGTTTTTTCTAACCCCACATTCTCAAGAATAGATTCGCCAAAGGTCAGAATAACTTCATCAGTCCTGACAGTTTTTGTGATGTTATCTTGTTGCATAATTCTAAGTACACTACCTATTAGCTGTTCTCCTGCATCTCTCGGAGAAACTGGGTTGGCCAGTAGCAGTGCACTCTCCCCCCTTAAGTACCTACTATTGATCCATTTGTCCTTTTGCTTAAATGGGCATTTTTTAGCATGCTTTGTAAGATCTTTCTTCCTAATGAATCCCAGGCAATAGGGACAGGGCAGAAACTCTGAAGCATCTCTCTCGCACTCCTCTCGGGATGGGCGACGGACAACTTTTAGTTCTCCTTTTCCTAAGCAGAGAACTTTTCGGTTATGATAGAAGTTCCCAAGCAGCCTGAGCTTTTCAAAAGCTAATCTTCGTTCCTTTGAATTTAGTCGAAGAGCCATAGCCTTTGCAACCTCTGGCTCCTTATCATGGCAGTTCTCCAAATGCCTGGCAAGTTTTGACACTTCATGTTGACAAAAAAAGCAAGACTGCTTTTTGTTGTACCGCCTGTTCTTCTTGTCCTTTTTTGGTGTCACATCCTGAACGTAAACTGACCAGGATTAAAAAGAGTTAGTAGAGCTATCGCAAATAAAGTTAAATAAAAAATATCCAAATTTCAAATTTCTGGTAATAGGATTGTGAATCGCAAGTGGCTACCCCTTCTAAGGTTTCTGAGGGCTTCCCAAATGAGAGGGTCCTGCAAGCTTTTGAAGTAAGGTATGATGGTCCACCCCAAAAGACATGTGCATTTGCAAGTGTCATAAACCAACTGATCGTCAAAACATGGATAATATATGTGGTTGATTTCACAAACATCCATGTACACAAGGCAAGGAAATATGGTCTTTCTTGATCTTGGTCTCAACTAGCTAGGCTTAGAGTGGTTGCAATGTAGGGATAATTTCCATACGATTGTAGATTATCACAATGGATTGCGTAACATGCAAGGATTTTTGTGCGAGTCAGTATAAAATTTTCCTTCAGATATGCACAACCATGTGAGAAACAGTCTTCATCTTTCAGGCGGCTGATTACAGTTTTCCAATCTTCGGAGTACTTATCCTTAATTTTGCTTTCACATCCAAACCGCTACAACTCAGGAGCTCAAGGTTACAAGATAAGCTAAGTACTGTATTTTTTTATGTTTGTGTACCGCTTAGACCACGTTGCATTTCCATGGCAATCCCGCTGAATATAAATCAACCAAAAACTTGCTTCCACTGGATTTCAGAAAATTTGATCATTAGTTTTTTTCCATCATTCACTAGTGTGCTACAAACTTGCAAAAATTCTGAAACTTTTAACAGAGTGAATTTTAATTTTCGTTGTTTTAGGTTTTCCCATAATCTTCAAGAGGTTTAAAAATTCTGTTGTTAAATTTCATATGTTTTTATAATCAGCAGTTTTCTTGCACAATTTTCTTGTACAATTTAGTAAAATTTCTTAAAATTCTAATGACTGGTTTGTTCAAAACTATGCCACTACATGCAATTTTCTTTCAATACTTGTCTAATATTGTTTATAATGTACTTCTTTGTATTTATGTATCTATCATGTTTGCGACATATTTTTCTAATAATCAATAAACATTTATTAAAGAAAACCTTGCCTTCTTTCTGGTAAAACAATAAAACCGCCAATAATTTTGTAACTTTTTGATCCACTAGGCATGCATGCCAGCACTTTTTTGTTTTTCTCAAAGCCTTGAGAACCAGTGCTTGGACTCACATCAGCATTGAATCCAAAAAGCGCACAAACACTTAAACAATAATACAACACCATAAGGGAACTATGTGCAATTTTATTCTTTGTACTTGGTCTCATAAACAGAGATCTAGGCTATTTGAACAGCAAAAGATTCTTGGCGAGTTTTGTGATATTTATACAGTCTAGACGAAAAAAAAAATGAACAACAAATCTCAAAGCAAACCACTGGAGGAAATTCCAGAAAGCATTCTTTCATTTGCTGTTTTCAAAGTGTTCCTTCAAGGAAGGAAGAAAGGTTGGCTCCCAAACTTATAGTTTATTCCACATCTAAAGATTGAGGGGCAGCCAGGATAAGACATTAAAAACTATAGTAAAAATGTTCACTGGTTTAAAATATTAAAAAAGAATATGAGCCTTCGGCTGTCTCTCAACAGTTTTCGACAGATAAAAATGGAATGCGAGATGAAATATATACAAAAAAGGCAAGATGAAAAAATAAGAAGAACAACAAAAGCGAAGTAAGAATGTGCTAATAAATTTTTTTTAAAAATAATACAATACTGGTTTGGAATTGGCTTATAATTATTGTCAGCATGCTTTAAATAGTTGAGGTGTGCCAAGCCTCCAAAGTTTTTCTAATGCCAAAAGAGCCTTTGTCGCTGATGCTAGAATTGTCCACGTCTATGCGATGGTCGAATGACCATGCACATTTTGCAATATTGACCAATTGGCACAGGTTTTGACATTCCTGATTATGTTCTTTCCTGCGAGTTTCAAAGCACTGCCTTCAAATGTTGTTTTCAACTACATACCACTAACCACAATCGGCACAGGGTATTTCGTAAACAAGGTTCAGCTGATGTTCAAAAGATGGTCTGAATTTGCATTGGGAGATGTAAACTCTTGTTGTAAAGTCTTGAAGGGCTTTTTAATAACTTGAATGTCGTGCCTTTGAAGAAATCTTTCTAGATGGTTGATGAAAGGAAGGGCAGCGTAACTGTTAAAATGCTCTTTCAATTTTATTTGCCAAAGCCTGTAGAACGATAGCCAAAAGCTCACATTCTTAAGCCAGTGACATTTCGTCTGTAGTTTTTATTATTTCCACATCTATTATAACTCTTGTACTAGTAGCATACTGGAAACTTGTAGCAGATGGAGAGTTTCCCATTATATGGAAACAGATTCCTCTGCAATCTGTATGATTCAGTAAAAAATTCTGCCATTCTGCAAATGTTTGCAATCATAGAGAGCCAGCCTTTGGCATACAAGAATAAGAATCTTTGAATCATCTTAATGCAAAAATAAATAAATAAATAAATAAATAAATAAATAAATAAATAAATAAATAAATAAATAAAAGCCAGAGCCAATCTCACCTCGACTTTCTTTTTTTCTGCTATCTACTTCATCATCATCCTTATCAGTGCTGGAATTGTCGCCATCATCATTATCATCATCATCATCATCATCATCATCATCATCATCATCGTTGTCGTCGTCTTCGTCTTCATCACTGTCATCGTCATCGTCATCGTCATCATCATCATCATGGTTATCATCATCATCATTGTCGTCGTTGTCGTCATAGCCAACATCATGCTTATTTTGCATGCCCAAACCTGGCTGCATGAAAAAACTTCATTAACTCTTAGTGGTTTCTACATTTTCTACATGTGAATATGTAACTTCCGTTCTGGCCAACCATTTAAAATATGATTACCGGTAGTACAATACTCTTAAATTGAAACATAGGTAATTAAAGAGATGAGTATTCCATCACTAACACTCCGAAAAGAGGGCCAAATGTTGATTGTTTTAAAAATCTGTAGACTGTTCACAGTCCCTATTTTTCTGTGAAGTCGTAAGGATCAAACGTCGAGTTTGAGGGGTTGCTATCTTGGTTTCTTTATGCGAGCAAAACCTGGGGATAGTATTAAATTCCTGTGGGTAAGGGGGATGGATGGAGACGGTGAGCGGAAAAACTAGGGAGACTGTAGCAGCTTCACTCAGTCTTGTGATCAAGGAGTGTGTCCGATTTTCGGCGTCTTATTGAATCAATCAACAATCTCATACCCCGTTGAAAAAACCTCTCATAACAGCAAAATATGAGTCAGATTGATTACTTGTTGCTGCATGTACAGTTGTGAAAATGTTACCTTCCGTCACTCAAGTTGTCGATGCTTTGCTTCACAATGAATTCTATTGTCGACCAATCACGTGCTGCTGTTGCTTCACGTGGACACAAGATGGAGGGAAGACATGACAGTCCCACTATTTTTTCCGCTCCTCCGTCCCTACGCTATTAACCACCAGCACCCCTACCCACGGGCATTTTGAACTCTCCCCAGGTTTCGCTCCCTTAAAGAAACCAAGATGGTGACCCCTCAAACTCAACGATCGATCTCTGCGACTTCACGGGAAAATAGGGGACTGTGAACAGTCTAAAAAATCTGTAGAGGGAGAGAAAGAGGGAAAGAGGGTTAGAACCGATTCCCCTGGCCCTGTTTCTGCGACCTGCAGCAAACAAACACCAAGACAGTTAAATGTGCAGAACTCAAGAAAAAAATTCCGGGATGCTGACTTACAATTATCTTTATATTTTAATTATTGTTTTGGAGTTATATTTGGCAATGAGCATGTGCTCATTCCTATTCGATAATCCTTATTTAATACAGAAAAAATGCAATCAATTGTTAATTATTCACCAAATTGGAGGAAAAGGAATTTGCCCAGGGTGTTCATAAGAGAAAAAGTTGGCAAGTGGATGCCATATAATTATGGAACTTAAGCCAGTAGACAAATTCATCAAGTAACACATCTTAGCTTGGTGCCGTGGTTTGAGTTAACCTAACAGCTAATGGGTTGCTGACTTTCCTCTATGGTAATTAATTAATAGGCACCCTGGATTCATAGCGTGTCACAGGAATGCTACATTTTGAAATTAGTAAGATTTGTTACCTCAACATTATGTACCAGAACATTCATACTGCAACAATCATTGCTCAAGATAACTTATTTCTGTGACATGCATACTGTCCTGCAGAGCTCGACACCAACTGTAGCCAACTAGCCACAGACTAGTAGAAATTCAGTTTTGGCTAGTAGATTTTCGATTTCCACTAGCCAAATTGGCTAGTAAACAAAATGAAATTGGCCAAACTAGTTTTTGTCATTCACAAGAAAACCATACGCAAACACTTTTCTTGGAATTTCTTGTTGACACATCATGTTACTGGTCACGTGCTGCTCAGCACGTATGCAAATTTAAGACTGTTGACTTTTCGTTGCGTGGCACTTGACAAACAAGACACCATTTTCTGAAAGCACACATCGATATTCTTTTTTGTTTCAAAATTAGTAGAACAAAACACGAGCTTCTCCTGATTATAATTAAATCATGCACAAAATCATGCGGAACTATAAAGGGATAACATTTCATTTTGCGTAACAACACATCGGTGATTTGTCATCATATGCATACTGACAAAACTTGCCACTACAAAAATAATTAGAGAAATATCCTTCCAAATTTAAATCAGCCGTTTTTAGCATTCAAATTTCGCCAACAACAGTTTGCAGTATTGTTCAGATAGTTGTTTTGCTTTTGAAATGTTTCTACCCCAGCGCCTTTTCTTAAAGACGTCTCAACAGTGTTTACAAGGACATCTCGGTGTCTCGATATTTTTCCAAAGTCTCACAGAAAAACAGAGTCCTGAAAGTCTTTATGGGAAAATCTCTGGATTTTCCTTTGTGAGCTGTTGGCCTGAGAGATTTGATGTAAGGAAAACACATAATAGCAATCTCTGAACCTTATAATGGTTGAAGTAAAATGTAATTACCCACATTATGTTTTAAAGAGTATCGCTTGCATTTTGATTTCAAGTCTTGCTAGTAATTCTGCTGTTATTGGACGTACCAGACATCACCGCTTGGCTAGTAAAAATTTTTTTTTGGCTAGTAACATCAAAGTTGTCACTAGCCACTAGCCACTAGGCTAGTAAGTTGAAAAGTTAGTGTCGAGCCCTGAGTCCTGTATAATACTTACTAGTGTATTTGGTACATGTATGTTTGAATCTCCTACATCAGATTCTACAATCTTGTCAACTGCTTTTGAGATATCTCCAAAACCATCATCCTCATCATCATCATCATCATCAAAGAGCTTTTTTGCTGAAGATTTCCTGAAGACTAAAGAACAGGATGAAAGCACTGTTGAGAGTACACGAATTTTAAGCCACAAGACAGTAATTCAATGCTGAGCCTTCTGTAATTAAACCCTTTTAGCAACTTAATCTCATTAACATTTCTGACTCCCAATGATGACAAGAAAATAATAATAATAATAATAACAATAATTATAATAATAATAATAAAAATAATAATAATAATAATAATAATAATAACAATAATAATAACAATAATCATCATCATCATTATCATCATCATCATAATACTAATAATAAAATTTGATGTTTATCAATCTTAACACATCAAAATTTTTCATGGCGTGTTTTCAAGCTAATCTATATAGACGAGATTATTTTGAGCTATGATGGAACCCTTAAAAAACCCTTCAGAAAGTTGACAATTAGCTCTTCAAAATTCCTTGCCACAACCTTATAAAATTAAGCAAATGCAATATAGAACAGCTGCTTATATCAATAAGCTGTGACAAAAACAATCAAACATTTAGCCACAACAAATAAACTTCTGTTATTAGTATCAAAATTAATTTTCTGCTGCTTATAATTACCCACATCTGCAACAAAAGTTTATCAACAGAAGTCTGTGTAATATGTTATTTAGTTGAAATAATAACATTTGAAGGCGCGAGGGCAAGATGCGCAGATTAATTGGCTAAATTGAACATTGTCAAAACAACTCCAAATTTCGCATGCGAGTTTGTTTACGTGTGTTAAACACTGTCCTGTATTTTTTCCCGCTTTTGTCTGCCTTGTTTCCAAAAAATTACGCATGCAAAAACTGGACCTTGACAAAAGAAACCTTTTGTTCCGCGAAACAATGAAATCAGCGAAGTTGAACCGATTACTGTTTTAACTCTACAAACATCAACCCTGGGGGTTAGGGTAAGGTTAGGGTTAGGTTAGGTTAGGGTTAGCATAGGGTTATCCTAGCAAAAATAAAGAAATCTCTTCTTTTGAAATTTAGTGATGCTATCAGCAAAGCGCTTGCCATTTATGCTTTGTCTGCGCGACGAATTACAAAATTATTACGGAAGAAAACGTATTCGAAATTTCTCAGCGGTAAATTTCGCTAAGCGAAATGATTTTCATTTTTGTGAATAACACTGCCGTTAGCAAAGCAAATTCAGTCCGTTTCACTAAAAAAGATACTTCCATTTTCGAACTAGCGTGAATGGCGAATTTTTTTCCGCGAATTTTCACGAGTAAAGCATTCAAGTTTGCCTAGACAAACCGTCGCGTTTGGAGCGTAAACATGTCAAGTTTTGGCAACTCGGCCTGTGTGTTTCTGGTCACGAAACACAGGTTTCGAAAACTTTTGCGTCGACGTTTTATGTTTCTTCAATGAATGTAGACAGCAAATGGCGACTTTATATTTCTGGTAAATGCTGAGACAGCGATCTTCGTTGACTGATCTTTGGTTCACTTGCAAAACGCGACAGTTTGTCTAGACAAACTTAAATGTTTTGCTCGATCGTGAGAAAACGCGCTAAAAAGTTAGCCGTTTACGGTAGCTCGAAAATGGCAGTAAAAGTCTGGTTTCATAAAACGGTTTTTTCAGACAACACAAAAGAAGTTAGTTTAAAGCTGAACAGGCTGTTTCTCCTACAGGCATGTTATGAATACACTGAATCGAATTTAAGCCGGCTGGAAAAGCGATGGAAAAGAACAAGTCAGCTTAAACAAACAAAAAACTTACATGCGAGCCCGGGTTCAGTCTTGTCCTTTCATTCCTCTCGATAGACAGCGATGAAGCAATCAATGGAATTCCATGATGCGCACTCACAAAATCTAAACGGTTGATTTTCATTCCGCTTGACTTACAGTAAGCTCCTTAATTGAAGGGTCCAATGGAAAAGCGACACATTGGAATTTTCGCTAAATTGAACATTGCCTAAACAACTCAAAATTTCGCATGCGAGTTTGTTTACAGGTCTTAAACATTGTCCTGTGTTCCATTTTGCTGGTCTTTGCTTCGTTCTCCTGAAATAGCGCATGCAAAAAACAAGGATTTTGCTGGCGGCGTCTTTGAGAAGTTTCTTTGATAAACGATAAATAAAAGAAACCCTTTGTTTCTCGAGACAATGAAACCAGCGAAGGTTAAACGGCTGTTGTTTCAACCCTAACATTTAGGGTTACAGTTTTAACCCTAACGCTAAACCTCAACCCTAACCCTAAACTCGAATCCTAACGTTAGGGTTATTGTTTTAACCCTAATATTAGGGTTAGGGTTAAGAAATGGCTTAGGGTTAGGATTTAGACGCTAACCCCGAGCTAGCAGTTTGCCTTCTCGCGGTTATTTTCACTCTGGTTTGCTTGCGGTTAGCTTTCACTCCGGTCTGCTTGCGGTTAGCTTTCACTCCGGTCTGCTTGCGGTTGGCTTTCACTCCAGTCTGCTTGCGGTTAGCTCTTTTTTGTTGTTCGGGTCAACCCTATTTTAATGGGTTTGCTCGATAATTAGCCAGTACAACACTCTGCTTATGCCGTTTCACCACAGGTAGCCCAAGCTCGATATATGAGTAGCTTTCATGTTGCCCTTTGCATTGTTACGTAATTCGAGCAATTTGCATATTTATAAGGGTTTGTATGGGGAAAGAAATAAGGCCGAAAAGAACGAAAAATTAACCGTTGAATTACAATAAAAACTGCTCACCTGAACTCTTGCGTTCCTTTTTTTGTGTGCTGTGTGGTTTTTTAACCGATTTGGTGCGATTTAGTGCAGTTTTAGTTCCAATGGTTGCTCTCTCTATATATCCTTTCCCAAGGTTGGGTACTCCAACGAAGCAGTCGAGCCGATCTGCTGACGGAAAACGGCCGTAAATTCGCTCCAACAGCTCCAGCCGTCTCCAAACTCCGGGTAGATCACGGACGATAGATACATTTTCCATTCCTGTCCTTTGTTTCCGTTGAATTTTCACACAAACCGAATAAAACATCGCCAATCGCTAAAAACTTTCCTTCTTGAAGCCATCGGCAGAGGCTTGATTCAAACTCCGCGTTACCCAAACGGCCAACAGATAGCTTAGCGACCCGGCCTAAGACTCGAATTACTTCCACTCCGGGTGGATGAGAGTCATTTCCTCCCATTGAGCATTGAGCAAAGGACTCTCACCCACCCGGAGTGGAAGTAATTCGAGTCTTAGGCCGGGTCGCTAAGCTATCTGTTGGCCGTTTGGGTAACGCGGAGTTTGAATCAAGCCTCTGCCGATGGCTTCAAGAAGGAAAGTTTTTAGCGATTGGTGATGTTTTATTCGGTTTGTGTGAAAATTCAACGGAAACAAAGGACAGGAATGGAAAATGTATCTATCGTCCGTGATCTACCCGGAGTTTGGAGACGGCTGGAGCTGTTGGAGCGAATTTACGGCCGTTTTCCGTCAGCAGATCGGCTCGACTGCTTCGTTGGAGTACCCAACCTTGAGAAAGGATATATAGAGAGAGCAACCATTGGAACTAAAACTGCACTAAATCGCACCAAATCGGTTAAAAAACCACACAGCACACAAAAAAAGGAACGCAAGAGTTCAGGTGAGCAGTTTTTATTGTAATTCAACGGTTAATTTTTCGTTCTTTTCGGCCTTATTTCTTTCCCCATACAAACCCTTATAAATATGCAAATTGCTCGAATTATGTAACAATGCAAAGGGCAACATGAAAGCTACTCATATATCGAGCTTGGGCTACCTGTGGTTTCACACGCGCTGTCAAATCGATTTAAAGTAAACATGCGTGGCGGACGTTGTCAAAACTACATTCCCTTAGTTTCCCATTACATCTAACTTCTGCTTACAGTAAAGCGCTATATGCTCTCACTTCTCCAATCCTTACATCATCACATCGCACACAGTACAAAATCCCACAAAATCAAGAAAAGAAAAGATCGCACACACTTGGTTTTCGCATGCATTGATTGATCGATCCATTGTTGAATTTTTCATGAGGGACCGAGAAATCTTTCGACAGGGGAGGTGCAGCCCTCGACACTCGATCAATTTTTATAAGTCTAAAACCAGCTCGCTTCTCAGCAACTTTGTCGCCGCAGCACCTAAGCGGATACTGCAAAAGTGACACTCACAAAGTTCCCGACAAGAAAACTGTTTTAGACTTTCCGCTTGGATCGATCTGCTTTTTGTACGACAACGTTCACTCGAGCGCCTAAACAGCGCTATTGTGCAAAACAAAAGTCAGAACAGCCCTCAGTTCTTCGAGAGATGCTTTGATTTGCAGGCATCCGGACTTAATGATGTCCTTCAGCCACCAAGCGGCTACACAAGTGGTCAAAAGACCAGGAGAAATTCTTATTTTCACGAGCAAATCGCCATCTTTTTTTTTCTTTTCTCACACGTGACCTCCACGTCACAATGCAGTATCCAGTCCTACTCGGCCTAATGCAATTCTATTGAAAACATGGCGTTCGTGTGAGCACGTTTAAAATGCTTTTGGCCTGCTGAAACACTTACAGAACACTACAAGGAAAGATTAGCATGCGACGTGTGGAAAAACTCGTACTACTGGCTGACTGAGGAGAATGTGTAACCTGCAAAACACTTTATTCTCATTTTTGCAACGTTATTTTTTTAGAGCGAAGCAGAGACAAGCGGATTCAAATACATCGCAATGTTTAAGACATGTAAACAAACTCGCATGCGAAATTTGGAGTCGTTTTGACAATGTTCAATTTAGCGAAAATTCCAATGTGTCGCTTTTCCACTGGACCCTTCAATTATTCTGTTCATTTTGGGCATACTATTAATCGCGAATTCACAAAACAAGTGAAATGAATGAAAACTTTGCCGCCGTGCCTTTCGCCGGGCCCCAGGTCCCGACTGTCAAAATGCATTAAAGATTATTATGGGATATCCCTGAGTTTCTTCGACACGGAAAGTCCTAAGCTCAAAATTCAACAGAAAATAATAGACTCAGTCTAAAAGCCAGTCTTCATTTCCAAACATTCAACACGCCAAATGATGGCAAATGAGCCCAAACAAACGAAGGTGAACTTAGTTTGGAAGAGAAGTGCGTTTAAACTCTTTCCGTCTGGAATCAGTGTTCCGACCGTCATTTCAGCGATCATGGAACAAACACGCCTTGTTTCTTTAAGGCATGCTGGTGAGCTCGCGGGTGTACAGACTTAATGATGTCCTTCCACCACCAGACGGACGCAAATATATGTGAAATAAGCGAGAATCAGTGGAGAGAAGCACACTTCATGCGCGAAGGTGAGCATTCAACTCTGAAGAGGCTTTGCGCGCGAAAAGCTTACGTCACAAAAAACCTTTTGTTACTCCCAGCAATGAAACCAGCATAAACATTTAGATTCGTTCTGGAACAATGATTCGCTAATAGTAATTTTCTCGTCTTTTTTCTCCAAGAACAAGCTCAAACTAGCGAAAATAAATGCGGGACAGTGTTTAACACATGTAAACAAAGCCACATGCGAGTTTTGGAGTTGTTTTTGACAATTTTCAATTTAGCCAAAAACTCAGTCTGCGGTTCTTGCCTTAGCCCCTTCATTTATTTGTTTGGTTAAAAAAATGCACCGAGTGCAAGCGACCAAACAATGAAAATGATGTCACAAAATGTGCATGAATGATAGTGAAAAATTGAAATAAAGCTATTGTTTACAAACCCTGAAATTAACAATTGGCATATTAGTATTTTGTGTCTGTCCAGATATTGATTATGAATTTGGTAATAACATCATCGAAGTCACTATGGGTCATCCTAGTGTGGCTGAGTGGATCCACAGATGACTTTGACAATGTTACGACCAAAATCACAATGAATAACTTGTTAGAAAGATGCACATTAATCCTGTAACTAGTTGTGGTATATTATTTCAATATCAATAAACAACCTGAACATTTCCAGAGGATTACAGCTTTTTGTGAACTTCTTAAACTATATGCCAAATAAATGGACAATATATTTCTTTCATGGCTTTTTGAAACTAACCTTTTTTTCATTCAAGAATTCTTGCAAATTTGCTAAAGGTCCACTGTTACGTTATCACTTGTTTTGTTTTGATAGCAAAATACAGATTCATTTTACAGTTAACTTCAGTGTCAAACTACAACAAATTAACTGCTAAAATTTCATCTTAGCCAGGCGATTGAAACAGGAACATCTGTTAGTAAATTACAAATGTTCAGCACCTTTTTTGTCTGTCTTTTTATAAACAATAACAATTAGCTAGTCATCATGTCAGGAGAGGAATTTATAATTTAATAATTTAAGTTATTGTAAACGATGAAAGATTGTCGGCAAAATTCATCATTTTAAGGCGAACATTAAACATTTAACCTTTACATAAATGTTTACTATATATTGCTTAATCTAACCAAGAATCACACAAACACATAGGCATGGATTTCTTTTCACTATTTTTGCAGTATGGTTTCCTACACACCTCTATGAGCAATAGCTTTTCTTGAACTTGATGACAACCCTGTTTTATTAAAACAAGGAAATGTTTCCTCAGTAGTCAACAACAGTTATTATGTGTGTGCCAGTTGTTAGCAAAGGAGAATAATGTCAAGGGATTCGTTAAATAAATCAAGTATATGTCTGACTGGAATTCATAGAATATGGCTGCATGAAATGTCCCTTTATTTACGCAGTTTGGCTTTCAAAAAGAATAAATAAAAACTTCCGAAACTTGTGTAGCATGCCTAGCATGGAGAATACTAGTCCATTGCAAATATAGGATTTTTTTTCTTAGGCCACCCCCTAACATATTCTATTGAAAGTTTCTAGAATTGATGCTCAAGCCACAAACTCAAATTTCTGTGAGAAGCCTCTCCAACGCTTGCTAAATCAGAATGCCTCACCAGTTGCCGATCGGCTATCTTTAGCTTATTGGTTTTTCCCCTACTTATATATTATACACAATAAAGAAAAAAAAAAGGCTTCAACATTTTCCATACATTCATGTTTCAACAGCTTTTAGCAAATAAGTATCACAGGTTGCATGCTGCAAAGTCCCGATCAAGATTTGGCCAAGTG
This sequence comes from Meandrina meandrites, assembly GCA_963693305.1. Classification (NCBI taxonomy): domain Eukaryota; kingdom Metazoa; phylum Cnidaria; class Anthozoa; order Scleractinia; family Meandrinidae; genus Meandrina; species Meandrina meandrites. Next base: position 32,737,380 of record OY855906.1, read on the forward strand.
GAGGTAATAATTAATCCCATGCAGAGCAAGAACCAGGCTCGGCCCATGGCTGCGTGGTTAACAATAATAATAAAAAAAATAAATAATAATAATAATAATAATAATAATAATAATAATAATAATAATAATAATAATAAATCCTGTGAAAAGCAAGAACTGCGCTCAGCCCATAGCCGCGCAGTTAATTAGTGTTAATGATTCTTCATTTCCGATAAAGCCACGGCTTAACTTACATCCAATTTTCTAGGCCAAAATAACCCCAAATCTTAATATCAGTGCAAGAATGAGTTGATCTACATTTTTAGAAGATATTGAAGCTGTTCAATAAATTCACAGTTTGAGTTATATAAAGTCTAAAACACTCAGCTGTGCCTTGTGTTTTAAACTTGATAAAACACTGCTGCTTATTTATTGAACATTACTTAAAAAATTTCAAACCAATAATATTGTGCAAGGATGTACAGACCAAAAGAAATATCCTGCACAGCTGGGAGAATGTAAAGATAAAATAGAGCAGCTAACATTTCAGCACCCCTCCCCCCATCCCCAATCAAAAATCTAATATATAGTATTGAAAATATGTGAAATAATGTATTGCAAGCATAGTGGGCCTGTGCATGTATACGTTATAAGGTTAGCACTGTTGCCAGCTCACATATGCAGCCATCAATGACTGGACACAGGCCAGGAGAGTGATGGAAAATGCTGTCTTTCTAATCTATACAATCTTTAAATTAGCCTCACCTGCATCTTTAACAGAAAATTCAGACTTGTCACTGTCTTCATTTGGTGTGCAAACTTAAGAAGAGACAGATAATATTACCTGATCAGACATTAGAAAGATTGCAAATCATATTTTTTTTTAATTATAATGCAAGTAAAAATTAAGACTGCAGCAGTAAATTAATATAGTAGAACCCCTATTAAGCGGCCACCCTCTATAAACAGCCAGTTGTCAAAGTCCTGAAACTATTGTCAGTATAATACTGTAGATAAAACCTTTATTTAGCGGCCACCTCTCAAAGTGTTACTGAAACGAAATTTTCATATTGTTTTTTATTTGCTCAATTTATGGTTTCGAACCAGCTTAAAATCGTGGTGACCTTTATTTTTAAAAATACGCAACAGAAAGTGCTCGTTTTGGCGATCAAAATCGGCTTTTTGGAGCCAAACCATGTCCGGGACCTGGAGCCGAGTTTAGTAACCTTGTGACGTCAGTGGTTGTGTTCATGTCGGGAGCGCGATAGATTCTCTCTCGTTTCCATTAGAATTAATGCGTGTATTTTCCTGATCCTGAAACCTTCAACCTCCTAATTTTTGTCCAGACACAGACACAAACGGAAAATGCACAGTGTAGACATCTGAGAGAGCATGAAGTTTCTTTTCTGCTTTAAATGAGAGCAACAGATAAGAACTGATGGTCCACATTCTCGGGTACAGCGCATCGTTGAGCTGCACAATCGCAGGTTTCTCTACGACCATTCACGGTCTGTAAGGCTTGAGTTGAATACTCGAAAGGCGTATCAGTGGTTAGAAAAGTGGACTTTTCGCTGGATTAGCCCAAGAGGACTACAAAACTTGTGATGTCCTTGATCGAGGGTCGTCTTTATGTTAGCGCAGGAGTCGAGTGTTGCGGAAACCAGCGGGAATCATGTACTACTCTTTCATTATGAAGTTATTGATATACTTGCGTATAATTTACAGTCGATGGCAAGCTTTAAAGTGCCCCTGTGATCAAATTTTTGAGTTTCATTTTTTTACATTTTCGTGTCCTATTAGACTTTCTTACTCACCTTGTCAAATTTCAATCGATTATGAACATCAGAAGTCATTTTGTTTTAACATTTAATTCAGAGAATTTACGGCCGCCATTAATCAACCTTGTTCCAAGCCTTGGTTGCAAATGAGAGAAAGTGACCTCAAGGGCTCAAAAATACCTCACGGGTTGAAATGAGAATAACAATAAGTGTTCAAAATCACGCGAAAAGGAACAAAAACTTTGGACGTGTTCTTCGTGCAATTTTCTATGCTGATTGTTATTAAAATTTCAACCCATGAGGTATGTTTGAGCCTTTGACGTCACTTTCCCCCATTCGCAACCAAACCTTGGAACAGGGTTTTGTAATGGTGGCCGTAAATTTTCGGAATTAAATGTTAAAATAAAATGACTTCTGATGTTCGTAATGGATTGAAATTTGGCAAGATGAATAAGGACGTCTAGTTGTACACGAACATGTAAAAAAATACAAATCGAAAATTTGATCACAGGGGCACTTTAAGTGGTTTTAATATCTATTTTGTTTAAAAATCGCCCTTAATAGATTTGAAAACGTTTTATATCAGTTGTAAAATAAGCAATGCATGGGAACATAAAAAGATTAGATTGCGCAGCAGGGAATAAACAAAGGAATTTGAATTAATTTGCATATCAGGAATGCCAAGCCTCAACAATGTCACGCTTTCTCTCTTGGAAATAATGGACAAAAATCTTCGTTTTGTTTGACAGAAGACTTGTTTCCTTCGTAAAATGGTTTATGATAATTACTGCCGTTCTGATAGACCGCAAACTTGAGCTTAGATTCAGACAAGAGCGCTATTTGTGTTTTACTAGAGCAGCGTTCCGTCGCATGTCAATTGGAAAATGAGCATCCGAAAAGTAATATCTTCGAATGAAATACAAAATAGGGTCATTCCCTAGAAAGCTTAACCAAAATGAACAAGTGAAGCCAGAATTCGACTTGATCATGTAATGCTTAGAAGGATACGAATATGTGTTTCACGGTCAAAACCTTCAAGGTCAAATGACCTCAAATATACACCGACTCTACAGAATCAAAAGCTAAACTTCCGATGTAAATCTTGTTAAGAATCGCATCGTATCCAGAGCTCTTCTCCGAGTAAGCTATGCTTTCGAAAGTCACTTCTCGAAGTTTTATGCTTATCGTATTCAATGGCTTTAGTTGTTGCAGTAGATGCCATTTCAATTCGTGTACTTGTCAAGCAGTTTAAACAACTCGGTACAGCGCACTCGATCGTTTGCGTAGAACTGAATATCGTGAAAATATCCAAACCGAACAGAAAAGGCCACAGAATTGAACCAATTTGTAAATTGTATGTCAGGCTAAGTGTTCTTGACTTCCTTGCAGCTCTGAGGTTTCTAAAACATGAGATTCTAGGGCTTAAACCGCCGGCCACATCTCTTATTTTCACTCTTGATTTTTGGCCCGGCACAAAATCAACACAACCAGTTACGTCACAAGGCTGTTTTGGCTGCGCCAAAATGGCCGCCAATTTTCTGCCCGACCAGCCAACTTTGAGCGCCTAAAAAAGCAGGTTTCGCAAATCGCTGGTGAAAAAAAAGTTGATAGCACTTGTTAGCAAGGTTGAAACTTTATGATTATGCAGAAATCTCAGATACGAAAATTTCGTTTCAGTAGGCCGCGGCGATGGCCACCTTTTGGCCGTCATGATGAGCATTCTTCTATTGTTTTCCCTTTATTTAGTGGCCAGCAAGACAGCAAGACTGAAATAAATGAAGTCTTCAACAAGATCTGACAGAAGACTCTAGAATAGAAAGTAACTATGACAAAAAATTATTCAAACACAAGTTTGCTGCCATCTTCATGTGATTCCGTGATTACTTTCTACGCTACTTTGTATTGAAATAAAGTGGCCTTTCCAAAAGGCCTAATGCTAAATTCTGACAAACCCCTATTAAGCGGACAACCTCTCATTTCCCCGAAGGTGGCCACTTAATAGGGGTTCTACTGTATCAATCCAATTTGAAAAGAGAATTTCACTTGTATTAGTACATGTACCTGAAGGCAATGAAGACAACACTGAATGTGAACAATTCTTGCAAACGTACACAGGGGGTGTATAGTCATCTTCCTCATATACAGCTGAGCATGATGGAAAAGTGCAGATAACCTTTCTGCACTTATTACAGGAATGTTTATATACCACTTCCCGGAAACACATGTAGCAGCTGTTGCCTGCAGTTGCTGTCTCATCATGAGCTGTGATAATAGTAGAATTAAGAATTAAGTCCAATTAAGAAACTTTGTCTAAAATATAAGATAAAATAGGAGAATCGATAGTACTTTGATGGACAAAGATAGTCTCCCTACACCCCTTCTGCTATCCCAATCCACCACTATAAAAGTTGAGACAAACCCCCAAAGTGTTCAGCAACAATTCATCTAAAAAATAGGAGAAAATAGGAATATGCTCAAACATAGGAAAAGATAGGAAGAATTAGGAACTGGACACCCTGCTTTTAACCAAGATACATGTAGCAGTCATAAATTAGTGATATGTGCTTATATAACTTGCCTTTAGCAGTTATGGAATTCTCATCAGAGTTTTTTGTTGCAATATCTTGTATTAAAGGCACAGGATCTGAGAGAGATCACACAAGTTAGTTATTGAAGTTTTTTATATAACCAAGATAACATAAATTAATATACTGGTATGTGCATATATCACTTGCCTTTAGCAGTGATGGAATTCTCATCAGAGTTGTTTGTTACAGTATCTTGTATTAAAGGCTCTTGAACTGAGAGAGATCACACAAGTTAGTTTTTGGTATTTCTTTATTATTAATTGACATTTTTACAGGGTGTCCAGTGACAGTTTCTCAAACGAAATAGGAAAATAGGAATTTTAGGATTGAAAAGATAGGGAAAAAATTGGAAACTTTGTCTAAAATATAGGAGAAAATAGGAGAATCGATAGTACTTTGATGGATAAAGATAGTCTCCCTACACCCCTTCTGCTATCCCAATCCATCACTTTAAAAGTTGAGACAAACCAAAGTGTTCAGCAACAATTCATCTAAAAAATACGAGAAAATAGGAATATGCTCAAAACGTAGGAAAAAATAGGAACTGGACACCCGGTTTTTAACCAAGATACATGAAGCAGTTGTTTGAGTTGTTTGTTGCAGTATCTTGAATTAAAGGCACAGGAACTAAGAGAGATCACACAAGTTAGTTTTCACTATTGCCTTATTTGTAACTGAAGTTTTCATACAACCAAGATAACATAAATTAGTGAGATGTGCATATGTGACTTGCCTTTAGCAGTGATGGAATTCTCATCAGAGTTGTTTGTTGCAGTATCTTGAATTAAAGGCACAGGAACTAAGAGAGATCACACAAGTTAGTTTTCACTATTGCCTTATTTGTAACTGAAGTTTTCATATAACCAACATAACATAAATTAGTGAGATGTGCATATATGACTTGCCTTTAGCAGTTATGGAATTCTCATCAGAGTTGTTTGTTGCAGTATCTTGAATTAAAGGCACAGGAACTAAGAGAGATCACACAAGTTAGTTTTCACTATTGCCTTATTTGTAACTGAAGTTAAATTCATATAACCAAGATAACATAAATAAGTGATATGTGCATATATGACTTGCCTTTAGCAGTGATGGAATTCTCATCAGAGTTGTTTGTTGCAGTATCTTGAATTAAAGGCACAGGAACTAAGAGAGATCACACAAGTTAGTTTTCACTATTGCCTTATTTGTAACTGAAGTTTTCATATAACCAACATAACATAAATTAGTGAGATGTGCATATATGACTTGCCTTTAGCAGTGATGGAATTCTCATCAGAGTTGTTTGTTGCAGTATCTTGAATTAAAGGCACAGGAACTAAGAGAGATCACACAAGTTAGTTTTCACTATCGCCTTATTTGTAACTGAAGTTTTCATATAACCAAGATAACATAAATTAGTGAGATGTGCATATATGACTTGCCTTTAGCAGTGATGGAATTCTCATCAGAGTTGTTTGTTGCAGTATCTTGAATTAAAGGCACAGGAACTAAGAGAGATCACACAAGTTAGTTTTCACTATTGCCTTATTTGTAATGAAGTTTTCATATAACCAAGATAACATAAATTAGTGAGATGTGGATATATGACTTGCCTTTAGCAGTGATGGAATTCTCATCAGAGTTGTTTGTTGCAGTATCTTGAATTAAAGGCACAGGAACTAAGAGAGATCACACAAGTTAGTTTTCACTATTGCCTTATTTGTAACTGAAGTTTTCATACAACCAAGATAACATAAATTAGTGAGATGTGCATATATCGCTTGCCTTTAGCAGTGATGGAATTCTCATCAGAGTTGTTTGTTACAGTATCTTGTATTAAAGGCTCTTGAACTGAGAGAGATCACACAAGTTAGTTTTCGGTATTTCTTTATTATTAATTGACGTTTTTACAGGGTGTCCAGTAACATAGTTTCTCAAAAGAAATAGGAAAATAGGAACTTTAGGATTGAAAAGAAAGGAAAAAAATGGAAACTATGTCTAAAATATAGGAGAAAAATACGAGAATCGATAGTACTTTGAAAACAGGAATATTTACAAATTATAGGGAAAAAATAGGAACTGGACACCCTATTTTTAACCAAGATGAGGACATTTCAATTTTTACAGAAAACTAATTTGCTATTACATTTATAATAATATACAAGCAACAATTTCTTCATTATGGTTGGCTTAGGACACATCAATTAATTCCAAACCAGTGCAAAAAGTGAAATTGGCAGTGCAGAAAGTGAAATTAGCAGTGCAAAATGTGAAACTGACATTTACAGCAGCTTCATGCAAAATCCATCTGGGACAAACAAAATGGCGGACAAAAGTGAGACAAATTTTTTTTTTTTTTTTAGTGAGACAAGATTTTTTGATCTTTATAAGCTTGGAAATAACGCAAAGTAAAAGAGCACAACAAAAATTATCAATGGTTGAGAGGTGTGAAAGACAAGGAATAATCACAAAAGCAATGAGGCCAATACCACAATAGCAGCACAATCCTCGCCGAAACATATACTCCGAATACTTCACTTCTCTGAAGAGAAACACGAAGAAGTACTAACCATACTGCCTAGGAACAGACTACTTCTTAGTTTTGAAGATGAGAGAAGCAAGCATTCTCATTCAAGAGAGGAAGCTCAGAAATAAGGTAACCTTAGCTAATTTTTTTCAGCTGTTGTTAAAGCTCGCTCAATAACAAAAGGCGCCAAAAGTTGTATTAATGAGTTAAATCTAACCGGTAGAAATGGTGTTGTAGCTGAATGCTCTCCTGCATTGAGAAGATCCGTTCGGCGGATTCTAGTTCAGTATTTCAATATTCTGTCAGAACATCATGTGCTGAAGGTTGTTTTCGGCTCGACCGTGCACAAACAACGCACGGATGGAGTTTCTTAAACCTACCAAAGAGAACAGCAGCAGAACCTTAGCCGCTTAGGAAAATTTCCCTTTGCTTTGTTATTCAAGTTCTTCAAATTCAATGGCGAGAAGACTATTCTGAAGTAAAAACTTTTCGTGCAGCACTTCCAGCGAGTGTATGAATTGAATATTTATGCATGAATTCACACATCAAATTTACAGCCAGGCGCTGGACACATGAACTTGTCACGAAAATTACCAAAGCGTGACAGAAATGGTTGCTTGTGTATTATTGACAAGTAATCATAGGATTTTTCTCGTGCAATTTGGAATAAATAAGCACTCGTAAATTTTTCAGACTACAAATTGCACTCGCCCCTATGGGCCATTTTTAAAAACACTATTTAAAAAACTACAACTTCGCTTAAAAATAACCTAAGAGAAAGATTCTAGTAAAGTTTTCAAGTGAATTTAAAATTGTGGTCCTTTCTGGTCACGTGACCAATGATGTCATAGCAATGAAAGTGATAAAAATGGATTTAGCATGGAAGTATCTACCAACTTGTACTTTGTTGTTTCTTTACATTTAATACAACGCCAGATATGCACTTGTACCCAGACTCCCACCTTTTGAAAATTGTACATAGCTCCCTTAATATTTATACTTTGTTCGGTTCCTGGGCAGTCCGAAATGCCTCACGCCAATTGGCCATGTTTTAAACAAGCAGGGGACTGGGTATGAACATATTTTTTCTTAGTGCGAACATTCAATATCGATTGAATTGAAAATGGGGCACATCATCTGAAAGAACATCCAAAAATAAGTAAATTCACCAAATGTGATGGTTATTGGTTTAAACACAAAGGCATGGTACACTTTTAATATAAGAGAACTTAGTATGGATTGGAGGATGCCTGTCCCTCCAATCCATACTAAGTGTACCATGCCTTTGGGTTTAAACCAATAACCATCAAATTTGGTGAATTTACTAATTTTTGGATGCTCTTTCAGAAGACGTGCCCATTTTTAAGGTGGCTCGAAGGGGTTTAGATATTCCGGTCTTTGGTATTCTATTGCAGCTACACCAAAAACGTTGAGGTTAAACTTTTAATACAACTTTGTAAAGGTTTTACCAATGAACAAATTTCAGTTGCTATGACGTCAAAATTCGTTGCCATGGCAACGTCATATGAGGTCAAAGATACCTTATTTTCTACCGTTTGAGGCTAATAACTTAAAAACTAGACGGTGAAAGTTTTTGTTTTTCATATATGTTTGCCTACTGAGCAAAACAAGCAATTTAACAATGTTTAAAAAAATTCTGTAGGTAGGGTTCAGAGCAACCTTAAATTCGTGAAAAAATGACGTAGCTTCAAATCCTACCTACAGATTTTTTAAAAAATTTGCGAAAATTTGTCTTTTGTCAGTTGGATAAAAATATATCAAAAACAGGAACTTTCACCGAGTAGTTTTTGAGTTATTAGCCTCAAAAGGTCCAAAATAGGGTATCTTTGACCTCATATGACGTTTCCATGGCAACGATTTTTGACGTCACAATGAGGTCAATTTGTTCATTGTAAAAACTTGTACAAGTCTGTACTAAAAGATTTTTCTGAAAATTATTGGTATAGCTGCGATAGAACACCTAATACAGGCATGTCTAATTCTGACTAAACTGTTATGAGCCACCTTAAATTCAATCGATATTGAATGTTTGTACCGAAGAGAAAATATGCTCGTACCCAGTCCCCTGCTCATTTAGAACATAGCTAATGTGCTTCAAGCTGCAATGACTGCTTTTTTAGTAGCAAACTATTTTCATCACAGTTAGCAAAATCAAACTTCTGAGCAAAGTCACGTGACTAATGACGTCATTACCCTATGTCTCATATGAGAAGTAGTTTATGGTAACAGTTATTTTTATACGACATAGCACTCCTGCTGGCTTCAAACTGACCAAGTTATTTGGCATTTACGATTTTTCAGTTGAAAAGGATTCTGGGAAGGTTCTTTTTATAATTATATATTGTTTTTATAATTATTATTATTATTATTATTATTATTATCATTATTATTATTATGCTGCAGTTAGAGCTGACTAAAAATAAAGACAATGTCATTTTGAGGCTGAAAATTGATAACGAAATAAGCGCCCACTTCAAATTAGCACCCCCCTCTCACCTTAGAAAATTAAATAAGCGCCTGGGCACTACTTTGAGCATTTAGGGTAATTAGAACTATATGACTTGATCAAGAATCATATACCTTTTTGGTTCCGCCAAGGAAGTCCTTGTACACCATAATCATAACGTAACTCCTCACCAACTGCAATATCCTTAAGTGCATAGAGGGCCAAGTAAATCTTTGGACCTTCTTTAATTTTTCTCATAACACAATTTGCCTTTCTTGGTGGATTATCATTAACCAGTCTCCCTAGTCCACTTGAAAATGAAGCATCCAAACTGTAAAATCACAGCAATTTACATGTAGCATGTCAGAGCACATAATACCGGTACCAGAAACATGGCTTTTATAGAAATAAACATTATCAAATGGTGTTTAAACTTCCTTAAAATATAGCCTTATACTATTAGGTGCACGAAGCAGGCCCATAAGATGAAGTCAATTTAATGACTCAATTTCATGTGGTCAGAGTACAAAAAATATGTGTGAAATGGGCACAATATTCTTTCACATGACAGGGTTGGAAATAATGGCCGGTGATCGGTAATTACCGATCAAATTTAAAAAAAAAAAATTATCTAAGTAGTCAAATCATTTTTAAAGGGGCACTGTCACGAGCATAACCTTAAAAATTCAACAGCCCCAAGACATGTTTACACCACTGGAAACCTATCAACAGGGGTCAAGTTTTCTTGAAATTACTATACCAGTGTACTGAAGCTAAATATAGAGTGGGGGTGGTACTGTGATACCATCGGGAGCTTTAGATCTCAACTTGAAAAAGTCAGCCTGACTTTTTCAAGTTCTGGCCTTGTGTTTTGGAAAAATTGATGAAAACTATTTACGGTCACACTCTTCTTTAAACAACTTGCTAGATATCCTTTCCTTCACGTTCTAGGAGCATTTCCTGCATGGCTGAAAGTACTTAGTCGTAATTTTGGTGCCGTTTTACTGAAAAAGCCAAAAAATGTCCGTGACAGTGTCCCTTTAAGTGTTATGGCCCCTAAAAGAGCTCTTGTTTATAAGGAGCATTAATATATATATATATATATATATGGGGTGGAGAGCATGGGTAATGATTTGCACTTTCGCAAAAAATCACCTATCAGTCTGTTTTTCCTTATTTCCAACCCCCCTGCATGATTATATAAATTATTTTCTTCTCTACAAGACCAGCTTACAGTGTGATCACTGTAAGCAAAGTTATTTTGATTGGCCTACAGGCTCACCAAAACACTGCAGTTACTGCAAGACTCCAAAAATTAATACACAGCTGCAATGATACACACTGACATGACTGTTCTTATGCTGTACAATGCTTTTTTGTTCTCTTTTTATTGTTTCCAGCTCCTGAATTTAAACAGCAGATACAGTTCACATCAATGGTTTCAGTTTTCAACTAATAAAAAGCAGAGAGATGCCTGGAATAACTACTTTTACCTCAAGCTGATGTTTGAGTGAATTTTAAAAAAAATTATTGTGTTTCCAGGCTTATGCATAGTCAAAGATGCTTATAGAAAGAAAAAATAAAATAAAAAGAATGACTTGAATACCACAATGACTTGCATCCATTCTTAAAGAAAAAGAGGAAGTTTCCCACATCTGGTGAATAGGTATCTTCTCTGTGGCATCCTTCCTCATATGAGATCAACTCTCCTTTGTACTCCAGTAAAAAATCATTTTTCAAAAATGGCCTCTTCGTGAACACACCTCTCCCTGTAAAGATCACACAATAAAGGTCACTCCCTTAAAATTATTTCAACATGCATACACTTTGTGTTACATCCAGTTTTGCTAGACAAGAAGAGGTCCAAAAGATAGACTTATACCATATTAGGGCTTGTTACCATTGCATGTCATGGGCTCATAAACTCTGTTGTCCTTTTTTAATATATATTTTTTTATATAAATAATACTATTGTTAACATTTTTGATAGTGATTTTGAGATGGTAATGCTTGGCGGCTAGTTGGGAGAAAATATAAAACTTTATTCCATATTAAGCAGAGCTGCAAAGCAACAAAACCCAAAACGAAGAAAATATTTCTCCTAATGCTGTCTGAAAATGGCAATTAGCTGTGTTGCAATTCAACCATCCTTTGAGAAACTAGAAAGTAAATAAACATTATGCTGTTGTAAAAAAAAACTTTTTAACTTGCCAAGAGTTAACAATATGAAATTGCATGTAGACTACATGAATACTTAGCCAGCATGCATAACAGTATAACAGTGTTTGACTGAGAGAAGGAATTAAATCACTTGTGGTTCGAGAAATTGGGATTTTTGTTAATAGACAATGGAATTCTCCAAAGTACTGAGCACTGATAAAACAGGAATATTTAATCAAGATACATGTAACTTTAATCTAACCTATAAACCTCACTTTTAAAAACACAATTTTGTAGGCTTCACAAATTGCACCCTATAAGTCTTACAGTCCCAGCCCTAGCCCTCACTCTGGGGCAAGAAACTAACAGAAGTCTTACAGTCAAATGCTAAATTCTCATTGCTGATAATCATTCATTTAATTCCTTGCAGTAACTAAAGTTGGAAGAGCTTGTTTAAAAGTCGCTTTTTTTGGTGGTCACTCTCTTACAGTGTGGCTACTGTTACCGGGGTCACTCAGACAAAGTTAAACAATCACAAAGTAGAATATTCAGGCACAATGGATTCCAACATTTTTTACTTCAGCCAATGAAATGTTGAGTATTTACCCCAGTAACAGTAGCCACACTATTAATCTTCTTTCCTTTTTCTCACTGATTACAGCTGGTGAGCTGAAATAGCAAAGCGTATTTGTCAGTGTGAGACCCATGATACCCCCCGCACAGAGTCAGACAAACACTGCGATCAAAATAAAGCAAATGTATGAGCGGGAGCTGCGGTTGTGAACCTAAAAGCGAGAATTTTAGTCAATTCTTTGGTTTATCATTCTAGAAAAAAGAGAAATGGTGGGCGCTAAACACTGCTGTTGGGGTGAGTGCAAACAGAATCAAGATATCCAGACAAATGGCCAGAATTGCTAAAAGAGTTGGAGAATTCGGGGCAAAAAGTATTCATTCCTGAATGCGATGTATTGTAGACAAGAAAAAAAAGTCAAGAAAGGAAATGTTCGTGAGCTACACTTTTGATAGACTTGAATAATGGTAGATATGAAACATGTTGCTTTGTTAAGTGTAAACAGATTCAAGGTATCGAGATATAAAAAAAACAAAATTGATGAACTATTCAAGGATCCGGCAATGATGTTCAACTACAAAACTACTCTTGATGCCGCAAAATTTTAACGGAGGATAGCGACTTACTATGAGAATACAGAGAAAAAGATTCACAAATAGTACTGCATGTATGTTGGCTTTATTCAAGCCCTGAAAAAACATCGATTACCAGAAATTCCCGAATCTGATGGAAAAAACGTTGTGAAAACAATCGTTTCATACGGCTCCGAATTGCTCGTCAACTCCTCTTTCCCATACATTGATCTTACAGAGAGCTATTTGTTTGTCTGAGTCACACCGGGGAATCAAAATTTGTGAAGTCATCAGTGCGCAGCGCTATTTGAACTTGGTCATGTCAATGTTGAAGCATAAACCAGTGTTAACACACAAAAAAGCGGCCTCTATACAGTCATATCACGCCTGAAGAGGTAAATTTAACTATGCAGAAATCACAGCCTCATCTGACAAGTCACATGACTGTCCACTAAAAATTTAAATCAATGCCAAGAGATAAAGAACATCTACGTGTTCAATGCTTCGTATGGGTTTTATGGAACAAATTCCACCTCCTCCTCCCCTACCTGTTATGGTGCGGTGGTGGCGGTAGCAACATTTGTAGACGTTTCCGTAACCAATTGAAAATCCACTGGATGAGGGGTTGGCCCTTTCAGCTTCACCAGGGCCCCATCACCCCGAAAGACTGCCACTGCTGTGCTGGGGTTGGATTTTATCCATTGAGGGAAGACAGAACATGGGAAGATGTTATATCCCTTCAACGATGGAATCTGGCTACCCGCACGTAGTTTGGCTGGCAGGCCGATGCCGTTGCCCAGGGTGTGGCCGTCACCATGTCCAGGGTGACTACTTGGAGCCATACGTGCGAGCTGGGGTGTATGTGTGGACCAGTACAGTTTAGCCATCCACCAGATGCCTGGCAGACGCGACCGCCTTGCTGTAAAGGTACTACCACTACATGCTCACCCCCATACACCCCAAGCTTCAAGTGCCCATAAAGAATATTTACATTTATTGAGCAGAATGCTGGAAAAAATTTTGATTTCCATTCAAACCTAGATTTCCTGTGAATCGCTAAAGTCAAGAAAAATTGCAATAATTGGAAACATGACCGAGTCGAAGACCCAGTTAAAAAGGTCTGGGTCCAATACTTATACAATTCGTGACGTCAAACCAAGACATCAGTCGAACGTGATATTGCTCACTAGATGATCTGAGTTGTTGGTCGTGACTTCGGTTGGAGCTCCAAAATGAGTATAAAACCGGGAGCGCTTCTGATTTGATTCAGACTTATTTGCTCCTCTGCATGTCAGAAGATGCAAAAGCAGTAAACAATTGACTCATTCTGCGACACTTTGTTTACATTACTAGCAGCAAAAGGAAACAGATTCTTCACTTATTCTTACCACAAAGATGCGGCCTCCTCAGGCTTTGCGTTAGTTTATACAAGTTTACCTAATGGATTTAAAAGCAGAGTAAGATGCTTCCAGTCGAATCATAACTTTGAACAGAAAATTTAAGAAGATTATCGAACAAATGAATGCGATAAATAGCAAATACCGGCAAGTTGGCGCACCGGCCAGTCCTGCATACGGATAATTGACTGTAAATTATTCATACATGACTATGGACTTTTGTGACAGACTTTCAATACCGATAATTAACAACTGCATCGCAAATGGAGGTTGGGTGCCTGAGACATCCACGAGCTTCCACTATTGGCAGCCAGCTCCTAGATGGAGACCGCTCCCAGGGCTGGCAAATTCTGGCAACCCAGCCATGAGCCCCCACACCAAGCCAGAGGATCTTCGAGTTGAGCAAAAGCATGCTCGGAGAAAGAGGGGCCCATGGCTGGGGGAAGCCAGAGCCCTGAAGAACACCCAAATCCGAAGGCACCCAATGATCGGCAAAATGAGAGTTGACAGCCACCATTAAAAACTGAAAACCATATGTCTAGGCTGGGCAGGCAACAATAACACACGCAGGAAATGCAGGAAATGAAATACCTGAACTGTACAAGCAACAGTTAACATACCAAAGCGCCCTATGATGACTGAACTCCACCAGCAACAGCAAACTCGCCAAAATGTCAGGCTTCACTGAAAATACCTTGGTTTGCCTGAACTAAACAAACAACAGTAAACACATGCGGACTGAACAGACAACAATAAAAAACACATTGAAACGCCACTCTAGCCCTGAACTGAACAAGTTACAGTAAGCATGCCAAAACACCATGCTAGCCCTGAATTAACTGCATCACCATATGGATATCCAGGAGCTTCCACTGTTGGAAACCAGCTCCTAGATAGAGACTGCTCCCATGGCTGGCAAATCCTGGCAAGCCAGCCATGACGCTAAAACCCACGCCTCAGTCAGAGAGCACATGGGATCCTAGCGCACCCCCATGTAAGAAACGCCCCTGACTCCAAGGAACACTGGCGCTAGATAGAGACTGCTCCCACGGCTGGCAAAACCTTGCAAGCCAGCCATGATGCTAATAAACGTTAAAATGCCCATAAACGCAAAAACACATGCCTCAGTCGGAGAGCACATGGGATCCTGGCGCACGCCCATGTAGGAAAACGTCGCTGACTCCAAGGGAACACTGGCACTAGATAGAGACTGCTCCCATGGCTGGCAAATCCTGGCAAGCCAGCCATGATGCTAATAAACACTAAAATGCCCATAAACACGAAAAACACATGCCTTAGTCGGAGAGCACATGGGATCCTGGCACACGCCCATGCAGGAAACGCCGCTGACTCCAAGGGAACACTGGCACTCTTTAACAGGAAACAGTGAACATGAGAAAATGCCACACCAGGTCAGAACTAAGCATGCAACAGTGATACAATGGAATGCCACACCAGGCTAGAACTAAGCAAGTAGCAGTGAACATGATGGAATGACACGCCACGGGCTGAAGTGAACAGGCAACAGTGAACACGATGGAATGCCACGCCAGGCCTTATCTAACGGGCAACAGTGAACATGATGAAACGCCACGCCACACCTGAACTGAACAGGCAACAGTGAACATGCTGGGACGCCACAGCAGGCCTGAACTGAACAGGCAAGTGTGAACATGCTGGAATGCCATTCCCAGCCTGAACTGACCAGGCAGCAGTGAATACCCTGGAACACAACAGTAAGAAGGAGAAGGCAACTGCACCCATGCAAAAATGCCCTGCTTTGACTGAACTAAACAGGCAACAGTAAACGCACTGAAATACCATGCTAAGACTGAACTTATCAAGGAAAGTCAAGCATGCTGAACTCCTGTGCTCTCATAACTGAACAGGTAACAGCAAACACATAGAAATGCCACGCTATAATTCAACTGGACAAGAAACAATAAAACATGCTGAAATGCCATGCTATGACTAAACTAAATAGACAACAGCAAACATAAGGAAACGCCCCACCATGACTGAACTAAACAGGAAACAGTTAACGCACTGAAATGTCATGCAATCACTAAACTGGACAAGGAATAAATACACAGAACAGCCACGCTGTGACTAAGCTGAACAAGGAATGATAGACAAGCTGAAAAGCCAAGCTATGACTGAACTGAACAAGAAAACAGTAAACGCACAGAAACGCCCCGCCATGAATGAACTAATCAAGGAACGGTAACCGTGCAGAAATGCTCTGCTACGACTGAACTGAACAACGAACAGTAAACACGCTGAAATGCCATGCTATGAATGAACAGCAACTAAATACACAACAGCAACATGCAGAAATGTGCCTCTGTTGCCTGAAGTAAACAGGCAACAGTAAACACAATGAAATGCCACGCAAAGACTGAACTGAACGAGGAACAGTGAGCACACATTGAAATGCCATGCTGCGAGTGAACTGAACATGAAACACTAGATGTCATGCAGAGACACCCCGCTATGACTGGACTAAACTTGAAACAGTAAACACACTGAAATACCAAACTGTGAGTGAACTGAACGTTAAACGTAAACACGAGGAGATGCCCTGCAATGACTGAACTAACCTGACAACAGTAAACATACTGAAATGCCAAGCTATGACTGAACTAAAACAGGCAACAGAAAAACACATGGAAATGCCATGCTATGACTGAACTGAACAAGGAACGGTAAAAACATGCTGAAATGCCATGCAATGACAGAAAACACCCACAAATGCCAAGCTGTGGTATGTTCCTGAACTAGACAAGTAACAGCAAACACGAAGGAATGCACGCTATAAATACCTGGACTTATTTATTTAGGCCACAGTAAAAGAGCTGGCAACAGTGGAACACGCTAACGAAACGCTATGCCAGAACTAAACGCTAAATTAGATAATTATAATGTACTAACCGTTGAAGTCGATCAACATCCAAACCATTGTTGATGCTTACCTCGAACCTGACATTGTTCGATGAAAGTGTGCAGTTGTTGCATTCAAAAAACAGGTAAGAGATTAAAGAGATTAATTGGTTACTAAATGTTTTTTTTTTTTGCTGAGCGGAATCCTGTATGAATAGCAAATACCTGTCGCCGTATGACCCTTTTTCGTAGAGTGACATTTGCGTGAGTTTGGCTCGGTCAAAATTCTAAGTGTCGTTCGCATATAGTATGCAGGGACTACAGAAATAAATCTGGTTCAACTAAACAGCGTTTTTCAGAATCACTTAATTCTTACAAAGTTAAATATAACGTTTTGGATTGGAAATAATAAAAATAGCACTTGCGGGAGTGCACGTGGTTTCAGCTACATGTATGTTTTGTCTGTTACAATTATGTAAAACTTTCTCACGGTCAAAAAGCTTGAAAAGGAATTCACTTACAAAAGTCTCTCTTTTGAAAAGTACCACTTTCAACCCCGCAAAAATCATACATATGGGAATGCGTGACAAATTGCACGCGAATGGATGATTTGCATATTTGCGAGCTGATTCCACCTGTCTACTGTGTTTACGAGTAAACACGCTCAAAAGTCGTTTCTCGAAAAGTACTGCACAAATCACATCAAGAAGCATCCCTTCCGAAAGGTATTTCAAAGCGCAAAATAGTTTTGTTCCCTGTTTGTTCTGAACTTCGCTTTAAAACTGCGAGAGCAAATTTTTGCATATTTAATTACATGGGATAAACAAGAGCTGTTTAGGATAACGAAAGCTGGCATCACTTGCTATGAAGGGTATGAAAGGACCGTTTCTTCGGACAACCCTGACGATTGTGATCAATGTTAGTCTCTTGGGAAGCATTTAGAAAGTGTTGAGCAGAAAAATTGCATCAGAAAGTGGAAGCTCTCCAAAATTTAGCGACAAATTGTACGCGAATGGATGATTTGCATATTTATCTTTGCTAGCTTGCTCCGCATGGCTGATTCGCCCTGTCTATGGTGTTTACGCTTAACGTCCTTAACACACTCGAAAGTGGTTTCTCGAAAAGTACTGCACAAATCACATCAAGAAATATCTCCTTCATCGAGAGCTGTCTGGTTCCCAGACTAAAATAGCACAAAACCATTGCTAATGAAACTTTCCTCCGAAATCCACCGCCCAGAGAAACGCATAAACAAACGTTGCTTCGACGATTCACATGTTATCTCCGAAGAAATATCGACTGCCAATTCACAACCTCGTTCTCAGGCCCACGATAAAACGCTTGTCACGAAAATACTTTGGACATGTCAATAAACCATCGACTGCGGCGTCCGCGTCTCATCGGCATTACGTTGGCTTTCCGAATTACGTACTTACTTACTCACTTACTTACAAAACGACGACAATGTGGGTTTCGCTTCTACGAAACTGAAACCACAAAAACTTACACAGAAATTTAATGACATTTTCTGACTCCCGTACAAATAGCAAATGGAAGTAGCCATACGGGTGCCGTACGAATAGCCACTGCCTTAACTTAACAGGCCAGACGAATTTACGCTCCGTAAAAATTGGCTGATGCACGATAATGGAAGAGGAAACACCAAGATATCAAGATATTTGACAGGTCAACAAAGCAAATATTCCACGATCCTGCGGTGCACATCCAACTCAGGATAAAGCGTGGGAAAATGGCAAAGGATCCACATGAATCAAAGGTAATGAATGATACATCCCATGCTTGACCGCAACCGACGGTAGGCTACTGACGTTATCGCTGATAGGAACGAAAACAACTTGGCAGCAAATAAAGCAACAGAATAACTGGGCAAGCAAGGATGGAACTACAAAGGAAACAAACATAACAGCAGCATAGCCAACCACTTCGATTCCGTTCACAATCGAACAGGGAAGTGGCTGTGAAACATGGGCAACGGAAAGACTTGGCAGAACTGAATTAAAAAAAACAGTGAAAATCCTTTCATGAATGCTGAACGAACTCGCAAAAACATCACTGAACATCCTTGAGGACGTGCTCCCGCACAAAAACGTTCACTGAAGATGATGGGTTTTATGAAATTTACATTATTATAAAAGTTATCACGGAATAAACACCCCTATTTCCAGTCTTTCTTCAGTAGCATTCCTTTTTTACATGTAAATGGTATTTCCATACATACATGTAGGGTTATAAAGAAGGCTCAGTTATCTCTGATTCTTAAACAAAATTGGACCTCTAGCTTCTTTCCTCCAATTTTTAGAGATTTTAAATTCAAACACATGGTTTGGGACTGGTACTAGTTACGTGACTGTGTAACATCAATTTTTTCAAAGCAGGTTTCCCCCTCTGAAAGATTCACCATATAGCAATGCAAAACGGTGCAAAATGGCTTGCCACCAAAAATCGTCTTCAGCAATTCCTTACAAACTGCTCCAGATCTGTAGTTAAGAAGGACACCCCTTAAGTGCTCAAGAATTTCACAATTATTCTATGAACCTTAAATAACAGTTGACTCTACAGGATCACAATACATACCTATGGACTTGTCAATGAACCTCTCCTCAAAGCCCTCTTGGTCTTCACCTGAAATTAACTGCTCTGGTAGAAGGTTCCTCTAAAAAACAAGTGAATATAATTATATAATTACAGGGACTGCGTAGAGGGGGGGGGGGGGGGGGGGGGGCTGGGGGGCTTCAGCCCCCCTCCACACACACACACTTACAGTTCCGCTCAAAAGTAAGTTGTCACTCGAAGGTCAAGTCCCTCAAAGTTAACAGTGTATTAATAGTAAAAAAATATAAAAACGTAATAAGCAAGTAAAGAAAGAAAGAAACAAAACAAAGGTCTCTTTGAGACTTCAACTTTTTTATATAATGAAGTACATGTATGAGCAGCATTATGAGCAGAAAAGATGAAAATATTTTGGTGGTGTTCCAAAAATCTATCTCTTCTTTAAACCTCTTAAGGACATTCACGCAAAAATTTTCTAGTCCATAGATTTTTCTAAAATTTTTACCGAGGTCGGATAATGAGTCAGAAATACAAAAAAAAGTGGGGGTCACTGACCTCATTTCAGAGATAAAGCCTGTAGAAAACTACCCTGATTTTGAAAAATTGGCGCAAGTAATTTCGTACGGCTTACAAGGTTTGTAGTTTAAAATATCGATGATGAGAAAACGGAGGCAAACGATCTTGGTCATATTTTGAAGAAGTGCATCTGTTGCGTAAATAATTTCTAGTGTTGCCATCTTTTTTGCAAAACTTAGCCCTGGAAGAGGCATTTAAACCCGTTGTATGGCAAAACAAAAAGATCAAAAAGCGGAATTCAAACGTGCGTGGGACAAAAAATCAAACTTTAAATCGATAGATTTTGTTCATTTCCTCACAAAACGTAGATAATCGTTAATAATTATCGGGGGTTGTGTTAGTTGTGGGAGTTGTGTGGGTTGTGGGGTTTGTGCTGGTTGTGTTGGTTGTGGGGGTTGTGTTGGTTGTGGGAGTTGTGTTGGTTGTGGGGGTTGTGCTGGTTGTGGGGGTTGTGCTGGTTGTGGGAGTTGTGTTGGTTGTGGGGGTTGTGGGAGTTGTGTGGGTTGTGGGGGTTGTGTTGGTTGTGGGAGTTGTGCTGGTTGTGTTAGTTGTGGGGGTTGTGTTGGTTGTGGGAGTTGTGTGGGTTGTGCTGGTTGTGTTGGCTGTGGGGGTTGCGCTAGTTGTGGGGGTTGTGTTGGTTGTGGGGGTTGTGTTGGTTGTAGGAGTTGTGTTGGTTGTGGGGGTTGTGTGGGTTGTGGGAGTTGTGCTGGTTGTGGGAGTTGTGTTGGTTGTGGGAGTTGTGCTGGTTGTGGGGGTTGTGCTGGTTGTGGGAGTTGTGTTGGTTGTGGAGTTGTGTTGGTTGTGGGGGTTGTGCTGGTTGTGTTAGTTGTGGGGTTTCGCTAGTTGTGCGGGTTGTGTTGGTTGTGGGAGTCGTGTTGGTTGTGGGAGTTGTGTTGTTTGTGGGGGTTGTGCTAGTTGTGGGGGTTGTGTTGGTTGTGTTGGTTCTGGGGGTTGTGTTGGTTGTGTTAGTTGTGTTGGTTGTGGGGGTTGTGTTGGTTGTGGGAGTTGTGTGGGTTGTGGGAGTTGTGTTGGTTGTGGGGATTGTGCTGATTGTGGGGGTTGTGCTGGTTGTGCTAGTTGTGTTGGTTGTGGGGGTTATGTGGGTTGTGGGGGTTGTGGGATTTGTGTGGGTTGTGCTGGTTGTGGGAGTTGTGTTGGTTGTGGGAGGTGTGTTGGTTGTGGGAGTTGTGTTGGTTGTGCTGGTTCTGGCTGTTGTGCTGGTTGTGGGAGTTGTGTTGGTTGTGGGGGTTGTGCTGGTTGTGGGGGTTGTGTTGGTTGTGGGAGTTGTGTTGGGTGTGGGAGTTGTGTTGGTTGTGGGGGTTGTGCTGGTTGTGGCTGTTGTGCTGGTTGTGGGAGTTGTGTTGGTTGTGGGGGTTGTGTTGGTTGTGGGAGTTGTGTGGGTTGCGGGGGTTGTGTTGGTTGTGGGGGTTGTGCTGGTTGTGGGGGTTGTGTTGGTTGTGGGAGTTGTGCTGGTTGTGTTAGTTGTATTGGTTGTGGGGGCTGTGTTGGTTGTGGGAGTTGTGTGGGTTGTGTTAGTCGTGTTGGTTGCGCTAGTTGTGGGGGTTGTGTTGGTTGTAGGAGTTGTGTTGGTTGTGGGGGTTGTGTGGGTTGTGCTGGTTGTGGGGGTTGTGTTGGTTGTGGGAGTTGTGCTGGTTGTGGGGGTTGTGTTGGTTGTGGAGTTGTGTTGGTTGTGGGGGTTGTGTTGGTTGTGGGGTTGCGCTAGTTGTGGGGGTTGTGTTGGTTGTGGGAGTTGTGCTGGTTGTGGGAGTTGTGTTGTTTGTGGGGGTTGTGCTAGTTGTGGGGGTTGTGTTGGTTGTGGGAGTTGTGTTGGTTGTGGGAGTTGTGTTGGTTGTGGGGGTTGTGTTGGTTGTGGGAGTTGTGTGGGTTGTGTTGGTTGCGGGAGTTGTGCTGGTTGTGGGAGTTGTGTTGGTTGTGTGGGTTGTGGGAGTTGTTTTGGTTGTGGGAGATGTGGGGGTTTAGTTGGTTGTGGGAGTTGTGATAGTTAGTATACTTAAGCATTACTAAATGTTCCATTAGGTTGCTGGTTTAAGAGTCATATAGGCCGTTTCGTTTTAAAATAAGTGGATGTATTTGCGCTCACAGAAAGACGGCACTGTTGTTTTTACTTGTTAAATGCTTGCCTTAAAATATACCGGTTGTGGTAGTTGTGCACAACCCCAAGCACAACCGTTTTAAGTCTATCAAGAAACGTGCCAGGTATAACAGTAAGGATGCACATAAACAATTAGCGCGAACGTCCTTAGAATTACACTCAAATCATTGACCCAATTCCATAATACAATAATGTATTTAATAATGCTACCCACATGAATGTGTTAAGTTAGCTCAATGCATTGGTATACTGGTATTAAAAAGCAGGGAGGGCGAGAGGTTAACACACAGGCAGGCACACACATGATCTTTTTTCCCCTCCAACGTTTTTTTTTTCTTCCTCCCCCCTCCAAGGAGCTAATAAGTTCTTCCAATTAATTATTTTACTCAACATTCATGCATCGCATGCGTTATGCTATTAAACCCAGGCTTGCCTGGAGCCCATGATCATTTTACAACGACACCAAATGCTTTCCAGGTTATGTTTTGAAGCAATTGAAATAACAAAATGCTCGCACCCCATGCTTTTGGCATAGCTGATAACTATCTCGTTACTATTTCACAGAGTTTCACATTTACCAACATTAAATTTCATCTTCCTCAAGTCCAGTTATGCATTGGTCAGCAGAATTACAAAGTACGACCCACCAACTGACCGTGTGAGCGAATTCTCTCATCTACTAAATTCCCCCGAAATAGAACTGAACATAGATTTTCAACAAACTTTGCCTACTGGTTGGTTACCTTAAGGAGGCTCACAATGGTTTCCAGCACTTTTCCAGTTCTTAAACTTTGATGGGTTAGTACTACAAATCGTTATCAGTTGCTGCTACAATAATGATATCAAACAAATTTCCAATTGTTGCTGAACAAGTTGTAGCCATTTTTATGATGTCATTGGTTACCATAGCAACAGTTTAGCCTGTTAAAAACACCCTTAATTTTGCCTTTAAGTGCTTATAACTCCGAAACGAGCAGGGTGACCCCCATTTTTTATTATTGAATAATGATTAGCATGATAAGATGCAACTTTTTGCAAAGTTAAAAAAATTCTATCTTGCAGTTTCAGAGCCACCTTAAATTTCCGATAATTTAAGGTGGCTCTATAACTTTTTTTTACCTGTACTAATTGAATCAGGGCCCCAAAACAGGTGGCAGCTTAATTTTCATAAACTGATGAATGAATGTAAATTGTGTGTAAACCCAGTACACCCTTTATATTCCTCTGCATTGTTCAATCTAATTAATCAAATCATGACTGGCATCTTAAAAGCTCTTGGACATTCTGCGACAGACTAAAGCAGATATACCTTTGACCATTGTATGCATTCCTAGCATGTACAAATGGGTTGCCCATTAAAAGCAAACATACATGTAGTGATTAGTTTTTTATGAAAACAAGCAAAACCAGCATTAAAGTGTGTTGACAATTCACAGTGGAGGCCTGACACACCCCTAACAAACTTCAAAACTAACTTTTCCCAGGGAAACCTCAAAGCAAATTAAGAAAAACCAAGAGATATACATTTATTTCGTTTTTTAAGCAATAGATAATGCTTTCTAAATACCCTAAGAGAACTAAGGAGTACAAAAAGCAAAAGGTATACTCACAGACTGCAAGCATCTTTTCCTCCCTGCCATTCCCTGGCCAAAACTGAAGTTTTGCAAGATTGAAGCGCTCTACAAACAATACCAAGAATTAAGACAAGCATCCAAATTTTAAGGTTGAATTCACATCATGCACCAAAAGAAGGGTTCAATACCTTCAGCAGGTACTACACCGACTTGCACTATCACACCGTACAATCTGAAACACTCCCCCAAGATATATGGGATATGGAAACCAAACAGAGCCTTCCAAATATGGGAAGAATACACCCACACTCTCACAAGTCATTGGTTGTTGATGAGATAAGTTTTCTTGGGCTTGATGTGCAATATCCTATTTCCATTTCTGAATACCTGTCATGCCCCAAGTATTCAAACTCTTCACCTTAGAAACAAAAAAGAAAATTTAAGACCTAAAAACTAGCAAACAAATGGCACAGATATACATGTATAATAGCTAATCTCTATTTCTAAGCTAATCCACTTTCTTATCAACTCTCAAGAAATACATAGTTCCATAGATGATTGCTAACTCATGGAATACAGAAGTGTTGTACCCTTCTTCTTAAATTCTGTGGTGAAGGTGGAATTTTAAAAGGGTGCTGTCCCCACAATTAAACAGGAAGAGAAACTAATGGGTTGCTATTATATGCCGCAAGTTAAATATATGTACAACATTTCCATTCAGTAACATAATAGGCTTTAATTTAACATGCATATGGCTTTGTGTTTCCACTACTGTTCATTCGAACTTGAGAGTAACTATACAAAGCTAATGACTTCCAGCTAAAGTTTAAAATGTCATTAAGCTTCCGCATTAATTGCTTTACATATGCTTTTACTTCCCCACTGAACAGAATGCACACAAATAGCTAACTAACTGAAAGGTCAGTAGTTTTATTACAATTCCTGTAAATATGCCTTGAGGCTTAAATTCCATTTTTGCTAATCAAAGCCTGCACATCTTAAAAAATAAAAGTAGTACTGTTGTACATATTGTATTGAACTTTTGTAGCTGGTCTCTACAGTGTCTTTTCAAACTAATTTAATCAACTTTCCAAATTAGCTCACAGGAAATATGCAGCGTTCCATTAAACTGCTTATTTAACACTTCTTTTGCGAAACAATACAAAACAAAATGACTAGTGGACCTGTAGACTGAAATGAAAAAAAACTTAAATTTCAGAAGTGCCCGTTTTGCAAATTACAGATCTGTATTTTGCAAAACGAGCTCTTTGTAGAGTGACAATATTCAACTTGCTTCTTTGGCTTCACAAAGACTATTCCTTGATACAGCTCAATGAATCTGATCTGACAAGCGACTATTTAAAAGCTGCCGAATTAGTCCCTTACAATTACTTTGTCCCCACAATTGAATAAGGAGACACACTAATGGGTTGCTAACCTATCTACCAAGTTTAATGTTTGTACAACATTGTATAACTTCCATTCAATAGCACTGGCTTTAATGTAACAAGGTTCCTGTTTCCAGAAACTGTACACTTATTGAAAAAAAATGTTAATGCATCTACCTCCCAACATACTGCAGAATATACAGATAACTCAGTTACTAATTGAAAGGTCTTATAACATCCTGTAAACAAGCCTTGAGGCTAGAATTCCATTTTTTGCCAATCAAGGCCTGCACATCTTAAATAACAAAGTAGAGATTACAGTGTTCCATAAATCTTCTAACTTACCTACACAAAAACAACAACAGCACTTGGGGTAAGACATTCTGACACTTCTTCATCATTTCCCGGGTGAAGGTGGAATTTGATCACCATGTGTGCTTAAGAACTTAAGAAATTTTGCTGTCCCCACAATTTGTTCACAATGACACACTAATGGGTTGCTAATCTATCTAGTAAGTAAAATGTATGTACAACATTCATTATGACAAACCTATGCCTTGTTGCTGAAAACCAAACCCTGCACCCAATTTTAAAGAATAAAGTATCTTAAGTTAGATTGTCTTATTCTACTTGCCAAACAATATTATCACAAAAACATTGAAAACTAAGAAACTAAGCCGACTGACATACCAAGGATAACATGTGTGTCCATTAGGAGGGCTAATTACTGTATTTTGCAAAACAATACAAAACAAAGTGACGAATGGATGGTAGAAATGAGAACATCAAGTATGACCACAGTCAGTGTGATGATAACAAAAAAAGGAATAAAATGCTGCAAATGCAGAATTCATAAATTTGAACATCTGTAGTTTGCAAACCAAGCTCCTCATAGGCTGCCAGTATTTGATATTTAGATACAACATTAACTCACTGAGTAAATGTTTTGAACAAAGACTCGAAGCCAACCAGTATTTTGAAAAAGAAACTCTTTGTAGACTGTGATGCTATTCAACTTGCTTCTTTGCCTTCATGAACACTTTTCTCAAATGAGTTGCTAATCTATCTAGCAAGTTAAATATATACATGTACAACATTGAATACAACTTCCATTTAATAACACTGGTTTTAATTTAACATGGTTAATGTTCCCGTGTCAAGAAAAGATACAACTTTGTATAGTGAGAGTAACTATACAAAACTTAATATGCCTTCCAGTAAAGGTTTAATAAACGCCATTGGACATCCTCATAATTACAGGGGCCAGCCAAAGGCTGGAACCGGTCATAAAATGCTGTCTGTTCCCTTTGTTTTTTTCAACATCTTGTTGCTTTACACAAATGCTTTCAAGTCCCCACTATAGAAGGCACTCACTAATTGAAAGGTCAGTGGTTATAGAACAATTCCAACAAACATGCCTTGAGGCTATTAAATTCCATTTTTGCCAATCAAAGCCTGCACATCTTAAAATTAAATAAAGTATACTGTAGCTGGTCTCTATTTCCAAACTAAATCATTGTGCCACGATACTCGATATTTTCATTTCTACAGATCATACATTCATCATTTTGTTTCGCAAAACACAGTACGAGCCTCCTGCTGTACACACGTGTTATCCTTGGTATGAGTTGCCTTAGTTTTCAGACTTAGTTGTCAGTGTTTTGCTGTGAAAATTACATGTACATGTTTGGCAAGTAGAATTCTGTGATTTAAGAAGTGTATGACATTCTTACCGTTCCTCTTAAATTTCCCTGGTTAAGGTGGAATTTGATCTCTGCCATGTGTACTTAAAATAAATATTTTTTCTGTCCCCACAACTTCTTCAAGGTTACACACTAACGGGTTGCTAATCTATCTAGCAAGTAAAATGTATGTACGACATTCGACAACACTGGCTTAACTAACAAGGTTTGTGAGAAACATACCATGCCTTGTTATAAAAACCAAAGCGGCTGCACCCAATTTAAAAGAATAAATTATCTTTAGATTGTCTTATTCCACTTGCCAAATCGTCACATTAACAATTTAGAGAAATGCTTCCACATTGATCTGCATGTACAGTAGAATGCACACAAAATAATAACTCGGTCACTAATTGAAAGGTCAGTGGTTTTATAACATCCTGTAAACATGCCTTGAGGCTAGAATTCCATTTTTTGCCAATCAAGGCCTGCACATCTTAAATAACAAAGTAGAGATTACAGTGTTCCATAAACCTGCTAACTTACCTACACAAAAACAACAACAGCACTTGGGGTAAGACATTCTGACATTTCTTCATCATTTCCCTGGTGAAGGTGGAATTTGATCACCATGTGTGAAGAACTTAAGAAATTTTGCTGTCCCCACAATTTGTTCACAATGACACACTAATGGGTTGCTAATCTATCTAGTAAGTAAAATGTATGTACAACATTCATTATGACAAACCTATGCCTTGTTGCTGAAAACCAAACCCTGCACCCAATTTTAAAGAATAAAGTATCTTAAGTTAGATTGTCTTATTCTACTTGCCAAACAATATTATCACAAAAACATTGAAAACTAAGAAACTAAGCCGACTGACATACCAAGGATAACATGTGTGTCCATTAGGAGGGCTAATTACTGTATTTTGCAAAACAATACAAAACAAAGTGATGAATGGATGGTAGAAATGAGAACATCAAGTATGACCACAGTCAGTGTGATGATAACAAAAAAAGGAATAAAATGCTGCAAATGCAGAATTCATAAATTTGAACATCTGTAGTTTGCAAACCAAGCTCCTCATAGGCTGCCAGTATTTGATATTTAGATACAACATTAACTCACTGAGTAAATGTTTTGAACAAAGACTCGAAGCCAACCAGTATTTTGAAAAACAAACTCTTTGTAGACTGTGATGCTATTCAACTTGCTTCTTTGCCTTCATGAACACTTTTCTCAAATGAGTTGCTAATCTATCTAGCAAGTTAAATATATACATGTACAACATTGAATACAACTTCCATTTAATAACACTGGCTTTAATTTAACATGGTTAATGTTCCCGTGTCAAGAAAAGATACAACTTTGTATAGTGAGAGTAGCTATACAAAACTTAATACGCCTTCCAGTAAAGGTTTAATACACGCCATTGGACATCCTCATAATTACAGGGGCCAGCCGAAGGCTGGAACCGGTCATAAAATGCTGTCTGTTCCCTTTGTTTTTTTCAACATCTTGTTGCTTTACACAAATGCTTTTAAGTCCCCACTATAGAAGGCACTCACTAATTGAAAGGTCAGTGGTTATAGAACAATTCCAACAAACATGCCTTGAGGCTATTAAATTCCATTTTTGCCAATCAAAGCCTGCACATCTTAAAATTAAATAAAGTATACTGTAGCTGGTCTCTATTTCCAAACTTTATCATTGTGTCATGATACTCGATATTTTCATTTCTACAGATCGTCCATTCATCATTAATTTTTGTTTCGCAAAACACAGTAAGAGCCTCCTACTGTACACACGTGTTATCCTTGGTATGAGTTGCCTTAGTTTTCAGACTTAGTTGTCAGTGTTTTGTTGTGAAAATTGCATGTACATGTTTGGCAAGTAGAATTCTGTGATTTAAGAAGTGTATGACATTCTTACCGTTCCTCTTAAATTTCCCTGGTGAAGGTGGAATTTGATCTCTGCCATGTGTACTTAAAATAAATATTTTTTCTGTCCCCACAACTTCTTCAAGGGTACACACTAACGGGTTGCTAATCTATCTAGCAAGTAAAATGTATGTACGACATTCGACAACACTGGCTTAACTAACAAGGTTTGTGAGAAACATACCATGCCTTGTTATAAAAGCCAAAGCGGCTGCACCCAATTTAAAAGAATAAATTATCTTTAGATTGTCTTATTCCACTTGCCAAATCGTCACATTAACAATTTAGAGAAATGTTTCCACATTGATCTGCATGTACAGTAGAATGCACACAAAATAATAACTCAGTCACTAATTGAAAGGTCAGTGGTTTTATAACATCCTGTAAACATGCCTTGAGGCTAGAATTCCATTTTTGCCAATCAAGGCCTGCACATCTTAAATAACAAAGTAGAGATTACAGTGTTCCATAAATCTGCTAACTTACCTACACAAAAACAACAACAGCACTTGAATTGGGGTAAGACATTCTGACACTTCTTCATCATTTCCCTGGTGAAGGTGGAATTTGATCACCATGTGTGAAGAACTTAAGAAATTTTGCTGTCCCCACAATTTGTTCACAATGACACACTAATGGGTTGCTAATCTATCTAGTAAGTAAAATGTATGTACAACATTCATTATGACAAACCTATGCCTTGTTGCTGAAAACCAAACCCTGCACCCAATTTTAAAGAATAAAGTATCTTAAGTTAGATTGTCTTATTCTACTTGCCAAACAATATTATCACAAAAACATTGAAAACTAAGAAACTAAGCCGACTGACATACCAAGGATAACATGTGTGTCCATTAGGAGGGCTAATTACTGTATTTTGCAAAACAATACAAAACAAAGTGACGAATGGATGGTAGAAATGAGAACATCAAGTATGACCACAGTCAGTGTGATGATAACAAAAAAAGGAATAAAATGCTGCAAATGCAGAATTCATAAATTTGAACATCTGTAGTTTGCAAACCAAGCTCCTCATAGGCTGCCAGTATTTGATATTTAGATACAACATTAACTCACTGAGTAAATGTTTTGAACAAAGACTCGAAGCCAACCAGTATTTTGAAAAACAAACTCTTTGTAGACTGTGATGCTATTCAACTTGCTTCTTTGCCTTCATGAA
This sequence comes from Meandrina meandrites, assembly GCA_963693305.1. Taxonomy (NCBI): domain Eukaryota; kingdom Metazoa; phylum Cnidaria; class Anthozoa; order Scleractinia; family Meandrinidae; genus Meandrina; species Meandrina meandrites. The sequence goes on from OY855906.1 coordinate 32,767,309, forward strand.
CACTTTTCTCAAATGAGTTGCTAATCTATCTAGCAAGTTAAATCTATACATGTACAACATTGAATACAACTTCCATTTAATAACACTGGCTTTAATTTAACATGGTTAATGTTCCCGTGTCAAGAAAATATACAACTTTGTATAGTGAGAGTAACTATACAAAACTTAATATGCCTTCCAGTAAAGGTTTAATAAACGCCATTGGACATCCTCATAATTACAGGGGCCAGCCAAAGGCTGGAACCGGTCATAAAATGCTGTCTGTTCCCTTTGTTTTTTTCAACATCTTGTTGCTTTACACAAATGCTTTCAAGTCCCCACTATAGAAGGCACTCACTAATTGAAAGGTCAGTGGTTATAGAACAATTCCAACAAACATGCCTTGAGGCTATTAAATTCCATTTTTGCCAATCAAAGCCTGCACATCTTAAAATTAAATAAAGTATACTGTAGCTGGTCTCTATTTCCAAACTAAATCATTGTGCCACGATACTCGATATTTTCATTTCTACAGATCATACATTCATCATTTTGTTTCGCAAAACACAGTACGAGCCTCCTGCTGTACACACGTGTTATCCTTGGTATGAGTTGCCTTAGTTTTCAGACTTAGTTGTCAGTGTTTTGCTGTGAAAATTACATGTACATGTTTGGCAAGTAGAATTCTGTGATTTAAGAAGTGTATGACATTCTTACCGTTCCTCTTAAATTTCCCTGGTTAAGGTGGAATTTGATCTCTGCCATGTGTACTTAAAATAAATATTTTTTCTGTCCCCACAACTTCTTCAAGGTTACACACTAACGGGTTGCTAATCTATCTAGCAAGTAAAATGTATGTACGACATTCGACAACACTGGCTTAACTAACAAGGTTTGTGAGAAACATACCATGCCTTGTTATAAAAACCAAAGCGGCTGCACCCAATTTAAAAGAATAAATTATCTTTAGATTGTCTTATTCCACTTGCCAAATCGTCACATTAACAATTTAGAGAAATGCTTCCACATTGATCTGCATGTACAGTAGAATGCACACAAAATAATAACTTGGTCACTAATTGAAAGGTCAGTGGTTTTATAACATCCTGTAAACATGCCTTGAGGCTAGAATTCCATTTTTTGCCAATCAAGGCCTGCACATCTTAAATAACAAAGTAGAGATTACAGTGTTCCATAAATCTGCTAACTTACCTACACAAAAACAACAACAGCACTTGGGGTAAGACATTCTGACACTTCTACATCATTTCCCTGGTGAAGGTGGAATTTGATCACCATGTGTGAAGAACTTAAGAAATTTTGCTGTCCCCACAATTTGTTCACAATGACACACTAATGGGTTGCTAATCTATCTAGTAAGTAAAATGTATGTACAACATTCATTATGACAAACCTATGCCTTGTTGCTGAAAACCAAACCCTGCACCCAATTTTAAAGAATAAAGTATCTTAAGTTAGATTGTCTTATTCTACTTGCCAAACAATATTATCACAAAAACATTGAAAACTAAGAAACTAAGCCGACTGACATACCAAGGATAACATGTGTGTCCATTAGGAGGGCTAATTACTGTATTTTGCAAAACAATACAAAACAAAGTGATGAATGGATGGTAGAAATGAGAACATCAAGTATGACCACAGTCAGTGTGATGATAACAAAAAGAGGAATAAAATGCCGCAAATGCAGAATTCATAAATTTGAACATCTGTAGTTTGCAAACCAAGCTCCTCATAGGCTGCCAGTATTTGATATTTAGATACAACATTAACTCACTGAGTAAATGTTTTGAACAAAGACTCGAAGCCAACCAGTATTTTGAAAAACAAACTCTTTGTAGACTGTGATGCTATTCAACTTGCTTCTTTGCCTTCATGAACACTTTTCTCAAATGAGTTGCTAATCTATCTAGCAAGTTAAATCTATACATGTACAACATTGAATACAACTTCCATTTAATAACACTGGCTTTAATTTAACATGGTTAATGTTCCCGTGTCAAGAAAAGATACAACTTTGTATAGTGAGAGTAGCTATACAAAACTTAATATGCCTTCCAGTAAAGGTTTAATACACGCCATTGGACATCCTCATAATTACAGGGGCCAGCCGAAGGCTGGAACCAGTCATAAAATGCTGTCTGTTCCCTTTGTTTTTTTCAACATCTTGTTGCTTTACACAAATGCTTTTAAGTCCCCACTATAGAAGGCACTCACTAATTGAAAGGTCAGTGGTTATAGAACAATTCCAACAAACATGCCTTGAGGCTATTAAATTCCATTTTTGCCAATCAAAGCCTGCACATCTTAAAATTAAATAAAGTATACTGTAGCTGGTCTCTATTTCCAAACTTTATCATTGTGTCATGATACTCGATATTTTCATTTCTACAGATCGTCCATTCATCATTAATTTTTGTTTCGCAAAACACAGTAAGAGCCTCCTACTGTACACACGTGTTATCCTTGGTATGAGTTGCCTTAGTTTTCAGACTTAGTTGTCAGTGTTTTGTTGTGAAAATTACATGTACATGTTTGGCAAGTAGAATTCTGTGATTTAAGAAGTGTATGACATTCTTACCGTTCCTCTTAAATTTCCCTGGTGAAGGTGGAATTTGATCTCTGCCATGTGTACTTAAAATAAATATTTTTTCTGTCCCCACAACTTCTTCAAGGGTACACACTAACGGGTTGCTAATCTATCTAGCAAGTAAAATGTATGTACGACATTCGACAACACTGGCTTAACTAACAAGGTTTGTGAGAAACATACCATGCCTTGTTATAAAAGCCAAAGCGGCTGCACCCAATTTAAAAGAATAAATTATCTTTAGATTGTCTTATTCCACTTGCCAAATCGTCACATTAACAATTTAGAGAAATGTTTCCACATTGATCTGCATGTACAGTAGAATGCACACAAAATAATAACTCAGTCACTAATTGAAAGGTCAGTGGTTTTATAACATCCTGTAAACATGCCTTGAGGCTAGAATTCCATTTTTGCCAATCAAGGCCTGCACATCTTAAATAACAAAGTAGAGATTACAGTGTTCCATAAATCTGCTAACTTACCTACACAAAAACAACAACAGCACTTGAATTGGGGTAAGACATTCTGACACTTCTTCATCATTTCCCTGGTGAAGGTGGAATTTGATCACCATGTGTGAAGAACTTAAGAAATTTTGCTGTCCCCACAATTTGTTCACAATGACACACTAATGGGTTGCTAATCTATCTAGCAAGTAAAATGTAGGTACAACATTGATGCAGTGATTATCTTTGAACAAAGATTCTGAGCCAATCTATTTGAGAAACAAGCTCTTTGTAGACTTTGACGACATTCAACTTGCTTCTTTGCTTTCACAAATTTAAGACGTTTCAGAAATACAGCTCAATGGATTTGACACTAAAGGGTTGCTAATCTATGTAGCAAGTTAAATGTATGACATTGTGTAATTTATATTCAATAACACTGGCTTTAATTTAACATGCTTCCTGTTTCAAGAAAAGGTACACTTCTCGAAAATGTTAAATGATGTGTTAAATTCCGTTCAAATACGATACCGTAAAATTCTGGTTTTAAGCCCTGGCTAAGCCTTGAGATCTTTGCCAAGGAATGCCTGCATGAACCTTGAATAAATTATTATAGATTTTCTTCAATCAAACAATTCTGCTAAAGTTCCAAACCTACAAGTAATATTACACCAAAACTCACAGTCCCAACAACTTTATCACATGTCAAACACTTCTGTTCATTTCTTCAATTTGAATTCTAGCTGAATTAACAAACTTGAGAAACAGGTATGTAATAAAATTCACATAATTATTGTAGCTACAAGTAGTCTCTATTTCCAAATGAACTAACAGTAATTTAAATCAACTTTTTTATTTAACTCTCAGGAAAGAATCTGCTTTATAGTTTCTATGTACATGTACATGTAGTACAAAACAACTACAGTGCTGTAAGATCAGAATTACTGGTGAAGGTGGAACTTGATCTGACATGTGCAGTTAACAGCTGACAGGAACTAGTCAGTCCACACAATTGAACAGAACCTGACACACTATGGGTTGTTAATGTGTGCCTCATGTATAAGTATTGTTCAGTATAACTTCCATTCAGTAGGCGTTTCTACCACATTTTTCATTCCCCATGAAAACTTCAACCCTTGTATTATTGACAACCTATGAAAACACTTTTTGTTCTTTTGTTCACATACAGTCACATACATTGTACATAAACTTTAGTTAAACTCAAATTAGAGAGTTAGCTATACAAAGCTAATGTCAAGTTCAGTAAAAGTTTGATAAGCTTAGTTAAACATGCTCATAATTGCTTTACACAAAATATTGCTTTTAAGTCCCCACGACAAAATACAAACAAATAACTCGCTAATTGAAAGGTCAGTGGTCATACACCAATTCTACAAACATGCCTTGAGGCTAAAATTCCATTTTTGCCAATCAAAGCCTGCACATCTTAAAAATAAAGTATACTGTAGCTGGTCTCTATTTCCAAACTATATCATTGTGTTGACGTCGCTCGATATTTTTATTTCTACAGATTTTTCATTCCTCATTTTGTTTTGCAAAACACAGTAAGAGCCTCCTCGTGTACACATGTGTTATCCTTGGTCTGATATTATTCAAAATAAGCCTAACTTTCTGCTTTCCACTTTAAAATAATTTACACTGTCCACAGCTAATGGTTTGCAAACATACAAAAATAGCTTCACTTGGTAATCGTTAAATGATGAAGAGACCTTGAAAATGAATTGAGAAATTCAACAGAAACCTTGTAAAAAAAGGAACGGTGTCAAACGTGACTAAAAATTTAAGTTGGATATTTTATGTTCATGGGCGGAGGAGGGGGGAGCTAAATGTCTTCTATGTTTGTGTGGAGCTAGGAGACTGGGCGAGTGAAAAATTATCGGGGCGAGTGCAAGTTGAAGGTCACTTGCCCAAATGGCAAGTGCTCAAAAATTTTAGTTTCCAACCCTGTAAGACATTCACTAACACTGGTTAAGCTTAACAAAGTTTGTAAAAAATCCATGCCTTGTTGCTTAAAACCAAAGTGACTGCACCCAATTTAAAAGAATAAAGTATCTTTAGATTGTCTTATTCCACCCACTTGCCAACGAATTTATTTTCACACCAAAACACTGACAACTAAGCCAACTGGAAGAGTGTAGCATCCCAACCAGAGGGAAAAGGCCACTTTAAGCTATTTTACCATAATATTACCTTAGGGAAATGTACATGGAACTCCACAATTGCATGCATCACTTTTTTGTGTTTGAGTACTTGAATGTGATTTGTTTCTTCTGTAGCAGTCCAGATGTTGACGGCTCCTCATGCACATATGCATTATACCTTGTGTTTTCCTCCACAATACCGTGTTGCTGAAAAGCAAGAAATAGTTATTTGCATACATGTAGATGGTGACTAATGATTCCACTAAGTTGGGCCTGTCCATTTCATGAGTTCAAGTTCGAGTTAAAGTATTGAGTTCAAGTTAAGTTAAGTTGAATTGCTTGCGGTTAGCTCCACTCTGGTTTGGTTGTGGTTAGTTCCACTCCTATCTGCTTGCGGTTAGCATTCATTTGTTGTTAAGGGCGACACTATGCGTGACCAACTGGGAAAACATTACCCAATAACTCGAACTCGAAATTTCTAACTCAAACTCGAAATTTCTAACTCAAACGCATAAATTCGATACACTCCACTAAGTTAAGGATTATTACAAGTATAAGGCATCTCGGTTCAAAACAGCTTGCACAAATGCCTAAGAATGAATGGATGGATGGATGGATGGATGGATGGATGGATGGATGGATGGATGGATGGATGGATAGATAGTAACTTTATTTATACACGGTAAAAAGAAAGAGAGTTATTCATGATGCTTTGTTTGTATGGGAATTCTAGAGAATTTTTCTTTTATCCACATAAAATTTATTCATCCATATACATGCAACTATTAGAAATTTGAAAGCAAGAATTCTCAAGGGTATCATTTATTTAATATTTATACAAGTACAGGTGCTTAAGGTCGCGCTGGACCCTTGCTATAATTATGTATGCATTTATTTTAAGAGTATGCACGAACTGCGACGACTGAAGCCGACAACAATCGAAATATTCATGAGAATATATTTCTTAAAGTTCTTTGTATAAGTAATTACATGTTATTGTTCTCCCCTTTGTGTCCTGTGCGCTGGAACGTAGGGAATTATCATAATTCAGCATAATTAGTTTCGAAGCTTCGAATGAAACGCACATTGTTGTAAACACTGACTCGGTAGGTCTTCGGAAGCGGCAAAACCTGCAATTTTGTGTCCAAGTTTTCTCCACCGATACAGAATTTCATGACTTGATTTGCAGGGAACATAAACGTGGTGTACTCTATTGTGTTCTGGTCAAAATGGATTTTTAAAATCAATTTTCAAAAAGAAGATAGCACGTTTCAAAGTTTAGATTTCACATTTTTACCCTCTTAGGAGCCAATAACTCCTAGTAATTATTGAATTCTAGAATTTTGTTCTGACCAGAACACAAAAGAGGTTGTGATTTACCACTAGGCTATATAGTCGTTTAATTTGGTGCGCTATTCTAGCTGGAAACTTGGACACAAAATCGCATTATCTGCAGATTAACACTTAATGCTTGTAACATCAAAGTAAACGGTCATCTCTCAGTAAAACGACAATCATGATAAAATTCCATCAACCCCTATTATCCTTGATAAGTTTTGAAGGAATTGGTGTTCAAAATTCGAAGAATTAAACATTTACAACATGACACCCCGTCAAAATAAATTGCTAATGAATTTATTAATGAACAAGGGTCCAGCGCGGCCTTAACAATAGGACATAAGTCCCCTACTTGGTTAATACACCCACACCCAGCCCCCTAAAAAGTATCCCGAAAAAACCCTTCCCTGACCCAACTAAACTACAAATCAAATAATCTAAATCACACAAAATATAATGGGACATGGTCTGTAATGGGGCATCAAAGCGCCCAAGCGTCCATTGCAAACGTTTCTCAAGGAAGAAAGTGAAATTTAAATTCAGGAAGATTTTGGTCATGTGCTAGGCAATGAGTATTTGGCAGATTCCCCATAAAGGGGCAGTCTCACCAAGATTTTGGGTTACTTGAAAATCCAAAGAAGTTGGATTCTTTGCATTCCTGATCTTCGCGAACTAGTTTAAGTTTTTAAGTATTGTAACAGTAATAAGTGCAAAACTAGTGAATGCAGTCGTCAGTGTTGTAACTGCTTTTTCTTGTCGTTAGCATTGTTTGTTTAATTGTATGTATAGTGTAAGTAGGAAAGTACTATGAGCGTTGTAATTTTTTTTTCTTGTCGTTAGTCTTGTAATTGTCTACAATCTTGTAACTAATTTTTTTCTTTTTTTTTGTATGTGGTGTCAAGTAATTGATTAAAAAAAAATGAAGTTGTTGGTATTAATTGAAGTCTGCTAATAGTTGCCTGGCCTTGCTTAAATTCACTGTACTGGTCACAAAATCTTATAATTAAAAAACAATGAAAATTAATTAATCCCCCCGAGTCTCATTGCCGCCCAACACTAGTGGTTTCACGCATCTCTGCATAAATGATAGACGAGCACCATAGTAACAGAAAAATAGCACATCATGGGCTCCCATTCTAGAATGTGTGAATGAAAATGACCACATATCAAGTTTTGAGACTAAAAAAGCCGAAAATGAATTCAAAGTTGCTAAAATTTGAAGGAATTTTTTTAAATTGATCTTTATTTGTTATCTGCATGTACACTGTACAATGTCTACATTATTACAAGTAAAATTTGAAGGGATAGCTCAAGCCATCGGAACGGCTGACCATATTTTATGAACAGATAGCTCGATTTGTTTGAACGGAATTTCATCCCGTTCCAACGTAACCGCTGATGAACGGCCATCCATTTCAAAATGGCTTGCCGTTAGGCCTTCCCGCTCCAAAATACAACTTACAGTAGAAAGTCTCTAGGCAAGGCAAACTTCAAGCCAAATACATGTACATGTATTGCTACCACCATTATTTTTTTTAGAAATGCCCCTTAACTTTTAGTTCTGAGCCAAATGCTCTTTGCTGTCTAAAAAAAGGCACAACATTATCATTATGTCCAACAGCTTCGAGCCGTTATTGTCGACTCGCCTAAGTGAAAAGAATAAATGTGGCGAACTTGCAAATCATTGGTCAGGACTTTCACCTTCATACCGGTATATAGGGATCTTTTTGCGTTTCGCAGCAGCTTTGAGCTGGGGGCTACCATGATTGTAACATTTACATGAGAGTTTTAATGTCCTACAAAATCCACCATCACAATAAATTAATTATACATGTACTAAGCATAATAAGTTTAATTTGACCTTCTTCAAAATGAAAAAGAATTCATATATTCCACAAATTTTAACTTATCAATGTTATTTGCAGCAAAGATAATAGGGAAACAGAATTTGTCCAATTACAAAGCTTTGTATCGGTCTGCCATGTTTGGTGTTCCACTTTGGTACACCAATATGGCGGCCAAAACTGTCTGTGAAATGAAAGAATACTTTTAGTTATCATTTTTACCTTATTAGCAGATCTGAAAAGCATTTAAAAAGTGTGGAAATATTGGTTTCTGTAAGGTTTCAGATCACATTGAGTTACGCTGTCTCAAATTACAAAATGCTTCACCTCCAAACAAAGTACTCTTCTGGCACTTTAGCAATTAGTGGCATTGATGTCTAGAATATACTAAAAGAACAGCTCTGTGGGTCCAATAGTTTTATTGAATGTAGAATATTGATGACATCAAAACCATTCCAAATAACCTTAGTTTATCTGTCAATACTCGCTTGCGTTGGCTCACCAACAAATCAAACTTGTGGAAAATTACATGTATGTAACAAGTAGAAATAAAGGTCTCAGTACAGTTGTGGCTTTCCTGGTTGTTGCTCCTTATTTTCGATTTCTAGAGCAGCAAACAGAAGCATCAAGACTGCATGTACATGTACAAGCAAACCCATGGTCGATAGATGGGATGGGAATGCTAGCCCATCGCAGGGTTACCCCCAGCAGTAAATTTGCTGGTACTCATTTTGACACCTGGGTGAAAAGAGGCACTATGAGAGTAAAGTGTCTTGCCCAAGGGCTCAAATCCGGACCATTCGATCCGGTGTCCAGCGCACTAACCATTAGGCCATCCCACCTTCCATACTGGTATACACGTATATCTGTCGTAAAAAAATGTTCCATGAGCCGTGAAATGTAGATCGCAACATTCAGTCTGGCACTGTTGGCTTTGTACAAAATTGATTTTTTATGTCTAAGTTGTCAACTTGAAAAATTGACTTTTGAGTTCGAGAAAGTCGACTTTGCACTTTGGTTAGCCTACATGTAAATAGCGTACTGGTTAGCCTCTGTTAGCCTGAATAGCACTCCGGTTAACCTAAATTAGCTTAGATTGCTTGCGGTTAGCTTTTATATTGGGGTTTGTTCGACTTTTCAACCTGCAACCTGCAAAATATACCTGCCGGTGATTTCACAGGTATTTGCATTCAAATGCGCCCAAAGTTACATGTATAAGCTCTAACATGCAAGCAGGCTCTCCGTGCCGAGAGCCTGCTTGTAGGCTATATAAGCTCAAGCTTAAAGACCTCTGGCTTAATTTACAGATTTCATCGAAAAAACTATCCTTTGCATTGCTTAGCTCATAATTATTACACGCGACAGCTATTAACCACAAGCAAACCGGAGTGAAAGCGAGCCACAAGCATGCCCCGGCTGCTGGACAAATACACTGTAGACCAAAATCGGCTGTCATCTGCAAATCTAGAGCCTAAAAGTGTTCAATCTTGTTCTTTGCATTCCAATTTGTGTAAACGCCAGAATGTTATAATTACCAGTTTAAAAAAGGTTACTACTACTACCTTGAAGCATGAGCATTCCGTTGTGACCCTTGTGTATCTGCCAAAGGGTGCATTCACAGCAATCACAGGTAGACTCTGTGAAAAGATCAAAGCTTCTCCGGAGAGCTTAAATGCAGCGGCTGAATCACGAAGTCAATGTTTAGGAGGTGAACACAGTAAGATTTGGCTCAAAGGTTGAGAGGAATGATGATCTCTTTCTAAATCGCTGGTTTATAGTCCTGTCGAAATGCGTCGTTGGAGCTCGCCGTTGGAGAACTCGGAATTGAATCTTTGCCAACCTCGTTCCCAGGCCCTCTTTCCTTTTCCCAAGGGTGGAAAAGGAGAAAGTGCCCACTCTGGACACGAGTTTTATCAGGATATAATAGTATGCATGAGCTAGCTTATTGCTTTTTTCTTTTGTTGATAGTTGATTGTTCTTCAATGGCATGACATTGCTGCATTTAAAATTACATGGAAGACTCACTAAATCATGACTGCCAAAGAGAACAGAAAATATAAAATGGGTTCTGTCATTACACTAATCATATTACAATTAACCCTCATTACACAATGCATCAGAAAACCTGTCATCGGGTTTTCCACGACTGTAATGAGAAATTTCACTGTTTGTTTGAATTATCAGCAAGGACTTTTAGTTTCACTTTGTTGAACAGCGGGTTGTTCTGATTCACTTTCTTTAGTCAGGGCTCTCTCTTAGCTCTTTTGCAAGCAAAAACTGTCTCTTTTTTTGATTAAAAGGCAATTTTGCTTCAGCATGTCATATTTCCACTGACAGTAATTTGAGATCCAGATGAATTTTTTTGTGCAGAATATTGTCAACAGGCTGTTACAGCAAAACCTTTCAGGGCTCAAGACTAATGGCAGCCAACTAGCCTCAGTTATCATTGGTTAGTACATGGAGAAGGACACCACTAAATGGAAATCGAGTGACAGAGCTTCGATCATAACTATGATATAAAACTATCCAATCATTTATATGGGAAATCTGCTTTTTCCTTCTAACTTAAAATCAGCCATAAAATCGGTCACACATAAAGTTAGGTTAAGACAAATTCTCTAGTTTTATTTTGCTTAATTTCTATGAGGAATATGGGCCAAAAGACAGCAACAAAGTTTCTTTCAGCTCATAAAACAGCTAACAAGAGCCACATGTGAAAACTGCCCTATAATGCAATGCAAACCTTTGAATAAATTCACATCATTTAAAGGGCATGTAAACCCTAAAATGCTATTTCTTTTTGTCATATATTCATTTAGTATATGTACAGTATCACATGTGCCAAATGACGTCACGGGTGGAATCTTTGGTTACCGGAAGCCAAAGGTCTCCCTCTAAAACCTTTGAAATAAGCATATGTGCACAGAGTTTCTGTTGCAATATTTTTATTTCTCCATGACGATAAAGCATTGTGCCACTTAGTTTTGTAGTACTTCACATCATATAGGGTATCGGGCAAGGGGCAAAGTATGATCAATAGGCATTTGTTGATGAATAAATAAATAAACTAATTAGCGCTTCCTGCTTTGTCAAAGCGTGCATGTTCTATAAATTTGTTATTGTATGCACTTAAAAAAAGCCCTGTTTGTTTAGCCAATTGATATAAGGAAGAGTTAAAACTAGGGTAACTGTCTTGTCTTAGCTGTTAGTAAGCAAACCTTTGACGTTTCACCCGCTAATTGATTTTAAATTTATGTGGTCTTATATGTTGACAGTCATATAATAAGCATCTAAGAACTGCTTTATACGCTGATATTTCATAGCTATGGGTCAATGTTAAATCACTGGTGTTAGGACTGGTTGTAGAATGCAAATCCTCAGGTTTGTTTTGAAAGCTGACGTTGGTAAATTATGAACCCTGCTTTTAGCATTATTGAGAGAAGCGCCTTGATGCGGTCACCTACAATAGCGCCTACAGTGCGATACCTTTACGGTGTGTTATGAAAGCTGTTCCGTGACACTATCTTTCTCAGTTGTTTTATTACAGTTTTTTGTTTTGTTCAGAGAGTAAACTTAGCGTATACACTGTATATGGTGCTATCACAAGATTTTCAAGATTTTAATCCAGTTTATAACGTGACAAAATCAGTTACATGATCTTTGGATCTTGTTTACAGAACCTATACATGTAGCACAGTGATAGCACAGCCCAGATACTATGTGTGCCAAGAAAACACCAGCAACAAATCGACACAAAAACCAAGCTTCCGAAAGACTATAATGTAGCAAAATCTCCTACATGAAATCTTTAATATTGTAATAGTATAATAAGCACTATTGACAGCCGCAGGAAATCTGACAATGGAAAGAGGCAATTAAAATAAAAGTAAACATACGCGTGTACATTCCTGTCGCTGCCATGTCCATCTTGCTGCCTGAAAGCCCAGCATTTGATGAACTGTTACTAAGACCTGGGATCCTGATTTCTCATCCTCCACTTTGTCCGATTTCGGCACAGCAAATGATTTTATATGCGGTCAGCACACACAGAACTTACATATAATTTCTTACCAAGAAATATCGAGATAAAAAACACTTTGTGTGCCTTTTTTAAGCTATGTGCATTTTTTTGCTTCGTGTGAACATTTCAGATAATCTAGCCTGTGTACAGCCGTCCCGCTCCCCTAAAAAATGCTTGTTTTTTAGGGGAGCGGGACAGCTGTACACAGTCTAAGATAATATGAAATCTAAGTAAATCGAAACGATCTTTTGCTGTCAACTGGTTCTGACAGCGCCTCCTTGCTGATCCTTTCCTCAAACTCTACGCGGCTCAAATTGATACAGAATGAAATATACTTAGCCCAGACTCTTCCAAAGGCTCAGCTGAATTATCTACCTCACTGCAATCTGAACTTACCACATTTGAATTGCTCTTGTGCGATAAAACATCCTCCCGAACACTGCTACTTGCCCAAGCCGCCATATAAATTCTTATGTGGAATTCGTGTTACTCAATATTTGGGTTCCACCGCTTACGTCACGAGTGCTTGCTATTGTTTTCACCGGACGTGGATTTTTTGACGAAAATGCCGTTTTTCTCCTTAACGAAATCGAATTGAGCAAAATGAATGCCAAATTCATTTTCTTCGTTGCTTTTTACATGGATGAGAAAATGTTGTTCTAGCGTTTACATGCCCTTTAAGTCGATAGATTGTGTCTCTGGTGATGTCGAATTGAAGAAAAGGCAACGCATGACCTAGACCCCTAGATTATATGGCCTTTAGCCATTTTACGTATGTGCACACTAAAGAAACGCCTGTTAGCCAGGTTTTCTGTCGAGAACCTGGTTGTCAGATTGAATGAGAGAAACTGTTGTCTGACAATTATTAGTTACATACAAGCTTGAAAATTCTGGCTAGTAGAAAATTGGTTTTGGCTAGTAAAATCAAAGCTCTCACTAGCCACTGGGCTAGTCATCAAAAAAGTTAGTCTCGAGCCCTGCCAGTTGGCATGATAAGAACGGATCGTAAGGCCGTCAACCCCCCTTACTATATGCAATGAGATGCAATGAGATGCAATATGCGATCCGTAAGCTCTACTCTACGGAGCATAAGAGCCCTTTACGATCCGTACAGATGGAACGAACTGAATATGCCTTTAACAGATCATTACAATGCAGGTGTATTGGACAACCCTCATAGTACAGTGTTAAAAATGTTGTTACCATGTTCATTTTGAGGAATTGAATTCAAAGAAGCAAACTGTTAATCAGTATTTGAACATTGCACCACAACATTGCAGAGTTCCTGTCAAAACAACATACAGTCTGACTATAAATCTCTTTCCATAGTTCAAATAATTATGAAATTCCATGTGTTCACTTTCACATATATGACCTAGAAAAACAAGAAGCGACCGACTTTTAGAAAGTCTAATATATGACCGATATGACCATATAAGCTTAAGCTTGGGGCCCCAAATGCTGTTTTAGCAACAAAAGAACAGAAAAGAAACGTATGAAAAGTAACCTCACCCAGGCTATAGTTCCGTTAGGCGGGTAACCCCCATCTTCATGCATCCCAATTAGTGTTAAAACCCCTAAATGATTTTACGTATGTACTACCTTCAGGCATGAGCATTCCATGTGACTCTTGGGTATCCTGCAGGAACAGTACTTCCCACATGTACAGTAAAGCGTGCTTAAGCAGGTGAAGGCTCTGCGAAAATATCAAAGCTTCTCCGGAGCTAGAGCTTATGCAGGAGTCTGAATTACGAGGTCTATGTTCATTCACGTGGCCCAATCGGAAAAGGATGAGGGGATCGAAAACGGTCGTGTTCGTCGTGCTCATCTTAGCATTGCTGTTTGAAACTTTGCTTGGTGATTGGACGAAAGACGTCACGTGAACCTCTGCGGTGGATAAATTATATGCAGGAGATCTGCTTGTGTGAGTCTGTGAGAGAGATGCTCGGCTTCTTGAATCGTAATTTGTTGTCGTTTTACTGCAGCATGAAAATGGCGCACTGGGTCCAATTCACTATTGCGCCAACTCCACCAAGAGTCTAAGACACTGCTGAACGAGTACGATGTGAAGTGTTTAGAAGAAAACGTGCACTTGTTCTCTGCGACGTTAAAATATGACTGCCCGGCGCCTGGACAATCCCTGTCCTCCATTTATATGCCAGTGAGGATTGTAAGTGTTTTTTTTGCGTTATTTTCTTGTTCATTTCAGAAATGAGAAGTGTATTTTCGCCTAGAAAGCCATACATGACAACATTGACAACACACTTGCGAGTGATGACAGAGTGACCGACCACAAAATGGTGGCTCATTGAGCTATATGATACAATACATGTACTTACTACAATGTCAATTATTTTAAAAATTGGGGAAATAATCGATACAAACGAAATTCCGCAAAAGTTTGCCTGTTGGACGTTTTCACGGTTTGCTCCTAGACTAACGGAAAGCTGCTACATGTACTTGTTTTTTGTACTTTTGGAATACTGTTGCGTGTTACTAGAAAACACAAAATTAACGAAAGAGATAAATAGGACGTAACAAATCGATAATACATGTAGTATAATCCAGTAATATTGGAAATCGATAACAGTAAAAAACGATCGATTTCAATTGAAAACTATCGTCAATGATTAAAAAAAATACTTGTGAGTGCATTGTGCACACGAACAGGTTGGAGAAGATGAAGCACAACAAGAGATCAACAAGCAAATCAACAAATCAACAAGATCCACTGCTGTGTGCCACTCCCAAGCATTTTTTTTAATCATTGACGATAGTTTTCAATTAAAATCGATCGTTTTTTACTGTTATCGATTTCCAATATTACTGGATTAATTACTACATTAGGGTTACGCATGATTTAAGTCGTATCCTGTACATAATAGACTGTAAGCAGTCTCTTTGTTTTGCTAGCCTGTGACACAGAACACCAAGCACCAAATTGGGAATGAGGCGAGAGGAGCCTCGTCCCCAATTTTCGCTCGGTCATTTGTGATTTCGCTTCACACTCGATGGACTGCGAAAAAATAGGGGCTGCTCGTAGTCTGAGAGTGTTTCAAATATTTATAGCTGCTATTTCAATAGAAAATAAACAAGACCTGAAAATAATTACGGCGCTCAAAAATCATGAAAACAACCAGAAGCAATTTGAACTTCTCAATTTGCAAAACTTCGCAACTTGCCAACTTCGCTGCACATGAAATTCACCCGTTTTGAAGTTCACAACTTGATTGACAATAGCCTGCATGCAGACGTCTCCATTTCCTTTGCTTCACGCGGAAAGGGATGTCTGCGTAACGCCCTTCCTAATCGTGTTCCAGTATCCCGCTGTTTCTCCAGAATTTGGGGACCGCGCTCTGATTGGTTTCTTAAGGGGGGAGACTCTTAACTACAGATCTGGAGCAGTTGCTAAGGAATTGCTGAATACTGTATTTTGAAGCAAGCGATTTTGAAGCTTTTTGTAATGCTAAATGGTGAATTTTGTTTGGGGGTACACCTGCTTTGAAATATATAACATTGCGCGTGCGAAACTAGTGCCAGTCCCAAACCGCGCATTAGAATTTAAAATCCCTAAAACTCCACGGAAACAAGGTAAAGTTCCGATTTCTCTTACGAATCAGAGATAACGTAGCCGTCTTTATAATCTGACGTATGCTTTTATCGTTTACACGAAAAAAGGAAACGCTACTGATGAAAGTCTGTAAATATGAGTGTATATTAGGCCATAACTCTTATAATAATGCGAATTTCATGAAAACGATACGTCACATTACGCATGTGCACGTTCTTTATCTATTGACGCTCATTTTAATTTTAAAATCTATCCGCCGTTTGAGCTTTAGGGTTTATTCTGTTCTGGTCACGTGACACGTTAAATATGACCGTGACTTGAAACTCTAGGAGGAATCTTCTATAGAACAAACTCATGCAAAAAGCTTATCTGTAGGAGGTTCTGTTTCCAAAATATAGCAATTAGAAACCTGCCTTAGAGACAAATTGGTAGTTAAGAGTCACCCCCCTTAACAGTAGGCATTGTTAGAATCAACTCTGATTGGCTATCATGACGAAACACTTAAGATAATTTATGCGGTTAAGATAAAGCGCGGTTTTCTATTGACAGATCAAAACATGTCGACCAAAGTATGAATGATTGTGTGCTGTGTTTTTCACCGATCGTGAACCACAACGACAAAAATCTCATTCAAGGTCGTGGACTGTTTAAAGTTTTCGAAGAAATCAGTTCTCTTCAGTTTGTTGTCTGGTTTGTTGTTCATTCTAGTTTGCCTTGTATATGTAAATCGTGTGTTGCAAAGCTTCGGAAGTGACGAGGACTTCATGATAACTTGAAGAAAATTGGCGAGGAACTTTTTAATGATTACAGTTCGAAACCTTCAAGGCAGGGCTCACAGTTAAGAAGGAGTTCCAAGAGAGTGTAGATTAATCGCTATCGGTTTCGCCGGATAAGCGAATTCTTCTCGACGAAGCGGTTTCTTGGTCGTCAGACAGTCTTACATCGCCACTCACATCTACTCCCGCGAACACTGCTCATCCTGTCATGACAGTTCCATTTCTCCCGTTAGACCGGTAATTTTGGAGCGATCAGATGAAAAGATCGTTTTAAAACTCTGGTAGAAGTTACAATTCTATGGCCTTGCAACAAAAACAACAACACCATAATTTATGCGAAATTCAAAACCCGAACAGCGGGATACTGGAACACGATTAGGAAAGGCATTACGCAGACGTCCCTTTCCGCGAGAAGCAAAGGAAATGGAGACGTCTGCATGCAGGCTAGATTGACAATTGCATAATGAAATTCCCAAGTTGGAAGGGAACTTCGGAAAAATTTCAAACCAACTTTGGAAACCGTTTGTCAAAGGTTTTGTGAAACGCACTGTAAAAGTATGAGGTTTTGTTATTTGTTTGTTTGCCTTATTTCACTTTCAATAAGATGATGAAACGTGTAGGAGGTGTTAGCAGACAACAGCCCTTCACAACCATCACAAAAATGCATTCTGCACTAAAAACTAAAACCTTCCTGAAAGTGACAAGTTTTTATATCTACATTAGTTCATTAATAGCCTGTGTTGTTTGTTCGAATAATGACATCATACACTGTAGTTGAGAATATGCAAGGAAGTACCACCCATCACTTTTTCCCAAGAATTGTTATCCCAGGGGGTGTGGGGTGGACTTGGGTATCTTAATGATGGGGAGGTACATGCAGAATGAAGGAATTGTGCACTTTTACACACGTACATGTAGGATCCTCAGGGCCTCCAGGAAATGCGCTACTGAACAGTGAATTACAAAATTTAGCCTTTCACCTGGAGTGAAGTAAGACAATGATGAAAATTCCTGTTGAGCCCAGGTTTAGTACCCAGAAATACAAGTTTATTACCTTAAACCTTAAAAGTAATGGAGAAAACAAAGTCACTTTGTCATGTTATGGGGCATCCGAGTGCTTGGTATGGAGAAATTGACATGTTGGTTTGCAATGCCCTCAAACCAGGTAATAACTGAATTTTATGCCATCATGTTGAAGGTTTGACCACTAAGCATTGTGCCACTGTCCTCATTTGCAAATGCGCCCAAATTTCATACAACACTTGTAAGGCAAAAATATCAAATAAGGTAATTTGTGACACAATATGTATAAGCACGACAGTCTGCTTGAGTTAGTACTGTTTTGAAGTCATCGGTCACCAAGCCTAGGAACTCTGAGTGAGCTATCCGTGAGGGACTTGGATGCTTAAAGTATAGACTTTAAAGTTTGAATTCATGGCGAAAAGCAGTGGAATGAAGTAAAGATTTCTTGGATACTTCTTTATACTTGATACAGATTCCAATACTGTAAAAATCCTCTAGGCCATATAGACACTTGAAAAAACAACTCTTCTAAGGTGATTGTACACATTGTGTTCCTGTACATGTACAAATCAACACTGTTACTTACTTTTTCTATGACCATGATTACTCTTTCTTTCAGATGACTGCCAAGTTGCTGTCATATCTGAGGGTACGAAATTACATCTTTTTTGCTTAGTTTGATGCCTGTTTGACTTATGTTAAGTCTGAAAGTCTGTGAAATTATGATCCTTGCGTTGATTCTACTAACTTAAACAGGTCATTGTAATCTGTTGGTATTCAGTGAGTACAGTGGGACCCCGTTAATATGGACACCAAGTTGGATATGCCAAAGTGTCCGTATTATTGGGTTGTCTGTATTAAGCGGGCTGTCAGATAAAAAGTCACGGACACATGTTTTATTGATACAAAGACTAAGGCACACATTTTTACTGCAACAAAACGTAGTTTAAATTGTACTGTAACTGTAACCTTATGGTCATATATTATACTCTTGGACTAAAATTTATTTAATTTTATTGTACTGTTCTTGAAATGACTTGAATGAGTCCGTGCCTTAACATTGTACACCCAATAAAACAGACATTTCAACAGCATAAAAACATTGTGAAGTTTCTTCTATAACTGTAACAAGTTTAAACTATGGAAACCTTATTCTCATCTTCTCATACTCTCCCCGGTACTCTCGGACTAAATTAAAATTACTTAACTGTTCTTGAAACTCAACAAAGGACACATTTGAAAATGTCTGTGACTTTACTTTGCACTGATGCTTTTAGTTTGCAACTTAACCAGGTGGACTGAATATTAGACATGTAACCTTTGAAAGGTTATTCGCCTTTTCAGTTAGGTTTCCACTGGTGAGATATTCAGTCACGTCGTCCAACTTGTCATCATTCTCAGTGACTTGACTTTCGGACTTTCTCCAATTAGCTTATAATCGTGTATGACAATGACAATAGACAGTGTACAAATAAACAGCCTCTGTAAAGTGGGGTTAAAGAGTTTTTCAATCGGGACACAGAAAAGTGCCCATTGTCCGTATTAACGAGTGCCTGTAATAAGCGGGTTACTTTTAGAAAAATATATGAGCATTTCGATGGGACGAACGAAACTGTCTGTAATATTGGGGAGTCCGTATTAAGCAGGTGTCCGTAGAGCGGGGTTCCACTGTAATCAGTTGAACAAACATCGAGTGTTCCCCTTTAGTGTATAAACTTATAAACTTTGCCAAACTCTTTAGTGTTTGCATCACGGAGTACTGAGTGTCATTTTGTGGGTTACTAGTGTATTGTTTTGACGGAAAATAACCGTTCGATTTCTTAAGAATACCGCTGTTAATGCCCTTCAGATAAATTGAATAATCGTGATAGGGTACTAAATTATGGCTCATTTTCTTTTGCAGACTCTGACGATGAAGACTGTGGTAAGTTTATATTTGATAGAATAGCTGCTAGCAATAGGAGCAATAGGCTTTCGCCCTCGATTTTATACAGCTTCCTTGATTACTGATAATATTGCGCAAGCGCTATGCACAAGTCAGCGGATTAAAATATCGAAATTGAGCTATTGAATAAAGACAGTGTTATTTTGAGGGTAACGTGTATTATTTTGAGTGAAAATAAACGGTCAATTTCTAAAGAAAACAGCTATTAATGCCCTTCATATGGATTGAATAGTCGTGATACCGTACTAAATTATGGCTCATTTTCTTTTGCAGACTCTGACGATGAAGACTGTGGTAAGTTTGTATTATAAAGAACAGCTGCGATACTTAACGAACATCCTCTCTTATCTTCAGATCAATGCCTCTTCAGAGTTATTGACCCAGAGGTACCGTAATGATTCGATTTAGCGCCCTCCTTTTAATAAGCGCTCCCTACCAAATAAGCGCCCCTATTTCAATTAGTACCCCCATTCTTATAAGCGCGATGGTCCGAAATTTTAGAATGGTTTGGATAGATACGAACTGCTGAATTGATAAATGCCTGGTTGCATGTCTGCAACCAATGTTATGGTGGTTTGAGATAAACTCGTGAACATTCACCGTACCGGACATGTATATATTTACTGTTAAAATGAACAATTCTTTTAAAAGTTAATGAACTTCTTTCAATAATTTGTTGCTGTTACAGTTTCTGTTATTGTTAGTTATTTTAAGGTGATTCCTCAGAAATAAAACTGTCCGATCGATTTTTTTGAAATTTTCGCAGAATGTTCCCTACCAAGCACTGTTTCGAAAAATACAATAAACAAGACGCCCGTTGGCCGTTTCCGCGGGATGGGAATGACTTTTCACGGTCACATTCTGTTTAAAATGTACAAAGAAATGGAAATGAAAGTACAAGAACTAAATAGAGTAATTTAAAAGACGCTAGACTACGAGCAGCCCCTATTTTTTCGCAGTCCGTCGAGCGTGAAAAGCAGAATTTGGGCATGGGACGCGGGAAATCTTGCCTGATTGTTGGGAATTCGGGAAATTTTCACTACTTAGATAAACCATGACGCAGTCGAGGGTGTTCCTGTAAACTTTTTATCAAGGACAGTGCGTACGTGTACAGGAAGACCCATCACGCTTTCATATCGGGCTCTTTCATCGTACTGAGGTATGAAGAGCTAACTCCATGTTGCAGTAGACTCACAACACGCGTAAAACAAAATAACAACTAAAAGGGCAAATCTACATCTTAAATTCATAAGCTTATGCAAAAAGTAGTCCTTTTTTAAATGAATTTCTGAGAAAAGAAAAACGGGATTCGGGAAAGCGATGGCAAAAAGTTCGGGATGCGGGATTCGCGTGAAAACGGAGCGGGAATGCGGGATCAGGACCCCCCCCCCCCCCCCCCCCCCTCTTCCAGACCCTGAATAACAGGCATTCCATTTTCTTTATGATGAAGGTTTGAGATGACCTTGAAATAAACAAAATCTATTAACTACAGACCGTTATGCTGATATTCAAGCCTACGATTCTTCACCGGAGGTTGTCACTTTTATTTTTTTTTTGTCTGATTAAGTAACGAGTCAGTATTTAGTCCGAAACAAACAGTCTCATTTAGTACAATATTCAGAAACTTCTAACATGTATCGAACATGAAGTGTTAAAAAAATCAGATAGTGACAATTGATTACGGAACTGCCGATCATGAGACATCATGTCTCTATCTTGACGTTTTCAATTGCCAGCAAAAATACGTTTGTCGGGAAAGCGTGGGAAATAGCTTTTCGATGCGTTGCCTAGTTATGTGGTACATCTTATTAAGTTCAGGAATAAATGTCTTGTGTTGCTTGCCATAGATTTACTTCAGTCTACGTTTCGAAAATGAAACAATTCCATTCGTGAATCATTCGCATGTTCAACGGTAGTTTTTAAGTTGTTTTGTTATTGTCCTTGAGTGCACTTGCCTGTTTAGATCTGACAACATGAGCCGGGCAATAAGGTTTGTTAGCTGAGTTGCGAGTTAAACCAGTCATGTACCATGGGAACTGGGTTTTGCAGCAAAGGAATGGACAGTCCGTTCATGCCGAGTCAGGGTATCGGAGCGACTGTACTTCTTTCCACATCCCAGCGCAACGCAAGTAAACACTTTTTTCTCGGAATTTTGAAGATGTGTCTTTCGATGGTTGCTCAAATGATCTTTTCTTCCAAAGGCCTTGGTGCATATTTCGCACTTGTGGGGTCGCACGCCGGTGTGGATGCGTTTGTGGCGGGTTAACTCCTCGTTACGAGCGAAGCGTTTCTCGCAGCCATCAAACGAACATTGAAACGGCTTCTCGCCGGAATGAGTTCGTAAATGACCTTGAAGCTGTCCGTTGTTGCTGCATCGTATATCACACAAATGGCAAGCTTTTTTGCGAGGGCGCTTATTCCTCGGAATTTCACTTCGTGCACTACTAGCTGAATTTTCCATTTCGGGAAGTCGAGTAAGAATCGTTGGTTTGAAAACGCGAACACATGCAGGAAAATTTTGTGGTGCCGCAGATGTGTGAAAGAGAATCGTTGGTTTGAAAACACGAACACATCCTATACAATTTTGTGTGGCTTGCATGGTTGAAACAGCACATTCCAACAAAACACGTGAAAAGTGCCCCTTCCTCCTAGGAAGGACCGTTCCATCAATTACCAAGCAAAAAGCCCTGGGAACGAAAATTCGCACTTTGAATTCTTTGTTTGACGCATTAAATCTTACAAGCTTGGAGGTGAACCTGAAAAAACGATTGTAAAAGAAAAAATACTTTCCGTCTTCGAGAATGACTATTCCATTCTATCATTTAACGCGAACGATGACGTTTGATTTTTTTCTTCCGTAAAGTTAAATATAGGATTCTGGGCAGATTTGACGCACGAATTTACAAACTGATTGGAAAATGTTTCGGCGAGGTATCGTCATATTCCACGTCAAACTAAACGCCTGACTGCGCGTACCAGGCATTCGTAGCTAGTCGTTGCACTGAGTGTATCACCCATAAATGTAATAAAAACCATAAATGTAATAAAAATTAACCATAAATGTAATACTAACCATAAATGTAATAACTTTTAACCACAAATGTAATAAATCCACTAACCATAAATGTAATAAAATTTGCCCATAAATGTAATAAACTGAACAACCATAAATGTAATAAGGCTTAACCATAAATGTAATAAACTGGCTATGACTTCCGAATCAAGGGGCTACAAACTTGTCATTCTCATTCTCGTGAAATTGACTTGAAAGTTTCAATTAGGCCCCTAAAGGCATGACTTTTTAAAGAAACAAAAATGCTATTTATTCGTGTGCAATCCTAAACGAGGAACATACGGCATGAAACATACATTGCAGTTTTTCCCGAGACACCCTAACGAGACCAAACTTACCAAAGAAATTTAGCCCCCAAAGTATAGGTCTAATAAGGTTTTGCTGTGAATAGTGACATAGTGAGTGTGACACCTCAGTAATACGGACAACGGACTATGTAACAGCCATCATTTGGAGAAAAGGAAAGAAGTAGGAAAAAAAGGAAAGAAGTAGCTATACTTTCCAGGACATAGAACGGAAGCACTAGGTTTTTGTAGGAAATGTAAAAATATATGTTAAGGTTGTTTTATATATTCGAAAATCAACAATAACAGGTACTCTTCACACAATATCTTTAATAATTACTTGCCGCTTTTGTGTTAACGTTGTAATAAACCGAGGTTTGTTCTATAGAATGTTGTCCAGTATTTTACCCTTGTATTTAACATGTGCCTCAAGGGATGTCTAGCATATCTTCTCTGTTTAACACTTAGTATGAAACTTGGATCACCTGCCCCACCCAACCAACCTTCAAGTCAGCAGTTCTAGCCCGAGAGTCCCATCTTTGTAGATTGTTCTGGCTCCAACAGGGAACATCCAATCCCCTTCCCCACCCTACCACTTTACTTGACATTGGTTTTAAGGGCGAATAACGTCGGCAGGAAAGCATGAGTGGGCACGGGGAAACGGAGAGTACAAGTTTGCAAATCCTGGTGGATATACGGGAAAGTTTGAAAAATTTAAACAGGCGTATTCCTTATAAAGCATAAAGTGATGTTTGACTGAATTCGTCTTGACTCAAAGAGAACCTCAATCTCTTTCAAATAAATGAAATATCATCAACCACCAGCACTTCAAACGTCCTGGTATATAGACTTTCTAATCATACTTGGGTACTTCCTTAATGTTCGCAGACCATAATTATAGCTTCTTGGGTATTGGTTTCTGGGTTAATTAAAACACTAACTTGATGCACGAGTCCCGTGTCCTGAAGTAAGAGGTGCACAAAGAGAATGACAAGTTTGTAGCCCCTTGATTCGGAAGTCATAGCCAGTTTATTACATTTATGGTTAAGCCTTATTACATTTATGGTTGTTCAGTTTATTACATTTATGGGCAAATTTTATTACATTTATGGATAGTGGATTTATTACATTTGTGGTTAAAAGTTATTACATTTATGGTTAGTATTACATTTATGGTTAATATTTATTACATTTATGGTTTTTATTACATTTATGGGTGATACACTGAGAATGAAAAAAAAGAAAAGAAAAAAAAAATGAAAACTCGATGTAGTCGATGTAAGTACCTAAAGCACAGGCTTATCCCTTGTTTTGAGTAGGTTTCGTTTACTTAGTAATCTATAAAGTCACACTAGTTAGGGGTGGCTCGTCCCGCGCTCTTAAGTCGTCTCGCGTTCCCATACAGAACACATGTTGTGCTAGACATCTATTGTGTAATATCTGTGGATTTTGTGCGGTCCAGCTAGCGGTGGACAAGCGCCGCTATGCTCAAGTTATGCAAGCGCTTCGAGAAATCGATAACGTCCCACTTAAAATCCGAAACTAGTACGCTTACGAGCGAGTGAATACACGTATATAATTTAAATTAACACTGTGGCTATATGCCCGGCAGCCGGGCACGGTCTAAATGGACTAAATGCCCGGCAGCCAAAACATTTTACACTGAAATGTTCTTTTAAACTTCTTGAAAGTATTAGATGTGTTTTTAGAAATATTGAGCGATTCCAAAAACCATGTTGGTTTTCTAGTTGATGAAATATCTAAACTTTCGCTCTAATCACGCGTAAAATTCTGCGCAGAAGGGATGCGCAATGCAATACTGAGGAATCACCTTAATATTTATTAAAGTTTTGTTTTGAACGTTTGGTTGTTTCTCATAAAGCGCCCAGGCACTAAATTGAATCATTACGGTAAATAGAAACGAAAACAAGGAGGCGTCCTACACTCACAGTATTAATGTAAATTAGTAAATGTAAATGTAAATAAGTATTGATTGTTGGGTGTACCTGACAAATCTCGATTCGTCAAGAGTGAGCCCAAATGTAGGTGCTTGGAGCAATATGCAAAAATCTGTAATGTTCTACCGTGGCAGTGACAAAAATATTGTACATTGCGATGGAGTCAAAATTCAAAGTATAATCAAGGCTAAAAAGAATTTTCTTGCAAGTTTGATTCAAGATTTTCAATTCAGTAGAAAGTAAGACTATGAGATGGAGAAGACAGAAATTTTTAAAGGACAGATTTCAACTGGTAATTTCAAAATAGCCCACATCAATACACTTTAGTTCGCGTTATCTTTCTTTTGCGTAACGAGCCCAAACAACGGCTGCAAAGGAGACTAGTATCATTAGCATGTTCCAGGCGTTCGGTTAGTTGGGGAGCAGCGCGAAATACGGGATTAGCGTGACAAACGGCGATATCTAACCCTGGACTAACCGAACGCCCAGAACAGGCTAAGTATCATATGATTGCTCGTAGAATAATTGTTGTTCTTGTTATTCTTATTTAACATGTAGATCCTGAAGATTTGAACAGCCTTCCTGAAGCCAGCTTAGCTATAGAAGGGAAAAACAGAATTTCAAAAAATTGCTCTTTGCTAGATGGGCAATTCGGACAGGGGTTTGCCACTTCAATCACCTATTCATTCATATACCATTATGGTCATTCGTTCAAAGCGTCACTTGTACCTACTATTCAGGTATCTCCAGAGGGTTTTCAAGTATTCCTGTACGACTGCAGAAGTGACGTGATGCTCGCACAAAGTTTTCTTTGGGAGCGTTCATCGTTAATATTCTTGTGGGCAGTTCTCCATTACTTTCTGTTCTTCCCTCCCACTATAAATACAAAAGCTACTACTTCAATATATTCATTTGGCTACGGTTATCGATCAGGGGGATTTGAGACTGTTGAGGGCTTCCATGCACTGAAAAAAGACCAGTTTTATTTTGGGTTACACAGGAACTCAAAGGAGTTCCAAAAAAAAAAGTCTCAATTTGGTAGACGGACTAAGACGTATAGATAAGGTCGACTTTTTTGTATAACTGTTGTATGCAGCTTGCTCACGTCATGTCTGGAACACGCATCGTGTCGTCTAAAATCAGGCGTACATCTTCACGACAGTTGATCACAACACGAAAAGTGTGGTAGGGTTTTGAAACAGACGTAGCCACAATCAAAATGTTAGAATAACGAGTTTTATTAAATTCTCAACCTCGGATAATGCAATTCTAGCTTTCTGATTGGTTCACTAGATCTCGGTTATCAGCCATTATACCTGCGTTTGACCTTATATGGGAAACGAGTGCGGCAAGTGCCGCTCAGTTTAAAATTTTCCCTGCGGGAGAGAGTTCCATCAGAAAAATGGCAAATTTGGCGAGGTTTATAAGCTTATACAAGAAATAATCGACAGTGCCTTCCCTAAAACCACACAAATACCACAAAATGCCATAGTTGACTTAACTACGTAAAACTGAAAGGATTGATGCGAAATGTTTAATTAAAAATACTTGTAAATGTACATCAAGAGCGGCTGAACGAAGAAGAAAAGCAGCAAATAATTTACGGGAAGACCAGAAAACTGACACAATTTCAGGCAGTGTTAGACGTAAATGTGGCTCAGCACTTCAGTTAAGTTTGTTACCTTTCAATCTTGGTCTTGTCCTTTTATACTTCAATAAATTTCATCGAATCTGAGTGTAATTTCGTTTCAGCATATTATAAATGTAGTAGTCTTCATGACAGCCGTGGAGCCGTACGTAAACAAGTACAATATGTAAACACTTGCTTCGCTCGTCTTGCACAAGGCGTATAATTTCCAAAAAAGCTATTGCTTCGGATCTTCCCGTAAACCTTAATTGTTGTCACAATTTTCCAGGATGAAAAGATGATTTACGAGGAGATTTTCCGAGGAAAATCTTCAGAAGAAAACTCTCTCGCTCGCTTTCCTCGCGTGTTTCATTCAACTCAAAAAGTGAACACCGCGCCACAAATTTTCCCGCCTCCTCATACTATCACTTCGTTTACATCAAAATGAAATGTCCACTTGATTTATACTAAAGAAGAATTTAATAAAACAATTATTCCATTCGCCCTTGTTGGATACGAGTGGTTATAGCCAACTCGGCGCTTCGCGCCTCGTTGGCTATTTTCTACCTCGTATCCAACGCGGGCTCATGGAATAATTGTTAAGTATACGATATTTGCCTGACGTGAGCAGCGCGCGCTACAAAAGTCGCATACGACAGTCGTAAGCGGAAAACCCTTTTATTCTTATTGAAGCTGCTTAGCGGCCCGGAGGGCCCCAGAGCGGAGCCCCATAACGACATAAAAACGAGGATCATGCATGCATAGAAATAGGGAAACCATGCATTCAATTTTTCATGGTCATCATGGTTAGCGGCATGGTTCGTGTGCGCCGTACGCTCCTCCAACAGCACAGAATAATCTAATACACCATGTAGGTTTGCAAAACGACGACAATTTTGAAAGCAAAAGTATCCGACTTCTTCCAACCGTACGAAAGGAACGCCCTTAAACAAGGCATAAACCTTTGAAATATCGTGTTTCATCGGGCTCGTACTTAATTTATGTCTCGAGTCATCCTTGGGTAGCAGCCGTCGGCTCTGTGTTTTGCTGCACATGCAGCGGGTGTAGAGAGTATAGCTGTTATAATCAAGGCTGTTGTTTACTGAGAAGTGTTCAAGTATACTCGATAACACAAGGAGATAGTAAAAGAATACATGCATGCATGATTCTCCTTTTTCTTTGGTTATGGGGCTCCGATCTGAGGCCCTTCAGGCCGCTAGAGTTTCGCTAAATTCACTTGATTTTGAAAGATTGGGAGACAAAGGCTTTCAAAATAAATCTAGGCACTGAAACTGCTTTCCTGAAAACTAAAATTGAGACCGTTAGATTTGTGAAATTTGACCAAAGATTTTCGAGATGCACTTTTTTGGAAGACCACAGACCATTCACCAACTTCCTCCCTTCCCTGCCCCCAAATTATTGCCTAAAAATAACTACAATAGGGCGTGCACAATGGGAAGAGCGAGGAAGCAACATTCCTTCATTCCTTATAAGTGTTAGTCCGAAAAAACAATTAACTATCGTCATGTGGTACCCGGGCTGGTACTAAACGCTCAAGCTACCTATCAATCGTTCGCTAAGAACGAAAATACAAACACATTAGTTTTAGCTTTAACAAGGCAGTTACTAGTATTTATTTTGAATGCACTTTTTAATAATAGAACTTTTTCTTGGGAAATAATGGAACGGACACCGAAGAAGTTTTTAATGCATTTGACGCAATACTCCCTAACCTACAAATTTAGAAGTAACCTGTAAATTCCATTGAACCAATGAATTAGCCAATGATGGATAAAGAGGAACAACGTTTCAACTTGTATGCCTAAAAAAATACTTTATTAAATACTAAATACTTTGATAGTTATACTTAAAATTATCCATTCATTGTAGCCCCAATGGCATCAATTACAATAAAATTGTTACCCCGTGCATTCAGACTTAAATTACATTTAATTATTTATTAGACCATTTCATTTCCAGCCATTGATGGCTGGGTAAATCGTATCTGTTCGTGCCATTTGTGACCGACCACGTTGGTGTGCAGTTTAAGCGCTGTCTGATTTGAACTCCGAAATTCTTGTAGATTTTTTTTAATCTCGCATTTTGTTGTCGATACGATTAATTGGTAGTACTTAGCTCGTACAATTCAGGGGTAATCGTGCTAATCGGTTTGAAATTGCCCACCTCTCAGAGGCGGATCTACAAGGAGGTTGCAGGGGGCGCCCCTCCCCCCACCCCCCGGAAGATCATCTGCAGCTTTCGAATGCTACTGGTATTCTGAAAAAAAAAATCAGTAATGCCATTCCTGAGTGGTGCACCCCCTCCTAAGAAAAATCCTGTGTCCGCCCCTGCCTCACAAGGTGGACGATAATTAGCAAAAAATTTAGTGGTTTAAAGAGGGCAAATATTTGGTCCAGGGACTATTCTAAGGAACCGCGCCTCGAAACGCGGTAATGTAATTTTATAGATCGTAAGTACATTACTGGATGTGCCTAGTGGACAACACAGCAAATAAAGTGAATATTTTTATCCTATGTTCTGTCTCTGTTTTCTTTATTTTAACTATGGAACGAAATGACCGGATACCTTTCTGTGCAGTTTGGGTTACTGTATCAATATAATCGCACAATCATGATACGGAAAAAGTGTCAGGAGGGTAGCCCATCCCCCTAGATCAGCTGCACCTTTTAAATGCACGGCGTCTGCTTGCGCGTGAACTATCAGATAGTTTTTTTTCATTATCTGATCAATCTGATTCACTTCGCTAAACTTCCTTCCTTCATCCTTCACCGGTGAATACAAATGTATTTTGTAATGTTTTGGTATGTAACTGAAGTATGTAGGAATGTATTCATAAGATTGTGTTAATGATTTAGTTGTTTATTAATCCTCGTGATTCCCAAAGTACTACGCCTCTTGAACATGAGGATTCCTTGTCTAATGCCGAAACCCTTCGGTTATTTTCACAACTGTTAGACTCTAAACTTGATCAGAAGTTCACTTCTTTCAAGCGCGAACTTGAAGAGAAAGACAACCTTACACAGAGCCAGCTAAAGAAGCTGAAAACTGAGACGAAAGCTTCGAATACCTTTAATTATAAAGGTAACAGAGTACAGTTCGAGTTTAATCTCAACGTCCTCGACCAAATCGAGACGGCCTCTAAGAACCTTCGCGCAGGGAAAGTCTCTTCTGCAACTTCCGATCTCGAAGAAGCAAAGAAGCTCATCGATAAGCGCAATAAACTTGTGCGTTTCGCCGACAAGAGCCCCGCGGGTTGGACTGCTGTTGAAGAGTATGAGTCCGACGAACTCGCCGACGATTCAGAAGACCAGAAAAAGCTCCGTTCAGCCGAGAAGAAGGCGCTGTCGAAGATTCGTGAAAAGAAAAGAAAATTTCAACCTGCCCGTCCCAGAGCTCCGCAGCGTGAGTCAGCAACGGAAACCCAAACTTCTTTCTCGGCTGCTCCTGCTCAGCATTCTTTCAATCTTCAACAGCCCTTTCGCCATCAGTCCTTTCGTGCAAGACAACCAGTTCCCGCTGACAAATGTTTCAGCTGCGGCCAACGCGGACATTGGGCAAATTCCTCAGTTTGTCCCAGTCGCAACAACCTCACTCGAAACCCAACGAGCACCAAACCAACAAACGGATGATGGGTCCAGGGACAAATACGATGCTGCCTTAAAACGATTGGGACAAGATGAGTATCCTTTACCTGTATCTCCAGTGAATTCTCTGGGCGATTGTGACCCAGTTGACTTTTTCTACCAATCGACTAGCGATCCTAATTTTCATGATTCTCCGGAAATTTGTCCGGATTATCAAGAGGACGTGCAGAACATTGCCGTTAAAGGTAGATTAAGGCGTAATATTAGTTTCTGGGAGTATATAGGCGCTTCTTGGTTTATTCGCCAAACCATTTTGGAAGGCTACAAAATTCCTTTTTATTTTACACCTGCTCCTGCCACCTTCGGTAATAATAAGTCTTCCTTGCAGCATGCGGATTTTGTTCACAAAGCAATTACCGATCTTTTAGCTGTTGGTTCTGTTGTGGAATGCTCGTCTCCACCTTCAGTAATTAACCCTTTGTCTGTTTCCATTCAGTCTAACGGCAAGAAGAGGCTAATATTAGACCTCAGGTATCCTAATTCTTTTGTTAAAAAATTCACAATTAAGTTTGAAGACGCTAAAACCATGCTCAATTCATTTATTGACCACTCCCAAAATTGGTTCTATTCATTTGACATTAAATCGGGATATCACCATATTGATATCTTTCCTCCCGACCAAGACTTTTTGGGGTTTTCTTGGTCATTCAGTGGGGTAACCAGGTATTTTAAGTTCACTGTTTTGCCATTTGGATTATCTACTGGACCTTATATCTTTACTAAAGTTATGAGGCCTCTAGTTAAATATTGGCGCAGCCAGGCGTACAGGATAGTCGTTTACTTAGATGATGGCTTGGGGGTATGCCCAACATTCGCGTGTTGTCGTTTCGAGGCCTTAGCCGTTAAGTCAGATTTGTCTCGTGCCGGGTTTGTTCCCAATATGCTTAAGAGTGTTTGGTCCCCGGTGCAGTGCCTTAGATGGTTGGGTTATTTTTGGGATCTTAAGAAGAAATCGCTCTCGATCCCCAGTGACAAAATTGACAGGCTCTTTACATCAATAGATGACGCACTTTCCCACACCACTATGCCCGCTAGGCAATTAGCTTCTGTCACAGGCAGTATTATTTCTAATATGCTTGTTATTGGTAATCTTTGTAAGCTTATGACCAAAAACTTGCACAGGGCCTTGGATTGCAGAGCAGGGTGGGAGTCGTCTGTTATTTTGGATTTGCCATCTCGCAGGGAATTAATTTTCTGGCGGGAAAATTTACTTCGTCTTAATTCTAGGCCCCTTTCAGAGGATGTTCGCCCAGTTACTCGGATTGCGTATTCAGACGCTAGCTCTCTGGGCTAGCTCTCTGGGCCTATTTATCTATGGATGATTTTCCAGTTGCACACAAGAACTGGGACCCACTGGAAATGAGTCAAAGCTCCACTTGGAGGGAACTTCATTGTGTTTATTTTGCCCTCCAAAGTTTCGCACTACGTTTGTCTAATAGTTCTGTTAAATGGTTCACTGATAATCAAGCAGTCCCTATTATTGTTGATTCGGGCAGCATGAAAGAAGAATTGCATAAATTATCTGTGGATATTTTCTATGTCACCAGGGATTATAATATCGACTTAGACGTCGAATGGATTCCTCGTTCCCTCAACGATAAAGCGGATTATCTTAGCAAAATCGTTGATTGCGACGACTGGAAAGTTAAGGATTGCTATTTTTACGCACTTACGTCCTACTGGGGACAGTGCTCAGTTGATTGTTTCGCTAGTTCCAAAAATTGCAAAGTTCCTAGGTTCTATTCTCGATTTTACAATCCGTATTGCCTGGGCGTGGATTCATTTGCTTTCAGCTGGGCTGGCGAGTTTTGCTGGTTAGTCCCTCCTGTCACACTGGTGACCAGAGTCATTCGCCATGTTTGCCTTTGCAAATGCAAAGGTATATTAGTCATTCCTTATTGGCCATCCGCACCTTTTTGGCCTCTTCTGGTAGATTCTCAAGGATCCTTTAATTTATTTGTTATCGATTACCTCTTCGTTGAGAACGGCAAAGATGTGTTCTTACATGGGTCCAATAAGAATGCTATTTTTGGATCGGAGAATTTTAGCACACCGGTGCTTTTTCTCTTGCTCGATGGAGCTCTGTGATCGGTTTGGCTAGAAGGCACTGGCCTTCTATGATGCTATATAGGCACTGGCCTTTTGTTGGTGTGCAGCTATTCACACCGCCGTTTCACACGGCCATTTCACACATTTTGGAGTATTTATGTGTTTATTTTCTTCCTTTGTTTTTTGTTTACAAGGTGGAAATGCATTTGCAGACAAAGTTGGTCGTCTTCTTGACCCCGAACTTCGGAGACTAGCATCATGCCTGCCTGCCCGTGCGGTTGAGGCCAAAGCTTCTTCTACCACAGAGCGGTATTCAAGGGCTTTTCAGAAGTTCAGAGAATGGGCTTCCTGTCATCGTGAGATTACTCCTTTACCATCAGATGACATTTCAGTTGCTTTATATTTGGAATTTTTGCTCCAAAGTAATTGTTCAATTTCTGCTTTAGAGTCTGCCTGTTACGGCATTAGTTGGGCGCACAATTTGTACGGGTTTCCCACCCCTTGTAATTCAAGTTTAGGTAAAAAATATTCTGGAAGCTGGGAAGAGGAAGTTGGCAAAACCCGTTTCTAAAAAAGAGCCTGTTACTCCTGTTATGATTAACGAATTGTGTATCAAATTTGCAGGCCCTTCCGCCAGCCTTTCAGATTTGCGTTTAGCTGCTATTTGTGTTACCGCTTATGCTGCATTTCTCCGCTTTAATGAATTAGCTGCTTTGCGTTGCTGTGATGTTAAATTTTGCGATAACACCTTTGTCGAGATTACTATAGTCAAGAGTAAGACTGATCAGTACAGGGATGGTTCCAGAGTCTTATTAGCCAAGACGGGTTCTATATCCTGTCCTTTTGATTTGCTGGAAAGATATGTTTGCTCCGCTGGTCTGCAACTGTCTTCTACGTTACCCTTTTTCCGTGCCCTGTATTATCAAAAATCCAATTGTTCTTATAAGTTACGTTCTGAGGGTATGAGCTACACTAGGACTAGAGAGATTGTTTTGCATGCTTTTGCCGAGTTAGGTTATCCTAAGAGTATGTTTGGCTTGCATAGTCTTAGGGCTGGAGGTGCATCTGCTGCTGCTAATGCCGGTATCAGCGATCGCTTATTTAAGCGTCACGGCAGATGGAAATCTGACAGCGCTAAGGACGGCTATGTCAAAGACAAACTTGATTCTCTGTTATCCGTTTCTCGTAGTTTAGGTTGTTAAGCATTAATTATTAGCTTTTCTCTTTCTTTATTTTTCGAACGCGAGCATCAATAAACGAGATGCTCGCCCCTAGAACTGTGTGGTGTGTTTGTTGAAGATTAATTACAAAATGTTTTATACTCGTTTCACAGTGATTAGAGTATAAATGTATTTTGTAATGTTTTGGTACTGAAGTATGTAGGAATGTATTCATAAGATTGTGTTAATGATTTAGTTGTTTATTAATCCTGTGGGATTCGTTTGGTTATTTAAGAGATTGTAAGTTATGCAGAAACCATTCGAAGGCATCTCTTTATACTTGCTTTTAATTTGTGTAACCTACTGGACTGTTTTCTGTATATTTGTATACTTGTTAGCGTTCCGATTTGCAATTGTAACCTGTGTGTGCTCACGGACATCAATAAACGAGATGCTCGCCCCTAGAACTGTGTGGTGTGTTTGTTGAAGATTAATTACAAAATGTTTTATACTCATTTCACAGTGATTAGAGTATAAGGGTGAACATATACATTCCGTTGATTCGTTTTATTTGAAAATACAATTTTTGAATAGATTAGTTGACACGGTGAACTGGACTAAAATGGCAAGAAAGCTATGTAATGGCCTGCCTTTTATACCTGAGTTTTGGTGAAATTTTAAGAGGTTTAAAGAAGGGATGGAAAAAGAAACATTTTTGTAAACCACCAGACAGTTGACCTCCACGAAAGAGCATGCACCCCAGGTTGTCAGGGGACTGTTTTGGTGTCCATCTACTAGTTTTTAACTTCAAATTCTAATTTTAAAATCACATTAAATTTTCCATATTTCTTTTTTTTTTTTTATTGAATACCACCAGGAACCCATAATATGAGTTTCTGATACCACAAATTACTTAAAAAAACACTAACATTACTTACAATACTAACATTAACTACATTACTAACAATACAAGATAACATTGTTGAAAATACTGACACTACCTTATACAATACTGTTATTTCCTATCAAAACTAACGTGCAGATAACAGAAACAACGACGATACAACAAATACTTTGTAAAGGAAAACAGTTAATTAACAAATCGGCTATATTAACTTTATCAAAAAAAGAAAAACAACTATAATGGCTAGATTGATCTATAAACATTTTGACATTATGAAATAAAGTAAAGCAACACTTGGCTTACAAAGCTGGAAGTGATCGGTAGATAATTTAAACGGTAAAACACGCATAATTTATAGAGAGAGGCTGACGGAGTTTAACAGAGAAACAATTTCCACTTGTTCGTGAAGGCGGTCAAACGATTACTATTGAAAGCTATTTGTTTTTCAATTTGAATAATGGCATTCAACTTATTCAAGAAAACAGACAAATAACTGGGGACGCACCACCTAATTTGCGGGAGTAAAGATGATATCTCGCAATTAGAAGCACAAGATCAATGGCCGTGTGAGTTGGAATTCTTGACAGTCCCATCAAGTGAAGATCTGTGAGAACAAACTCAGTCCCAAAGCCCTTTCTGAAAAAGAAATTGTTTAATATCTTCCCAAAACAATTGCGTTATGGGACAGTTCAGAAAAAGATGAACGAAAGTCTCTGTTTCTCGTTCGCAGAAGCAACATTTGTCTGATGGTATAAGATTGATTCTCTGCAGAAAATCATTCGTGGCAATCCTCCGATGTAAGAATTTAAAGTGGAAGGTTCTTAATTTAGTGGACGCCGTGCAATTAAAAGCAATTGTGTATGCTACCTTCCAGTCTACATCACAGTCATTCTGAACATGAAGATCTCTTAGGGGTGGGATTTTTTCTCTTTTTAGAAGAGAGGTATACAGAAAATGATTGACCTTACTCCTAGAAGTAAGTTCAGCTTAAGATACTCCTTTATTTCATAGTGTTCTTGTCTGGCATCTGAGAATTATGTAGCTTCTTTATAAAGGACCTTATAACTGAAAGAACAGCAAGCGATTCCAGCCATTGTAGCTCGGGAAATTTAACCCTCAACTCGTCGTACCTAAGCAGGGTGCCATTCTCGTCCAATAAGTGGGAAATTTTGCAAATTCAACCAATGTTTATGGAAAACGGGTCGATCATTTACTCGAATTAGGGAATTGTACCAGATGATCTGCTCACCGACATTTACATCAGTGATGTCAGTGACATCCGTAAAATGTAGCTCTGCCCAGGCTTCCAAAACCTCTTGGACGAAAGAGTTACAGACCCCTAAAGCGGGGATGTCGTCTTTGTGAAGATTGCAGGAGAAAATGTCCCTTCCTCCATGTTTTTTCAGACTGTCCTCGAAAACAAATTTCCACTTCCCATCATTTGTCGGGTCAAGATATTTTTTGATCCAGGAGACTTTGAGAGATTGATTGAACTTGTTTATATCAACCATTTTCAGGCCGCCCTCCTCGTAATCTTTGGTTATAAAAATCTTTTTAATCTCATCTCCTTTACCATCCCAGAGAAAATCAAAAAACCTTTTATTGACCTTTTGTAATGCCTCTACGGAGGTGGTTAGCGGCGCTAAAATATAGACCAGTTGGGAAACCAGGAGACTTTTAATGATGGTAATTTTCCCGCTTAAACTGAGCCTCCTAAACTGCCATGATTCAATCACACTTTCTATTTTTTTGATCCTTTCATCGTAATTGCAGCGGAGCATTGTCTTTCTGTCTGTTGCAAACCAAATTCCAAGCGCAAATACCTGTGCTTTCACCCAGGAAATTTCTGATTTGTCACATTTTATTCAGGGTTCCCTTTCTTTTGCTGAACCCACCCAGAGCACTTTTGTTTTCTCGTAATTTACCTTGAGCCCAGAGATTATATGGAATCCGTCCAAGCCTACAACTGCACGAAGAAATGAGCCCTCAAAACCGTCGAGTATTAAAGTCGTATCATCGGCATATTGGCTTAGTTTGTGTTCTACTTCATTCGTTTCAAATCCCTTTATGTCTTTATCAATTCTTATGAAATTGGCTAGTATCGATCTCGGCTGCTATTATAAACAAATACGGGGACATCGGGCAGCCCTGCCTGAACCCTCTACCTAGGGGTAGAGGAGTACTGTCGTAATTATGCTAGTCCCTCGTAAGGTTCAGGTATACGTGTTAATTATCAATAGCTATTGCCCTCTTTATTGTTTGTTCTTGTTCTTTTTCTACATGTTGTTTACATTGTTCACAATAGGTCTATTATTAGTGTCTCTATTTAATGGCGGCTATGTTTTGGTTGAGTGGATTCTAAAGCAGGATAATTGTTTTCACTATCAAACTTCTTAAATATTTGTTCTTTGAACGTTAGAGGTTTATCAGGGGAAGCCAAACGTCGAGAAACGTTCCAATGGCTTAGAGAGAAAAACTTCCAAGTTTTCAAAACGAGACCTGTGGCAAAACGAATGGGGCTATAAAGCACTCTTCGGGTGCGACAGTAGTGGAAAAGCCGGTGTGGCTATTCTATCAAAACAATTTCGATTTTGTATTAAGCAACGAGTATATAGATCCAGGAGGCCGCTTTATTATCTTAGATATTAAAGTCACCAACCTATTTTTCACCGAAGATAATCTTTACGCTCCGAACAAGGATGACCGTTGTTTCTTTCAAAACATTACAAATCGAATGCGTGATTTTGATTGCGACAATATTGTCATGGGCGGAGATTTTAATTTGGTTTTAAATGTGGAGTTAGACAAACAAGGGGGAAAGCTAACACCTCTCATACAAAAGCATTGGCTGAAATAAGAAAAGTTCAAATAAATCTCGACGTAGGCGATGTCTTAATTAATAAGTAATCACATGATGTGGATAAATAAGCGCTTGTAAATTTTTCAAAGACTACAAATTGCACGAGCTCAACCGGCTCGTGCAATTTTGTTAGCCTTTGAAAAATCTACATCCTGCTTTTTTATCCCTCGTTCACTTAGGTCGTTTTAATTTCTGTGATAGTTAATTTTGGCCTTATTAATAAGATGAAGTAAAACTTACACTCCGCGAGCTAATTTTTCATTGTCTCAAGTGTTTAGCCCAAATTCGATCCATTCCAAACTTTCTTACCTTGAAACCAATAGCTTTATTTTTTTTCCTCGCACTTTATTTTAATGTTCCACAAACGTGAATGGTTCAGTGACAATATTTCTGCTTCATGGTCACTTTCACTTTTACGAGTATTGTCTACTAAGCAATTGGTAGTCGGTGAACACCTACTTTGTCTAAAAATTGGCTAACAGTACTGTTTTGATCGTTTGTTCTGATTATTAAAATAACTTTGTTCTTGTTGTCGCCACAAATTGCGTGCTCGTTTCTAAGAATTAATGCTAATTTTAAGCACGCTATGATCTGCCCCATGAAATTCTGACCATTTTTTTTAAAAAAATCTGTTGTTTTCAAAAGATTTTACAGTCAAGACGATTTTCAATCATGTGTTTAACATTAACAGAAAAAAGGCAACAAAACAAAGCATAATATAACGCGAGCGTACATCATAATCTCTTTGAGTGCGGTAATGGCGACCTGTCGCCTGGTTTGCCAGAGAATTTTTTTTCTCGCAATGTGTTATGAAACAATTTGTTCATGCTTTTAGCGTTGCGTATATTGGATGCATCTGGAAAGTTTGGAGAGCACTCTAAAGCCCATTATGCTTCTCTCGAGCTCTCCAAACTTCCCGCGTGCATCGTAACTCAAGATTCGCACTCTTGGTGTGACAGATGCTTTTAAACAATGTAGACTTTTACATAGTGAGCAGCTGTGGGCGTCGAAATTATTAATTGGTT
Organism: Meandrina meandrites; assembly: GCA_963693305.1. NCBI lineage: Eukaryota > Metazoa > Cnidaria > Anthozoa > Scleractinia > Meandrinidae > Meandrina > Meandrina meandrites. The sequence goes on from OY855906.1 coordinate 32,805,633, forward strand.
TTCACTGAAATACAAGAATTAAAAGAAAACTTTATTGCCTGATCCATTAAACTGTCATCCTTAATAATAAGTGGGCCCCATTGCAAGTTATCGGACAGCTACTCATTTACATTATGGAATAACAGTGTAATTAGTATAGGTAATCACATGATTTCGAGTGCAATTTAGGAATAAACAAGACGCCCGTTGATTTAGTACTTGTACTTTCATTTCCATTTATTTGTACATTTTAAACAGAATGTGACCGTGAAAAGTCATTCCCATCCCGCGGATAAACTGCCAAGGCTAATCAACAAATGACCTTTATCGGTTTTTACAATTATCAACAGGGCGATCGTTGAGAACTCGATCTTGTTTGACGCACGCCTTTTAACCTGTCACTGGCGTAATAGTTGAGAATAAAGTTACATCCAAACTGTAAACAATCGACAATTACTTCTTTTGTTATGTATTCAGTCGCCATGAGCTGTGAAAATCTTGAAAACTTCCACTCCCGCTCACTGATCAGCTCTTATTACGGTTTAAATATTGTGAATGAAATCGGACGTTGCCGACGGCAGCTTTTGAAGTGAATTTATAGCGGAGCTTCGGCGCCCGCGGGCGGAGCATCCATAGCAAAAGAATATGGTGAACCCATCGAGCCGAGAAAATTTGGTTATGACGTCATGTCCGTCCGTCCGTACGTACGTACGCCCGTACGCACGGATTAGGCCTGGGGACGAGTTTGCCTTTGTCCTTGATTTGGAGTCCTTCTTACACTAAAAGTGACGCAAAAACATATCGGTTCTATTCGGTTCGTTTAGAGTTGAGTTACCTGTCGTAAAAATTTGTAACAACTCTGCATTACTTCAGAGGTTTAAAATGATCTGGACATTTCATTTTAACTTAAACGACGCGATTGTATGAAAAGGCGGCAAAAATCTGTGGCACGGGTGGCACCTTGTTCGCTTCTTACGCTGAATGAAAGAGGCGAACAAAGCTGCTGGAAAACATAGATCTTCGTGAATATTTCTCGCTTTATTTACTCATCTACATCATGGAAACTTATGCCAAATGATTTAGCGATAGCCTCTTAGCGTGAACATCCGAAATATCAGGGGTGGATCCAGGAATTTTTTAAAGGGGGGGGGGGGGGGGGGTTGTACACTATTGTAGTAACCTTTAATGCAAAAAACAATTTTATTCAATTATTTTTCAGGAAGAATAAAAAAAAAATAACTAAAAAATTTTGCCCAAAGGGGGGGTTGCAACCCCCATCACCCCTCCCCTGGATCCGCCTCTGAACATTTGCCGACTTGAATATGATTTATCGGACAACAAGTCAAAACAGCGAGAGTTGAAGAACTGTCTACGGCTTCTGCGGTTGATTAATTCAGTTGACATTAAGCCGAACTAAAAGTGAGCTCAGAGCTGGTCAAGTTCACGAAGTGATGGATAAAAGACTGCTAACAGCTACACCGAAAGAAAGGAAGAGATTGATCTTCGCTGATAATTCCTAAAATGTATATGTCGATGGAGTTGGAGTTGGAGTAAGCTCACATGGAAACTGGCGTGTTCGTTTCCGATATTTAATATGCTGCTGGTTTGAAAGCTTTGCCCTGCAGAATTTACAAGCCTTTTCCAAATATAAGGTAACAAACGTAATGTATACCCTAAGCTGAAGTCTGTTTTTATTGTGAGAATCTGTTTATACTTCAGTCATTTATAAACGAATTCGAAGTTGTATCGTTTTTCAGATCTTTCCGTAGGCTTACATATTTACAAATTCCATTATTTCTTAATGCTGCTTTCAAACCTCTTAGCTTTAATCACTTTTGTACATTTTATACAGACATTGTCTATTAAATGTTTGGTTTCAAATGCTGTGTTTTAGTTTATAGTGGAGTCAACTGTAAAGTTCATTTTTGGATTTTCATTTGAAAAGAATATTAAATTATTGAGCTGCATGTACTCTGATGAAAAGCACGTTTCGCCTTTGCAAAATATTACAAACTACACTTATACCAGCTTATACTGAGGAAAATCCCGCAAACTGAACAAGTCCAAACCAAAACTAAAAACTACTCAACGATACTGCACACTAAAATTAATTTAAGCGATTTATTATCTAACTGCTCTATTTCATTCGCTCGCATTGTTTATTTCAGTGAGTGTATGTTAAGTCTCGTACGCGTGATTTAAGATTCGTTTCGTTGCGTGTTACCTGTGCCTGGGTGAGTGAGTTCAGACTTTTTCTACCGCACATTTGCTTACCAGAAACGAAGAAAAAATTCATTTAGTTCTCTACATAAAGGTATTAAGCAACGTGTACCATAAAACAGAATAGTTAATCATGCAACCAAAACAAGACGGCTCAAACTAAATTGTTCGCTTGTTAGATAGCGAGCACCACTTCTGAATCACAAACTGCCACAACTCACACAAAAACTGCTTTAAAATAACTTGCATAACCACCTCCCAATGAATTTGCCAGGGTTTTTTTCGCGGCCGTGTTTTTCTTTGTTCTGGTGTGAACTCATTTTCTTTAGCCGCGTGTTGACTTTTTTTCGTGCTTTAGTTTTTTTGCCTTGAGTTGATTGTGTTGCCGTGACTGTTTTGAAGTAAATCAAAACAAATTTCCTTGCCTTCATCGAGGTCCTTTTTTACACTGATTTGCTCTACGAGGTTTATTAGTGTACAGTAAAAGTTGTAAAAAGTTTTTATATTAAAATTTGATATGTGCGCCTCCGTGCATTCGTGGGGAACCCAATAAAGTGCAGGGACATCAAAACACTAATTAAATTCAAGCAAAAAATAATAAATGGGAGCTCCGCTTTTGGGCCTGCCTAAATCTATATATTAGTCGCTGTTCATAATACTTTGGACGAGATCTCAGTGAACATGCTACCACGGGAAACAAACACATTGCTCCGTGAGAAACCAGTATCTTCTGCAATCAATCAATCGACATGCACACTTGTGACTACAAACTCGATCGAAATAAATCGATTTGCAGAAAGCGCGGTTTCCACAGTTTCTACAATAAATCCAAACGCACGTGCCCTTACTTACTTTGAGAGAGCATACATTGCTAAATTACCAAGGCTAATCAGCAAAATGGCTCAGCTATCGGTTTTTGTAATTACCTTGTCTGCCTTTTCTTGACATGTAACTGAACGTGTTCGACTGAAGCAGCAAGAGTTTCTTTTACTACATTGAAAACGTATAAAATTTACCGTTTAGTGAACAAAATCGTACGTTGCCAGCGATGGTTAGGAAAAATTATCGAGCGTACCTTAGGTGAAACCTCAAATCGACGAGAGCTTTCGATAGATTTTACCGCACAACATCGAACTCATGGAACTCATCAAGAGAAAATAAGGGGACCCTTATTTTCTCTTGAACTCATCGAACACATCGAACCACATCGAACCACATCGAACACATCGAACAACATCGAACGCATCGAACGCATCAAAACGATCGAGCCGAATTTAATACGCGGCTCATCCCGCGTAATAATAAATCAACAATTGATATTCAATCTTCAATAAATAAACATTTTATTATGTCCATATATGCAAGATGTTTCTCTATTATCAAATCATGCAGTTACTGGGATTGTTCAACACTGCAGGCTCGCCATCAACATGCATGGATGTTTGTTTTGTTGTAATAATGACTACATAAGCTGTATAGTTAAACATAGCACTTCAGACACTTGTTACTTTGTGTTGACCTACGAGCAATTTTGTCTCTCAGGACCATTCAAACTTAATTCCCTTGTAAAGAAAGTAAATGATATCTGTAGACTAGATGACTGTATCAATGATAGAAAACAAAATGTTTCTTATTCTTTATTTTGCTCGTCAGCAGTTTCAAATGAAGGAAGAATTAGAAAGAACATTGAAAGAAAATTTAAATCTAAACAAAAAAAGAAAGAGGTCTACAATAAATACAATGACTACTATTCGAAATTGGAGCCCGCAAAGAAAAAGCAACGTTACAGTTTGATGGATAGAACAAAGAAAGATGAGCTTCTTGAAACTTGTGCTAAAAAATATAAAGAAATGGATGCCTCAAAAAAAAAAAAACAATTTCATAAAAATCAAAGAAAACAATACTGTATATTGTAAACAACCCTTATGCATGCTAGTGTAAACGTGGGTTGCCAAGGCAAATGTGGCCCCGGTAAAATTCACGAAGTGATTCTCGTTTCTTATTAAAACCCGTCATCGTCTGGAGATGGACTCAGGGGACTGTCCCTTTCGTTTACATCAACTATTTGCCCGACTGTTCGTGAGCCATCAGCTTCTTGGTCGCCGTCATGCGTTTTTTTCCCGCCCATTTCAGCCGCATGCTGCCTGCGCCATTTCGCTCTTCGGTTGTGGAACCAACATTTAACTTGCTTTTCTCTCATTCCGAGGGAATATGCAAGTCTCAACCTTTCCGGCCTGTCGATGTATTTCGTCTTTTCAAATCTTTCTTCAAGCACAAATAACTGGTGGCCACTGCACCGAGGTCGAGTGTGTCTCCGCTTGCCGTCTGCGCCGCAGACTGAAATAAATTCAGCCGCTGCTGGAAACATGAAGAAATTGGGAGAACAAACGGTCAACGTTGAGTTAATTCGGGATTAGCGGTGGTTGTATAATGCAATTAGCTAAAGCACAGGGCTTAGGGTAGTGTATTCGAAACTTGAAATTTGCACTGACTGCACTGAATTAGTACGAACAAAATCCTAAATTGTAGCTGTATTGCTCACGCGAGTAGCATTTCAAACTGTCTCAAAATCACCAATTCGTCTCTACTCCAAGATGTCTTTTTGATGTGTAAACGGTACGCCGTAGGCTTTTAAGCAAATAAAAAGCACAGAGAGGAAATGAAGAGGATATATGCTTTTCTCAAGGATTATAGTATCTATTATCGTAATACTGTCAAGTTAGTATAGGGAATAATAACCTGGATGTACATAGACCACAATGGGTAAACTAAGCTTCTCAAGGAAGATTTTTTTTTTTTAAATTTAATCGCACGGTCCAATTCTGTGTAGCACCTAAAAATATTTTCACTCGAACGCAAAAAAATTACCGTTTTGTTGTTTTGAAGGAAATTATCGTATAGTAAAATATCATAGCCATACGAAGCTTTCACCCTCATTTTTCTAAAAACTTGTAATTTCGGAGCTTTGTATGGAAACTGTGCGTACTTCTAACAAGAAGTCAAATAATTTCGTATCATCCTAGCAAACAGCAGTTAATAGGTCTAATAGCAATTTACATCAGATCTCACCTAAGCGTAATAACCTGCGCACAATAACTGTTGAGTCGAGAATGGTATAAATATTTTGGCTTGGAAGTTAAACAATTATTTTAATCTATTAGCAGCTATGAGGGTAGTTGTCACAAAACGTTGGGCAGAAGAAATCTTTCTGTAGAGGAAATGCAAAGGTGAAACATGCAACATACCGTTGTATCTCTCTAGCCACTGTAACTGTAGACTCCAAAGGTAAGGTACGCTCGGAGGGTTGGATCTGTAGTGAGCCGCCGTAGGCACTGGTTGCTTCACACCGGGAGAAACCGGAGGGTAGGGCGGTATATGTATGTTCTGCGGCTTCCCAACCACGAACGGGCTCAGGTAGAAGGACGGCCGCTCCATTGTAGCTCTCTCGTATTGCTTTGGTGGTCGTTGATCGATCGTCTACAGATGTCCGCTCTGCTATGTTTTTCGTCCTGCTTGTGTCGAAGAATAAGTTTAGATTAGTTGACTTTAGCTCTGATGCGCCTGTCAGCTGAGCAGCCAAACGTAACAAGGTTAAGTGATAGGCTGTCGTGGCAAACATTAATTGATAGAAAAAGCTTTTAAACTGGAGATGTAAACAAGGTGAGCAATGACACGGGATCTCGCTATGCGGAGTATGTTTATTATGATAATTCTCATGTAAGGATGGCAAACGGCGCGATATACACGGGCCGTGTTTTCACGAGCGATTTTTCAGATCGCTCAGCGAGTGACAACCGGAAATCTCGTGAAAACAGTTACTTTTCTCACTCGCTTAGAGTTAAGCGGGTCGGTAAACTTCAATGAAACGTCTTAAAAGAAGAGTGAACGCTCATTGAAAGGGAATATGGCCCTCTTCGTTTATATACACCAAAATCCTCTTTAACGCGTGGTTATGTAAAGGTCAGAAAGTTTACTTGTGAAAGATATGTGATTGAAATAAATACAAAGATTTGTTTACGAATGTACCAAACATGACTTAATATTAGTTTACTACGCCGAGATTTCGAGACCCGCTTAAAATTTTCCGATACCCATGATTTTTCAAGGACCATTATATACCCCTATGTGTCAGCTCAGTTTTGACAATGAACACCTCCATTGAAAAGTATAAAACAATGAAGATCCTGAACTTAATAAGATGTATTACATAACTAGGGAACGAATCGAAAAGCCATTTCCCACGCTTTCCCGACAAACGTATTTTTGCTGGCAATTGAAAACGTCAAGATAGAGACATGATGTCTCATGATCGGCAGCTCCGTAATCCGCAATTATCACTATCTCATCTTTATAAAACTTCATTTTCGATGCACGTTAGAAGTCTCTGGATATTGTAATAAAAGAAACTGTTTGTTTCTGACTAAAACTGACATTATTTAATCAGAGAAAAAAATAATAAAAGTGACAACCTGCGGTAAATAATCGTAGGCCTGAATATCAGCATAATGGTCTGTAGTTAATAGATTTTGTTTGCTTTAAGGCCACCTCAAACTTTCATCTTAAAGAAAATGGAATGCTTGTTATTTTCGAAGAGATAAAAATACCCTCGACAGCGGTCATGACTAATACACCACACGATTACTACGAATAACACACGAAACATACGGATACAACATGATAGTAACACGTTCTTGCTTGCTTTCCAAATATTTTATTTTTCTTTCCTGTCTCTGAACTCGCTTTAATGAAACAGCAACAGAATTCACTTGAAAGTCGCAACGTCGGCACATTCTTTGACACGAACGTAATCGGGTGTCTACTTATAAATTCTAGCCCGTTGAAACATTCTTTTCGTTCATAGCATAAGAAAATAGTATTTTCTTTGAGTCTGAATCTCAAAAATCGAACACTTCACACTAGACACACACTATGTAAAGACCAGAGGATTCGTAAAGTTGCCATTAGTAACTGATATATAGCAAAAACTGCGCAGCCCAGTTAATTAGATCTACTATGGCCATGACAAAGACCGTAAACTCAACCCTTTGGCAAATTTTTCTATTATTTTCAACTTGAAAAGCTGATAAACACGAAGCACTCAAACTTTTTAACTGTTATTTTTACTTCCATATTATTTTCAGAAAAAGATAATAATGGCTATTTAAAAAAATATGTTCAAAACTCTACAGTTTGGCTGAAAAAAGATCTTCAGGCGATATAAAACATTCCACACGTTCTAATCACGTGACCGATGATGTCATAGTAAAAATATTATTACAAATCGTATCTTTATAAATTGAAGTATCTATCAACATGCAAATTTTTACAACGAACCGTCAGAGGGACCACCGTGACGAAATAGAAGTACCGGATCCTCTAAACGTAGAAGATCTAATCAGCTATAACCGTAAACGAAGAAAAGCAAGGCTGATTGAACAGTTGGGAACTATATATATGTCTGATTTTATGAAAAAGGAGTCAGCGTTATTTTCAGCGCTCTGTGCGAAATTCGCCGTAAACGTTTTTTTCTCGCCAGAAACTATCTCCAAAGTCGACGATATAAAAACTAAAGGAAATGTCTTTTTTTCTCTTCTCGTTTGACTTATTAACCCTTTCGCGCTGTTTAATTTTTGTTTTTTCGTTTCTGGGCCCTCTTTTAAGCCTACTAAGGCCCCGAAGGTACATGGCCAAAGAGACCAAGGAGACTTTTCTTTGACCCCGTTTTCATAAATTCACGTATATATATTTACTGTTAAAATGAACAATTCTTTTAAAAGTTAATGAACTTCTTTCAATAATTTGTTGCTGTTACAGTTTCTGTTATTGTTAGTTATTTTAAGGTGATTCCTCAGAAATAAAACTGTCCGATCGACTTTTTTGAAATTTTCGCAGAATGTTCCCTACCAAGCACTGTTTCGAAAAATACAATAAAAAAGATAGGTAATAAAAAAGATAGGTCACCATGCTCGCAAGAGAGATATAATGGGCCAGACTTACCTTATTTATGTCTGTTCTGGTACTAATCGCGCGCGTTATTTCATCGGTGCACATTACATTTTACGGTAGCTGGAAGCAAAGTTTATTAGAGTAATACTTAAAGAAAACTTGATAAGTAGAAAGTCCCTAGCATAAGGAACAATGCTATATATATCGTATGGAAAAATTCAAACAAATCCAAACAACATCGAATCAAAATGTTCCTCGCGTCGTTGTTTTCAAGGTCATAATTTGCGTCCTCGAGTAACGATTTTGTGCACGCATTCAGTTACATCATTTTTTTCCCGATGAATTTTTTTTAAAATTGTCCAGCTCAAAGAGGACAATTTGCACACCAAAATTATGCAATAAAAAATATAGGTTACCATGCTTGTTTACGAGAAAACGAGCCAAGCCGTATTGAAAAAGCCGGCCATTTTGTTCATGTGCGCGCGCTAATCACGCGTAAAATTCTGCGCAGAAGGGATGCGCAATGTAATACTGAGGAATCACCTTAATATTTATTAAAGTTTTGTTTTGAACGTTTGGTTGTTTCTCAATAAATTAAATACCCCCGGTAAGCGCCCTGTCCCGAATAAGCACCCTGTCTCAAATAAGCGCACTTCCTTGATGTGCCACAAATAAATATTAAAACGCCCGGGCGCTAAATTGAATCATTACGGTAAATAGAAACGAAAACAAGGAGGCGTCCTACACTCACAGAATTAATGTAAATTAGTAAATGTAAATGTAAATAAGTATTGATTGTTGGGTGTACCTGACAAATCTCGATTCGTCAAGAGTGAGCCCAAATGTAGGTGCTTGGAGCAATATGCAAAAATCTGGAATGTTCCACCGTGGCAATGACAAAAATATTGTACATTGCGATGGAGTCAAAATTCAAAGTATAATCAAGGCTAAAAAGAATCTTGCAAGTTTGATTCAAGATTTTCAATTCAGTAGAAAGTAAGACTATGAGATGGAGAAGACAGAAATTTTTAAAGGACAGATTTCAACTGGTAATTTCAAAATAGCCCACATCAATACACTTTAGTTCGCGTTATCTTTCTTTTGCGTAACGAGCCCAAACAACGGCTGCAAAGGAGACTAGTATCACTAGCATGTTCCAGGCGTTCGGTTAGTTGGGGAGCAGCGCGAAATATGGGATTAGCGTGACAAACGGCGATATCTAACCCTAGACTAACCGAACGCCCGGCTCGTGGAATAATTGTTGTTCTTATTATTCTTATTTTACATGTAGATCCTGAAGATTTGAACAGCCTTCCTGAAGCCAGCTATAGAAGGGAAAAACAGAATTTCAAAAAATTGCTCTTTGCTAGATGAGCAATTCGGACAGGGGTTTGCCCGCTTCAATCACCTATTCATTCATATACCATTATGGTCATTCGTTCAAAGCGTCACTTGTACCTACTATTCAGATATCTCCAGAGGGTTTTCAAGTATTCCTGTATGACTGCAGAAGTGACGTTATGCTCGCACAAAGTTTTCTTTGGGAGCGTTCATCGTTAATATTCTTGTGGGCAGTTCTCCATTACTTTCTGTTCTTCCCTCCCACTATAAATACAAAAGCTACTACTTCAATACATTCATTTGGCTACGGTTATCGATCAGGGGGATTTGAGACTGTTGAGAGCTTCCACGCACTGAAAAAAGACCAGTTTTATTTTGGGTTACACAGGAACTCACAGGAGTTCCAAAAAAAAAGTCTCAATTTGGTAGACTTACTAAGACGTATAGATAAGGTCGACTTTTTTGAATAACTGTTGTATGCAGCTTGCTCACGTCATGTCTGGAACACGCATCGTGTCGTCTAAAATCAGGCGTACAACATCTTCACGACAGTTGATCATAACACGAAAAGTGTGGTACAGGGTAGGGTTTTGAAACAGACGTAGCCACAATCAAAACGTTAGAATAACGAGTTGTATACGATATTTGCCTGACGTGAGCAGCGCGCTACAAAAGTCGCATACGACAGTCGTAAGCGGAAAACCCTTTTATTCTTATTGAAGCTGCTTAGCGGCCCGGAGGGCCCCAGAGCGGAGCCCCATAACGACATAAAAAGGAGGATCATGCATGCATAGAAATAGGGGAACCATGCATTCAATTTTTCATGGTCATCATGGTTAGCGGCATGGTTCGTGTGCGCCGTACGCTCCTCCAACAGCACAGAATAATCTAATACACCATGTAGGTTTGCAAAACGACGACAATTTTGAAAGCAAAAGTATCCGACTTCTTCCAACCGTACGAAAGGAACGCCCTTAAACAAGGCATAAACCTTTGAAATATCGTGTTTCATCGGGCTCGTACTTAATTTATGTCTCGAGTCATCTTTGGGTACAGCCGTCGGCTCTGTGTTTTGCTGCCCATGCAGCGGGTGTAGAAAGTGTTGGATCTAACATCCGGTGCACGGTTAATTGGGTCCCATAGGATACTCCCATAGGAATCTCGTGTTAGTAATCATTTGCATTTTGGTTTTGGTATTATAATTTTCCGACATCACTCGTAGTTTTTTGTTCACCGTTAGCTTTCAACGAGCGCAGATTTCTGCAGTCAAGCCTGTTGTGACAGAGTCCCGGGGGGGTACTCCCTATAATGGCCTATACGGGGAGGCTCCGCCCGAAAGGGGTACCTTTTTCAGTCTTCAGGTATATAAAAGGGTAGGGATTTCACAAGTTTAGGTATATGAAAGGGTAGGAAAATCTTCGTTCGGGTTTTAAAAAGGGCCTTGAAACAGCGCCAGAACAATGTAAGTTTTAAGGTTTGGCTTGTTTTCACCACTGTATGTCAATTTGTATATTTCATAGGTTTGTCTATTTTATTTTCAGTTTAAACCTCATTTCATCGGCTCATTTCATCACATCTACCTCGTCGATCTACTTCATCTATGTCATCCATCGTAATGTATCCTGAAGTTCAGTAATTAAATGGTTAATGAGCGTTTATAATGTTGACTGCTGTATCGGCTGCGAAAGGATTCGTTTTGTGACAGTTACAGAAAGTATAGCTGTTATAATCAAGGCTGTTGTTTACTGAGAAGTGTTCAAGTATACTCGATAACACAAGGAGATAGTAAAAGAATACATGCATGCATGATTCTCCTTTTTCTTTGGTTATGGGGCTCCGATCTGAGGCCCTTCAGGCCGCTAGAGTTTCGCTAAATTCACTTGATTTTGAAAGATTGGGAGACAAAGGCTTTCAAAATAAATCTAGGCACTGAAACTGCTTTCCTGAAAACTAAAATTGAGACCGTTAGATTTGTGAAATTTGACCAAAGATTTTCGAGATGCACTTTTTTGGAAGACCACAGACCATTCACCAACTTCCTCCCTTCCCTGCCCCCAAATTATTGCCTAAAAATAACTACAATAGGGCGTGCACAATGGGAAGAGCGAGGAAGCAACATTCCTTCATTCCTTATAAGTGTTAGTCCGAAAAAACAATTAACTATCGTCATGTGGTACCCGGGCTGGTACTAAACGCTCAAGCTACCTATCAATCGTTCGCTAAGAACGAAAATACAAACACATTAGTTTTAGCTTTAACAAGGCAGTTACTAGTATTTATTTTGAATGCACTTTTTAATAATAGAACTTTTTCTTGGGAAATAATGGAACGGACACCGAAGAAGTTTTTAATGCATTTGACGCAATACTCCCTAACCTACAAATTTAGAAGTAACCTGTAAATTCCATTGAACCAATGAATTAGCCAATGATGGATAAAGAGGAACAACGTTTCAACTTGTATGCCTAAAAAAATACTTTATTAAATACTAAATACTTTGATAGTTATACTTAAAATTATCCATTCATTGTAGCCCCAATGGCATCAATTACAATAAAATTGTTACCCCGTGCATTCAGACTTAAATTACATTTAATTATTTATTAGACCATTTCATTTCCAGCCATTGATGGCTGGGTAAATCGTATCTGTTCGTGCCATTTGTGACCGACCACGTTGGTGTGCAGTTTAAGCGCTGTCTGATTTGAACTCCGAAATTCTTGTAGATTTTTTTTAATCTCGCATTTTGTTGTCGATACGATTAATTGGTAGTACTTAGCTCGTACAATTCAGGGGTAATCGTGCTAATCGGTTTGAAATTGCCCACCTCTCAGAGGCGGATCTACAAGGAGGTTGCAGGGGGCGCCCCTCCCCCCACCCCCCGGAAGATCATCTGCAGCTTTCGAATGCTACTGGTATTCTGAAAAAAAAAATCAGTAATGCCATTCCTGAGTGGTGCACCCCCTCCTAAGAAAAATCCTGTGTCCGCCCCTGCCTCACAAGGTGGACGATAATTAGCAAAAAATTTAGTGGTTTAAAGAGGGCAAATATTTGGTCCAGGGACTATTCTAAGGAACCGCGCCTCGAAACGCGGTAATGTAATTTTATAGATCGTAAGTACATTACTGGATGTGCCTAGTGGACAACACAGCAAATAAAGTGAATATTTTTATCCTATGTTCTGTCTCTGTTTTCTTTATTTTAACTATGGAACGAAATGACCGGATACCTTTCTGTGCAGTTTGGGTTACTGTATCAATATAATCGCACAATCATGATACGGAAAAAGTGTCAGGAGGGTAGCCCATCCCCCTAGATCAGCTGCACCTTTTAAATGCACGGCGTCTGCTTGCGCGTGAACTATCAGATAGTTTTTTTTCATTATCTGATCAATCTGATTCACTTCGCTAAACTTCCTTCCTTCATCCTTCACCGGTGAATACAAATGTATTTTGTAATGTTTTGGTATGTAACTGAAGTATGTAGGAATGTATTCATAAGATTGTGTTAATGATTTAGTTGTTTATTAATCCTCGTGATTCCCAAAGTACTACGCCTCTTGAACATGAGGATTCCTTGTCTAATGCCGAAACCCTTCGGTTATTTTCACAACTGTTAGACTCTAAACTTGATCAGAAGTTCACTTCTTTCAAGCGCGAACTTGAAGAGAAAGACAACCTTACACAGAGCCAGCTAAAGAAGCTGAAAACTGAGACGAAAGCTTCGAATACCTTTAATTATAAAGGTAACAGAGTACAGTTCGAGTTTAATCTCAACGTCCTCGACCAAATCGAGACGGCCTCTAAGAACCTTCGCGCAGGGAAAGTCTCTTCTGCAACTTCCGATCTCGAAGAAGCAAAGAAGCTCATCGATAAGCGCAATAAACTTGTGCGTTTCGCCGACAAGAGCCCCGCGGGTTGGACTGCTGTTGAAGAGTATGAGTCCGACGAACTCGCCGACGATTCAGAAGACCAGAAAAAGCTCCGTTCAGCCGAGAAGAAGGCGCTGTCGAAGATTCGTGAAAAGAAAAGAAAATTTCAACCTGCCCGTCCCAGAGCTCCGCAGCGTGAGTCAGCAACGGAAACCCAAACTTCTTTCTCGGCTGCTCCTGCTCAGCATTCTTTCAATCTTCAACAGCCCTTTCGCCATCAGTCCTTTCGTGCAAGACAACCAGTTCCCGCTGACAAATGTTTCAGCTGCGGCCAACGCGGACATTGGGCAAATTCCTCAGTTTGTCCCAGTCGCAACAACCTCACTCGAAACCCAACGAGCACCAAACCAACAAACGGATGATGGGTCCAGGGACAAATACGATGCTGCCTTAAAACGATTGGGACAAGATGAGTATCCTTTACCTGTATCTCCAGTGAATTCTCTGGGCGATTGTGACCCAGTTGACTTTTTCTACCAATCGACTAGCGATCCTAATTTTCATGATTCTCCGGAAATTTGTCCGGATTATCAAGAGGACGTGCAGAACATTGCCGTTAAAGGTAGATTAAGGCGTAATATTAGTTTCTGGGAGTATATAGGCGCTTCTTGGTTTATTCGCCAAACCATTTTGGAAGGCTACAAAATTCCTTTTTATTTTACACCTGCTCCTGCCACCTTCGGTAATAATAAGTCTTCCTTGCAGCATGCGGATTTTGTTCACAAAGCAATTACCGATCTTTTAGCTGTTGGTTCTGTTGTGGAATGCTCGTCTCCACCTTCAGTAATTAACCCTTTGTCTGTTTCCATTCAGTCTAACGGCAAGAAGAGGCTAATATTAGACCTCAGGTATCCTAATTCTTTTGTTAAAAAATTCACAATTAAGTTTGAAGACGCTAAAACCATGCTCAATTCATTTATTGACCACTCCCAAAATTGGTTCTATTCATTTGACATTAAATCGGGATATCACCATATTGATATCTTTCCTCCCGACCAAGACTTTTTGGGGTTTTCTTGGTCATTCAGTGGGGTAACCAGATATTTTAAGTTCACTGTTTTGCCATTTGGATTATCTACTGGACCTTATATCTTTACTAAAGTTATGAGGCCTCTAGTTAAATATTGGCGCAGCCAGGCGTACAGGATAGTCGTTTACTTAGATGATGGCTTGGGGGTATGCCCAACATTCGCGTGTTGTCGTTTCGAGGCCTTAGCCGTTAAGTCAGATTTGTCTCGTGCCGGGTTTGTTCCCAATATGCTTAAGAGTGTTTGGTCCCCGGTGCAGTGCCTTAGATGGTTGGGTTATTTTTGGGATCTTAAGAAGAAATCGCTCTCGATCCCCAGTGACAAAATTGACAGGCTCTTTACATCAATAGATGACGCACTTTCCCACACCACTATGCCCGCTAGGCAATTAGCTTCTGTCACAGGCAGTATTATTTCTAATATGCTTGTTATTGGTAATCTTTGTAAGCTTATGACCAAAAACTTGCACAGGGCCTTGGATTGCAGAGCAGGGTGGGAGTCGTCTGTTATTTTGGATTTGCCATCTCGCAGGGAATTAATTTTCTGGCGGGAAAATTTACTTCGTCTTAATTCTAGGCCCCTTTCAGAGGATGTTCGCCCAGTTACTCGGATTGCGTATTCAGACGCTAGCTCTCTGGGCTAGCTCTCTGGGCCTATTTATCTATGGATGATTTTCCAGTTGCACACAAGAACTGGGACCCACTGGAAATGAGTCAAAGCTCCACTTGGAGGGAACTTCATTGTGTTTATTTTGCCCTCCAAAGTTTCGCACTACGTTTGTCTAATAGTTCTGTTAAATGGTTCACTGATAATCAAGCAGTCCCTATTATTGTTGATTCGGGCAGCATGAAAGAAGAATTGCATAAATTATCTGTGGATATTTTCTATGTCACCAGGGATTATAATATCGACTTAGACGTCGAATGGATTCCTCGTTCCCTCAACGATAAAGCGGATTATCTTAGCAAAATCGTTGATTGCGACGACTGGAAAGTTAAGGATTGCTATTTTTACGCACTTACGTCCTACTGGGGACAGTGCTCAGTTGATTGTTTCGCTAGTTCCAAAAATTGCAAAGTTCCTAGGTTCTATTCTCGATTTTACAATCCGTATTGCCTGGGCGTGGATTCATTTGCTTTCAGCTGGGCTGGCGAGTTTTGCTGGTTAGTCCCTCCTGTCACACTGGTGACCAGAGTCATTCGCCATGTTTGCCTTTGCAAATGCAAAGGTATATTAGTCATTCCTTATTGGCCATCCGCACTTTTTTGGCCTCTTCTGGTAGATTCTCAAGGATCCTTTAATTTATTTGTTATCGATTACCTCTTCGTTGAGAACGGCAAAGATGTGTTCTTACATGGGTCCAATAAGAATGCTATTTTTGGATCGGAGAATTTTAGCACACCGGTGCTTTTTCTCTTGCTCGATGGAGCTCTGTGATCGGTTTGGCTAGAAGGCACTGGCCTTCTATGATGCTATATAGGCACTGGCCTTTTGTTGGTGTGCAGCTATTCACACCGCCGTTTCACACGGCCATTTCACACATTTTGGAGTATTTATGTGTTTATTTTCTTCCTTTGTTTTTTGTTTACAAGGTGGAAATGCATTTGCAGACAAAGTTGGTCGTCTTCTTGACCCCGAACTTCGGAGACTAGCATCATGCCTGCCTGCCCGTGCGGTTGAGGCCAAAGCTTCTTCTACCACAGAGCGGTATTCAAGGGCTTTTCAGAAGTTCAGAGAATGGGCTTCCTGTCATCGTGAGATTACTCCTTTACCATCAGATGACATTTCAGTTGCTTTATATTTGGAATTTTTGCTCCAAAGTAATTGTTCAATTTCTGCTTTAGAGTCTGCCTGTTACGGCATTAGTTGGGCGCACAATTTGTACGGGTTTCCCACCCCTTGTAATTCAAGTTTAGGTAAAAAATATTCTGGAAGCTGGGAAGAGGAAGTTGGCAAAACCCGTTTCTAAAAAAGAGCCTGTTACTCCTGTTATGATTAACGAATTGTGTATCAAATTTGCAGGCCCTTCCGCCAGCCTTTCAGATTTGCGTTTAGCTGCTATTTGTGTTACCGCTTATGCTGCATTTCTCCGCTTTAATGAATTAGCTGCTTTGCGTTGCTGTGATGTTAAATTTTGCGATAACACCTTTGTCGAGATTACTATAGTCAAGAGTAAGACTGATCAGTACAGGGATGGTTCCAGAGTCTTATTAGCCAAGACGGGTTCTATATCCTGTCCTTTTGATTTGCTGGAAAGATATGTTTGCTCCGCTGGTCTGCAACTGTCTTCTACGTTACCCTTTTTCCGTGCCCTGTATTATCAAAAATCCAATTGTTCTTATAAGTTACGTTCTGAGGGTATGAGCTACACTAGGACTAGAGAGATTGTTTTGCATGCTTTTGCCGAGTTAGGTTATCCTAAGAGTATGTTTGGCTTGCATAGTCTTAGGGCTGGAGGTGCATCTGCTGCTGCTAATGCCGGTATCAGCGATCGCTTATTTAAGCGTCACGGCAGATGGAAATCTGACAGCGCTAAGGACGGCTATGTCAAAGACAAACTTGATTCTCTGTTATCCGTTTCTCGTAGTTTAGGTTGTTAAGCATTAATTATTAGCTTTTCTCTTTCTTTATTTTTCGAACGCGAGCATCAATAAACGAGATGCTCGCCCCTAGAACTGTGTGGTGTGTTTGTTGAAGATTAATTACAAAATGTTTTATACTCGTTTCACAGTGATTAGAGTATAAATGTATTTTGTAATGTTTTGGTACTGAAGTATGTAGGAATGTATTCATAAGATTGTGTTAATGATTTAGTTGTTTATTAATCCTGTGGGATTCGTTTGGTTATTTAAGAGATTGTAAGTTATGCAGAAACCATTCGAAGGCATCTGTTTATACTTGCTTTTAATTTGTGTAACCTACTGGACTGTTTTCTGTATATTTGTATACTTGTTAGCGTTCCGATTTGCAATTGTAACCTGTGTGTGCTCACGGACATCAATAAACGAGATGCTCGCCCCTAGAACTGTGTGGTGTGTTTGTTGAAGATTAATTACAAAATGTTTTATACTCATTTCACAGTGATTAGAGTATAAGGGTGAACATATACATTCCGTTGATTCGTTTTATTTGAAAATACAATTTTTGAATAGATTAGTTGACACGGTGAACTGGACTAAAATGGCAAGAAAGCTATGTAATGGCCTGCCTTTTATACCTGAGTTTTGGTGAAATTTTAAGAGGTTTAAAGAAGGGATGGAAAAAGAAACATTTTTGTAAACCACCAGACAGTTGACCTCCACGAAAGAGCATGCACCCCAGGTTGTCAGGGGACTGTTTTGGTGTCCATCTACTAGTTTTTAACTTCAAATTCTAATTTTAAAATCACATTAAATTTTCCATATTTCTTTTTTTTTTTTTATTGAATACCACCAGAAACCCATAATATGAGTTTCTGATACCACAAATTACTTAAAAAAACACTAACATTACTTACAATACTAACATTAACTACATTACTAACAATACAAGATAACATTGTTGAAAATACTGACACTACCTTATACAATACTGTTATTTCCTATCAAAACTAACGTGCAGATAACAGAAACAACGACGATACAACAAATACTTTGTAAAGGAAAACAGTTAATTAACAAATCGGCTATATTAACTTTATCAAAAAAAGAAAAACAACTATAATGGCTAGATTGATCTATAAACATTTTGACATTATGAAATAAAGTAAAGCAACACTTGGCTTACAAAGCTGGAAGTGATCGGTAGATAATTTAAACGGTAAAACACGCATAATTTATAGAGAGAGGCTGACGGAGTTTAACAGAGAAACAATTTCCACTTGTTCGTGAAGGCGGTCAAACGATTACTATTGAAAGCTATTTGTTTTTCAATTTGAATAATGGCATTCAACTTATTCAAGAAAACAGACAAATAACTGGGGACGCACCACCTAATTTGCGGGAGTAAAGATGATATCTCGCAATTAGAAGCACAAGATCAATGGCCGTGTGAGTTGGAATTCTTGACAGTCCCATCAAGTGAAGATCTGTGAGAACAAACTCAGTCCCAAAGCCCTTTCTGAAAAAGAAATTGTTTAATATCTTCCCAAAACAATTGCGTTATGGGACAGTTCAGAAAAAGATGAACGAAAGTCTCTGTTTCTCGTTCGCAGAAGCAACATTTGTCTGATGGTATAAGATTGATTCTCTGCAGAAAATCATTCGTGGCAATCCTCCGATGTAAGAATTTAAAGTGGAAGGTTCTTAATTTAGTGGACGCCGTGCAATTAAAAGCAATTGTGTATGCTACCTTCCAGTCTACATCACAGTCATTCTGAACATGAAGATCTCTTAGGGGTGGGATTTTTTCTCTTTTTAGAAGAGAGGTATACAGAAAATGATTGACCTTACTCCTAGAAGTAAGTTCAGCTTAAGATACTCCTTTATTTCATAGTGTTCTTGTCTGGCATCTGAGAATTATGTAGCTTCTTTATAAAGGACCTTATAACTGAAAGAACAGCAAGCGATTCCAGCCATTGTAGCTCGGGAAATTTAACCCTCAACTCGTCGTACCTAAGCAGGGTGCCATTCTCGTCCAATAAGTGGGAAATTTTGCAAATTCAACCAATGTTTATGGAAAACGGGTCGATCATTTACTCGAATTAGGGAATTGTACCAGATGATCTGCTCACCGACATTTACATCAGTGATGTCAGTGACATCCGTAAAATGTAGCTCTGCCCAGGCTTCCAAAACCTCTTGGACGAAAGAGTTACAGACCCCTAAAGTGGGGATGTCGTCTTTGTGAAGATTGCAGGAGAAAATGTCCCTTCCTCCATGTTTTTTCAGACTGTCCTCGAAAACAAATTTCCACTTCCCATCATTTGTCGGGTCAAGATATTTTTTGATCCAGGAGACTTTGAGAGATTGATTGAACTTGTTTATATCAACCATTTTCAGGCCGCCCTCCTCGTAATCTTTGGTTATAAAAATCCTTTTAATCTCATCTCCTTTACCATCCCAGAGAAAATCAAAAAACCTTTTATTGCCCTTTTGTAATGCCTCTACGGAGGTGGTTAGCGGCGCTAAAATATAGACCAGTTGGGAAACCAGGAGACTTTTAATGATGGTAATTTTCCCGCTTAAACTGAGCCTCCTAAACTGCCATGATTCAATCACACTTTCTATTTTTTTGATCCTTTCATCGTAATTGCAGCGGAGCATTGTCTTTCTGTCTGTTGCAAACCAAATTCCAAGCGCAAATACCTGTCCTTTCACCCAGGAAATTTCTGATTTGTCACATTTTATTCAGGGTTCCCTTTCTTTTGCTGAACCCACCCAGAGCACTTTTGTTTTCTCGTAATTTACCTTGAGCCCAGAGATTATATGGAATCCGTCCAAGCCTACAACTGCACGAAGAAATGAGCCCTCAGAACCGTCGAGTATTAAAGTCGTATCATCGGCATATTGGCTTAGTTTGTGTTCTACTTCATTCGTTTCAAATCCCTTTATGTCTTTATCAATTCTTATGAAATTGGCTAGTATCGATCTCGGCTGCTATTATAAACAAATACGGGGACATCGGGCAGCCCTGCCTGAACCCTCTACCTAGGGGTAGAGGAGTACTGTCGTAATTATGCTAGTCCCTCGTAAGGTTCAGGTATACGTGTTAATTATCAATGGCTATTGCCCTCTTTATTGTTTGTTCTTGTTCTTTTTCTACATGTTGTTTACATTGTTCACAATAGATCGTTTTCACTGTCACGCAACAAAAATATAAATCGAAAGAGTATTCAGTGAATGAGGTCAAGAAAATAGGATATTATGGGAGAGAAGTAAAGAAGTAATTTCTCCAAGTTTTAGGTCTGTGCGCTGTCCCAAACTTTGGATATTAGTCGAAATGTTTTGCACAAATTTACAGAGCCCAGTATGGATTCGCCATATTGGTGTACCTCCGTGGTACACCAATATGGCGGCCGGAAAATACTGTAAACATCTGGAACTTACTTTGATCATCTAGGCCACTGAT
Organism: Meandrina meandrites; assembly: GCA_963693305.1. Lineage (NCBI taxonomy): Eukaryota > Metazoa > Cnidaria > Anthozoa > Scleractinia > Meandrinidae > Meandrina > Meandrina meandrites. Next base: position 32,826,126 of record OY855906.1, read on the forward strand.
TACCGGTATTTGACAAACAAACATCTGCATAAAAATATTTCCTGCTACTTTAACTTCTCAAATGACTAAAAACCACAAGATAAATGTATATTTTTTGACAAACACGGTCGTAACTGCGTGTCACGCACCGCCATTACTCTGAAATTCAAAGTGCGCTGATTTTCAAACGAAGGACGCTACTGAGCTGAAAAGTTGCAAATAGATATAATTTTAGTACCTCTTATGCCTGATGGGGATAAAAACTATGGCGTCTCTTTAGTTTTGGATTTTGGTACCTTATGACGTGAAAACGAAAACGATCTATAGGTCTATTATTAGTGTCTCTATTTAATGGCGGCTATGTTTTGGTTGAGTGGATTCTAAAGCAGGATAATTGTTTTCACTATCAAACTTCTTAAATATTTGTTCTTTGAACGTTAGAGGTTTATCAGGGGAAGCCAAACGTCGAGAAACGTTCCAATGGCTTAGAGAGAAAAACTTCCAAGTTTTCAAAACGAGACCTGTGGCAAAACGAATGGGGCTATAAAGCACTCTTCGGGTGCGACAGTAGTGGAAAAGCCGGTGTGGCTATTCTATCAAAACAATTTCGATTTTGTATTAAGCAACGAGTATATAGATCCAGGAGGCCGCTTTATTATCTTAGATATTAAAGTCGCCAACCTATTTTTTACCGAAGATAATCTTTACGCTCCGAACAAGGATGACCGTTGTTTCTTTCAAAACATTACAAATCGAATGCGTGATTTTGATTGCGACAATATTGTCATGGGCGGAGATTTTAATTTGGTTTTAAATGTGGAGTTAGACAAACAAGGGGGAAACGCTAACACCTCTCATACAAAAGCATTGGCTGAAATAAAAAAAGTTCAAATAAATCTCGACGTGGGTGATATCTTAATTAATAAGTAATCACATGATGTGGATAAATAAGCGCTTGTAAATTTTTCAAAGACTACAAATTGCACGAGCTCAACCGGCTCGTGCAATTTTGTTAGCCTTTGAAAAATCTACTTCTGCTTTTTTATCCCAAATTGCACGAGAAAAATCATAATAATAATAATTATAACTGTTATTATTATAATTATTATTATTATTGTTATAAAAACCACAAAACACCTAAAATAAATTATTATTATTATTATTATTATTATTATTATTATTATTATTATTATTATTATTATTATTATTATTATTATTATTCATGATTTTTATTATAAACTGTTGTCGGGCAAGCCATATGGGAATGCTTTGGTATCAGCTTGCAGTTTCTCGTGATACTTAATGTCTCCGGTGAATAAAGTTCTCAGCTTTCTCAGCCTAGTCTTCATATGCAAAGCTCAGATTAGGAGCACTAGAAATAATGACTTACGCCTCTCTAGCCTTGGCCTACCTTGCGCTCTGCGCAAATTTAAACGGACTGACATGTGTGGAAATCAAGCTCAAAGGTGACGATTTCGTCGCCTACAATATTAGGGGCGAGATTTCTTGGCCATCCACAAAACACAGTCTGTGGTTCGATTTCAAGACAGTCGAACCTAATGGTTTGCTGGTTTACATTGGAAGTGAAGTGGAACATAAAGATTTTGTAATGGTCGATTTGGTTCACGGAAAACTGAGGTATGACGTTAACTTTACCTTATCATACTTCACTACACTCCATGAGGTTGATTCTAATTTTAATGCATTCCTCGTTCACTTAGGTCGTTTTAATTTCTGTGATAGTTAATTTTGGCCTTATTAATAAGATGAAGTAAAACTTACACTCCGCGAGCTAATTTTTCATTGTCTCAAGTGTTTAGCCCAAATTCGATCCATTCCAAACTTTCTTACCTTGAAACCAATAGCTTTATTTTTTTTCCTCGCACTTTATTTTAATGTTCCACAAACGTGAATGGTTCAGTGACAATATTTCTGCTTCATGGTCACTTTCACTTTTACGAGTATTGTCTACTAAGCAATTGGTAGTCGGTGAACACCTACTTCGTCTAAAAATTGGCTAACAGTACTGTTTTGATCGTTTGTTCTGATTATTAAAATAACTTTGTTCTTGTTGTCGCCACAAATTGCGTGCTCGTTTCTAAGAATTAATGCTAATTTTAAGCACGCTATGATCTGCCCCATGAAATTCTGACCATTTTTTTTAAAAAAATCTGTTGTTTTCAAAAGATTTTACAGTCAAGACGATTTTCAATCATGTGTTTAACATTAACAGAAAAAAGGCAACAAAACAAAGCATAATATAACGCGAGCGTACATCATAATCTCTTTGAGCGCGGTAATGGCGACCTGTCGCCTGGTTTGCCAGAGAATTTTTTTTCTCGCAATGTGTTATGAAACAATTTGTTCATGCTTTTAGCGTTGCGTATATTGGATGCATCTGGAAAGTTTGGAGAGCACTCTAAAGCCCATTACGCTTCTCTCGTGCTCTCCAAACTTCCCGCGTGCATCGTAACTCAAGATTCGCACTCTTAGTGTGACAGATGCTTTTAAACAATGTAGACTTTTACATAGTGAGCAGCTGTGGGCGTCGAAATTATTAATTGGTTTTCACTGAAATACAAGAATTAAAAGAAAACTTTATTGCCTGATCCATTAAACTGTCATCCTTAATAATAAGTGGGCCCCATTGCAAGTTATCGGACAGCTACTCATATATTTTATATTATGGAATAACAGTGTAATTAGTATAGGTAATCACATGATTTCGAGTGCAATTTAGGAATAAATAAGCACGAGTAAATTTTTCAAAGGCTAACAAAATTGCACGAGCCCGTAGGGCGAGTGCAATTTGTAGTCTTTGAAAAATTTACAAGTGCTTATTTATTCCTAATTGCACGAGAAAAATCATGTGATTACTTATTAATAATATACATGAAAAAAGGGACAGAGAGAAAGAAAACCAGTTGAATTTTGACACCGCGCGCCTTTTCTGATTTTTCATTCAATTGATTGGTTGAAGCACAGCAAACACATGTCAAGTTCAAACTTTCACAAGAGCGAAATATTCAGATTCATTCAGTTGTACTGTAAACTTGGGAATTTGTGGTTTTTCAAACGTTTTTGAAGCACAACTCGGTTAACAGTAACCGACTAAAGACAATGTACATATTAGACTGTGAAAGCTCGGCGTAAACTGAAGAATTGGACGGCGGCCGTTTTGGAAACCGAGATGTAAGCTTCGAGCGGCCAAAGATGAAAAAAACCTGGTAGTTGATAAATGCAAAAAGCCACCACAAACTACAGATATGTAAGTGCTTCTGGCGTTTTGGCACCAAAAAATTCCTACTGTCATAGCACGTCCACTTTTTCTTCGGTTGAACTTCGCGCTTTTATAGTTGGAAGTTTTCCCATGACAGACCGGCGAAGAACTTGGTCGGCGAAGAACTTACTTGCCGGATTGAAAAACTTGTATCCTTGTTTACAGTTGTTTATTAATATGCCTGTCGAGTGTAGCTATTATCATTCTGTAAGCGGTCTGGTTCCAAGACAAGTCGTCACTGTTTTGTCCTTTTACTTTAGGGCAGAACTTTTAGTTCGGCTTGCCGGCTCGTTTTCCTCTATTTTGTTGGCGATATTTTTTTCTCTTCGCTTGACGTTTTCCGTACATTTAGCCAGAATGAGGTGCTAATAATTGTATTTGGTTTCTTAGAACTATCTTTTTTTAAGTGTTTTATTGTTGTTTACCTAGCGAAAACTCCGGTCGTTGTTTTCGTCCGCGTCTATTTATAACTTGCACTGGTGTTACCTCTGAACTACACTGCTCTCAGCCAATCAGAATCGAATAATTTTTTCATGTATATTATTATGATTGTAATCAGCTTGTATTTTTTATGTAAAAAATATTTGTTTTAGATGCAGGGCCCCTGTGGATACCAGCTTACGAGCCGAATGGGCTACCCTGCTTAAATAAAACTTACCTACTTACCTACTGACTGACTGACTGACTGACTGACTGACTGACATATAAATGCTTGAGTTTAAACAAATAACCTGCTGTTGGCTCTTCAGAAAGTGACGTTATAATGCGAATACGAAACACAGGAACGACTAAAATACGATATCCCCCGTAATTATTGCGATATTTAGCAAGTTGGTTAAGACGTTTTTTATTCTTACCTGGGTTTCTTGAAACGTCTTATTGAAATAAATTTTAAATACGTAAACGCTCTAGTTAAAAATCATGACATCCAGGATTTAATTTTTTTGTTACAATAACATCTTGTTCTGGTGTGGTCGATTGCTCTTTAGAAAATCCAAGTAAATTTTCCAAGGACCACGGTAACTCGAACTGAAGTACCGGATCCTGTCACTGCGTTTACAAGATTTTTACCATTGCTCGTAACATTAGTCGCGCATATCAGTTTGTCTTAGTTCATCATCGTGTTCCTTGTTCCTTGAAATGTTCGATTTCAGGGCTCAAAATAATGGCCGGTCAACGGACAATGTCCGGCCAAAATGACCATTTGTCCGGGCAAAATTTTGGTTCGGCGGTCATTTTGACCGGTCACGTACACGGCTTTCAAATAAATAACACAAAGAAATTTATTCGCAGTATTTCTTGAAATTTTACAGTCACAAATTTGTAGAATACAGATGAGACGGTCACTCTCTGCGGATTTGTTAGCGGTTTGCTTAAATAAAACAGAAACAGGCAACAACGAACATCGCATCAATCAGCGTCTGCGTTGTTGTGGACGAATGTGAAATCTTTTCTCGGCGGTTATTTTGTTAATCCCCTTGCTTGAAACGGGATATTGGTATTGCATGATACAAGAAAGGTATCTAAAAGTCGAGGACGTAAATCCTTTTTACTGGACACAGTTAACATGAAGCCGTTGGCGTTTCCTTTCTTCCTACATGCCGAGCAAAGGCACAGTTATCTCACTTGTAGCATGGGCATATGTCCTATAACTATTTAGTGTTCGGTAGTAAAGACCAGTAAAGTGCTTACAACCAAGATCGCCTCCACCCGTAAGTCGTTAACTAATGTAAAACTATGGAGAGTAACAACATTACCGGCTACTGAGCATTTTGTTTTATGTAGAGTAGAACGTAGAAGAAATGGAAATTCAAAAAGCGAACATAATAAAATTACACTTTTAGCGATCAAAACATTTAAGCTTAAGCCTTATACTCTTTAACAACGAGTGTTTATAGAGGCGAAATTTTTGGCAGAATAGGCTATTGCTTCAAAGTAAATACTCAATATTTTGACCGATCAAAAACGAGACATGACCGAGCAAAAATTGATTTGGCCGGTCAACATGACCGGTCAGTATTCAAAAATTATTTTGAGCCCTGGATTTTCAAGTTTTAGCGCTTCTTTTGGTTTGCTTTACTGTTGTGGTGTAACATTGCTTTACCTAGAGTCATTCTTTGTAGGACTTGGAGAAAAGCGTGAAGAAATACAGAAACCAATAATATAGTTTCCATACCGTTTAGTCAGCCTTGCGTTTTTCCTCTTTCTTTGTCTTTAGAAAAAAGAAATAAAAAACTTCACCCTCGTCCATTGTTGAGTTATATATCTATAAACACTTGGGAATTTTTAAGAACACTCGAGAAGTGCGAGAAACACTCGGCTTCGCCCCGTATTTCTCTATACACTTTTCTCGTGTTTAAAATTTTTCACGTGCTTATATAACAACAATGCGATGCGATTTTAAGTTCTTGAGTAAATTTTTCATGGAAAGTCTTTCACGGGAATGTTTTTCTTGACTTTTGGCGAATAGCGAAAAAAGCAGAAACTGGAACCCGCAAAAAAATGTTTGCGATTCTGTAGCTGATTAAATTTTTCCGTTTGCCTTTAAACGTTACCTGCAAGAACCTTTTTTGCGTATCGTCAAAAAAAAAAAAAAAACCGCCGCACACGATAGCAGTTATTTAAAGCTGAACTGTTGAAACCTTTTCTTTCATTGTAGAATTACTGTAGACCTTGGCGACAACGTCGTCACTACCACGGGCCACCTTGTACTAGACGATCACTACTTTGTGGATAATAGATGGCACAATGTGATGTTACGCTTGATGGGCCGAATCTTGACTGTTAGTCTGCATGGCCAGACAGTAAACGCTGTATTGCAAAGCAAATTTACCAGACTAGATGCTAATGGTTTTGTTTACGCCGGAGGTGTACCTCAGCACACACTGGATATTCTTAAGGGATATAAACCATCCTCGAATTTTAAAGGTTGTCTCCGAAATCTTTTTTTTGACAAAATTCAGGTTTTGGTGGACCCCACAAAAGGAAATATAAATTACAGAGTGTTTGGATCACCAGAAAACAATTGTCAACACATTAGATTTGAAGCACTGAACTTTCATGGCCCAGGAGCTTACCTTCACATGAATTCGACAGGCAAGTATTTATTCGATATCCATATGAGGTTTCGTACTTACTTTGCAAACGCAATGTTAGCGTACAAAGGAATTTCAAACGTCCAGTATGTTAGCCTTTCACTGGTAGAAGGCAAAGTGGTTATCAAAGTTCAGGTGTCACCTGTCAGTCAAGTGATACAGTTTAGCCAGGGAAAGAGTTTGAATGATGGGGAGTGGCATGTTTTGTCCGTTGTTGTCAGCAAGACGGAGATGAAACTTCGAGTAGATCAGCTGCCAGAGTTAAAACACGAAAATCCATTGCTAAAAATTATTGAACGCTTCAGTGAGAATCTCTACATAGGCCACTATCCATATTCGTCACATTCGTCTAGCTTCATTGGCTGTTTGAATGACTTGCGTGTTGATGGCAAAGTTGTTAAGCTAAACAAGATACCAAACTTTATGTTTGGCAATTTGAGTGACGGTTGCGAGATCTCGAGCCACTGTTTTCCAAATCCGTGTCTACATGGCGGCAAGTGTAACGAAGTACGATCTGGTAGTTTCTCGTGCGATTGCCGAAGGACGTTTCACCTCGGGCCTCTCTGCGAACTGCCAATTTACTTAAGGACCTGTCTGGAGTACAGGAATCTAGGTCTGGCCGAGGACGCCTACTGTAAAGTAGACCCGGACTCTGAAGGGCCTATTGGACCTTTGAAGGTTCTTTGCAACATGACTAACCACAACCAAGCGACAACAATAATAAATCATAATCGAATTGGACCCCAGTTAATATCATCCAACCCTCGTTTTAGTAACTCCGAAGTTTACATCCACCGTATTAAATACCACGATAATCTTGAGAGGATTAAGGCCCTGATAGCACAGAGCGAGCAATGCCGTCAATTTGTGAGTTTCAGATGTTTTGAGGCAAAACTTATGCAATCACCCGTGGGCCCAGCGCAGGTGGGTTGGCTAGGGGGAGGCCGTTCTGAACTAGTTACTGATCACTGGCCAGGCGCGTCTGCCGGAAGCGGAAAATGCGCATGCGGAATGAACAGGACATGTGCAGATTCCAAAGTATCCTGCCACTGTGATATTGGAGACAAGACATGGAGAGAAGATAAAGGTAAAGCCTATTAAAAGAGAATGCCTGTTAAACGATAACATAATATGATTTTCCATACAGCTATTTCAATTAACGTTGTCGAATTGAAGCTTAAAGCTTAAAGACAAGACCGAAAGGTAGTGTGGGCGAAGGTATAGTGTTCTACGCGTGCTGAATACTAATGAGATACAGCGATATAGCAAACGAGACGTTTTGCGTTTCCTTGCTCTTCAGACATGTGAAGAAAACATCCTTCGCATTTACATTTAAAAAGAAAAATCTGAACCACAAAACAGCAAAAGGAAAGAAACAAGAAAGGTCTCACGGAAAGAAAAACAAATACTCAACGTGCAAAAACACAAACTTGTACGTTGATATGCAAATTCCAGTAAATACCCATGGCACCATTCGGTCTTGCCTCGTAGGCTTGAGGCTTTAATGCGGCAATGTTAATTGAAGTAGTTGTTTTACGAAGCTATGAGCCCCAGTTTTCTCTGAGTGGATAACCAGCAAGGGAACCGCAGCCGAGCTGAATTTTCTCTCATAGAAAGTTGAAGGTTGTTTTACTAAATATCGTTCAGAAGGGATTGCATTCGAAAACCTATAATTTTCTGTTTTTCTTTCAACCCAAAACCAAGAATACTTTCATATTGTAGAGGTATGCTTCGTTACGTTAATAAGACCATATGAGAGGATCATGTGTTTCTTATTTGTTAAACGTGAACTGGCGCAAACGGTTCCGATCCCAAAAGAAGACAACTGAGCCAACTATTCCGTTTTGAAGAGATATTGCATCTAATTAAACTGCTGAGCGGCCAATTCGATTCAAAGTGATTACATTAGACGACTGGGAAAATGTAGCTAAAGTAAATGATACCATGACAAAGACAATGAATGCCGGGGCAAGCCTTAGTGAGCCTGCATGCAATGCAGTTGAAAGAAAACAAATATCAAATGAGAACTGTTCACATTTATTTTTAGGGGAAACATTTTCCTTTTTCGAGCAGTTTTTGACTTTTTGGAGCAAAATGTCATAGTTTTAGTAGCACAATCTGTAGAAGCCCATATAAAGAGGAACGCACGCGCAAACGAAAATTACAGTTGGGAGAATTTGTTAGAGATCATTTCAATTTCCCTCTATTGTTCATTCCATTTTTTCTCATAACCTTTTCTCTTGATGAAGTATCGGCTAGTAAAATAAATGAAGTAATCATGGCAGTGTGTAAGTAATTAAAGGTAAAAAAAGTCTGCATACGAGCCTAGAGGCCCATCAGGTCGAAGCGTATCCCGGTTTCCGTAGCATGAAGCGACTAGGAGTATTTCTACGTCCCCCTGGACGGGATGCTAATCTATCGCAGGGTTACTCCCGGCAGTGAATTCGCCGCTACCCATTTATACACCTGGGTGGAGAGAGGCACTATGAGAGAAAAGTGTCTTGCCCAAGAACATACTGCAGTGCCCCGGTCAGGGCTCAAACTCGGACCGCCCGATCATTAGGCCACCGCGCCTCCCCCAATTGCGTTTATTTTAAATTCAAGGCTAAGACAGGAACACATCGGTGCGATGCTCGGTTGGGCTTTCCATGCTGTTGAGGAAATTCGATGTTGACATTTTAATTATTTCATTTTTTCTCCAAGGTTACGTTACCAAGAAGTTTTACCTACCAGTAACCCACCTGCAGTTTCATAGGTCAGCTTCTCGGTCATATTTTAACGTTGGACCACTAGAATGCTTTGGAGCACCAAGAAATAAAAGTAAAGTCACACGCGAGAGACAACGCGAAGCATCGCGGTTCATCTACTCCTTATGTCACATTGTGAATCTGGCAACACCTGAACCTCATTCCAGTGCCGCCACTTTAAATTACACCCAGATGAGGGCTGGGCCGACAACTCGAAGAAGTACTGATGTGTCTTCATTAGGATTGTCCACAACGGGACAACAAACCAACGAGGTGCCAACCCATAAATCAACTGTAATTAGCTCGGGTTCGCCATCGAACAATTCAGAAGGGTCTTCTGATGAAGATGCGTACACGGGGGTCGGACAAGTTATTGCATACATTGTAGTGACTGCTTTGTTTCTCTTCTCTGTTATGGTTGTTGGATATATTTTGAAAGTTATGTATACCATCTAACGTCATGAGTAGGATTAAGATTCAATTAAAACGGGGAAGAAAGAAACCATCAACAATAAGCTTTATTTGCATGACCATGAATACATTTGGCGTTACAAAGGCGTAAAGAAAAACGTAGAACTACACATATATATAAACGAGACTTATAATAATGGTAATCATGTAACAATGAAAAAGCAATTACCTTACATCACTTTCAGTTAATAAAAGAGTATTACGTAAATTTAAGCAAGTTAAAATAAACTTTGTCAATTGAACATTAACAAAATAATTTGCAGAATTCATTAATTCCTTGGCGGCTTCTGTAGGAGGTAATTTTTTGATATCTGGTAGGTCATGTCCTATTTTCCTGTAAAACACTTTCCAGTGGCGGATCCAGCCCCCACCTTATATTTTTGGAAATGGCGCATTTTCTTTGAAGTCTATTCACACTCCTGCCAAGAGCAGTACAAAATGGTTTCTATGGAAACACGGCAAAAGACCCGATTCGGATTGATCTTTGTTACAAAGTAAAACCCTGCACACTTATGCAACAGTATATTACAGCAAAATCTTGTTACAGGTTTGAAGTGTGGAGCACAAATTCACTGATTCTTTATATCACCATGTTTGGACAGTTGCCTGCCCTCACCTTTTATCCACCTCGGCCGCCTATTTCTCAAGGGAATAATCAGCAAAAGGTGAGGAGCAATTGTTTTTTTTCCTTTTCTGTATTCCACATTTCAGCACCATTATGAGCTTCGGATGACGTACACATTACAACAATAAATTATGCCGACGAAGACAAGTTGACAAGTAAAAAATTATTCATGAATCAAGAGTATCGTAAAACAAGTTGAGAAAATTTTAATAAGTAAATGTCATTTTTAAGTTATTTAAAATCAAATTAAATACTATTTTGACTAAAAATCATAATTTTAGTTACTGGCGGCGGCATGCATGCAAAACAATTCATACCAACTAGAGATAGATACCGACCAATAGTTGAAAATTATTTATAGGTACAGACCAAGACTATTGGCTCAACAATGCCAGCATTGTGCTTCCCCCAGCCCCCCTCACTGCATAACTGGCAGGGACCGAGGAGATCATTTTTAAGTGGTAGGGCTAAAAAATCTGGCCAAGACACACAAGCATTTGGGGCCACTGTTCAGCCATTTATCATGCATTCGCCCACCATCATATTTACAACCCCAATAAATATAACACAGTCGTCCTCACTTGGTATACCTTCCAACGCAGTAAATATGTAAATAAGACTGCCTAAGCTTGCAACTTTTTGAAGTTGCTAAAGTTTCTCTCACGGTTCTTCCGCTCAGCTGTGCCGAGCCTTTGGCTTTGCGACGCGCATATGCAAAAGTAGAAGCCTTTTGTTACTTTTAGGTGGTAAAATTCATACATTATCCCTGGCATCTGGCGCCCTAAAAAATCAACCCAAGCAGAAAAGTGGTAGGGCTATCGCCCTACAAGTCCCTCCCCCTCTGTGGTCCCTGACTGGACCCAGTGGGAGGAGGGTGGTGGCACTGCGAGAGTGAAGTATTTTCTAAAGGGAACACAAGGACTAGAACACAGACCTCTGGATATCAACCTCTTCAGATGCAGTTTTAAAACTATCAATAAAACTGTTATTCACACTGGAAGAAAAAAAGCTTCCCTGAAGTTGGACACAACTATGTGTAATGTTAAACTACATGCCTTATGTAAATATTACCAGCAGCCTCATTGGCAATACCTGAATGAGAAAGGGGTATAAATGTGACAAGATATTTACCCTTAACCTATTTCACAAATAAATTAATTGGTTAACTCTGGAGGGGGGGGGGGGGGGGGGGGGGGGTCATAGGGCAAATCCCTTCTGTGTGTGTGTAGGGAGGGGGGTATGGATATTTTATGCAAGTACACATGATAAATTTAAGCGAATAAGTGCAGTAAAGCTGTACATGTTGTTTTATTTTTTTTTCATCTGTTGAGAATTTAAGTTTGACAAAGCCATCTTCACCCTCCAGTGGTTGAGCACAGAAGGGACAAATGGCCTCGAATGCTTCACACCCGTGTGGAATGGGCAACTGCTGCCAGAACCTGCCAGACAAGATATAACATAATTATCATTTCTCTTGATTGAGTGGCATGTATTTCTTTTTATGGTAGTTCTGTGAGTTTGGCACAACAAATCCCCATGTATAACAAACTTTATTTCACTCGGATGAAGGTGGGGAGAGGTCACCAACATTTCAGTGAGAGTTTTATCTTGTAGATCATATTCATCCACTGAACCCTTTCACTAGCAAACGCGCATTTAGGCGCTATTTGGAGGCGTGGTCATTGAACCACTTGTGACATCATTAATTTGCACGTCAGTGGATTTTTGTGATAAACAGCTGATGGAGCTAGGATTGACCTTTCTACAGACCTGTTCATTTTGAATATCGGTTGTATTCTGACAGAGCTAATCAAAGAAAAATGCGATCAGTTTTGGGTGCAAAATCAACCCTCCAAGTTAAGACCGTTTTAGTCGCCACGGCGACTAAAACTTTGGAGCTGGCGACTAAATTGGAACCGAAGTCGCCAGCCTGGCGACTAAAATTGAGAAGAATGATTGAAAGTGTGAGGTTAATTTAGCGACTAAAAGTTTTCACTGGCGACCAAACTTGAGCAGGCAGTGGCCAAATGGCCACTAAGAAAAAAATACACTTGGAGGGTTGAAAATCGGTGCTCAAACAGGCCAATACACCTGTAATTGATCATGGTCGCCTTTACCAGGGTTTTCCAACGATTTCATCCAAACTTTTCCGGCCAGAAGGAAGGAGGTGAAGAGTAGAAAGTAACAAGGATAAGAAATCCCAAAAAAAGGAAGGAAAAGGAGCAAGAAAAAAATTCAAATCTTGGCTTATGCGCATGCACCAAAGTGAAATATTGTGCATTTTTACATGGAATCTCTGTCAAAATGTTGCTACAGTGTGAAAAAGGGCTTTTTTAGCAAAGTTTAGGGGAATTCAGGATCTTAACACCAAAAATTCAGTTTAACGGTTGAAATTTTCGTGAAATTTTGCGTGTGAAAGGGTTAAATAATTGACATTAAAAAATTGCAACAGTTCCAGTGTATTTGGTAGAACAACAAAAACCACTAGTCAAATGGCTAAAGGTTTTCTTATCCTCATTAACTGTCAATAAGCTGAGAAAACAGATCTTACATTTGAGGTGTCCAGCTCCTGTCCCTTTAACCCTTTAAGTTCCAAAAGTCACCAACATGAAATTTCTCCTCACAATTAATATCGATACTTCATCAAGAGAAAAGGTTATGAGAAAAATGGAATGAACAATAGAGGGAAATTGAAATGATCTCTAACAAATTCTCCCAACTCATACTATAAGGAAATGTATGGAGATCAGTGAGGAGAATTTTTATGTGGATATTGGGGCTTAAAGGTTTAAGAGACTTGACAACAACCAATCCAAGACATTTCAGTATTGAGTCACAGATTCCCTTTGCATGGGGAAGAACTGAGAGTACAAAGAGGGACCTCAAGCTAGGACTGGCTTCACTGTATCCCTTGAAGGTAGTTGAACCTTACCTCACTGTTTCTTCAGAACAAACATGTCCACATGGTACAAAAGCATGTGTTGCTGAAGGTTCCCCTTGGTAGAATGCTGGCTGTCTTCCAAGGCTTAATGGAACATAACTGCTGGCCTGGTAATGACAGACATTAATCAAGATGTGTTAATAATAAACATATTTACCGTATTCATTGGGATAAATTGGGATAAATGAGGCACTGCAGCATGGCTGTTCTATGTGACAATGCTCATGTAATACCACAGGTTAACCAGCTAGTTTAGCTGGTTTACCTGCAGAACAATGCTCAACTATCAACAGCTTTGCTACCTAAGCTAAACTGCAAACTTTTTCTTTAGCTGTTTCAGACCAAAATGGGCAAAATCTATAGCCTAATATTTTCAGACCAAAATGGCTTGAAAACCATACCCTTTGGGGCCACACATACCTAATATACACAGTCAACTCTCATTATAGCGGACATGTTTGGGACTTTGTTTAGTGTCCATATTAGTGAGAGTCGTAATAGCGGGAGTCATTTCCAGTCAACCCTCTAAAGCCAGGGATCTGAATATTGTCTGTAATGGCAGGTGTCCATAATAGTGAGGTGTCCGCAAGGCGAGAGTTGAGTGTAGTTTACATCAGGGGGGGGGGGGGGGGGGGGTTGACTCTATGGGAGAACTCTCAATTGTTTTTTCTCGTTAGCTTGTGACACTAACTGGTTAGCATCTTTCTTTCTCATTTTGCATATTTACAGTAGTTTGTTTTGTGAGAAGTCAGTCAATTATTTTGTACCTGCAAACAAACTGGACACGTTCTTTTATCAGGAACATTTCTATCTGGCACATTCCATGAGTGAAGCACGTGACCACACTTGAGGTACACATATGGCTGAGTACTGGCTAGACTGCTCCAAGGCTGCTGCTAAAAAATATAGAACATGTCAGGATTTTTTTTTTGAATACACTATATTTCAAACACATTACAAATCTAATAGACTACATCAAACTATGTTATACTGGAGAGCTAATATAAAAATATATATATATAAAAATAATAATGAAATAATAATAATAATAATAATAATAATAATAATAATAATAATATAAAAAATCATTACATTACAAATCTTCACGCTACTTTACAAATGCCAATAAAAGTAATTAGCTTGCCACAGTGCAGTAAAAAACAAAATGTATATATATATATATATATATATATATATATATATATATATATTAATAAATAAAAAGACAAATAAGTAAATAAATATGCAGGCGATTAGAGGGTGGTGGCATGCAGACAAAAAAAAAAGCCAGGGGATATCACAAATCTTTCATATTAGATCTTCTTAAATAAAAGTACAGGATAAAAATCTTGAACAAGAATTTTGTTAAAAAATTACAAACCACAAAATAGTAAACAGAATGTTATTCAGGCTAACCGGAGTTCTATTTTAATTTACTAGACTAACTGCAGTGCCAGTCTGCAGTCTGCATTATTTTGTAGCAAAGCACAATGATAACATTAGTTCGATTTGGCAAAGTTTGAAGGAAACAACCTTTAGTTAGCAGTATATATCCTAGTAGAAGTACATATTATATTTTATTATATGGAGGAGAGTGTTTTATTGGGAACTAAACCAGTGGTAGATTCCATACGCCACTCCATCTGGGACCTGAGTGGCGCATTTTTCCGTATGTGATAGCTTGTGAGTGTCATATCGCTCTTTGATAAATGAACTTGGTTTCTTGTGTTGTTTAGCAAGCATTAAGCGATGAAAAAGAATGAGTTTTACGAAAAACTTAAGGACGAGAACATGATTATGGAAACCTTGATGATTTTAAGGTTTTTAGGGGGAATTCTACACAAGAAATTTCACAAAGTGCAAGATGTTGTAAAGAAGAAAACAAAAGCAGTTGAAAACTATTAGCCGTCAAGACATTGTCATCGGCTTCAAGTCAAATTGGGCAATAACTTACTGGGACCAACCTAGCTAAGGTATTCAATGTTTACGAACAGAATTTGTGAATAATGCTGAACTGAAGTACAACAAAAAAGACAAAGGAAATGAAAAACATACAGCCATTTCTTTAAGAGCTTCAGCAGACCGCCAGAGTAAAACAGCTCCACAAAGATCGATTAACGATCCATCAAGCAAAGTACTTGACTCTTCCTCCACCTGAAAAATAATAACAACATTCAATTAGTAACAGCAAGTATGCCAACTCTCCTGGATTATCTGGGAGTCTCCCGGATGCAGAACGAGTCTCGTGTTTTCCCGTACGGGTCACGAAAATCTCCCCGATATAATGGAAATATGAGTTTTTAATTTTTGTTCAAGACGCCTTTTGGAGAAAATTTTGAAATATTTGATCCATTTTTTAGGGTGAATCTGCAGTGCTCTATTTTTAACTCCATTTTGAGGAATGAAAAGAGGTATCTTGATGCAAAATTGGCAGTCTCCCAGATTTCAATTTTTTTAGGTTGGCATCTCTGTAATAGCAATCATTACCCTTGTTTGGCCATCTAAGGAAAAATTATTAAAAATATTATAATATTTAGTCATAGTATCCCATCCAAACAGAAACTCATAAATTTTTAAACACAAAATAAAATTTCCATCTGAAAATAAGCCCCTTCCTCCCACTGTATGTAAATACCATAAAATTCCGGTTATAAGCCCTGTGCTTATACAACTTCGTGAGGGGTTTTGGGTGGGCTTATAAGCTGAGGGACTTATATCCGGGTGGACTTATAAGCGGAATAAAAAAAATGTTTCGAAACGAGTCACGGCAGTGTTGATCGAAATACGTTTTTGAATTAAAAAGTCAAAATGAAGCAACATTTAGCCCTGTGTAGTACTGTCATCCAGGAGAGGGGGGCTTATAACCAGATGTATTTTTTTGTTTCCAGTTAGATGGGCCTATAACCGGGGGGCTTATAACCGGAATTTTACGGTATATGCACTGGGCTTGTTTTCAGAACTTTAAGGTATGGATTAATTGTGAGGCTAAGTAAGAGAACTCATGAAGTGAATTTCTTTATGTTCAGTTTTAAAGTAGGCAGGTACTGACTCTTGTGCATCCTGGTACTGGTACCTGGGTCCCGCCTTTTTATGAGAACCCTGAGTTTTCGACCAGATAGCAACTCACCCAAACTATAGAAACTGAATAAACAGCTACTAACAGTAACTACAAAAACAATGACAATAACAACTACAATAAACAACAAGCGCAGATGACACTTACAGTCTTCCCTCTCTCAGTAGTCGACCTTGTTTTGTGAAGTCCATATACATTACCACATACTGATATTTCACGCCATATTGTTGGCTGACACGACGCGCCACCCTTTGGATTCATTAGGAGGACTCCATTTGTTGTTAAACCATCCATCATGTTCTCTTCATTTTGCCACTTCGGTGCTTTTCCCTCTCAAGGGCAAGATTGAAAATGACAGTTAACTACAAAACACCAAGTAAATGCGAAACTCAAATCAGAGGACAGCAAAAATAACTTGGACTTAAGATGCTTGAGTGAGAGGCAGTCAGCATCCTAATGGTTAGTGTACTGGACTCTGGATTGAGCTGTCTGGGTTCGAGCACTGGCAGGGGTCATCTGTGTTGTGTTCTTGCATTTACTAAGACACTACAATTTCACGGTGCCTCTCTCTACCCATGTGTATAAATGGGAATTGGTGAACTTAGTGCTCGCGGTAACCCTTTGAAGGACCCCATCCAGCAAGGAGTAGAATACTCCTATTCGCTTCATGATACTGAAACCAAGATAAGCTCCAGCTTGATAGCCCGTACAAAATTTTTGCCGAGATCTTGGCGAGATTGCCAAGATTGCCAAGTGTGTTTGGTTTGATATAACCCGAATGTCTCTGGAATATATGCAAGACGAGATCTCACCGAGAATCTCGACAATATTCTTGTAATTTCGGTGAGTTTTTGGCTGCCAAGATTTGTCCTTTGGCAAGAATCTTGGCAAGATCTCACCGAGAATCTTGCCGAGGTAAATTCTCGGTGGCCAAAAACTCGCCAAGAGATTCTCGCTGAGATTGGCGAGATGTTGCTTAAAATTTTGTAGGGGAGGCTACTATGCTTGAACCCAGAATCAACCTCACCTTCAACATGCTTGATCTAAGCAAAAGTTTGCCAGCAAAAAAGTCTTTATATGAAGTCCACTTACCCCTAGAAAAATATTACTAGATTTGTCAAACCCAGCGGCAAACACTCTAGCTGTATAAGGTGGACGTCTATTAACAACAATCCGGCAAGAATATCTGGAAATGGTGCTTTTCTGTGTATCCTGATTGACTTCAGAACATTTTGTTCTGAAATGTTATTTTCACTCCACTAATGCATAATTCAAGCAAAGTGGTATTGATAGCACTTTGAGAAATGTTTTTAACTGTAAGCCTAATAATATTTGGCGCAAAAATATGCACGGATATTTGTCCGCGAACATTATCTGTTCCAAGAAGTGAACAGTTTTCCGAGAGCGAAGGCTATTGTGTTAATTATCCTTCAACTATTTTCTCACAAGGGTGCATTTCGGGAGACCTTTTCTGAAAAGTTTTAAACATCAAAGTACTGCTGTCTGTGCTCAAAATATTGTTAGGGACTGGTCATAAAGTAACAGGAGGGGGGGGGGGGGGGGGGTGGGCCATGAATTTTCTTTTTGTTAGTACTGGTTTTCAGTGGCCCACCCCTGAGTTATTTGACAAAATTGGGGCAGCCCACCCCTGGAGTGGCGCAGAAAAACCTAGCGGCCCACCCCCCAACCAAAATCAGTAATGTGGATGGGTACGTAGGGAACATTAGCTTGCCACTTTAGTCAGAATCTCCAAAAAATCTTCGAGATTGAAAGTCTGAAACATGACTCGGTGTCAGAATCCCTGAAATGCTATTTTAGGGCATTCTGGTATAATTTTTGTACTGTTGTAGTTATTTTGAATTAAATATGATGTTTGGTACAAAGCAAAGTAGGGGGTTTGGGGAATGCTCCCCTGGGAAAATTTAGATTTTAAGAAACTCTGAAATAATATTTTAGGCATTCTGGTAGAATATTTGTACCACTGTAGTTGTAGTCTCTGCAGTTTAAAGGGATAATAATAGTTGGCGTTTTTGAGTTGATGATGTTAGGTACTGGCAAAGTAGGGGGGTCTGGGGGATGTTCCCCCAGGAAAATTTAGATTTTTAGAACCTCAGAAACGCTGTTTTAGGCATTCTGATAGAATTTTTGCACTATTATAGATGCTGTTAAATGAATAATTTAACCATGACCCATCCCTAACGCAGTGCATTATTTTTCCTGGCCCACCCTTTTTGACATGTTGAAAAATAGTGACCCACCCCCAATTTTTCACAGCCCACCCCCCCCCCCCCCACTCTACTTTTAACAGTTGGTCACAGTTTACTCTGGACAAAAATTAAAAGGGCGAACGTAAATTGCCAAAATGTTCGAACACTGGGGAATATAATATTTAACAATTATTCTTTGAAATCGAGGTGAATAGTGGCAGGATATTTACCGAGCCGCGTAGCGGCGAGGTAAATATTCTGCCGCTATTCACCGAGATTGAAAAGAATAATTGTTTTAGTATATACACACGAAGTGATCTCAAAACAGACAATCTAGGCATTTTCAAAAGGAAACCAATGAAAGGCAATTTTATTGACGTCTAATTTGACGTCTCAATTCATGTGTGAAACACGTACAAAGCTATTTACAGATTCTTTTAACAAGGCAAATACACAATCTTCGATAAAATCCTCGTCAAAATGGTCCTTTTACACAGTTCAAATCAGCAACTTTAATCGAAAGTCTGCTTGGAAATTGATAACTGATCAATCAAAGTTTTCAAAGTTATCAAGAAAGGCTTGCTGTTTGGCTCGTTGCGAAGGTGCCTGTCAATGGCGGCTCGAATTGAGGTGAGTGTTGTCTTGTTGTAATATGACCTGTCTTGTTTTCTTGCGGACATATAAAACTTCAATTCTTCTTTTTCCATTTCCTCGATTTCGGTGAGAAATTCGTTCTGTCAGGCAAACCAGTCTACAAAAATGCTCGTATAAATGAGACAAATTGTAGTCGTGAAGATTAATTGCTGCCTATTCAGCGATAGGTCAAATTCACGGTAAGTTATCTCGATAAACAAACTGAAAAATACTTGTTTGCAAAACATGACTTCTTCACTTAACTTTAAAAACTTTTAGGCCAACGTTCGTTGCCTTCTTGGTGTTTTCTGGCACGCTGTCGTCTTTTATTTTCACTAATTTGATTCTGAAACGCTAGTGAAACGCGAGTTTACGCCGGCCATTTTGTTTTATGTTTTATGGGATAATGCATTATCCACTCAGTAGCGAGTGAATAATGTGGCATTAGCCCGAGATAGCGAACCAATCAGATTGCTGGAATAGCCAAGATCACTGAGTGTGTATATACTAACGTCCAATATTCCCCGGTTTTGACTGCTTCACGTGACATGCATAGACCAATCGGACGTGTGAAAAATATTTGATGGAATTATAAACCATGATATGTATCAGAAGCTGGGACAATTTATGCAATTTTTGCAAAACTGCTGCTTATGCCCTCCCTAGAAAGCACAACGTATTCCACTATAAAACCTCCTCTGGGGCTCCACAAAGAGATACTTCGAAAATCAAGACAGCAAAGCCGAAGACAGGATGAACTGGGAAATTAATTTATGCGTATTGAATACAAACATAATCGCGCGTATAAATTTATTTCCCAGTTCCCCTTGTTTTCGGCTTTGCCGTCGAGATTTCCGAAGTATTTCCTTGGGGTGTAAGTGTTTTTACCTCGACCTTGATTTTTCCGAATATCTCAAAAACCTCATCCAATAACTGTTTAACAACACACAACAAGCACGTCTTAACGGCCCGTGAACCACGGAACGTCTTTCATATTAAGCTTAACAAATCTAACTGAAAATTGCGGCGAAGAGATCCTACATTATTCATAATTCAAAAAATTAAATAAAATACATGTTGTAAATGCTTTCACTTTGAATAAAGAAGGTGTTGAATAAAAAACTGCGGTAAGATTTCCGCACAACCCTATTTCATACTATCACTATAATACAGAGTTAACGAGTCAGTCAGAAAATTGTATGCATAATTAATGTATGGGGCTGTGCGGAAATCTTGCCAAAACTGCTTACGCCTAAATCTGGCGAACAAAATGTAACATATTCTTACCCCATCAACAAACTCTTCTGCAGTTTCTGTCATGATTTCGGGCTTGCCCCATGTAACAGTTTTCTCCGGAGGAAAGGAGGTCCAAAATAGGACTGGTCAGCGGCATAAACCTTCGATACTTCATGTATACAAATCCACAAATCAATCAATCGTAGCTGATAGGGGTGTGCCGCGAACGTTCTCAAACCCGGACCCTATCTAAGGATAAAGAAAACGAAAATTGATACCCTTTCTAAGGCCCAAACCCGAAAATTGACACCCTATTCAAGGGGAGGAGAAGCATTGCATGACGACTCAAATAACGGCTAACCGCGCACGGCAAAGCTCAAATCTTTCAAAATCGCTCTGTTGATACTTAATGACGGATAGTTCCGTTTTAACAGACAATTTTTTTCGTTTAGCTGGGCGTTTATTTGAGCTGCTAGAATTTAGCTACCCTATCTAAGGATCACACCAGAAACACAATGCCAAGAGGAACAAAAGTGATACCCTATTTAAGGACCAAGAACATCAAAAACCATACCCTATCCCGCGGCACATACCTGTATAGCCCATATATGGGAGTACCCCCCCCCCCCCCGGGGGTGGCACAGTGGTGCTGTAAGCCCGCAAAATTACCAAAATACTTTGCAAATAAAAAGATAAGAAGTTCTAAGGTACCTTGACTGCCTGAATGATTTAAACTGCATGCTGTAATAAGCAGCGGAAGTACATCGAGAAAGGAGTCGGTTGGCAATAACGTCAATCATATTTGGCGCGCTTTTTGTTTTCGTAATGCAGCTACCTACGGCCTACCGCAGTTGCATGTTTTTTTTTCGCAATACAATTCAACTCAAGTAGATTTGCCATGGAAGAAAGCGAAAAGCCTGCTTCACTGAGAGAATTAGAGATAGACTTTTTGAAAAATAAATAAATAAAAATAAATGAGAAATCGAGGCAGGCTTTAATTTCCGTACCTCGACCCGTTTCTACTTGAAGATCCCGTAATGAGCTCCGCCCATGTTAACCACCCTGTCGGGGAAAACGATTCTCGATAAGATTGACACAATAAAGAACACTGTGTATATGGTAGATGACACTACCATTTCAGAGGCATTAAAGCAGTTGGAGAATATCCATTTGCTGTTGCAGAAGAGCTGCTCGTCAATTAATGGTATTCCTCTTAGAACCAGCCCAGTGAAGAAAAACTTAAAGATAACGTCAACCAAATATCATCAAGTCTTTCACGCGAAGTAGCCCTCACTTTTCATTTTTAAGGTTTTGGATCGTCAGCAGAAAACCAGATATTACTTTGATCCTACCAGTAACCCTCCTGCAGTTTCATAGGTCAGCTTCTCAGTCATATTTTATCGTTGGACCACGTGGAGCACCAAGAAAATAAAAGTAAAGTCACACGCAAGAGACAACGCGAAACATCGCGGTTCATCTACTCCTTATGTCACATTGTGAATCTGGCAACACCTGAACCTCATTCCAGTGCCGCCACTTTAAATTACACCCAGATGAGGGCTGGGCCGACAACTCGAAGAAGTACTGATGTGTCTTCATTAGGATTGTCCACAACGGGACAACAAACCAACGAGACCTGCCAACCCATAAATCAACTGTAATTAGCTCGGGTTCGCCATCGAACAATTCAGAAGGGTCTTCTGATGAAGATGCGTACACGGGGGTCGGACAAGTTATTGCATACATTGTAGTCCTCTTCTCTGTTATGGTTGTTGGATATATCTTGAAAGTTATGTATACCATCTAACGTCATGTGTAGGATTAAGATTCAATTAAAACGGGGAAGAAAGAAACCATCAACAATAAGCTTTATTTGCATGACCATGAATACATTTGGTATTGCAAAAGCATAAAAAGAAAAACGTAACTACTTAGACCACACTTTCTAGGGGTCTGCCGGCGCAATTAACAGGGGCACCCAACGAGAACATATAGGTGTCGGAACACCGTTTTTACGTTATTAGTGTCTTTTTTGTGCGATTAAAAGCCTTATTTTTAAACGCTAAGAAAAGTGTGTCTTTTCGGATACGCTAGCTGGACATTCAAACTTCAGAATATTTTAGGGAACGAAATATTTTAACCTAATTTACGAGCCGCTGTTGCCTTCTCGAAAATCGTAGCTGGGCTTTTTTCGTACCCAAAACGGCATTTTTTTGTCTCTCCAAAAACAACAGGCATTGCTTACCCCATGTCACGAAAGTTTGAGCTAAAGAAATCTCCTGTTTTTCATCACTATTTAATCCGAAAATCGTAGGCGATTATAGGTCTTCCGAACAGATATTCACCGAGAAACGGTCTGTTGGGTGCCCTTGAATAAACCCCCGCGGGATGTTGGGAAAACACGACAAAAGCTTGTAAATCACGAGCCGCCAGGCGAGTGATTTACAAGCTTTTCGAGTATTCTCACAACATCGCAAGGGGGTTTATTGCGTCGGTAAACCTCTAGAAAGTGTGGTCTATTGCTTTTATGAACTATCGAAAACGACTTTTAAAGATATGGGAATCTATTTTAAATATTTCGTGATCAACAACCTTATTCTTACAGCGGCTGAAAAAATAAAACACAGGTTCAGCTTCACCGATCGCTCACACCAAAATCAACGAACCGACGCGACGAAAACGTTTAAAAGTCCGTTTAAAGTTGTAAAAGTCATAAGAAAGGGAAGAGAAAGGCAAATGGTAAACGGAACAAAGTGTATTCAACGATTTAAAGTTGCTTTTACAACGAAATTTAGCAAACTGTGGCCAGAGTCATTCATTGCGAAAGTGAAGGACTGCACGGAAAATGTGCAGGTTTACAAACCTCACAGACCGCCGAAATTATTTAGAATAAAGGTTAGTTTCAGAAACTCTGCTTCGAATATTTTATTTCGAACTTATTTGTCACGTATTTTTTTTGTTTTCGCCAAGCCACAGACTTTACAGAAAGCACTGAAATTGCTTAAAACTAGAATTTAATTCAAGCGCGTACAAGAACACAGTGTGAATTTCTGCCATCGAGATAATTCAAGTAAGCTTTCGATTCAACGCGATCAATTTGAAGTAGTTTTTTTTTCAAATAAGGTTTTTGAGTGAATGTTGAATGAAAAGATGTCCATATAGTTTTATTCCAGCCCGGTAAACGCGTAACTGTTTATTGTATTCCTTCTCATTTGATTGTTTCTGCGTTTTGTTTTGTTTTATTTTCTTCTACCTATACGCTTAGTTCTTTCACTCCAACTGCGACGGGCGGCAAAATTCATTGTTGTGAACCACCCTCAGTAAATATTCATTATGATCATTTATTGAAATCATATCTTCTGTTTTAATCATAATATAGACCAAAATTAGACATTAAACTAACGTTATTAAATTATTCGTCCTTACGCGTAGTCGAGCGTAGTGCTGCTTTGTCGGGGAGCGGGAGATTACCGGTACAATAAATAGAACATATAATAGGTCTTTGACTTTTTGTCCAATCAGAGTGCGCGTAGTATCTGAGGTTAGTTCATAATTTCTTATAAAACTGTCACCACTGTTAGTTTAAGGGTTTCTCATGTCAGAAATGTAAAAAGTTGGGGGGTCACTGAATTCTTCCCGAGATAAAATGTCTAAAAGATCATCTTAAGATCTTAAAAATCGGCCTTCGTGGTGGATACCCCAGAAGGCGTGCTACAATCGACTGCGTATTCTTGCGATCTTACAACCGACAAATGCTACCTTTCTTTCCCACCATTGCAGAGAACAGGTGGCTGCCTCGCTAGGGCTCGTCAGCAATGAGTAAACTGATGGTTGTGCTGTTTACAGAATTTTTTTCAGTTGTGTAGCAGTTCTCACAAGCTTGTAATCCTACAGCTCCTCTACTAGTGTAGCTGTTACAATTGTTTTGGGGCTAGGGGCATTGTTCCTGTTGTTTGTTCTAATGTTCTCATGAAAGGTCGCAAGCCATTCATGTGGGTCCTTGCGTGGGCTTGCGTCGCCCAATTTTTTTATGCCCCGCTTACCATCTTTCACCGGCATCGGGAGAAATTTTCAATAGCCCCTCCCCTAAAACCTAACTGAAAAAAACCATGTTCCACCCCTCCCCCTCCCATAAAACATCATAGTCCGCCTCTTTATAAATTGTGGACCCTCCCAAAGCTATCAAATAATCTACATACGTAACATGAAACTTGGGAGTTTTCTGAAAACAAAGATTTCGGTGGGGCGCTGGTATAGCGCTTGAACGCTGCACTGATTTAATTCGTGGCGTACAAGTTCGGCTTGTTGCCGGAACACACACTCACGAATGGTTTTGAAAGGAAAAAATACAAAGAAAGTGAATGACTTCTGGTTTGTTTAGTCCATGGAAACTAAGGTATGAAGACTATATCATCATTCGTGTTAATGTTGTAGACTTTACTAGTAAGCTTACAGTCATAAGTTACCGTCAATTCCGGACCGAATTTCAGTGAGAACTATATATGAGACGGTAGAAAAAGTATAAACAGATGCAACAAGTATAGCTACAAATCGGCTGATCGAACCAAATCCAACTTAGCAGCGTATCCTTCCCAGCTCGATATATACTGCTTATACTTTTCCGATATGCAACTTTACCACTCAATTCATACGCCAAATTTCCAAGTAGTGCCGAGAAAGGGCTGTCAACTTGGTCTACGCTAGATAAACGCTTTCGATTTTCCGGATAAAACTGCCAGGTCGCTCCAAAGGAGCTTGCACCGAAATCTTTTTTCTTCTTTTTACCAGGAGGCAAGACACGTGTTACGAAGAGCGCAGATGGCAGGTTCAACAAAAGGGTTTGCGTAAGTAAACAATGTTACTTCAGTCAGTCATTCAATTTAACTGTGAGCAGCGAACTCCACTCAACTCCGCTCAGCTACGAGCATTGTAAATAAGTAAATCTTTACATTACATCTGGATGACTAGGAAAATGCGTTTGCAGTGACAGGGGCTTTGTCCGCTTATTAGAAAATCAAGGCCCATTTTACATGTAACACCATAACACTTCCAATCAATTTAGGTATGAGAATGTGTATAAAAAATAAACGTGGCCGAATTTTGCCTCCGTATAATTTGTGGTAAGAAACTTTCTTTGCCCGGTTTTTCAAAGGATTCCTTTTCCGTCTAACTTGAGGTATTAAGACTTTCGTTTCAAGGCGTTTTACGTGACTGATTTTGGTCTTCATTATATAATATATGTTTTGTAATTAATTGCAATGAACTACAGCCGAACCACTTTTTCAGTATTAACAGCATAATGAAAAGCGTATACGTGTTTACAATGCTGACAATAGAACTTAACTGTAAAAGCCCTTATCCAATGCTATCAATATATTTTTAACGTGTTGGTGCATATTCTATGTTTTGTAAAGGCTAAAATAGTTTCAGTTTGATTTCTTTGTATTTTATATTCTAAAATATTTTAGTACCTTTTCGATTGTTTGATTTATTGATAAATTTGGTTCGAAAATTCGAAACAAAATTGTTGCCCATGGCTAAATCCCTAAATTAGAAAAAACTTAACTAAATGCAGCATTTGTATTTAGCTACAGAAATGAAAACATTTACAATGGGCGGCTATATAATCAAACTCCTAGCATTGAAAGAGTATTGATTCTGTGCTAAAATTAGCGTGAACAAGCTTGCAGAATTTGCAGATTAGTTTAAAGCTACAGAAGTAAAAACATTTTCCCTGTGCAGCGAATATAATCAAACTCCTAGCATTAAAGAAGTGTTAATTCTGTGCTATAATTATTCATCAAGGGCTCTCGGAGTGTTGACTGTGATATTATAAACTTATAGCTGAGAATTGGCCAAAATTGTAACTGTTAGCTGAGAAAAGACGATTTTAACTGTCTAGGTGAGAATGAGATCAGTTAAATGTAACTATTGATTGAATCAAGGGAAAACTGAGAATAAGCCAAATTTTAACTGAATACAGACTGTCCAGCAGTCCATCTAGACCCTCTAGCTAAGCAGCTGAGTTAATGAAGATCACTTCAGGAGTGAATTGCAGATAGAATATACTTGCAGTCGGCTAATTGTGATTTAGGAGATGTTCAGCTACCAGAAACTGTTTTTCTAATTTTACACACACATCAGCCATCGGGACTGAAAAGTTTTGAAAGCGAACATCTCCGAAGTATTATTCAAATTGTGCCAGCGTTCACAACGCGCGTTCAAATTCGATTTAAATCGGGAAAACTCGGGCAAGTCGGAAAATACTATTTAAATATAGTTTGAGCACATGTTCATTCTTAATGTAAAATTTATGAATGAAACATTGACATTGGAGTGGACATTCGCATTTTGAATCAAAACATAAGCATTCAAGTTTCTATGATATTTACGTATGATGATGAGATCGCATCGGTTTAGTCAACATGCTTCTCTGACTTCCATTTGTTTCTTGCCGGTTTAGCGGCCCCTCGATAAATACAAGTTATTTTGCCTGCATCCATAGTCATTCAAAATTGTTTTTTTCAGTTTAATGATGTCACCGTCAATATGTAAGATGTCTCTGCTGGAAATTTCAAAAGGATGTTAAGCTGTGTTCTCACTAGGCCGAAACATGATGTAGCAATAAAACGACAATTATTGGGATGGGTTGAAAGCAGAATATTTGGGAGAACATTGCCACGAAACTTGACGACCGACGGCTGCAAGCGCAATTGCAAAATTTAATTGCAAACAATTCTTTTTGTACCGAAGACAGCGCAAATGCTGTCTGCTCGCTAAACGCTGGAAAGCCCTTCTCCTCCGAAGGGTTTAAAAATTGACACTTAAACCAAAGAATTAATGGAAATGTGATAGTAATTTTGAACTCCATTTTTCTGTTAAAGTGTGCGAGATTTTGCGAGTATAGTACTAGAACTGCATAAATTACACAACCGGGGCATGAAACGTGTTTGAAACTGGCCTGGCATCTGGATGTGAACAATGCATTAGAAAACATGTTTAGGTGAAACATGTTTACTCTAAACACGTTTCGGATTTAATGTTAACACAGTTTAATAGTTTATTTAGTGATGAAGCGCTTGCAAAACGGTTACAGCCGAAATCCCGACAGGCTATACAGAATTTATACTATATTTATATTTAGTCAAGTTGACTTGAACTCGCATTTAATTCAAATCTGCCGAATTTAATTGTTTTAAACGTTCGCATTCATTTACATGCACTTAATTCGGAGAGCCAGCTCATTCATGTCATGGACAATTTGCACTGTACAGTTGAATGCTGGTAACTAAACCGAAGTGGGAAGACTGTTGGAAACAGGAGGGGTTAATTTCTGATAGGAGCTAGAGCTCCACAGCTTCACAAACCGCAACATTGATTCTTGCAAACTGTACGTTAACGTATCTTCCACTGAAGTAACAAACTTTCAAATCAGTGAACTGGTAGGATGATCAAGCTGAACTTTTTCTATTGCTTGTCTCCATAGTGTAGGGCGCATTGCGTTGGTGGAGTCTGTTTGTTCCGTTTTTAGTAATTCAACGTCTGACTTGAAAATGACTTTCGCTTTAACGGAAACCGACTCCAACTTGACCCGGGGGGGGGGGGGGGGGGGGTACTCCCATAAATTTCGGATAGGGGTGTGCCGCGAAGGTTCTTAAACCCTGACCCTATTTAAGGATTAAGGAAACGAAAATTGCTACCCTTTATAAGGCCCAAACCCGAAAAATGACACCCTAAAGAAGGAGAGGAGAAGCGTTTGGTGACGATCCAAATAACGGCTAACCGCACACGGCAAAACACAAATCTTTACAAAATCTCTTTGCTACTAGGTAAACGGATAGTTTATAGTTTAAACAGACGATTGCTACGTTTAGTTGGGCATTTATTTTAGCTGATAGAATTTAGGTACCCTATCTAAGGATAACACCGGGAACACAATGCCAAAAGGAACAAAAATGATACCCTATTTAAGGACCGAGAACCTCAAAAACCATACCCTATCCCGCGGCACATACCTATATAGCCCATATATGGGAGTACCCCCCCCCCCCCCCCGGGCGACTTGAGCAGCGGGATTGCTATCGTCGTTGATTTGCTTCAGGGAATGAGTGTCATTTGCATGATCTCCTTTTAAACTCTTTCACTGGAATCGTAAGTTCTTCTTAAAGACTATGTTAGAGTACTGGTTCATCTCGTACTCGGTTTGCTCGGCCTTGTATTTCCTCTTCTGGGGACTTAGGTTTATTAATGTGACTAGGGCTTTGAAATGTTCTTTATCGTTTACTGAAGGCGTCCCATTCGTCTTTGCTAAAACAGATTACACAGTTGGTTTCTTCTCCTTCATTAAGTTCAAAATCAAAGTATCTATTTGCTCGATTTCCCGTTTGCAGTATTCAGTTCAGAAATGTCACGAACATAACCGTCAACGTTCATCTTGACGTTACGGCTGGAGGAACTTTGTGTAGGTTCGAAAGTACGCCATTATGGTACCTTGATCGTCGCTCTTGCACTTCGTTATTTGGGCACTTAATGTGGTGGTACAGTGGAACCACGATTTAACGAACCTCTATTTAACGAAAACCTTGATATAACGAACGGTATTCTTTGCCCCAGCAATAGTAAAATATATGAAAAAGAACCTCGATTCAACGAACCTTCGATTTAACGAACGAATTTGGCCAGTACCCAGCAACTAAGCCATCGGCTGGTAATGGAGCTCTTGGAACAACAGAAACTTATACTTACTCAAACCGGTCACTATTTAGAGTTAAGAAATGTAACTTAAATCAGCTTAAGCCACGGTAAAATCACACAGAGTCTTGCTTATTCTAGACTGAAAACTGAAATGAACAGTGCCCCATTGGTTAGAGATAAAGATCTTGAATTTAAGAAGGACCACACTGTCTACGGAACGCATCTAAATGCTATTTCCCACGATTTACCGACTATTGGATTTCGCGGTAAATTAAATGATGTCGTGATGTCAAAACGTCAAGCTAGATAGAGACTTCATTATCCCATGATGGACATTTGCATAATATACATCTATACATTACAGAATTTTGTGGAAAGATATGGGACTCGAATATTTTTTCAACCAACCTAATAAAGTCTACTTACTTCGATTTCTTCATAAGCGTTAAGTTGCAAATTGTATCAGTTATGATAGGATGTTATTATTTCTCGGGCGTGGCCGAGTCATAATTTGACATTTTCGTCGCCAAAAGGGGGTCATGGTTCCAGGCGTTCCTTGCGTGGATCGCGGAAACTGGGGATGAGAGTGCGAGTCGAGTGTGACAGCTTTTGGTAGTGCTCGCCTTTCGTAAACAACGTAAAAAGCCTGAAAGCTAGGCAAATGTGCAAAGTTCACACTAGTTCTCACAAGATAACAAATGAGCCATATGTGAGTTCTAAAAACTACGAAAATACTGCCAAAACTGTGACAGCTGTGGAGTGTTTAGCTGTTAGTACTCTTGAGACATTTCGTGGTAAAATACATGATGTACTACTAGTAGTAATCAGCGATTAGGGTAGTGCGTTCGACCTAAATTAATATGCCTCAAATGGAGCGAGAGGATAAGTGGGAGAGGAATCTCATCACACAACGTTTTGAAGGAAAGATTGCGTGACGAGCCAAAAGAACATGTCTGCAAAATAAAGAGCTGTGTTCCCCGTATTACGCCATCTTGTTGTTGTTGTCTTTATTATTGTGTTACTGAATATTGGGTTACTCAAGGTGAATACGCGGAACAGTGACATTACCTGGAATTTGTCGCATCAAGAAATGGGTTGTGTTGTTTTCAAAGGGGTTTAATAAACTGTGAAAAAATTGTGACACTGTAGCAGTTCTTGATATGTTAAAGCAGAATTTTTCTTTGCTTGCAAGCTATGTTATCGTAAATTGGGTGAAGCCATTCAAATGATTTAATACAGGTGTAGCCTGTGTACAGCCGTCCGCTCCCCGATTTTTTTTTGAGGGGAGTGGACGGCTGTACACAGGCTAATACAGGTGTATTGGACAGGTCGACGGAAACATGATCTGTCATCATAGCAGTAATTGTTTGCCAAAGGTCAAAAAGAACCTCAAATAATGAATGGAACGGCAAATAATTTATTGATGTCAAAATATTCATGGTAAAACAAAGTGAATAGAAGTCGCTCCTAGCACTTCATGTGACATTCGCAAAGCAAAAACGTACAAGGTCATAAATGAATGGGCAATTTGCATTCATTTCTTTTACACTAAAATAGATATGGAATAGAAATGAATTATCATGTACACGACAAATAATGATTTACTTATTTCACTTAAGTTGTTATCTTTTGACACTACACAACTTCTAAAACTCCACAGACAAAAACAAATACTTTCACCTACATTTCAAAATAGATCGAGGCACAGCACATCAACTTTTCGTTCATAGTCAATAGACTCACAATACTCAATAATGATTTCCTCATCAAAATGCCTAAAAATTCTGCGAATAACTATACAATACAAATTCAAAGAAGCGATAAAACAATTTTCATTCTTATTTTACTTAAGCTTACTCGTTTTACATGAAATGCTAACAATTTGTAATTTTAGCTAATTTGTGAATCGTTTTGCATGTAAACACGCTGGTTTACCTTGTCTATAAAACAACGAATCGACTTACTCGATTTCCACTCCTTTTACGACGTTCGGTGGTTGATTAAAACTCTTCTTCCTTGGATGAAAACCCTCCAAACAGCAGCGATAACAGACCATAACAGAGGACAATTTTGTCGTGAGAAATCACTCCAAACAGCGAAACACGCACATGGCATGGGAATGACGTCATTCGCCCCTGAAAAATTTTCTGGGGGGGGGGGGGGGGCAAATTGACAACGTTGTATAGTCCATAAAAATGCGAGTATTTCTCGATTAGGGTGCGTTCTCCTTCGTCGAACGCAATAAGTTCGAATGCGTGTTGTGCAGTGGATTAAAAGAGTTTTGAAGAGTTTAATCCGTGTGTTTTATCGGCCATCGCCACATCACTATCGCAACGCTCACTGAGAAGTTGCACTTGTATTCGGTATAAGGAAACTAATTGCACGCGATTGAGAAATCACACGCGATCGAAAAAGAATTATTATTTATTTTTATAATGTTTTGACAAACGGTCACAAATTCTTGAGAATGAGCCTATAGGGCTATAAGTAACTCTTGCTAAGGACCAACTACACTTATTCCCAACGCCAGTTCTAAGCATTGTATGTTCAAAGGTAAAAAAAAAAATGTTCGCTGCATCAGCTCCAATTCCGAATCTTGCCACTTTGGCAAGCAGGCTTGGCGACTGCACCAACCAATTGTATTAGTAAACCAATCAGGAGTGTCCTTTTGTGACCGCAAACGAGACCATCAAAATTTCCCATAGAAAAAAAATTCCTGTGGTTTCAAACGTGTAAGTCAATGATACACGGTTCAACATTTGTTGCGCATAGTTAGTAGAGGGAGACTGGTTAGGAAACTCGGCGAACATCAAAGAACTATGTCTCTGTTTACGAATTTCAACGTCACGTGACATTGACCCTGCACACAGCATTTCACAACAAACTATGGTTGAACGTTGAAATCTGCCGTTCAACATGTTGAAAGTTGTTGAACGTTGTTGAACGAAAATAGAACTTGGCTCTATTCCGTTCAACAAGTTGCCGGTTGTTGAACGGCTTAAACCAATCGTTTTTATGTGGACTTTCACACGAAGTGTGAAAATCCACATATTGCGATCGTGCAGTTTTCCCGATTGGGACGTCAATTTCCGTGATAACTCGTGTCAGCGCTTTCGGAAGCTTTCGAGGGTGTTCGGAAAATCCGAAGTTTTGGAGGGAGTTTATGTTAAGTTGGACGTGAACCCGGGAAATGAACTGCCCACGAGACGCCACAAAGAAAGCATCACGCATGCTAAATACTCGACCTTCATTAATCTTTATATTTGCATGGCGTTCGACTGAACTGCGGGCAAAGGTAACGCTATTTTTCACACTTTTCGCGCGCTATTTGTGTTCGACTGGACCTCAGTTGCTGTATTCGCTTGATTCGCATACAGTTGAAAATAGTTGATTAGCATTATTTAGCAAATATCTGGATATTTGTTGTTTTGTTTCAGATCAAGTTGTTTTCCCGGGGCTTTCCCGCATTCATTGTCTTGGATTTCTCTCAATTTTAATTTGAATAACGCAATCTGACTGATGTCGAATTCAAACCTGCTGGTAAAAAGTAAGTGTGAATCGCATAAAACTTATTTGGAACCGAAAAATGTATGTATTGAAACCGTGCGGTAAACTAAATTACCGATAATTATAAAACGTGTCGTTCGCAACTCGTCGACTCCACTCGAAAAGTAATTCAAGAACGATGATAATTTTAGGTTGAAAAAAAGTATTTATCTGCCATCTTGCATCAAGAAATTATTAGTGAAATCTTGTTGAAAGGCGATAAAAGCCATTACGGAAAATTGATATATAAAAACAACGCATTCAAAGAAAATGAGTTAATTAATGAGTTCAGCTGTTGTTTACACAAGCGTTCAGATGAAATGTCACGCAAACAAAGACAGTCTACATACTCCGCGAAATATTTATTTATGAATGGACTGAAATTAGTATCCCCGATTTCTAGTGGTAAGATTTTGTTTTTGTTCTTAATAACTAATTCTATTGTTCTTATTTCAATTTAAAGATCTTATTTGTCTATTTCTAGTACCCCCCCCCCCCCCCCCCCCCCTTCCGCTTCTCTGGCACAATTTAAATTGGACTGCATTTCAATGTTTAAGGCGATCTTCAGGGTGAATTGCAAGGTGTGTTCTCAAAACGAAAAAGTAGTTTTTCTTTCATGATCATAAGAAAAGTTGATTGATAAGTTTTTTATCATCTCGAGTTTCAAGTGACTGTCAACTCATATTTGACTGATACTTAGACTTGCCAACAAGTTGAGCTCACAGAGCGCGAAGCGCTAGAGCGCCGGGGTCTATTTCAAAACCGGAACGAGAAGCAAACGTCTTTAAAAAGGTCTAACATTGGCTCATCTACTCATTTGTTATCAAAAGCAAATGAAAGTCCACATATGTACGCATTGCGGACCCACTTTTATTCGAGTTTGGTGTCATGTGGTTTCGTGGCAATATGAACATAGCGGCCGAAGAGTTGGAATCAGCTGAGTTCGAATGGAGTTTTGATAACACCAGTCAACTGATCAATCTGTACGAGACTTTTCCGTGCCTGTACGATAAACTTGCCTCAGCTTTTTCTGCATTGCTCTGTAGCCAAGCAGTCTGCCTGGACCTTCCATCTCTCGCGTTACTGCTTCCTCGACCTCATCCACTGCGACATCAGTGTCAGTGTATCTTATATCGAAGTATCGAAGACGCCTATCAAGAGTTCTTATGCTCCAAGCATAGCAATCGAAATCCCTTTGCATGAAATCTAAAATCTCTTCGCGACGAAGGCTTTCTGTCACATACTCTTTTAGCTTTTCTATCAACTTTAAGTCTTCTTTCCAAGAATCATTCCTAATTCTTGCCTCCGCCATCTTTGAAGAAGCCCCCAAGGCATCTTGGTCTATGGCAGTTTTAGGCCACTGTGATATATTTTTCAATTCATTTTTATTTTCATTTCTTTTCAATTGACTTTACTTTGAGATTAATTTCATTTTACACAAAGAGTTTTATTTGATTTCATTTTATTTTTATGATAAATTGTTTATTATTTACATTTTATTTGAAAAAAAAATAAAAAAATAAAACAAAAAAGAAAAGGAAAAGAAAAAAAAAAACAATAAAAATGAAATACGTAAAAAAGAAAAAGCTTAAGAGATACCAAAATCCTTATGGCAGCTCTAGGCCACCATAGTAGCCTAAAAGTTGTCTGGATAAATATGCAATTGATCCGCCTCCATCTTTTCATATGTTTCGTCTGTCCTGCTCTGTTGTTTCTGCTTATTCGCTGCTTTTACCGCTATCTGAATTACATTTTACAAAATAGTTCCAAGTGGCTGTGTAGAACCAGCAGCTTTGTTCCGGTCAGCTCATCGTCTTTCTCCTTTTTCTCCTTGTCTTCCCCCTCCTCCCTCCTCTCCGCTTCTATCGATCATTTTGAATAAATTATACTTGAAATTCCATTGCGGCTGCTTTAAATGTCTTCTCTGACTCGCCGTATTTGTCTCAGAAGGAAAGGTAATACACCTTTTTAACTCCAGCCTATTGAGAGATAATATAGGAACCATAGCTGATAAAGAATTCCCGTGTCCTACATTTCTTGGATATTTAACGGACCCATCGAAAAACCGAAAAACCATGATTTGTAACGTAACCTTTTATATTTTAATAAATTGTTCTAATCCAACGAATATAAATGGAACTAAGCTTAAAGCTGATGGTGCCTCTCTTTGTCAAGTGACTTTGTTCCACTCACGGCTCTTTTCCATTAAGTCTTGACAGTTATCACTGGAAATGATAACACCATCATTGTTCGCGGCTTGTTTTAGAATGTAACGGTCGTCGTAACATTTGATGATACGTCCATTGGTAGTTTTTCTACTTGGAGAGTAAACTAGAATATTATTTTCCTCAAAACGTTTGAATAATTCTTGGTCTACAATTGCGTAGCACTGGTTTGCTTTACTGGATTGCTTGGTGGCCTAAAAGTTGTCAGGATAAATATGCAATTGATCCGCCTCCAGCTTTTCATATTTCTTGTTTTCTACCATCTGTCGTGCTCTGTTCTTTCTCCATTTTTTTCTGTACTTTTGGTCTTAAGGGTAACTTTGTTTTTGTTTTTTTATTTTATTATTATTATTTTTTAAACATTATAACTATTTATTTATTTAAAACGAACAAGCAAATTCTTGTCATTCAAATGGCTCCACTTTTGTCTGCTTCAGTCGTTAAATGGATTTGTCTTGTTTGGGTTCTTCGTAGGCCTTCTATCCTGGTTACCTCGGCGGAAAGGAACTCGATCAATGCCCTTTGAATCACACCTCGGTCATTTTTTTTTTATTCTTTTTTTTTTTTTTGCAAAAAAATAAAATACACTATACAGTTGATAATGTTCGTGAGGGAATAAGAGACAATACTTACAATTTTTAAAATGCACTATTATTAATCTCGCTATTTATTGTTAATGATGAAGCAAAGGCGACTATTTAGTAAAATATTAGTTAAGTGATGTTTTCAAATTTATAGTTAATGAGTAGCTTATTTTTAAATTCCTGAATGTAGATGGCCTTGTTGTTTGTTTTGTTTGAATATATGTAATGGCGCATAGCTAAGGTGGTGCTCACTTAACACTGATCTATCTACATAAAATGGCTTAATTTGTCAAGACAAACAAAAGGAAATCAAAATTTCACTCAAAAAGTTGTTTTTTTTTCATGAAAGTCTATGATCGGAGCTGGTCAAATGGGATGTGGTCATTAAAGCTACTTCAGAAATGGAATGTGTCTACATTGTTGGACTTTCCTTATCATCTGAAGTTCCTCTTCAAGAGACTCTCTCCTCTATTATCTTCTTCCTGATCCTTCCTTCGATCTGACGGATTTAGCTTATGCTAAAGCTGAAAGCTGACCCGTCGAAAAACCATTCGTTATACATTGATAACACTATCTTTGACATATCAGTACGTTGTCGGGTTTTATGTCCCTGTGAACAAAACCTTGACTTTGGAGAAACCGGCAGCTTTGCTCCGGTCTGCTCATCGTCTTTCTCCTCTTTATAATTGCCTTTCTCCTCCTCCCTCTTTCTCCTTTTCTAGCTACGTAGCATCGTCCTTAAAAGTATTTCTTTCTGGCAAGCTTATTGTCACCTCGCTGGAATAACGGAGGATTTACCAGTGTTTTAGATCTAATGGATTTAGCGTATGGTGCACACAATCCCCAGCTGATAAAGAATTCCCGTGTCCCACATTTCTTGGATTTTTCACGGACCCGTCGAAAAACCGAAAAACCATCATTTGTAAAGTAACCTTTTATATCTTAATAAATTGTTCTAATCCAACGAATATAAATGGAACTAAGCGTAAAGCTGATGGTGCCTCTCTTTGTTAAGTGACTTTGTTCCACTCACGGCTCTTTTCCATTTTGTCTTGACAGTTATCACTGGAAATGATAACACCATCATTGTTCGCGGCTTGTTTCAAAATGTAACGATCATCGTAACATTTGATAATACGTCCATTGGTAGTTTTTCTACTTGGAGAGTAAACTAGAATATTATTTTTCTCAAAACGTTTGAATAATTCTTGGTCTACAATTGCGTAGCACTTGTTTGGATTGCTTGGTGGCCTAAAAGTTGTCAGGATAAATATGCAATTGATCCGCCTCCAGCTTTTCATGTTTCTTGTTTTCTACCATCTGTCGTGTTCCGTTCTTTCTCCATTTTTTTTCTGTACTTTTGGTATTAAGGGTAACTTTGATTGTTTGGTGGCCTAAAAGTTGTCAGGATAAATATGCAATTGATCCGCCTCCAGCTTTTCATGTTTCTTGTTTTCTACCATCTGTCGTGTTCTGTTCTTTCTCCATTTTTTTCTGTACTTTTGGTATTAAGGGTAACTTTGATGATTTAAGCAGGAAATCAGTGCTTAAAGAACGGTTACAGGATTTTGTTATTCGGTTATGTTTTCCAACACATCTATCACGTTGATGCGGGTCGAGTGTTATATGCGACGTTGATCATGGAACAAAGAAGTAATGAAGAAGTAAATAAAAAACAAATTATCTAATGAATTTATTAACTAATGAAAAATCAATAGATTACCCAATCAATAAAAATATATCAATAGATCAATGACCAGCTTAACGAAAAATAAATCAATTACATTATAAAGGTAAATGCCGGCTAGTGCAGCTGCTAAAAACCAGCTGGAAACATACACACAAAAGGCGGCTGACTCATCAACACATTTTTTTCATGAGATATTTTTTGGACAACTGGATCATATTTGATCATGACTTAAGCTGTTCTCAGCTCAGCTCGTCTATAACAGAATTTCCTGTGGTCCTCCCTACTGCTGTAAGAAAATGGCAAAGAAACAAAGATAAAACCATTTTTAAGACTATGATGCGTACGTTTTTTGTATGGAAGCATTAAAGGAGACTTTTAGCTTGAAAACGGAAACTTTGAAGAAAGGGTTAAGGCAGTTAACAACCATATTGGAAAGCTTCATTCTAAACATTTCCCTGATTTATGATGTGACAAGGAGCTGCTAGAAGAGTCATCCCTAAGCAGCGTATCAATATAATGTTTTCCCCAGATGGAGTGTTATGCTTTTTGGCATCACAAAAAAAATGCCTCTCAATAGACTTCTTTTTACAACAGGCAGAAGAGTGATCAGTTGGCTATTAACAAAGGATTGAGAAGTTGAACTGATTCGGGCCCACGTGTAACAGTGTGGAAAGCGCATCGACAAAATTGCATCAATGGAAACGCCGGGGAAAGGAAAAGAGGGAACGAGGAAAAGGCCGGGTACCTTTTCATGAATGAACCGGGCACAACACGAGGACCGTTCCTTCTTGGTGGAAGCTTAGCAAATTTACATTTACATCCCTAGGCAACGAAAGCTATGACACTAAATAACTAAAATATATTTAAAACCGTTTCCTAACGAAATAATAATATATAAACAGAAACGCTTTAAACAATATTTAAGATCGTTTATCCACAGTTCTGAACCTATGACTCAGCTCGCACGAGTCTTCCTTAATTTCATGGGAAAGGGGAGAATCTCACCGGCGTGAGGAAGGTCAGGTGTTTTTGTTACCATCGTGGATTCTAGTGTTTAATTTTGTTTTTGAAGATCAAAGAGTTCAAAATTTCTTAAATGCTCACCGTTAACACTGATCTATCTACACAAAATGGCGTAATTCGTCATGACAAACAAAAGGAAATCAAAATTTCACTCAAAAAGTTTCTTTTTCGTGAAAGTCTATGATCGGAGCTGGTCAAATGGGATGTGGTCATTAAAGCTACTTCAGAAATGGAATGTGTCTACATTGTTGGACTTTCCTTATCATCTGAAGTTCCTCTTCAAGAGACTCTCTCCTCTATTATCTTCTTCCTGATCCTTCCTTCGATCTGACGGATTTAGCTTATGCTAAAGGTGAAAGCTGACCCGTCGAAAAACCATTCGTTATAGATTGATAACACTATCTTTGACATATCAGTACGTTGTCTGGTTTTATGTCCCGGTGAACAAAACCTTGACTTTGCAGAAACCGGCAGCTTTGTTCCGGTCTGCTCATCGTCTTTCTCCTCTTTATAATTGCCTTTCTCCTCCTCCCTCTTTCTCCTTTTCTAGCTACGTAGCATCGTCCTTAAAAGTATTTCTTTCTGGCAAGCTTATTGTCACCTCGCTGGAATAACGGAGGATTTACCAGTGTTTTAGATCTAATGGATTTAGCCTATGGTGCACACAATCTCCAGCTGATAAAGAATTCCCGTGTCCTACATTTCTTGGATATTTCACGGACCCGTCGAAAAACCGAAAAACCATCAATTGTAACGTAACCTTTTATATTTTAATAAATTGTTCTAATCCAATGAATATAAATGGAACTAAGCTTAATGCTGATGGTTCCTCTCTTTGTCAAGTGACTTTGTTCCACTCACGGCTCTTTTCTATTAAGTCTTGACAGTTATCACTGGAAATGATAACACCATCATTGTTCGCGGCTTGTTTCAGAATGTAACGATCATCATAACACTTAATGATCCTTCCATTGCTAGTTTTTCTTCTTGGAGAGTAAACTAGAACATTATTATTCTCAAAACGTTTGAATAATTCTTGGTCTACAATTGCGTAGCACTGGTTTGCTTTATTGGATTGCTTGGTGGCCTAAAAGTTGTCAGGATAAATATGCAATCGATCCGCCTCCAGCTTTTCATGTTTCTTGTTTTCTACCATCTGTCGTGCTCTGTTCTTTCTCCATTTTTTTCTGTACTTTTGGTCTTAAGGGTAACTTTGATGATTTAAGCAGGAAATCAGTGCTTAA
Source organism: Meandrina meandrites (assembly GCA_963693305.1). NCBI lineage: Eukaryota > Metazoa > Cnidaria > Anthozoa > Scleractinia > Meandrinidae > Meandrina > Meandrina meandrites. The sequence goes on from OY855906.1 coordinate 32,865,422, forward strand.
AGAACGGTTACAGGATTTCGTTATTTGGTTATGTTTTCCAACACATCTATCACGTTGATGCAGGTCGAGTGTTATATGCGACGTTGATCATGGAACAAAGAAGTAATGAAGAAGTAAATAAAAAAACAGATTATCTAATGAATTTATTAACTAATGAAAAATCAATAGATTACCCAATCAATAAAAATATATCAATAGATCAATGACCAGCTTAACAAAAAATAAATCAATTGCATTATAAAGGTAAATGCCGGCTAGTGCAGCTGCTAAAAACCAGCTAGAAACATATACACAAAAGGCGGCTGACACATCAACACATTTTTTTCATGAGATATTTTATGGACAACTGCATCATATTTGACTTGAGCTGTTCTCAGCTCAGCTCGTCTATAACGGAATTTCCTGTGGTTCACAGTTTGGGCATAACCAATCTTTGCTGCATTCGCTTTGGACGCACTCTTGGTGGTACCAGCATTTGCCGTCATCTGGCATTCGACAACTGCAATACACCTCGCAGGTCCACCGATACAAAACCTCAGGCTCCTTGTCTTCTTCTATAGTCACCACACTGTTCAAGTAATGCGCGATATCCATTCGTTCGAAACTCCGGATAAGTTCGTGGCGCATGTCGTCCTGATCGAAAAGGGCCTTTGCTGGGTCTTCCTTTAAACAGAGCAGTGCTGCATATGCAATGGCAAATAACGGCGTTGTTGCGAGTGAGCCGTATGGCCTAGAAAGCTGGCATGCAAACTGCTCTACGGAAATGGGATACCTGATCTTCTTTTGTTTAGTATCGACGTTCAACGCTTGCAAACTGTCGTAAACACAGGTTTCGGATAGCGCACACAACATGTTTGACACTGTTACCCACTGATTGCCACGGACATTTATAATTTGTACGAAACCTTCTCCGTTGTCAGAGTGCAGAAATCCTTTTTGTTGAGCAACTGCGAGATCTTGGAGCCCACCAATGTCCCTTTCATAAGTCTCGTTTCTTAAAAGGGTCATCGCTGCATTGATAATCCTGTCGTTCAACCAGTAACCACCTTCCAGAATGAGCTTGTCTGTGACTTTAAGGCCAAGTTCCTCAATCCAATATGGAACATTACCTGATACTAAATTGTTCTTACGCGGTCGCGACATACATTTCTTGGTACTGCTCGCTCTGTTTGTGCTAGTTTTTGAAGTGTGAACCTTGGCTTCTTCGGCTGCAACTTCGTTTTCACTCGCCAACGCACTGACTCCTACGTCAGTGTAATCATCGTGGCTCTCGAGAGACTCATTCATGATGATGATAATAGTAATAATAGTAATAATATTTATTACTCATATTGCATAATCAAAAGAGCAGTACACTTAAAATTTACAAATTACAAATCAATATGTGGCGAAAAGAAATATGTTAAAAACAACCACATGTAGTTAAAGAAAGGTACTTGTGAAATCAATGTAAACTGTGACTAATTGGTCAGAATCGTTTGCTGACGATTCTACCCAGCCTTTAAACCGATCATCGTAACACTTTGATTGGTAATTTTTCTGCTTGGAGTGTAAACCGTTAGAATACTGTCTCTCTATACAAACTTTTGAGTAATTCTTTATCCACAAATGCGTAGCAATGGTTTGCCTTACTCGATTACTGGGTGGATAAATATGCAAATGATCCGCCTCCAGCTTTCATTTGTTTCTTGTTTTCTATAGTCTGTTGTGATCATGAAAAGAAGTAATAATAAATAAGTAAATAAAAAAAGAAGATTATCGAATGAATTTATTAACTACTGAAACATTAATAAATTACCCAATCAATAAAAATATATCAATAGATCAATAACTAGCTTAACAAAAAAAAATAAATCAATTACATTATAAGGGGAAATGCCGGTTAGTTCAGCTGCTAAAAAACCAGCTAGAAACATACACACAAAAGGCGGCTGACACATCAACACAGCTTTTTCATGAGATATTTTATGGACAACTGCATCATATTTGACTTGAGCTGTTCTCAGCTCAGCTCGTCTATAACGGAATTTCCTGTGGTCGTTCCTACTGCTGTAAGAAAATGGCAAAGAAACAAAGATAAAACCATGTTTAAGGCGTTATAGATAGATAACACTATCTTTGACATATTAGTACATTGTCTGGCTTGATGTCCCGGTGTACAAATCCTTGACTGTGGAGAAACCGGCAGCTTTGTTCCGGTCTGCTCATCGTCTTTCTCCTCTTTATAATTGCCTTTCTCCTCCTCCCTCTTTCTCCTTTTCTAGCTACGTAGCATCGTCCTTAAAAGTATTTCTTTCTGGCAAGCTTATTGTCACCTCGCTGGAATAACGGAGGATTTACCAGTGTTTTAGATCTAATGGATTTAGCCTATGGTGCACACAATCCCCAGCTGATAAAGAATTCCCGTGTCCCACATTTCTTGGATATTTCACGGACCCGTCGAAAAACCGAAAAACCATCATTTGTAAAGTAACCTTTTATATTTTAATAAATTGTTCTAATCCAACGAATATAAATGGAACTAAGCGTAAAGCTGATGGCGCCTCTCTTTGTTAAGTGACTTTGTTCCACTCACGGCTCTTTTCCATTTTGTCTTGACAGTTATCACTGGAAAGGATAACACCATCATTGTTCGCGGCTTGTTTCAAAATGTAACGATCATCGTAACATTTGATAATACGTCCATTGGTAGTTTTTCTACTTGGAGAGTACACTAGAATATTATTTTTTCTCAAAACGTTTGAATAATTCTTGGTCTACAATTGCGTAGCACTGGTTTGCTTTACTGGATTGCTTGGTGGCCTAAAAGTTGTCAGGATAAATATGCAATTGATCCGCCTCCAGCTTTTCATGTTTCTTGTTTTCTACCATCTGTCGTGTTCTGTTCTTTCTCCATTTTTTTCTGTACTTTTGGTCTTAAGGGTAACTTTGATGATTTAAGCAGGAAATCAGTGCTTAAAGAACGGTTACAGGATTTCTTTATTTCAGTTGTGTTTTCCAACACATCTATCACGTTGATGCGGGTCGAGTGTTATATGCGACGTTAATCATGGAACAAAGAAGTAATGAAGAAGTAAATAAAAAACAGATTATCAAATGAATTTATTAACTAATGAAAAATCAATAGATTACCCAATCAATAAAAATATATCAATAGATCAATGACCAGCTTAACAAAAAATAAATCAATTACATTATAAGGGTAAATGCCGGCTAGTGCAGCTGCTAAAAAAACAGCTGGAAACATACACACAAAAGGCGGCTGACACATCAACACATTTTTTTCATGAGATATTTTATGGACAACTGCATCATATTTGACTTGAGCTGTTCTCAGCTCAGCTCGTCTATAACGGAATTTCCTGTGGTCGTTCCTACTGCTGTAAGAAAATGGCAAAGAAACAAAGATAAAACCATGTTTAAGACGTTATAGATAGATAACACTATCTTTGACATATCAGTACATTGTCTGGCTTAATATCCCTGTGTACAAATCCTTGACTGTGCAGAAACCGGCAGCTTTGTTCCGGTCTGCTCATCGTCTTTCTCCTCTTTATAATTGCCTTTCTCCTCCTCCCTCTTTCTCCTTTTCTAGCTACGTAGCATCGTCACTAAAAGTATTTCTTTCTGGCAAGCTTATTGTCACCTCGCTGGAATAACGGAGGATTTACTAGTGTTTTAGATCTAATGGATTTAGCCTCTTGTGCACACAATCCCCAGCTGTTTTATTATGTATCTATCATCATAACATTTAATTATGCGTTTATTGGTGGTTTTTCTACACGGAGAGTAAACTAGAATATTGTTTCTCTACAAACTTTTGAGTAATTCCTTGTTTACAATTGCGTAGCAATGATTTGCGTTGCTGGATTGCTTGGTAGCCTAAAAATTGTCTGGATAAATATGCAATTGATCCGCCTCCATCTTTTCATATGTTTCGTCTGTTGTGCTCTGTTGTTTCTGCTTATTCGCTGCTTTTACCGCTATCTTAATTACATTTTACAAAATAGTTCCAAGTGGCTGTGTAGAACCAGCAGCTTTGTTCCGGTCAGCTCATCGTCTTTCTCCTTTTTCTCCTTGTCTTCCCCCTCCTCCCTCCTCTCCTCTTCTATCGATCATTTTGAATAAATTATACTTGAAATTCCATTGCGGTTGCTTTAAATGTCTTCTCTGACTTTCGATATTTGTCTCGGAAGGAAAGGTAATACACCTTTTTAACTCCAGCCTATTGAGAGATAATATAGGAACCATAGGTAACATATTCCTCAAAAAACGTTTACTGTAATGAAACTCAAATTTCTTGATCAAAAAGTCTTTTCTTAGAAAGCTAATGGCATTTTAAATCTCTTAAAAGCTTTTAGCCTCTGCTACCCCTTCCCTTCCCTTCCCCTTCCCCTTCCCTTCCCCGCCCCCACCCCCACCCCACTCCCATCTTATCCCGTTGAGGGGCAGCTTTTGACGGAATGATGATAGATTAATTAAGTAGCTGGGTAAATGTAAATGAGTAAAGTGAACTTCTAAATGTTTTAGTTCTGTTTGGTAACTCATTGAGAAATCATGACGTCATTTAAATACGCAATATGTTTTTGGACAGTTCAGCTTTCGATTTGTTTGATTTGTATGAATCAATATACACTATGTATAAATTAACATGTACTCTAGAGAATTTTCTTTATCTATCTGAAAATCATTCATTCATTTCCTGATTTCACGTGAATTTTTTCACGTGATTTCTTTTCGCGCAACAAATTTTCTTCTTTTCAATATTCAGCCACTCATACATTTTGCTATTGGTCACATATCCAGTAACATTTTTTCTTGCCCTCTCAGTTGAGTATCTTAATTCACATATCTTGAAACACGACAAATCTACCATCTTCTCTCTAAAGAGGATTTACACGTGACTGTTGTCATTGGCCTAAAAATACATCTTTAAATTGCACTGAGAACAGTTGATGAATGGGGTGGATGTAAAGCTGATCTCGCGCTGATGTTTATGATTTTAACTTTGTCTTGTCTGGCCCAAGAAACAAGGATGATGTGTCCCTAAAAGAAGGGAAAAACAGTCATTGAAGGGCTCTATGTATAATAGATCCAAGAGTGTTTTTTAGTACATTTTTGGGGTTATTTTGGCTCCAATTTGCCAGATATTTTTGCATGTGGTCTTAAAGATTCCTTTGGAAATATTGAGTGCTTTGCTTGGACTAAAACATCTAGTGTTGTCAAGCTGTGAAACACTATTTAGTAGTGTTGTTTTTGTGCTGGGAGGGAAACCGGAGAACCCGGAGAAAAACCCATTAGGGATTAGAACTAACAACAAACTTAACCCACATATGACGCCGGGGTCGGGAATCGAATTGCTCTCACCACTGCGTTATCCCTGCTTGCTACACTGTATTGCAATTTAGCTAAATATTTTGCATTTGAAGTTGTACGAAATTCAATCGAATGGGTGTGGTTGCGGAGGCGTTTGCCATTTGTAAGCTATTCAACCGTCGATTGCATTTCTGGGACTCAATTAATAGCTTATTACTCGTTTTCACACCGTTGAGGCGTGAAATGAGTCAAGGTGTTTATATCAAGTCTATTTTCGTTAGGCTGCAGAAGAGGCGATTTTTTAGCGTTTCTTAAGTGAGCGAAGCGAGCGCGAGCTATATCAAAACTTATGGAAAATATTTTTTCACATTTAATATGTGAAAACCCACTTACATGCTCAGCAAAACCTTTCATCGTGTTCTTGAGGCCGCTTCTCAGACTTGTTCCCAGCTCCGGTCTTTCTTAGCGTTGCTCTTTTATTCTCCAACAACTTTAAAAACACCACAGTGATTATACCGCCGATCACTGCACCAAACACTGCACTCGGCAAAAATTCTTCAGAAAGAATAATTTTTTTTTAAACAGGAAACTTAAACGGTTATTTATTTACAACTGTTACTGCATGGCAGTTGATCCCACAAGTAGAATCACAGCTTCATTGCATAGTGGTTTAACTTACTGGATGCATCTTTCATAGCCCGTCGTATTCGAATAATCGTAACGGGGCCAACATGGTTCACATTCTGTGTCCTCTTTTGAAGAACATGTTGTCTTCACACCGAAACCTCGAGGGCAAGTAGAACAAGGTGCACATTGCGTTCCATTCCAAAATTGCATCTTGATGTATGTGTGGACCTGAGAGGGTCTAGAGAAAAAAAATTGGCATAAAATAAAGTTCTTACTTTAATATTACTGGGTGTTGATTATCCTGCATTCCTGGAGACTGTCCCCAGTGACCAGGCACTACTTGCCTAGTATCAGGCTCTGGAGCTCCGTGCCATTTGAGGTATGTTGCTGCCGTGAATGGAAGGAAACAATCAAAGGCCCTTTGGGCTGTCTCGTGTCGTGTATACGGAGATGATAGCGTTGTGGCCATTTGATTTTTTGACGGTTTTGAATGTTATTTTTTCAAAGGGAACAGATTTTATGATTTTACTGGTGGTGCCATAAATAATGCTGTGACAACAAGGGTCCATGTAGTACATGACGAGGTAAAGCACAAAAATGGAAATCACTAAAATATTCTGTGATGACAAGGGTTCATGTAGTACATGACCAAGTAAACGACAATCAAAGGCCCTTTGGGCTGTCTCGTGTCGTTTATACCGAGATGATAGCGTTGTTGGCATTTGATATTTTGACGGTTTTGAAATTTATTTTTTCAAAGGGAACAGATTTTATGATTTTACTGGTGGTGCGATGAATAATGCTGTGACAACAAGGTTCCATGTAGCACATGACGAGGTAAACCACAAAAATGGAAATCACTAAAATATTCTGTGATGACAAGGGTTCATGTAGTACATGACGAAGTAAAGGGCAAAAATGGAAAGCACTAAGATGATCACAAGTCACAGGCAGATATTGAATATTATGGGAGATTAGGCTGGAAAAAAGAAAACAGCATTGATTATTTGTAGTGCCCGCCCCCCCCCCCCCCCCCCCCCCCCCCCTGCCCTCGCCCCTTGCCTTCTTGGATGGGATTCTTGTGTATGTCAAGGCTACTCACAGCGGTGAATTGGTTGGTACTTGTCTATAGAGCTGGGCGGAGAGAGGTAGTATTAGAGTAAAATGTCTTGCTCAAGAAGACAGGGCACTGTCCTGGCCAGGGCTTAGCGACGTCAGTTTCTGAAAAAGTTGCTGTAATTTGTTACATTTTTCGAACATTGTTTTGTATTGAATTTGCTGTTGCACTCGAGTGTAAAAAGAGAATTTGTGATTTTCACAAACTTTTATCCAATTTCAGGGCTGGGCGATCCCACGGTAAGAACGTTCACTCTACAAGTGGTCTTGGGTACAGTGCGGCTTTACAGCAACTAACTTCTAAGTGTGGAGATATGACTTTGAGCATCAGGGCGATTATACAGAAGAAAGATTTGGCAACAGACGATGAAGTGTAGGAGTTAGCAAACCGCGTGGAGAGCAAATAGAACTGAAATCGAGTCCTATTCAAGCGAGTTTTGATAAGCGTCCCACGCAGTTGTGTTTTTTTTTTTGTTTGCGATCTTTGCTGAAAAAGAGTGAGTTTGTGTATGCGTGAAACTAACTGCAAGCGTACTGAAGTGCTTGGGTTCCAGCCTCGTAGCGGATTTCTCATGTAATCAATACTGTTTTGATAGGGTATAAACAGATTGAATTTGTAGAGCCAAAGTAAATAAGATCAAACTGTTATAGTGCTCCAGTAGTGTTCTTTCCATGAATAAACTTTTTGTGTGTTAAGTTATCTTTGTTTTAATGTTTGTATGAGTTAAGCAAAGCTAAATACAGAGTTTGCGCCGTTACTACTAGAACAAGATTGATCTTTTATATGGCGCTTTCTTTCGATGTTTATGAAATGGCGCAGCTGTCTGTTTTGTTGTTTAGTTGCAAACAATCGAAAGCGAGGTTTAGAAATTGTGAAAGATACCTGTAGCTGTTATGCATTGTTCTGGGAAATCAGGGTAGTTCTTGCCCGCAAGCGACCTGAGCTTAGCGCCGGTAATTACATTGCCAAATGCGTTGGAATTAAACAAATAAATATTGTTGCCTTTCTAAGAAATAAATATATTTTCTCAAGTCATAATCCGCTTACTGTTGAAGAATCGCTTGCTGTTGAAGAATAAGGTTTTATTCAAGCATATGCGACATAAATCCAGCGAAAGAGCAGTTTTGAATTTTATCGCTTGAAATTGAATTTGGTTATTGTTGCCGTTTCACGATAACAAAAACGTCTGTAAAGAGCGTACTCTCCTGATTCGCCTATAGAGATTTCGAACTATAGAGATTGATTGCAAAGCATTGTTATCCTTGTTGTTTGAATTCTTGAGCCATATAAACAAACTAATGAAACGATTGCCATTGATGTGTTTAGGATTATCTGTTTGAGCTTTCATGTCGTGACAGTGTTTGTGCGTGGTCAACATGAATTTTTGAGTTTTCAGGATTATTGCATAAATTCTGTTTGAATGTTGTCCAAGCTTGTATGAAAAGAATCATTGGTAATTTATATTGTATGTGACCTTGTTTATTCGACATAAATAAACTAATGGTGGTCGATTTTGGGAAACATTTTAACAAGAAGATTAACGAAATAAAAGTTACTTGATGTTTCGACGACTTCATGCCGTCATTATGCATCAGTCAATTGAAACCGCGGCCCCTCGACTTGGCGGCGATTTAACGCTTGCAAAGCCGGGATTTAACGCACTTTTAACGGCGCGTTGGCCCCGATGGGCGGTGGATTTAACAAATTGTCAGTAGACGGGGGCCGTGGAGCGGTGATTTAACAGAACTTTAACATCAAAAATAAAGGTGGACTTCTGCATGTAATAAAAGTAAAATTGGTATATTGAAGGCCAGCTTTCGCTGCACATGGAAATTGCAGCTTAAGAGGCTGGGGCTTTTAATGATAGAATCGAGAACAGGTGAATTTCAAATAGACCAACGATATCGATTTATGTTACAGTCTACTTCCGATAACTCTAACCCTCGCTAACTCGAACGTCGCGCTAACTCGAACGAAAATCGATTTCCGCTGGATTTACGTGATACATTTTCTGTAATTTTACCCTCGGCAACTCGAACCTCCCGCTAACTCGAAACAACTTTTGTTTGCCTTCAGGTCATTTTCTATATAATTTTACCTTCGATAACTCGAATCATTTGTGTGAATACGTGCCAAGTGAAAACAAGCAGTGTACTGTATTCCAAAACATTGATTTCATGTTGAAATAAAAACGAGTGACGAGTCAAAATATATATGAACAAAATATTTATGGGGAAAGCAATGTTAGATTGCAATCCGAACATTATGCAGTTCGAAGATAACTGCAGTGCCAAACGTTAGTCAGTACATATTACTAATAACGTACTTCTTTATTTTTTTCTCAGGATCAATAAAACATAATTGTTTCACTGGGGTACATCGGTGAAGGCCTGCAAATACACTTGTTGCAAGTTGTTGTAAATAAAAACACAGAAGAAAGCGAGTAAAGCTTTCGTAGTGTTAAACATTGCACATAATAGATTTATAGTAACGTCGGCCACAGATTTTACTACAAGTTTACGAACTTCTGATTTTACCAATAAAATAAAAAGAAATAGATTGATACTCACTCGAGATCGATATGAAACATATTTATAAGTTTCAGTGTGGACTTGTTAGTATATGATTTCAATATATCATTAACATATCAGTACTTATTGAGTTTAAGAAGCGTGTTGTGCAGTTCGTTTGACAAGAACTGTCTATTTTGCGAAAATAATCAAAATAAAATCAAATAAATGACGTCCTCATTTCAAAGGTTTTTCCGGTGCAGGCATCGCCATGTTTACAGTGTTATTATTTTTAGCCAGCACGCGTACTCCCAAATAAGAGAGTAAGCCATCAACAGACAAGCGCTTGCTTCGGATTATATTTGCGTACGCCTCTGCCTCAGCTTGAAGAGCTGCAATGATGCTGGCAGCTTCGGCCTCTGCTTTGGACAGGATGACCCTGCTGTCAGACTTGGCTGTTTGGACTTTGATGCGTCCCTGAGTGACAGCTTGCTCTTTCTTGGTTTGCGCTTCGATCAGTGCGCGCGGTCGCTTGTTGTTTGCAATGTTTATGTTTTCTTTAGCGAATTCTTTGTTTCTCACCACAGTCTCGTATTCAGCGGGCCGCTTGATGTTACTCACTTGCAGGTCTGTTATTTGGGCGTTTACTTCGGTGAAACGCTTCACCATGGTCGTGTAGACAAGGTCTTGGAAGAACGAGCGACAGGTCTGGAATTCGCTTGTTGAACTGACTGCAGGCGTCATGAATGCTTGCACGAGCAAGAAACCTGCAACAAAAACGAAGCAGCGAATTATCATTTGAAAACTTCCGATAGGTTGGTGATAGTTTTAGGCCGGGAGACAACCGAAGTGGAGTTCTATTCTAACCACAGCCGGTCTCGGTTAACTTAGTCAAAATGTCCGGCTGCAAGCCTATCTAGGCTGTAATTTGTTTTGTTTTGTGTTTTTTGTGCCCAGGGGGTAGGTTCGCTTTATCTTAAAATGGAGCATACAGCGTTATAGACCCCGGTTGTTGAAAGGAGGGATAACGCTATCCACCGGATAAATGACCATCTGGCGGATAGTGCAGGTTTTGTCAACACTTATCCGGTGGATAGCGCTATGCACTTTTTGAACAACTGGGGCCTAGGCAACAGGCTTGCTTTTCAGCGGAGGGTGGGGGGGGGGGGGGGGGGGGGCGGGGATGAGCATCGCGAAAGGGTAATTGTGAGTGTGACATTTATAATTCCTATGAGAAAAGATACGTTAAAAATCGCTATCCATTTTATCTTGAAAGTACTTTAGGCTGAATTTCTTATTGCACATTTTATTTTAAAATTAGGGGCTGAATAAATTGTGTCCTGGAGCTACCGACGGATGGGGTAGGTACACCGCTACACCACGACGACCGTTAGCACAGCCTTACCAGACTGTGTTTGTGAGGTCACAGCACGCCCCATATAAATATTCAAATTTTCTCGCTAATTGCTATTTTAAATATTTAAGCTTCCTAAAATCGGCTTTTACTGCTTTCTACTTGCAATAAAAAGGATTAGAAAGATTTTCGCAGTGTTAAAGTTTGTTTTTACGCAGTTTTTTTGACGATTTGAGGTGTGCGAGAGCAGTTGTATGAGTTTAAGTTTTGAGTCGTGTATAGAATACTAATATTTAGAGAAGGCGTGAAAGTTCCACATCCAAGAATCGGGTACCGCCTCTGGAATGTAGCCCAAAAAATATCTTTTCCCTACTCGCTTTAGTAAGAGCTCCCGGTGCTCGATAGAACAGTCTTTGAACTATAATGTGGCCAAATTTGAGTTCAATCAGTTCGTGAATAGGTCTTTTAAGCCTTGCTGGAATATCAAATTAGGTTGTAAAAAAGCTGATTTACCATGATATGTAGCAGTTGTCGGGGCAATTTATACAATTTTCGCTAAAATTGGTCAAAACTACTGGCTATGCCCGCCCTAGAAAGCAGAACGTGTCCAACTACAAAACCTCCTCTGGGGCACCCCAAAGAAACACTTTGGAAATGTCAACAGCAAAGGCGAAGACAAGTGGGCCTGGGAAATTAATATATATATAAATATTCAGTGAATTTCCTGAATTAATAGCTTTCATTTGAATGGCCACATGCTGGGGTTTCACCCACAAACTTAAAAGTTAGAACCACCTTGTAAAGCATAATAAACAGTATCACATGAAAGTACTGGTCAAAAGCTTTCATTTTAATGGTCACACACTAGGGTTTGACCCACAGCCTAAAAAGCTTGAACCACATTAATTGGCTTGATGTTTGATTTTAGAAGTCAAAGCCTTTAAGGAACAACGACGCAAAATACCTTCCAATTGATGAGAACGTCAAAATAAGAGTTTACGTAGCCATGTCATTTTTGTTATGTGACAAAATAGTACTAACAGTATTACTATTTAAATAAACTGGAGCAAACTGAAAAAACTTACTTATTAACAGGAACTTCAACTTTGAACAACTGCAGACATAAAATGTTAGATAAAAAGAGTTCAGGTGTGATACAAAACAAGTTATTGTGTGTTTGAAAATATTGAAAATATTTCTTTTTTTGCAGTAGTGCAAAAGATGTGTGAGAGTATAGAATGTTAACACTTACCAATTGAAAACAACGTATATGTACACAGTGGCGCAGGAAGAGCCTACTGTGGCTCTCCCTGCTCCTCAGGGGCCCTGTGGTTTGAACCTGGCCTTATAAAAAAAGAGAAGGAAAACAAGGTTAAGATTGTGATAAATGAAATGTGGGTGGGAGGTGAGCTGTTCTTATGTTTAGTATGGTGGAGTGTGGATTGGCTGGTTTAGGTTTGAGTGTTGGTGAGTGTGCTGTATTGTGTTGTTGGAAAGATTGTTTACTCTCACGGTATGTGTGTGTACCCAGGTGTATAAATGGGTACTGGTGAATTTCTTTTTGGGGGTAACCCTGTGATGGAGTAGCATGTTATGCAGGTTGGAGTGAACAGTGCTAAACATTTCTAAACAGTGGTAAACAGTCCTAGTTGCTTTGTGGTTTGGAAACCAGAAGAGCAGCTTGGCTTGTAAGCAGGCTAAATAAAATTTGAATTGATAAAAACAAAACCTGATTTATAAGGTTAATAATTTAACTGCAAGTAATATTTATTAAGAAGCAAAAAAGTTATTACAAAAAAGGTAATACTTACCCCTGATACCCCACCTCTTGGGTGGGGTATGGGAGTGGCTTCTCCTCCTCCAGAAGCCCAAAGGCTTGGAGGAGGGAAGCCACGACAACAGTTATTAGAAAGATCATAAAATCTAAAAAGAGTAAAAGAGAAAAAGTAATGAGATGTTCAGGTAATATAAATATTTATTTGTTTTGTAAGAACTTATTCAGAATTAGGCAACAAAGTGGTCAGTAAATTAGTGTAAGATAAACATTTAGTGAATGTAGAACAATGGGATATTCAATGATAAGAGTGAAATCAGAACGCAGTTAACTTAGTCGCAGCTGTATGGGGCAGCTGTTTCATATTGTTGTCAGAGAAGGAATTTTGCAGAGAATTTGAAAATTTTTTATTGAATAAAAGAAGGATATGTTTTATAATCTTACATTGCTGGTTATGTTATGTTGTGTAGTTAGATGTTCATAAACGTTACTTTAGAAGAGGAGAGAATACTTTTATTTAATGTTTTAGTACTATTTTTGATAGTTATGCGTGACAGATTTTTGCAAAGCGCGTATACGTACTTGGGATTGATTGCGGTGTATTATTTAGCTTTAGAATTGATGATGCAGGTCTCGAACTTATATTGTTTAGTTCGTAATTTGTATGAACTGATTGCAAGTTAACAAAAAGGCTGGTGGGATAAATTAAGGTTTTGGTGAAAGAAGTGAGCTCTGTTATTCGAGTTTGCACACGGTCGGAAGATACGTTTTCGAAGCAAATTAGGTTTGGCGGTGGTGTTTATATTATTTAATTTCTGATCGTGTTATTATAACAGATTTTAGATAGTTGAGTGTACTGCATAACATTTTAAACAGCTTGCTAAGGTTAGAAAGTATTGATTATCATATCACAGTAGGTTGGTATATATGGTGAACGTTTATATTTAAATCAAATATTTTGAAGTCGCATCTGTAGTGGGCAGCTGTTCGATTTTATGCCAAAGAAAGAATTTTAAAGAGAATTTGAAAATTTTGTTATTCAGCAAAAGAAGGTTATGTTTTGTAAATTGGCAGTAATATGCATATACAGGTTGCTTTACAACAGTAGAGACTATTTTTAAGTTATCTTTTAGTACAATTTTTGACAAATGTGGATAACAGATTGTTGCAGAGCTGAGCGCGCACGTGGGACTACGTTTTAGTTGTGGAACTGATTAGGAAAGTGTTAAACTTGTGTTGTGTACCTGGTGATTTGCATAATCATATTCGAACGCAACATTTTAGGGGGGTACGATAAGTAAACTTATTGCTGAGTTGAAACAAGTAAAAGTGAGCTGTGTGATTTAGATGCTCGTGTGTATGATGATAACATAGGTTAGGTTTTAGGTTTTACTGTGTGTAAGACAATTGAAAGAACTTTTTTTAGTACATAGTTGGATAGCTGCGTAGTTGCATAGTTTTACACTTAGTTTGCTAAAGAATTTGACTCACTGAATACATACATACCAATTGATGAATCAAGTTCTCTCTTCTCGAAATTGGTTTCTTTTGAATTGTTGGTTTTACACAAAACAATGAAATACAATTGACGAATCACAGCACAGTGAAAGCTTTTTTCTTTCCAAAAATGGAGTTCTCTTTAATGTTGAGTTCCGCTGGACATAATATTGTGCCGGGAACGATAAACGGAGAAGAAAGATTTATTTACTGCATATTATTTAGTGCGCATTTTCATGTTCAGTAATCTTTGTAGGTTTTGTGTAAATGAGCTATTTAATTGCTTGTTAATGGCAAAGGTCTGAGGTCTGAGGTTTGATCGGCGCGCTGTGAGTGATGTTTGGAGTGCGTGATTGATACTTGGAGAGAAGTAACTGGAGACGACGACATGGCAGAGAAACGCGGATTTTCACCCTTTTAGAGACGACGGAGGGAGTTATTAGTCCGTAGTTTGCAACATTTTGATAAATGTTGTTGTAAGTGGCTTTGTCAATGAGAACGAAGCAAGGTGTTGGCTCGTATAACATGACCTCGAAGAAGGAAACTTGTGTCGTTGGAGGATTTGTTTTTTGTTGGCTGCAATGTTTTGGGCGAGGTTTGCATGCCTTTCTGGTCTTCAAATCGTGTTATATTTACCGCAACGTTAACGATAGACAGTTGTGAGGGAGCAGTTGAAGTGATAAAATGATGGAAAAGGTTTGTAATTAAGTGTTTCTTTGTTTGTAATGGAAAAGATTTGGATAGTAAAAGCCGATGAATGTTGTTTCTTGAATAAAAGATGTGAACTTGTTACCAAGTGTCCGAGACATGAAAATGAGTTCTATTGTTTTAGTTTTTCCTGCACGGGGTTTGTTTTCACTCTATGATTTTCATTTCGGGAAAAATTGTCAGCATAACAGATGTTGTTTAGTTTGAATGTTTATGTATTTCATTTTTGTTTGTGATTTGTCTTATTTGAGTAAAATGAATTTATTGCAATAATGTAGTTATTTGATGTTGAAATTGCAACAGGTTATCTTGGCTTGTACAGGTTTGCCAGTTGGCAGATAGCTAACTCTTTTATTAGCCAGTCTACTGGATATTTTGTGTAGACACTGACAGTAACATGGAGTGAGTTCTTAGTTTTCATTATTAATATTATTTTTAAATATTTCAGCTAATGGAATATCATTGAACTGGAAAAAATGGAAGCTGTGGACGGCACACAGGTTTTTGGAATGACTGTTGATGTATTAGGTAGGTAAGTTAGAGACAATTTATAGTTATTATTATGGTATGTTTTATCACTACAAAATTGAAATAGCTGGGTAGTAATTAGCTGCAGCAAAATGCCACTAGGACAGGCAACACATTCTCCTGAAGACCATAGAGGGACTATTATTTCGGGTAGAGGAGGTTGAATGCAAAGCTGATTTAAAAAATTGGTGTACAAAATGGGTGTGGACAAAACTCTGCCATGGAAGTAACTAATACTGTTATTGTAACAAACCATGACAAATGATATAATGTAGGGCTAATTGAATACAGTTAAAGTAGTCTGTCTTTGCAGCTAAAAATATTGTGCAATATTCCCGGTGATAATAATCAGTTTACAAAATCATTCGACACTTAAACGCATACAAGCACAAACAACCTTGAACAAAGTTTTCTCGAGGCAAGTTGTTTCAACTACAGAAAGCACAAACTACCTTCTGCCATTTAAAGAAGTGAAGAAACCCAGTTTTTTCCACATTTAACTGCAACACTGAGTATGCTCTACATAAAATCTGCCACAAAATTTCAAGCATTGTAGTCTACTTTCACTATCTCAAATTTCACCAGCAGAATTCTTCATTTTCAAGCAGAATTTACAAAAATCAGTAACACAAAGAAGACAAACAATGTAACTTATTTTTCTGTATTTGCAAGCTTTCAAACACACACAAGAAACAGTGTACATTAAGCTGAAGTTCAAAACCTATTCTAATAAACATGAGGAAAAATATTTTGAAACCAATATTTGCAAGTTTTCAGAACATTAATGTTTCAAAACCTTTTCACGAATCCGAACCGCATACACAACACAAGATACCCAACATACACAGCATTACCAGAATAGTTTGCTGCCTCACTAACGCAAGCCACCAATTACATGATTTCAAACGCAAACCACAATTTCACCAAGTCAAAGTTTGTATCTCATCAATCACAAAAAAAAATAATACAAATAATAAATCATGCACAGAGTAACAGCTGCACTGAGCCTATAGCCACACAGTTAATAACATTGAATTTTGTTTCCAAGTTTATATTGCCACAACTTTTAGTCATTAACTTATTTTCACTTCTCAAAGTATTTTCCTGTGAGTTTAGGCAAGTGAAGTAAATTATTTAGCTTTCTCATTGAAGCAAATTCAAACATTTGACAAAAAATTAAATATTTGCAAAGATAAACAACTCAGCACCACTCAATGTACAGCGCTTACATCATTAATAGGGAAAAAAGCAACAAGCTAAAGATACCCGAGCATAAAGTAAATTTCCAATTGTTTGTTAAAGTGTGCATTCTGGCTTTTCTTGCTGCAGTTTTTGATCTCAATGCAATCTGACTTGTCGTGGTGAAACAACCAAAATTGCACATACCCCCCTGCCAGAATTATGAAAACCATTCTCATGGTCCCCCGCTGGAGACCAACAGATGCAATGTAGCACCCCATCCAGAAGGTGAGAACTCAAGTTTACCAGGAATAAACTGTTCCACACTGTCTATACATGTATAGCCTGTTTCAAGCTCTCAATAAATTAGTAACAAGAGACTCAAGAAAACAAAATTAGCAAGTCACAAAACTGCAGTTTTGTCACTTTTCTTGATAAACACTCTTCTGCTGCCTTTATGAAAAGATCTTAAGTTAAAGTGCCACTCGAACCAAAATTTTTGGACTCAATGTTTTTGCATTTTCTTAATCTATCAGTGGTTGCTACTCACCTATTCAAACCGTTTTGCTGTGCGAGTATGGGAAGGCTGTTTTTTTTTTTACTGTTTTTGTCGAGATTTTTTGGCCACCATTATTCGAACACATTCCCGAGGATCACAAGACTTGGTCACAAATTCACCAGATTTGACGTCAAACACATAACCTGTGAAATGCTGGTTGCTGTGTAAAATTTCACTTTGCTAATTCAACCTTTTGAGATTTCAAATGCAGTTCTGCAACAACAGTGAGCTTCATTTTGCTGGGAATTTGATGTGTAGTACAACTACGTTGTGAGCAGTCAAACCTTCAAGCAGCTGTGATCTCAAATATTGACAAAATACATGGCTGAGATTTGCTCGCTCACGCTGAGTGAACTTCTGTTGCCTGAGTAAGTTTGCTATTCAATTTTTGAACATGGTTTCCAGAGTTTGATTTTAGAACAATTTAGCAGAAACACAGGCCATCTTTCTGTCCACACAAGATAAGCATTGAATTGCAATTTCTTATGTAGTATACTTTCTAAACTCTGTTTTTGTTTTGGTGCAGCTAGATCACCTTTGACAATGTGATATTTTATTTATCTTCTCAACCTGATGATCAATTTTTTGTCAGGCTTTACAGACTAACTAGGCCTAGGATACTGTGGTTGTTCAGCACATCACTTTCTCTGAATGGCTGATGAAATATGATATCTGAGAGTCAGAGTGATGTAACTGAAACTATTTATAGCATACAGTAAAGTTTGAAGTACATATTTGTGCATGTGTTAGCTTTATCTTTTATTGCCTACCTGAGATTTTGCAGCTTGGGAGCAAATAATGTTCAATTTGGCAGCCTCAGTTTACTTTGGTTTCAGTTAGGGCCACCTTCCAAACTGCATACTAATTTTAACAGCCATTTTAATGTTTTATTTTTTTAATCATAAGCTTCCAATCTATTTTCTACTAAAAGAGAATGTCTACATTATAAATTGGTTCTCATCTTTTATCCCATACAGTAATAAATACAACCAATCCAAAGACTAACAAGCCATATTTCTAGCTTTGATAGCAATGTTATCTCACAGTATGTAATAATAAAGTGTTAGGCTGAAAAGTAATATTCAGGATATTTGCCTTTTCAAATTAAGGTTAATGCATCAGTTCTTTCAATAAGATTTTAAGGTGGCTGCTCTTGCATTGTGCACCACCCACAAGAGCTATATTGGCTTTGAAAACCTGACCTTTATGTGCAACTGCACTATTGAACTATTGATTGCAGTCAGTGATTTACCTCAAAATACCTGCCAGAGCTCTAGAAGGTGGCAGATCTAAGTAAAACCACTGATACATTTATAAGAAGTTAATTTTGCCTTAATCATTTCCTTCGGGCAAATTACTACCCCAGTACCTTTTTTGCTGGACAGCTCGTAATTGGCATTGCCTCAAAAACAAATTGGCCCAAACTATTAGCAAATTATTGTCTATGCCATGCAAGAGTGATTTATTTAATCCATGAAACAACAGCTGCAATTTGCACTTTTAATAGTCAAAACAAGACAAAAGACATGGAGTAGTAACTATATAATATTGTTTTATTATCATCAAACTTCAGCACTTTCTGCAGTCTGTGATTTTAAATATTAATGATCATCACATAGCTAGCAGAATAGCACATGGGCTCAAGCCCTGACCACGCTCATTGTGCTTTTACATATTTTTTTTATCATGCACGTTTTAATGTACATTTACACCAGCACTGTTATAAAACAGTTGAGTAATGCTTTTAGCTGTGCACTATCAAGTTATGGTGCAAGCAGGAAGTTTGGAAAACACTCTACAAGCTAGAGTTGCTCTTGGCTATTGGCTTGAGCAACTCTTGCCTTTCTTTTGTGTTCTCTAAACTTAGCATGTGTACCATAACTTGGTGCTGCACATTAACACACAACACAATTGTTAAAAAATTATGGCATTGAAATCAAACAATCTCAGTTAGAAAATTAAAAGTAAAGTACATTTAAGCAAATCTTATAAAAATCATTTGTTCACTACTCAAGTTGTTGAAATTGCAGTGTCACTACTTACCAACCAATAATTATGTGCCTTTGTGCACTGAACATTATAATGATGCAAAGCTTAAAGAATGAGTAATTTGGATATTAAAGCCAGTTTCTCTGTAGGTTGAAAAATATGTACCTTGCTTGCAAAATATACATGGAATGAAAATGCTGTGACAAAGTAAGAAACTGTACTGCAGCTGTAGTTATTTAATCATCAAACACTTTTGAGCAAAATCTACGCAAAAACCCAAAAAAAAAAAGTAAACATCGCAAAAGACAGGTCACATGTTACTTGTTTGACGTCACAAGAGAAGCTGCCGGTTTGAAATATGCAGGCTCAGCTGAAAGCAGTTTCAAGTAATGGAGGACGGAAAATTGCAGTTTTTGAAGCACAAAATTTCGATGAAGGAAGACTTATTAATTTTTTTTTTCTTTGTAAAAGCACATTACAGTGACCAGTAAGTTATTCTGTAACAAAAAAATTCCGAAAAAAAAAAGTGAAATTTAATCAGAGTGGCACTTTAACAGCACTGTTGTTTGGCAGTTCTTTACTGCTTTCTGTGACACTGGGTTTGTCCTCATTTCATGTGTTGTCTGAACTGCTTTCCTTAAGCTGCAGTAATATAATTAACTATTTTGCATTGACCTCACAACATAGTCACATGTCATAGAGATGACAACATTTCAAGTGCATACTGCTAGTCTTCATTATGCAATAAGCTAAAATCATTATGCATAAAGTTTTAAAACACACTGCTCACCTGAAATTCCATTGCTTCATTTCGAAAACCTGCAATTCAAGCATTTCAATGCTAGCTCCTCCAATGTTCTAGTTCTCCCTCAACAGTAGACTGCCATACAGTTGTCCCACTTTTTGTATTTTTTCATAGTGACCATCCATCCTTCAGGCATTTCAATTCCACTATACCTATTGATATTATCAGAATGAAGTATTATTTGAATTGGCTCTTTGACCGTCCATTTCTACCAGTGTGCATCATAATAGATAAACTTTACCTCAGTCCAAACCATGCAGCTTCTGATGAAATTGGTGTTGTCTGCAACACCAGACATTTGAGTACACTTAACTCAAATGTGCCAATCATGCTCTTTGATCCTGTCCTGCATATTCCTTCTAGCCTGACACATCTAGAACCTGCAGTGTCCACTTTCTGCAACAAAAGTTTTATAATTTGAGCACCATACTCACCTCATATCCATTTTGTGTGCTTCCACAAAATCTCCACACTGCCAGAACAGAAAAAATTGTAAATTCAGATTGATAGTCAACATCCATGCTTCAGTAATTTTAATTGCACTATCCCTTCCAACATTATTAGATTAAAGTTTATGTGAATTCAACCAAAGTAGTGCAAATTTTGCAAACTTTGAAAATTCACAAAAAATCGAACACAAGTTGTATAATCATGGTTTTTCACTGTTGTAATCAGCAGAGCAAGCAGTTTTTGGAGCGCTAAAAACAATATGTGGGGTTAGGGGCACTTTAAAATAAGTACTGTTCTAAACTTACACAATGCGGTGCTAAAAATTTACTTTCTTTGTTATTACAACTCTAACAGATTCTCCTTCAGGAAACCATCTGTTAAAACCTACAGAATCAACACAACAATAACAGTTAAAATAAGCAGTCTTCTGAAGTTACACAATGAGCTGCTTGAATTTTCTTTCCAGAGACTTTCTTACTACAAGTCTAACACATTTTTCTTGAACAAACCATGTGTTAACACCTACAACATGAAGACAAAAATACTGCATATATTCAAGCGTGTCTGATAGTTTCTACTATGTTTTGATAGTTTTTCCCATTTAACTAAAATACAATTTCTTTAAATATAAGCCCAACCATTTTTAAATAGTTAAACTCATCACCAAAACATGACATTGCAAAACCTACCTTTGATATGGTGCAGCAACAAAAGATACTAGCAAAGACAAAGCTATCAATAGTAACCCTGAGAACAGTAACCACCAAGCACCATCACACTGACAGAGTCACTGCAAACTTACCAACCAAAATAAGTACCAAATCAAAATGCCTACCCTATAAAAGGCTCAGAGCAGTGAAAACAGAGAGCACCAACAACCCTAACCTATGCACAACAAGGTGCTTAAAGGGCACACAATGGGTGCTGCACCTACAAACCCTCCCACACCATACCCATGCGCCAAACCCAAGTTGCAAATAAAACAAAATAAAATAAATCACAGTACAACAAGTATATGCATTCTTCTATGCAATGATGAAAAATATCTTACCTATCACAGAAAATGTAATTTTCATTTTCCAGTGCCAGCACGACAGCAAGTACATATACCATGCCACTGCTCCAAAAGCATTTCAAGTACCTTCTTTTCACCATCAGCAACACTTCATTCACTGTTCAAAACAAAAGATTAGTAACAACAGTTTGTACAAGTGTGAACAAAACATGGTGTAAGCCATATCACCTGGGCAATAGCATAACCCATGGCCTACACCATGGCCTATCCTATAGCATACTGGTAGTCAAACATCATTATCTTTTCTTGACCAGAACTATCAAAGCAAACAAAACCTTAATTTGCTGGTTGTAAAAATCTCTTTGTTTATTTCTGATGTGTTTCAACTCTAATCACAATATGTTTGTAACGAACGTTTTACACATACCCAGGCAAATAGCATTCCCAAGGTAAATAACACCAAGGTAAACTCACTGCGGGAATACATTACCGAGGCGTTTGCGGTCACACACTTAACACTTTACTGAGGTCAATTTTTCATACTGTTTTCGGCGCGAAATGCGAAAATGGGTAATTTGAGGGTGCTTGCTTAGCATCATGTCGCTTTTATTATTTATACTCTTTCGACAGTCCTCTACTGCTTTGTTATGCCAGTATTTCAGAGAGCGAAGAAATAGAAGGCGAAGACTTCGTTTATATAAATCTCTTTGTTGGATTTTTCTAAACCTTGAGATGAAATCGAAATACATATGAGAAAACGCACTATAGATCTTCCTTGACTAGTGTTGTATTTAAATGCCAAATTTCCAAAAAAATAGGATTTACTTACAAATCAGTAAGCCATCAAGCCATGATTCTAAGAAAGACCATGTTTTTGCTCAGTGCCTTGAACACGCAAAGGTGACCTCAGGAAATCTAAACCTCACGCCATCATATTTAATTTCAAATTTCTCTGTTTATATTGTTTGCTTATCTTTGAGGTTTGCCTCGCGATTGGTCATTTTATCTTGGGGTACTTGGAAAACCTACCTATTTCCCTCGTTAACTTTCATGGGCGATTCTTTTTTTTTTCACACCGCCATAAATTTACCTTGGGAGAAGATTTTGCTGAACATTTTTTTCATAAGCGGGAAATAAAAATGGTGAACATGCCATGAAAATGACAAAACACCCGGGAAAACAAAATTACAAAGCACGCGGAAAAACAAAATGACAGAGCACATATTATTTATGATATTTACCAAATAAAAACGTCCTCTGTATTTGTGAGTTTCCCGAGGTAAAGAGCCCTTTTACCATGTTCAAAGGATGATGTGTAACCGCAACTATATAAATTTGACACACTACACTATTAACCTATTCCGTACTTGAAACCCTACACCGCTACAGAGATCAAGCAATTTGTTCCAGTGAAATTTTGTTAATTACATTTTATGCAGTTATGAAAAAACTTTGCGTAAAGATTCTCGCATCGCGACTGCATAAAAACACAAAATCCCGCTCCGGCTCTTTCTTGAAATTCCCGTTTACCGCTCCTTCTTCTTATCTGGGTTACTTAGCGTGAGGTCTGTCTTTGAGCTTGTTAAAGGGCAACACTTGGGAAATTTACCCTGATTTTTTTATTTTTTCTATAAGTTGTTTCTAGCAACAGGAATGTTTAGAAGGTGAAATTTTAAAGATATCAGCCAAAATGAATTTACTACGAATTTTCTTTTACGCCAATTTGGCGGCCATTTTGAAAACGTTCGGATTTTGGTACGTAACTTGATGCTATGTCACAGTGTGGAAGGCAGATTTGCTTTTGCTTGTGATAAGAGGAAAACATCGAGAAAACACGCCAAGCTTCTCTTCATAAATGAGAATGAAAAGGAGAGAAAGACCCTATGCTGTTCAATGATGTCCAAGATAAAAAAAGGTAGTGCTTCAGTGCTTAAATATGAAAGGAAATAAACTTAAAAAGAGTAAATCATGTGTTTGTGACACGAAACAAATCCGTCAGATTGATTGGCCTTGTAAGGTCAGCAAATGTACATAGCTTTATAATGCGATGCATCCTCTCTTGCACCATATCGTGATAAAGATGGCTTTTGTGTGGAGTAGATAGTAAATTGAAAAGGGTCTGCGAGTGCTGACTCCCATAATTTGTAAGAAATCTCTTCAATTATGAGCAGGAATACTGAGCCTCTATAAGTCCTATATGTAAGCGAAATCCACACGTTTGGAAACAGACTGATATATTTTGATTCTGTTGCTGAGAAATTTGTAGCCACCCTCAGATTTCTCCTGCTGTTAATTGGCAAAATAGAAAGCAATTCCCACCAGCAAATGTGGTGTTTCTTTGAAGTATATGCCTTTGAAAGGCGCGCGTGATTTGCGTGCAGGTCAGTACTGCATAATAAGAAGCCACTACCCTGTGCGCTAGCAGAGGCGCTCTCACGCGATATAAAATGATACGAAGAAATGGGGAATCAAATAATTTATAAAACAATATCCGCATAACTAAGACAAGAAGTGTTGCGTGAAGTACTTATTCTGTGATTGCTTTTGAGAAACAATTGTTGTAAATTAGGCAACCTGGGGTGTAGTATGAAACCCGGGTATGAAAGCGTGTCACGCTCTTTCCCTTCACCCTCCCTAGCCTGACCACGAAACAGTTTCGTGTGCAGATTTGAGCAGATGTCAGTTGACGAGATAACTAAAGGAAAACATGCCAAAAGTTGTAAGACATGAAGAGCGCAACGACCATTTCAAATGCAAACCATGAATTAAAACGTAAGCAAACGCGAAAGTAATAAGGAGCCAAACACAGCACAATTTTTTGATTTTTGTGGGGGTGCTTTTCGCAAAAAGATAAGAAATTGCAAAATAAAAACATGACAACTTAATTTTCCGATAAATATAAAATCACGCACTGCAGGGTCGTGTAATAGTCCCGGTGGCAGTAATCAGTTTACAAAATCATTCTACAGTTTTACCCATACAAGCACGAACAACTGCCTTCTGCCAACAAAAGAAGTGAAGAGACCCAGCAGAGTTTTGTGCACATTTACCTGCAAGCCTGAGTATGTTCTAGACAAAATCTGCCGCAGAATTTCGGATAGAACATGCAGATTTGTTACATCATTAGAAGGCAAAAAATTATGAAGGTAAAGATAGTTGGGCAGAGTGTAAACCTTGGATGGAATCATGTTTAAAGCAAGATTGAGTGTACTGACTGTACTGAGTGTACTTTACTGACTGTGTTGAGTGTAGTAAGTGTAGTGAGTGTACTGGTTGTACTGAATGTATTGACACTATGTGTGACACTGTTTGTGGCTGAAAATGGAGTTGACTTCATTACTGGGCATGAGTAACTGCTTCTGGTTGTCAGATTATGGTTTTCCATTGGTTGTTACACTGTTATAGCAACGTTTTGTTGCTATGATTTCTGGTTGCTTTAGCACATTTTACTGAAAGTAAATGCCATGCGGTGTGTAATGAGGTGATTTTTGTTTGCAGTTACAAGAAAAGTAGCATTATAGTAAATGTGAGAGTGTGGGTCAGCACACCCACCTCACCTGCACTGCCACTGTCTATTTTCTGATCATGCACTTGGTTCAGATCATAAGAGCTACATATAATAATATTTTTATTCACACATTATGTAAGCTGTGGTGGCCAAGCGGTTAAGTTGCTGAACTGAAAATGCAGTGGGATCATATCCTGTGTAGGTTGTGAAAAAAAAAATTGATGTGGTGACACTGCTGACCTCGTATTGGTATGAAGAGATGAGAGGCTATCATTATTATCATGAATTAATCTTTCAACAAGTACAATTGGTAATAATTCAGTACATTTGTATTCTCTTACAGTTAATTTTCTAGATTTTGGACAGGAATGGTAATATCAGATTTGAACGATGACAGCAAAATAATACATGGTTGTTTGTTATGACACATGGATGACACTGACAATATTTTGCGGTAAGAATTTATGCTCTTTTTAGAATCTGTAGTGAGAGAAAACATTAAACTGTTATTTAGCAATTATTCCATGAGCCTGCATTGGATATGAGGTGGTAAATAGCCAATGAGGTGTGAAGCGCTGAGTTGGCTATAACCACTCGTATCCAACAAGGGTGAATGAAATAATTCTTTTATTAAATTCTTCTTTAGTATAAATCAACTGGACATTTCTTTTGATGTAAACAAAGTGATAGTATGAGAGGGCGGGAAAATTTGTGGTGCGGTGTTCACTTTTTGAGTTGAATGAAATACGCTAAGAAAGTGAGCGAGAGAGTTTTGTTCTGAAGATTTTTAGTGGAAAATCTCCTTGTAAATTTTCTTTTCATCCTTGAAAATTGTGACCACAATTAAGGTTTACGGGAAGATCCGAAGCAATAGCTTTTGTGGAAATTATACGTCTTGTGCAAGAGAAGTGAAGCAAGTGTTTACATATTGTACTTGTTTATGGCTCCATGGCTGTGATCAAGGCTAGTGCATTATGCTGAAACATAAATTGCACTCAGATTCGATGAAGTTTATTAAGGTATAAAAGGACAAGATCAACATTGAAAGGTAACAAAGTTAACTGAAGTGCTGAGCCACATCTACATCTAACACTGAATGAAATTGTGTCAGTTTTCTGTTCTTCCCGTAAATTATTTTCTGGTTTTCTTCTTCGTTTAGTCGCTCTTGTTGTACATTTACAAGTATTTTTAATTAAAAATTTCGCATGAATGCTTTTAGTTTTATGTAGTTGAGTCAACTACATGGCATTTTGTGGTATTTATGTGGTTTTAGGGAAGGCACTGTTGATTATTTCTTGTATAAGCTTATAAACCTTGCCCAATTTGCGATTTTTGTGATGGAACTTTTGCTTTTCGCAGGAAAATTTTTAAACTGAGTGGTGCTTGCCGCACTCATTTTGCATATAAGGTCAAACGCAGGTATAATGGCTGATAACTGAGATGTAGTGGAAATGAAATAGGATAAATGGTGATGTGACTTATGTTGCAAAAACTGGTATTGATAAGACAGAGGTCAAACATTACTCAAAGACAAAGTAAGCATTGAGAAACTGTACTCAAAGAACTGAAATCAGATTGAAAGACAAGGCAACAAAAAGACTGGCTGAAACAGCGTGAAATAGGATGGAAGCATGAGTAAATCACAACTGAAAGGTTTGTTTTGTTTAGCCACTCAAGCCATAACAATTAACACTGTACAACTTGTGTTGTAGTCTTATTGTAACATCCTAACATGCATTGCTGGTTTTCTTTCTATTGAATTACAGGAAACATGAAGGAAGTTTTACAAGTAACTTTGCTGGTCTGCTGCAAGCCAAATTTGACAAGTTAGTAAAAAGAGCTGGACGCGCATTGTTTCAGCAAAACCGTCTCACTTGAAGTTTATTCAATTCAAAATAAGGAAATTGAGTTTGCTTTAAAACATCACCTACTACTGGTTTCAAATAGCAAAGAATTGACACTTTATAAAAATACAACTTAGTAATAGGTGAACTTGCTTTGTAGGTAACAGGTAATAGTATATTTGTCATTCATTACAAAGTTTTGTTAGATTATTGAAGTGCACTCATAGCTATTTGAAAGCGAAACGATTTGTAATAGGTCAAACTGTATAGTAAAATGTGTATGAATGCTACTAATAAAATGATAAAAGTGAGCGAAGTTATTAGTGAACGATTGTAAAGAGTAGGGCTTACACGAAAACTAACCTGTACTTGATGATCCATCGTTGGAATTTTGCAGTTTTTGTGCGAACCTTACGGTAATTTGGTGACGAAAGAGACTGGGTGTTTGGTGTTCGGAATACAGTGTGAAGTCCATTTCAAGAACAACTTCAAAACTTGTATATAAATAATTTGTTGAAAACACTCAGAATGAATAGAAAAGAGATTACAATAGAAATAAGCTTAATTCATGTACCTGGGTACCAACTTTGGAAAGCTTTGTAGGAGATTGACGTCATTATGACAACGCAATCTACGCTACTCTCAATCTGGTACCCACTCTCTCTCTCCTTTTAGCTGCGAGGTTCGGGTGCATAGAGTATGGTTTTCAGGATTTTTGTCTTGAGCGCAGTATTTATTTAAGGTTTTTTTCTGTTCAACGGGGTAAGTTAATATAGACCAGCGTTAAACGCGATACGGAGAGTGTCGAAAGCTCAGACCTCGAAGACTCAGACCTCAGACCCGAAAAACTCATACCCTCTAGGTGTCTCGAAAACTCAGACTGGAAAAACTCAGACCCTCTGGGTCTCTCGAAAACTCAGGCGTGAAAAACTGAGACCCTCTGGGTCTCTTGAAAACTCAGATTAGAAAAACTGAGCCCCTCTGGGTTTGTGGAAAACTCCGACCCGAAAGACACAGACCGTCTGGGTGTCTCGAAAACTCAGATCCGAAAAACTCAGACCCTCTGGGTGTCTGGAAAACTCAGACCCGATGAAATGAAATTGCTAAAAGCCGGTGGGTGTCCCGAAAACTCAGACCTCGAAAAGTGAACTGATCACGAAAATAATGCTTAACATTTGTATCTATTTTTGGTAGTTGTACTTGACAGGTACGGTAATGATTGGATTTAGCGCTGGGGCGCTTATTTACTTTCAGCACCCCAAGAGAGGGCGCTTATTGGAGACAGGGCGCTTATTGAGGACAGAGCGCTTATTTAATTTTTTGAGAAACAACCAATAGGGGGGCTTATTGATAAAAACACATTCGAAGGGAGGGCACTTATTCGAAACGGGGTGCTTATTGCAAGGAGGGCGCTAAATCGAATCATTACGATACACTCTTTTTTTCTTATAAGAACCTTTTTTATAAGAACGTTGAGGCTGAGATTTACCCAAATTTTAAGAACATGGTAAGAACATACCCCAGGCTGAGAGTCGGAGAACATGTTTATTTTGCCCATTTGCTTTAATATTTTGTAAAATGAGCAGTATAAATAAATGCAAAACTGCACGGTCTAACAGTAGTTAACTGAATGCTTAAAAGGAATTCGTCCGCGGCACCAGATCACAGGGAGCAGACCGCGCAAGCATGTCAAGAGCAACTTGATACACCGCATTCGGGGAACAAAGCTTATACGGGGAGGCTGCGCCCCGAGGTCCAACCCCTTACCCTTTTATATACCATTTTTTTCAAAAAAGGCACGCCTTTCGTATACCTTTTATTGGAAAAAGGCACCCCTTTCATATACCTATATACCTATATATATTTGTAACCACTCTCACTGGCCCACCTTATGAATAAATCGTTAAAACAGGGAGTCTTCTTGTCATTTTTTTCACGTAGCGCGTAATAAATTAAAATGAAACAGTCATAAGTTGCGTCTGCTTGATCTGTTTTAATTCAAGGCCCTTTTTAAAACCCGAACGAAGATTTTTCTACCCTTTCATATACCTAAACTTGTGAAATCCCTACCCTTTTATATACCTGAAGACTGAAAAAGGTACCTTTTTCGGGCGGAGCCTCCCCGTATAGGCTATTATAGGGAGTACCCCCCCCCCCCCCCCGGAGTATAAGCAAAGTGTCAGTAACCACAATGCGAAGAATGCAGACCAGCCAAATTAGCGCAACAGGAGAAACATGAAGCGTCACGTTGCAGAAATAGATATTCGTAGCCGGAAATATTACAGGGAGTTCATTAAACACTTTCGCGCCACTAAAAAAATAGGTGTTCTTAGAAAATTTACCATATCCAGGGATAGGCAAAGCAGACACGGGGGAACATTTTGCTGGGATAATATTTAGTCTTCTTTTTCCATACGCGGGAAATAAAAATGGCGAACAGGCGGGAAAACAAAATGACAGAACACACATTATTTATGATTTTTACCAAAAAAACGTCCGTCTTCTCTATTTCCGAGGCAAACTGAACGCAAGAGGAATTGAGCGTTAGCCGAAGCACTCGTCCCCCACTTCATTTGCTTGTGCCGACGTTTTGCGCTGTTTTCCATTTCTTTTGTTATTTATTGCGCTTTTTTAACGATTAAAGAACAATATCAGAAAATAGAGTATTTCATACATGTTTCTTGTGACGAAAACGCTGAAAATAGAAATTCCGATATGTTTGTGACGAATGTTTTACACTGCAGATACCCAGGTAAATAGCATTCCCAAGGTAAATAACACCAAGGTCAACTCACCGCAGAAATACGTTACCGAGGCGTTTGCGCTCACACACTTAACACTTTACCAAGGTCAATTTTTCATACTGTTTTCGGCGCGAAATACCTATTTGGGTAATTCGAGGGTGCTTGCTTACCATCATGTTTCTTTTATTATTTATACTCTTTCGACACTGCTCTACTGCTTTGTTATGTCAGTATTTCAGACAGGGAAGAAATAGAAGGGGAAGACTCCGTTTATATAAATCTCTTTGTTGCACTTTCCTTGCAGCAAAGATTGCTTCTCCTTCACTGTGAATAATCCTTTTGTTCTTTTATTTCAATTCAGGAGGATTTATCACAAGAAATTCCCTAATTGTAATGATCGAGTAATATATGCGGTTGCAAAATAAATAGAGTGACTCTAACAGATCATATCCGAATCGGAGTGTCTACTTCTTTTATAGGGTGACGATTTATTTTTGTTGTATCCCGAAACGATCTCGCGATAAATTGAATTAAATGGTCTGAGTTTTTGAGACACCGAGAGGGCCTGAGTTTTCGAGATACTGAGAATGTCTGACTTTTTTGGGTCTAAGTTTTTGGGGTCTGAGTTTTCGCGACACCCAGAGGGTCTGAGTTTTTTTGGGTCGGACATCTGAGTTTTCGATTTTTCTAGACACCCATTTATAACCAAATATGTTTATTTTTATGAAAACTGTTAGAAACTCGTTTTAAATGGTCTGGTTTGTTCATGTTTTGCATGCTGTTTACTTTGACGATGACATTATTATCAGGTAATGTCATCATAGATCATACGAAAATGGTGAATGCTCTGTGTTCTGTCTGATTCGTAGAATGCAATATGTAGCGGTAAAAAACAAATCCTAGATAGAACCTCAGAGAAGTTAGAGCAAAATACACGAAAAGACATAAAAAGCAGTATTTAAATTCGAAACAAAACAAATATCTTATATTTTATCAGTTCTATTGACGCAGTTCCTGTTAGAGGGGTGTGACTATCTAATACGTGATTAATTATTGAAGTAAATGTCTTGTATCCTGTTAATTGAACTGGATCATATTTCCACCTTTAATGCTCAATATTGTGTTATGTCTAGTTGAAATATCGTGTATTATAATTTTTCGCGAAAATATGTGATATCCTAAAAGTTTTCTAGGCAAACATATCGTATACGTAAAGTTTTTTTAGTAAGATATTAGCTAGCTCTAAAAGCGCTCATACACTCTGTTTATTAGGTTTCCTGCAGAGGTTACTCAACGTGTGACGTTGTTTTAAATAGTCGCTTTCATGTTGTATAATATCTTTGTATATCACATTTCAGATTGGAGCATAATTGCAGCATGAACAATTATGCCGCGCAGAAGTTGTGAACTACTTTATGTATATCACTGTTTTGACAAATTACCCTAGCTGCGAATTAAAAACTCATCACTTGTGAATGTGTTGCGTGCGGTTTATCTGTTGTGCATGTGGTCTTATCGTTTCTGTTTTCTGAGAGCGCTCTAGAAAGTAGAGGTCAACTTAATTAACTCGGTACTATAGTTAACAAGTTGTTAACATGTCACCATATCGGCATTTCACCACAACAAGTGATCTGCGATGCGGTAAATACAAACTATAAACCAAAGACACACATAACATTTATATGGTTTATTGCTTTGAATGAATAAAATAGCTTACATTGTTTTAAAACAAAAGCACCAGTTCAAAGAAGTAAGCAATTTCAACACAATGTTTTATGTTGCACGCCATGTCGTTGATGGAATGTGACACTACACAGCTGTTTGTGGTGAAACCTGATGGGTTCTGTAGTGTATTTAGTGATCACATTATTATCGCTTGGTGTGATCAAACAATTGAACGACCTCTGTTGCGTCTTGTTCGTGGAATAGAACACTATTTACATTGTTTTCAAAAGTGTGTTTCACGTTGTATGGTAAAAAATGGAAGTGGCATCTGAACTATTGAGCTACCCTTATTTAACTGTTTTTATCTTTTGACAAATTTCATAAAAAGTGTTAATTCACTATTCTGAAACGTAATCAGTTATGTATGCATTACGTGCGGTTTATATTCTCATCCATTTAGTGTTATCGCTTCTGTTTTCTGTCAACAGTGGACAAAGAAGAGGTCACGTTAATGAACTGCGCATAACAGTTAACAAATTGTTAAATTGCTGTGATGAGATATGTCACTGTTGGTAAAGTGAAACCTGATTTTAAGAATGCATTTTACAAAAACACTGCTTTATGGATGGTTACAAATAGCTATATGGATGACGGTTAGTTCAAATATGAGTTCGCTATTTCATTACTGGTGTTTTCTAAGGAAGCTGTTTCTGCTGTTATGTTATTTGTTGTTTTGATAAGTGGTCTTTCAATGATGAGTTATGTTACAACTAGTACGATTCGAAAACAGCGTTTGTAACTACTGCTTTAATTTTCTTTAGTTCTTTTGTCATAATATATTTACTGATGTTGTAATGACTAATTGTTATCATTTTTACAAAAGTATAATATCTCTTGTTAATTTTTGCGTTTCTGTATTAACAATTGTAAATAAATGATTGTTTATACAAGTAATTCATTGTTAAGCTTGTTCTTGTCTGTAAAACATTCTTTGTCTAAATGAATGCATAGTACAGAAGAATACATTTGTTCAACAACAATTCATTGATTGCTGTACAACGCTATAAACTGTTAGCTGTGATACGCTTTAACACAGGCCAATGAACGAAACAGAATGTGAAAGCTGATTTCTGTTTTTGAGTTACAAAATAATTTCAGTGGAAAAAGTACTGAGGTCAGCTGTTATACTTTCTTTAACCTTGTTTTAGAAGTTTTGAATAAGGTATTGGATGTAACATCTGTGATTCAAGTAAATGTCATTTTCTTAACAATTATGCCACAATGAATCATTGTAAAAAAGTAGACAGTACTGCGCATCGTCAGATAGGGCTGTTTTCGATTTGAAATAAGAAACAGTGTTGATTGTGTTTGTTTTGAACTCAATGAATGGGATATGTTTTTTATCTCGCTGTAATCGGTGCTTGATTTTGTAACATCATTGCACAAACTTGTGTTTATTCCAAACTATAAAATGGATGATCATTTGATTTTTGCTCAGAAAAATGTGGTAGGATAATGCTTGTGTTTTTGTTCATTGCGATTGTAAATTCCTTAAGTATCGCTTAGTATTTGTTCCAAACTTTTTTGTTTTGCTACTTAGTACTTAAAGTAATTTTATTTTCATGTTCATTGGTGTAAAAAATTGAAGTGAGGTTTATGCTCGTACTAGGCAAACATTAATTCATTTTGCAAACAAATCTGTTTCTGGCACCTGGCATGTAAGATCAGAGCATTGAGATATATCCGATAAAGTCACTTTTGAGTTGCTACATATTTTTTTTTGTGGTTTTTCAGTATTTAATTGTGTGCGAAACGTATTAAGTATGAGATCACAGGTAGAACAAATTTTGGTGTTGACAGATAAAAGTTTATTTCCAATTCTTTTACAATCAATTATTCAAACAAACAATCACTGTATAGCACTTGTACAATACTTTAAGCATAATAAATATTGTTCGGCTACAATGAATTATGCTATCAACGTTTTTTTTTGGTAATAAAACTACATTGCTGTTAACTGTGTAATATAGCTAATATTACTTGACTTCTTTTCTCATTATCTGTTCGATTTCTTTAGTTACTTGTTGTTTCTTAAGTGATCTTTATTAATTTCGAAATCATTCATATCAGTTTCAAATACTAAAGTCTGTTTAATTATTTTTTGTATTATTTAGTATATGTTATAAAAGTAAATACTACATTCTAATAATGAATGCGTTTATGTACGAGTGTGTAGTTTTTCACTGAGTTTTTATGGCCGCTTTCATTTCGATTTTATTGATGTTGTCAGGAGTTGTTGTTGCCGAATAAATTTATGCAGTTCTTTATTTGCCGAGT
This sequence comes from Meandrina meandrites, assembly GCA_963693305.1. NCBI lineage: Eukaryota > Metazoa > Cnidaria > Anthozoa > Scleractinia > Meandrinidae > Meandrina > Meandrina meandrites. The sequence goes on from OY855906.1 coordinate 32,898,948, forward strand.
TTGAACATGTTTTGTTTTAAATTTCAGCGCTTACAAATTAGCCGGATATTCTTTGCTTTCGGAATAATCTTCAGAATAACTATCGCTCATTTTGAATTCAAGATTATCGAATCCAATGGTTTCAAATTCTATCGCGCGACAGTCGCGGGTCCGTACGCTTTTCTAGTGGGGCCGTACGGCTTTTTCCGGCCCTGTTAGATGAAGGCGTACGGCCCTCATACGGGACATTTCTTCTTATGGTTTTCCAAGGAAATAGCGCGCGGGTCCGTACGGGTCATATGATAAACTCTTTTATTCAATGCTTAGCGTGTGATACTTCGCTGTAGAAGTGGGGACCCAACGTAAATTTTCTCAAAATCCACTCATTGTGCATAAACTAAAAGAATACGTCTTTAATTAAGGTATTAGGTAGTATAGTACAAAGAACGAACCAAACTTTAAGGGACAGCATCCAAATATTTGTAGGTACCCACAAGTTGACGCTTTGCCTAAGTCCCCACAACTGAAGTGTGAGGTTCAAGTCCCCACATGTTGACCTGGAAGGTGAGTCCCCACAAGTATACTGAGGTCAGTATGTGTGTGTGTGTGTGTGTGTGTGTGTGTGTGTGTGTGTGTGTGTGTGTGTTTAGGGGGGGGGGGGGGGGGGGGAGAGGGCGGAAGGCATCAGTGGGGGCGTATATTCTCCTACCTACAGTTTAGCAGTAGGTTTCATCCTCACTTATACTATTTTGCTTAGGAAAACATTTCTTTTTCGTCTACCATCCGCATTGAGACATTAGTGAAAGGGAAAGGCTGTTGAAAGCTCCATGAAGTAGAGACTTTCGACAAATCTGTCGTAGTTTTTGGGAAGACGAGAAATGAAGACTTTCTAAAATGTAGACGCAATTCCTGAGCCATATGTAGAGTAAACGAGAATATTTTGGTAATATGTTTTCGCCTCTAGGGGCGTAAAACGTGGATGAGGTCTATAACGAAAGCGTTAAAACTTAGTTATTCATTTGCTTCATTCAAATTAACTGTACTTACCAGATTTCATAAAAGGATATCGAAACAGTGACACCTCTAAGCAAGAAAAGCAGCTTTTTTTCAAAAAAAATATTCAGTTTAAAAATAAATTATATTAAAACATATTGCTTTGATCGAGTGTAGAAACTGTAGAATGTTACGGCTTCTAGCCAGTCACGTCATATATTCACCACCCACCTGAAATTGATAAGTTTTTCCCGCCTTAAGATCCTTAAACTGCTGTTCCATTTTCTTAGTAGTAAGAGTCTGGGTATCTGAAGAATCGTCCTTTCTTACGTAAGACACGTGGTAACTTTGAATGATTCCGTTCTTTTGTTTCAACTTCCATGACACAAGAACAGCGTCTTGCGTTTGTTCAACAGAGACTTCCGGTTTACCAGGAACTAACAAATAAAATAAACGCACTTATACAGAGAAAACGTTTCCTCAATTTGATAACTGACGATTAAATTAGAAAAAAAGTAGTGATAGTAAATAAACCCTCAGATTCATGGTCCACCCGTGTAATTTTATCTCCCTTCTATAACCGTCATTGGGACAATTTATGCCTTTATTTTGTATGAGAGTAGGTTATCAATAGTGGGCGGTTACACACTGATGAAGCTGAAATGCTGTTTTGTAGAATGCCGTGCAGAAATTAAAATGGTTCAAACACAGCGCGCGTAGTATCTGAAACAATAACGATACAGTGCATGAAACGTGTTCCATAGCCTTCACAAACTCACTTGTTCCTGCAGTCCTCGTTGTAATTCTCGTGAAGTTTCCTTCAATTCCATGTTGTCTCTTAGCCACCTCACTCACCCTGTTCATGGCGTAGACTTTAAAAGTGTAGTTCATGTATGGCAAGAGATTTGTTACAATCACTCGGGTCATGTTCAGCCCTTCCTTATTTGGTATGTCGCTGACATAACTCCCACAAGATTCCTCAACACAGTTGTTTTCGTCGTTAATGTTACATGACTTACGAGAGTCCACTTCATAAAACACCTGGCTCGAATCACCTGTGACTAATGGAGGCTGCCAACTTATCTCAACTGCACTTTGGTTGACGAATGTAGCGTGGACGTTCCTCGGAGCTGATGGCAAAACTAAATGTAACAAGTACACGTATTTATCAGTGTGACGTTAACAAGACACTAACAAGAAAAATAAAATAATTTCTCTGAAATCCTAGAAAATCTTAAAATAAACTCTTGCAAATTTAGCATCCCTTTCTTACTTGTGCAATTGAGGCCATTTTGGTCGTTGTACATTCCAGCTGAACAGGCTATGGTTAAAACAGAAACGTTAGGCGCTAAAAAGTTTAAACTACTACAGATACATGAATAAGAGCTAATTTACGGGTAAAGTTAAGACGCAGGACGTTTACTCTTGGTAAAGGAAGCAGTATATTATTTTTTTCTCTGTTTTCTAATCCTTGGGCTATTGGTACCATCAGTTCTAATAAAAAAAGGTAAAGTCTGCATTCAAGCCTAGTGGCCCATCAGGCCGGAGCTTATCTCGGTTTCCGTAGCATGAAGCGACTAGGAGTTTTGCTACTCCCCTCTGGATGGGATGCTAGTCCATGGCAGGTTTACCCCCAGCAGTAAATTCGCTGGTACTCATTTATACACCTGGGTGGAGAGAGGCACTATGAGAGTAAACTGTCTTGCCCAAGAACACAACGCAGTGCCCCGGTCAGGGCCCAACCCGGACCTCCTGATTTAGAGTCCAGCGTACTAACCATTAGGCCACTGCACCTCCCACCGTCAGTTCTAATGCTTCTAGTATTTTTGCGGACAACAGCAGCCTTTATTTGTATTCAAAAATATATATATATTTACAGGAAAGTAATCTCGTACCCAGATGTTCTTAACCCTCGTAGAAGTGAGTAAACATCTGGGTACGAGAGTACTGGCTGCCTTGCTCACAGCAGACAGTCACTCGCAATCTTGAATCAAATCGTTTTTTAATAGATCGTGCGCGGTATCCCAGGAAATTTGGGTTTTTACAATAACTGAGCGGATTCTCGCTCTGATTGGCTAATTTTTATTGTCAATAAGAGTTCAGACGGATGAAATTTGAAAAGCTGGCGCAATCAGCGAAAGTTTTGTCGAACTTTTCAGTACTGATTCATCGCTGCATTCTTGATAAGGCGAGAATCATAACACAAATCCAGTAGTCTTCAATGAGAAAATCATCTAGAATTTATGGGTTAAAACTGAAGAAACCATTGTAGCCTTAGAGCGAAAAGATGAGGATGTTTATTGAGGCTTCGGACCTGAAAATCGGCGTTGAGCCGGAAATTTGTGCTGTAGTGTAGTAAGAAGCTGATATGCGTTTTAGCGGATAATTTTGTAAACAGTTTTCACTGGATTAAAGGTTAGTTGAGCAATTCGAAATTTACCTTGTACTTCTGGCCGTATTCTTTCTAAACGTTAATGTAATTTACAAGCCTGTGATTCTCCGTATTACAGCGATGAAATTCAGATTATACGGCGGTGCGGCCATCGCATCTTCCATACTTGACTCTTGCACTTCTTTCCTTCGTTTGGAAATCAGTTTTGGGTTTTTGTTATTGTAAAAAGCAAATTGACGTCAGTTTTTTATGCTTCTGTCCTGTTATTGATCATAAATTTCGTCATAACATTGTCAAACTGACGTCAATTTGTTAATTTTATTAAAATGTTTCATTTTCCCAACAACGCTGCACAACAGTTTCTTTACAGAAACTAACATCACTTTGTCCATAAAACATACCATAGCATATTCCCCCATCATTCTCCATGTCCTCTTTACAGATGCATCTTCCTTTGAATCCTCTCTTGTCCCATTCACCATTGCTTTGACAGTAAATATCCAAACTCCCCTGTGCATGGACCGTACCTTTCTCGCAACTTGCTTGAACTGGAATCGACTCTGAATCATTTGCTGGAGCTACAGTTCTTGGTAGCGTCACCAAGCTGTTGCTGAGTGTTTCATCAGGGCAAACGTTATAAGTGACTTTTACAGAGTACAGAACAGTGCAAGCTCCAGAATTATGGAATGCTAATATAACATACTTTCTTTTAACAAGGCTGCTTTTTGTTACGAATGTTCTCGAATTAACAGGCTGTCTAATTTCGGCAACGTTTTCATAAGCCGCTGCATTATTGACAGGGTCAGGATAGTGGGCCACAGATGCAATAAACTGGTCTGACTGGTTTACGTACAAGCCAAACTTGTCATCACAGTAATACCCTCCATTGTTCGGGAATGTAGAACAACCCGTGATGCGGTACTCGACAGTGACATCGATCCTGTTAGCCTCAGCGACTGCAAATTGATCACTTATTAGCCAATTGTTTGGTTGGGGATCTGACTGTGTTAAGCCAATAGTACATGACGAATATCGTGTAAGGACAGTCTTTCTATCCCACTAAAAAAATGAACAAATTAATCAATAAATCAATTACGCATTATTATCATTAAGTAACTTTATTGCCTAGACCGTCAATTAGTATATCATTGATTTCTCAACATTATTGTAATATCCATAACACAGCTGTTATTTAACTGGGATAAGCTTTGTATTGAGGAGATACTGGCTCAGATTGTTTCTCTTGTTTGTGTTTCTGGATCGAGCCGAATGTGACGTACGTAAACTTACAAGAAAGATATCACTGTTCCCCAGTAAGAAACGAATTTGTTATTGGTCCAATAAAATCTTTTCACCAATACGTATGGCACTGCTTTTAAACTCTGCTGATTAATTAATTAATACCTTCTAGCCATTCTTGGCAAAAGCGGGCGCCAAAGTTAAAGTGCCTATGAAGTTAAAAATATTTACTGCTTATTTTTAAGCCTTTTCAAAATAAAGAGGAATGGCGTTTTCCTTTTTGAAATATCTTTTTTCGTTTTAGAGATATTTAGGTTTTTGTATTATGCAAATGTGGAAAGTGATGACGTCATTAATCGTTCCACAAAAAGATAAATCACTTAATCAAGCATATCTCTTGGAGTATTAAAGCGGTGTTCTTCAAACTTGGCACCATCAATGTTCATCACAAAAGGCACAAGATGGCATCCGTTGCGCCATTGCCATGGCAACAGTTTTGCCGCAAAGACTTATTTCTATTAACACTGACATTCGCAGTTTATTCTTAACCAAAGGTGATGCACTCCCAACAAGCTAACGAAGAGAGTTAAGCTAACATGGGTACCACGTGTGTCCCACGCCAGACCCACTGTTCATTTTTAAAGTGCTGCAAATGGAGATATTTGGTTTATAACATAAGGAGACTGGATCCAAGATTGTTGCCATGGCAACGGCGCAACGGGTGCCATCTTGTGCCTTTTATGATGAACATTGATGGTGCCAAGTTTGAAGAACACCGCTTTAATACTCCAAGAGATATGCTTGATTCAGTGATTTATCCTTTTCTGGAACGATTAATGACGTCATCGCTTTCCTCATTTGCATATTACAAAAACCTAAATATCTCCATAACGAAAGAAGATATTTCAAAAAGGAAAACGCCATTCATCTTTATTTCGAAAAGCCTTAAAAATAAGCAGTAATTATTTTTTACTTCATATGCACTTTTATTATATAAATTGCATTTTTTTAGGCCGATTCCGTGAAGGAACGCAACCGCCAGAAATAAGGAAAAGGATTATAATATTTTGACCAAGTAGCGATTCGTATCAGAAAACTCTTTTTCTTTGGGACCATGCCATGTTGCGTCAGTAGTTGTGCTCAGGAATAAGCCGGAAGGTGACAGTTTAAACAGAATTAGCTAGCATGTAGGACACCATGCGCATCAATCTTTACTTACCCCTTTCGATTCCCAGTGCCATGATATGCCATATGCCGTGTTCACTAGTATCACTTGTCTTGACGACACCCAAGCTACAGACGTCAAGACAGTTATGACGGCGACCCAGAGATGTTCCATACACAGCGGGTGGAGGTTTCAAAGCTTTTATACCTAAATATGACAAACTTAATTATACTGAACTCGTGCTGTTTTGGGTAATGGTCTTATCAAACTTGTTACTTGTGAAAAAGCAGTTTTGGATCAACTTCAATTCCGCCAGATTCCTTGAAACATGGTGGATAGTGCAACGTCTACAAAAAAGCAAGTCCACCCTGATGACATTGTTATATGCCAAACATTTTAGAAATACAACTCCAGAGCTTCTAAGCTGTTAAAAACATTTATTGGATTTACATGAAAAAATATGTAAAAATATCAAAGAAGTACCAGTTCACATAAACAAGTAGATTCAAAATATTGTTGCGTAAGTCAGGCATAGATCACCAGGACCCAAGGCATAAACAACCCGCAGTGTAAATAGTCTAGTTTTTTTTTTTAATATATACTTTTTGGCACTCTTTTTCCCGCTTTATCTCACTTCCGCTCCCTGTCCATCAAACCCTTGTCACGTCATCGTAACATGGAACCCATCAAGAAGCCATTTCAGGCAGCTATGAAACGCATCAAGCTAAACCCTCAACTTTCGAAAATTCCCATGTACTCTACCTTTGAGGGTGAAGTTCTCTCAGGTCAGCAGTATAACGGCAAAGTGAAAACCATTTGGATGAGGCATATGACTACTACTAACTAAGTACCTGAGCGAGTGAGAGAAAGAGTGAGTGACTAAGTTAAGACTAAAAAAAGATTCATGATCCTAAGATGTTAGCGAAAATATCACCAACATCAGCAAGTATCTCAAGTACATAAAACGCGATGAGTCAGGACATCAGGTGTTTAATAGATTATAGGACTTTTAGAGCAGGCAGAAACGAAATGTTTCGTCCAAATTTTACATTTTAGCGGTTTCCACAACCGGGTTATACCGAAAATAACGTTTGAGAAGAAATGCTAAAAAGGTGATGCACTATTTTTTTCTGAGGCCGCAGTTGAAAGCTGTAGAACACGAACGCTTGGAAACTCGCGCCACCTAATCATTTACTCTTATGCTAATTTAAAACCCACCTCACCAGACGCGTTTTTTCGCGCTTGGCGCCGGCTATGTCAAGCCAAGCGATAAGGTAAGGATTGCATACGAGGCTAGTGGCCCATCAGGCCGGAGCTTATCCCGGTTTCCGTAGCATAAATCGACTAGGAGTATTTTTACTCCCCCCTGGATGGGATGCTAGTCCATCGCAGGGTTACCCCCAGCAGTAAATTCGTAGGTACCCATTTATACACCTGGGTGGAGAGAGGCACTATGAGAGTAAAGTGTTTTGTCCAAGAACACAACACAGTGCCCCAGCCAGGGCTTGAACCCAGACCGTTCGATCCGGAGTCCAGCACACTAACCATTAGGCCACCGCGCCTCCCACAAGCTAAGCGATAAGGGCACGTTATAAGCTTTAGGCTTAAGGCAAATGTTGCAAGTATAGACAAGTGAATTGAGTTAAATCTCTGTCACGGTATAGTGGCTCCCATGTTAGAAGTGATGTCTTTTTACCAAAAAGTCATCCTTAAATGACGCTGCAAAGCGGCGCTTTCTCTTTCTTGTTATGGACGGCCGGGTCAGCCGGATCAATAAAGTGTACCCTTACAAACGAAAAACAAGTTGAAATTCTATTCTGCTTTTAACTATCTCCTAAGCAGGTAGACAGACAAAAAAAAACACGCTAAAAAAAACCACGCTAAATAGAGATGAGGGCTACGAATTAGCCTCCATTTTCAACCACGTGTTGTCACGTGACTAAACAAATGAAACCACGTGACAATGCGGAGCGTTCTTTGCTGAAGAAGACGGAAAATTCTTAATTTTCAGACTTTGTGGCGAGAATGATTATTATTTAGTTAACAATGATGTAGGCTTATGTTGGTGAACAAACAAAGTGGCTTTAACCTTGAAAATCGACTTTCAGTTAAATTTAAACGAAAATAAATTTTCAACAACCCCTTCTTTTTTGCTCCATTTATACTAGAGACGTCTTGACAATCTGCTTAGAGCGTTTAAATGTACCTCTTCGTATGACGTAATCGTTTGCATACTTGTAATTACCCGGATATAAAAAATTTAAAGGCTGACTGCTCGCAGTTTAGAAAAGGTCAAAATAATATTGTTTAAACAAAAGAACTGTTCGCAAAGACCGTGAAATTTGCAGGCTTTTCATTAAAATGTCACGTCATAACTGTTAGCTGAGAAATGACTGCACTTCTAACTTCTGTTACAGTGACGGGTCAACTTTTGTGAAGCGGACTGTGTCGTAGCCTGCGAATACAGCCGCCTCTCATTTCCTCGGCATTTCTCTCTTCGCGTTTCGCACGTAGTAGCGGGAGCGAGTGAGAGGCGGCTGTATTCGCAGGCTAACTGTGTCGACATTCTCTGAATTGTAATAATGATCGAAGATGATCGTCTAATGAACGCCACTGTAGCAATACAATAGCTAATTATGCTAAATTACGTTTACATTCCGCTGTTTTAACCCATGAATAAACCACAGAAGGATCTTGCGGCTCTTAAGCCAACAATTATTCCAAATCGAAAAGTCTTATCTTCATAGCTATAATTTAAAGAATGCAAATAAAAGCACCCCACAGCTGAAATTTACAGCTATAACTTCCGCATGGCATGCGATGAACCGCTTTGTTGAACAATATTTTCACTGTTACTGCATCTTATATGAGTTAGGCCCGGTTCAAACGTCGATCTTTTCATGTACCGAACCTAATAGCCGCAATTAAGTACATGAAGAGATCGACGTTAGTTTGAAATCAATTAAGTTCGACAGGTGTAATTTGGGTCGACCCCAGAATTAAGGTCGCGCAGGACCCCTCCTATCATTATGTATGTATTTATTCAAAGAGTATGCACAAACTAAGACGACTGAAGCCGACAAAAATCGAAATATTCATGAGAAAATATTTCTTAAAGTTCTTTGTATAAGCAATTATAGGTTATTGTTCTAGATTCGGAGCTTCGAATCAAGCGCACGTTGTTGTAAACATTGACTCGGAAGGTCTTCGGAAGCAGCAAAACCTGCAATTTTCTGTCCAAGTTTTCTCCACCGATACAGAATTTCGGGAGTTGATTCGCGAGGAACATAAACTTGGTGTACTCTATTAATTGCACTGAGAGAAGCGAATTTACCAAACTCCCTTTCAAAAAGAAGATATAACGTTTCAAAGTTAAGATTTCACATTTTTACTCTCTTAGAAGTCAATAACTTCTAGGGATTTATGAATTCGAGCAATTTCTTTCTGTCAGGGCACAAAGGAGGTTATGACCTATCATTAGGTTATATATAGTCATTTAATTTGGTACGCTATTCTAGCAGAAAACTTGGACACGAAATCGCATTATCTACAGTTTAGCGTTGAGAGCTTGAAAAATCACCGTAACCGGCGAGCTGCCGTAAAACTACAACCATGATGTAATTATATCATCCCCTGATATCCTTGATAAGATTTAACACCCCTCGAGAAATTTGGCTAATGAATTTATCAATGAGCAAGGGTCCTGCTCGACCGGCCTTAAGTTCGACATGGCCAGTCGGTCAGATCGACTGTGGAGCGACTGCGGAGCGACTCCGATTCAAACGTCGAACTTTTCATGTACCGAACCTAATGCATAAATTACGCTAATGCATTTGTAAACTGTATGAGAAGGTTTGTGATTGGCGAGTGAGCTGTAATGGCAGCGGTCATGCATAACATTTACGCGCGATGATAACGCTCTGGATCGCTACAATAATCAAGATTGCGCGCTTTCCAACGTTCAAACTCTGTATTATCGGATTGCATTCGCATCCTGTTTCGACTTTTGCTTTTAAATATCTCTTAAATAAAAGGAAACAAAAAACAAGACTAGGAGCTAAAGGTAGCAGCTAAATTTACCGAATTGATCGATACTGAAGAAATTTAACCGATTAATCGAAGCCTGGCGACTGTAGTTCAAAAACTGCTGTTTGTATTTCATTTTAAACAACAAGGAGATATGCTCTTCCATTAAACAGTTCTCTTATTCTTTGCATTAAAAGTGTGCAACTGGAGAAGTCATTGTTTTCCTCTAGTCGCCGAATGAGTTCGGCACATGAACAGTTCGACGTTCGGAATCAACCAGCCGAACTTAAGGGGTATAGAATGACCCCATCTAGAATGGTCCTTGAAAAATCATGGGTCTCGGCAAATTTTAGGCGAGTCTCGAAATCTCGGCGTTGCAAACTAGAGTCTCGGAATCTCGAGCTCGCATAAAACTGAATAAGGCAGGTCTCGGAATCTCGAATTTTGAAATCGAGTCTCCGAGTCTCGCAAACCAAGCGAAAGCTTTAATCAGTTTGAACCGTCACAAAACAACGGCAACAACAACAGCAAAGCAGAGAGCTACAGAGCCTTAGACTAGCGTTGTAATAGTCCCGCGCTGGGATTTTGTAGATCACGGAGTCTCGCACTCGGATTTTTGAATCGCGGTGTCTCGGCGAGTCTTTATTTGGGTGATATGGGTCGACCCAAATAGGTATTAAGTTCGGGTCATGAGAAGCTCGACGTTTCAACCGGGCCTTAGCCACATGAACACAAAGACTATCAGCAAACGATCGAAGTTTTCATGTCAAACAGGAGGCAGCGTGGAGGCAGTGTGGCCTAGTGGTTAGGGCGCTGGACTTGTAATCCGGAGGTCCCGGGTTCAAATCCTCCTCCCTGCCACTAGATGGATTTGTCTTCGGTGGTCCCGAATTCAACTCCTCCACGCTCTGTATATAGCCAACTGGTCAGCCTTCTGCCAGTTGGGATTTTTAACAAGTTTCTGTTTGATTTAAAATATTTGTTTCACTATTTACAGTGTCCTCAACTAGTACAGCCGTGCTAAACACATTCAATAAAGTGATTTGATTTTTTGATTTAACAGTTTCGTACTTTGCGAAGGGACTGAATCTAAGTTCGGACGGCGATTAAAATTCACAACAAACGATTTGCAACTACACAATATGCAAGTTGATTTCAAAGTGCCCGGGGGAAAATGACAATTGACGTTTTACTTACCAATTCCTGCACGGCGAAACTCTTTGTACTGGATGAGGACGATGAGCAAACACGACATTGAGTAGTGCAGTGGCTATTGCAAAATCAAGCTGACCGTGACAATTCATGCAGACATCAATCAGCGATCAAATAGCGTGATCATAACTGACAGCACATCATATGTAATGTCACTGTCGAAAAAAATCGGCCTGTGTGCGTGACTAATACCAGAAAATGTAGCGGTTTAAGGGTAGGTGCATAAACTAGCTCTAAATTTTTATTATTCATCATTTCCTATTTTTTTTCCTATTTTTTTTTTTGGAGAACGGATTGCGCAGATTTAGCAAAAATGTCGAATACATTGACATTGGTTCCAGACCTTTCGAATCGAAGTAGTAGTAGTAGTAGTAGTAGTAGTAGTAGTAGTAGTAAACTTTATATTAAGTGTAAGTCGTTCTAGCGTTTTATACACTAATTGGAAGACCGCTCGAGCGCGTTCGAAAAAAATACGGCTGTTTTGCAGTTTGTATATATATATGGGGCATTTCGAGTCTGAAAACAAGCATTCCTTTCACAAATTAGCCATGAATCTTGATCCGTATAACAAAAGACGAAATCTAAGGTCTTGCAGGCGACAGGTGACATTCTAATAGTTAAGCGGATAGATTTTGGTGGCAACTTTTCTGAACTCGAATAATTATTCCCTCGTCGCCACTGACTGAATTTCATCCGTTCTCTGCAATTTGTGTGATCAAAAGGCGGGGTGACTCAAAAAGTTGATTCTTCGCAATTGAACACAGCTCTGCAGTAAATTAACACATTGGCGTTTTCGACGCAAATGGGTGAGTTGTGCGTACACAGTAGCTTAATTGTTTATAGACGTCATCCACCCCTTTTATCACAATTCTAGAGATAGCAAAGTGTATTAGTGTGTTCAAAGCAGACTAAAAGTGATTTTCAGTTGTTCAGGAGTGGTTATCGATTACCGTTAAAATTCTACCGACAGGGAAACTTAAAGCGCCATTGACACGAAAGAGGAAATTGGGTATGAACCCGTCAAAAAATCCTGATGCGGACCCGAGCAGTTTTGTAAATAAAGCAGCCAACTTTACGCGGGACCACAGACACCCGAATTTTGACGGGTCCGTATCCAGTTTTGTCTTTCGTGAAAATGCGCTTTAAACAATAAAATCTACTTCAACGCAGTGCACAAATAAAGCAATTCTTGTCCGTGAAAAATTAAAAATTGTACTGAAAAAAAAGAAATCTGACATATTAAAGCTGACTGAGTGCTTTTCGATTGTTGAGGTATTTACATGGCTAAAAAATGTTACAACAAACCACGAGACATGTTTATGCAAGCTTCTCTGACAAAACAAGCCAACAGAATTACAAACTTGGAAGTATTTGCGAGACATGTTCACGCGAGTTTCTCTTCGATTCTCTGTCGATACCTGAAATTTTCCATTCAGACTGGAAACCAAAAGGTCTCTCAAAGCCAAAATTGTTCTTAAAAGTTCTTGTGAATCATTAGCCTGCGAACGCAGACGTATTTCCGGCTGTCGCTTGTCTCCGCCGAAAAATAACGTCTGTTCGCAGGCTAGTGAATCATGAGCTTATTCGCTTTTTTCACGATCCCATAATACACCTTGTTTACCCCCCAAAATTTTTGCATAAGCATTGTTTTTAATTTCTCTAGGGACGATTGTACGTCATTGGAAATCCCAAGAGAAATTGAAAACAATGCTTATGCAAAAATTTTGGGGGGTAAACAAGGTGTATTATGGGAACCGTCAAAGCGAATAGCGAATACAAGAAAGCGGCTAAAATTCAGGTCATGCTGACTCATGAATCATGAATCATAGCTGTAAAATTGGTATGAATCATGAATCTTCGTTTTTAAAACTTGGGAATCATGAATAACGAGAGATGGGTAAAAGAATCATGAATAACAAATGAATATGCTTCCATCGATATTGGAGGCGAGTGAATATAGAAAGCAAACTACGAAACTTCTTAACAGTTATATCACATAAATTGCCGAAAATAGCATTTCCGAGCGTTCAATTTTCAAAATTTTCTAGGGGAGCATGGCCCCAGACCCCCCTACAGGATAACACTGAAAACGCGATTAGGTACGTATGTTACACACAGTAAAGTTATTTTCAAAAATGGATGAAAACAATGACAAGTGAATCATGAATCATTGAGGCAAAACAAGACAAGAATAATAGTCCGGGGCCATGTGTAAAATCCGTCGGCATTTCATGAACATTTTAGTTTCTTTTCAGAAATCTATTTAACAATTAGATTATGAGCTCGAGGTTTCTAATTATTTTCCTACGCATTATCGAACTTAACGTTTTAACAAAATCGCACGCATTGAATTGTCCTTGGTAAATTTGCAGTTGTTTACGCGCGTGCACCCGTTTTTCAATAATTTCAAGCTTTTAAAGTCAAGAAACCGCTAATGTCCTTCTTTTAGTCTTCTCGGGAATTTTATTATCCATTTACATTTAAACTTCCTTCCAAAACTTCGAAAAAACGATAAAAACGTCGCATTTTGTGGACGACCTTCGGCAACTGCACACTAATGGCTGATAGTGTTCAATAGCTCAGCCAATCACATTGCAGCATTTGCATTAGTGTACTGGTAGAATTCTACTAAAGTTTAATAGGTGGTGCATAGCAAAAAAGTTGTCTTCAATTTTTTTTGAAGTTTAAGCCTAATTTATGCAAATTAGATTTTTGACCCCAAAACCACAGGGTACTCAAGTCTGGCATTGTGTTACGTACCCGAAAATGCTTCCATAATGCACGACCCTTTCCATTCATGTACTCTTTAGTCTGTTGTATTAAAGGCAGTGCTTATTGGGTAAAGCCAATGCAATTATTTTTCCGCAATTTTAGAATTCTGGCTCAAATTATTGAGCGTCATCTTCCGTCTGCACATGTGTCAGTAAGAATGCGTGCAAAGCATATAGGTGATTTTGCATAGTTTAGCATTTCCTTGTTTCTTTTAATATCCAAACTTACTTAAATGCCCGATGCTGACGAGAAAATATAATTGATTACAGAGAAATCGACAACAAAATCTTACCGTTAAGCTGTTAGAATTTCTTCTCTCGACTGCTACACCTTTTAATTTCTTTTTTTTATGCTTTTGAACTTATAACGATGAAGATTCTAGGCTAATTTGAGAATGAAATGCTGTTTTCCACGTCGAAATGCCTCACACGCTTATAAAATCTTTTTAATTGGCCCCAAGGCCTCGCTTCCATGTAACTTCTGTTTTTTTTCCTGGATCGGTGTATTGTGTGATGCTGCTCCATTCCCCCTTAATCATGCCAAGAATTGTTCTCTAGATCAAAGAAAAGCTGTATCAAAGATTTGTTTAGCATCTAATGTTACTTGACCTGGCTTGCGAGATATGTGCAGAAATGAACGCAGTCACGAAAATTACAAAAGCTATAGTCACGAGTAGCGCGCTTGTTTCGGCTCATGGTTTAAGGAACCAGGTATATTTATGTGTTGAGCGCTTGTTTTGGCTCATGGATTAAAAGACAAGGTATATTTCTGTGTTGCCCGCCTGTTTCGGCTCATGGCCGATGGTTTAAAGAACGAACGACGTATGCGTAGCGTGCTTGTTTTTGTATTCTAGTTCTGGACTCTGGACCCCTGCAAAGCCAAATATTCGGGCCCGAATTCGCCCGAATACGGATCGGTGAACGCCGCGTATGCTGTAATGTTCTGACGTATTCGATGACGCCTGACTCGAAGTACACCCGGAATATCCTATTAGAATCCGGCCTGTTTTTCCGAATTCAAATTGAATACTCCTGAATGACTCGAAGTGCTCGAAAACGTACACGGCCAACATTTTCTTAGATAAATGTTTCTTAAGGTTTTCCTCGAACATTCCGTGATCACTTGTGACCCGAACATCTTTGGATACTCCCAGTTGTTCGAGAGTATGCGACTGGAATACGAGACACACGCCGCCACTTCTACCGTGAACGTCTTTGAATACCAACGAACACGTTAAGTATGCTGTAATTTTTGGGAATCGTATACTATTAAATGCCAAGTTTTCTCATAATTTTGACAGCGAGGAAGTCAGCTGTCCTTTTGTCAAGAACAGACTAACATGCGATCAGGCAACTATAACATTACTAGACGGGTAGTCAGAGAACGCCACATGTTCTGAAATGTACGACTAGAACACGAGACTCACGTGAAGTATGAAAGTTTTCATGATCGTATACTAACGCATACGTGAGGTGGTAAGGGTATTCCTAGTGATACTCGGTTATTATAGCTCGAATACCCGTGAACACTTATTCAGTGATGTTCGACCTGACACTCGAGACTCATGTCAGTTTCATGGGTTCCTTATATCCACCCGAAAGAAAATCCAAAATAAGCAAGACAGCATACATGTTATTTGAACGAACAACACTTTATTTATAAATAAAATCTTTATATTGTAAACTATTTACAAAGATTTGTTGAATACTTCGTTTATGCTTGTAATGAACCAACTTAGCAGGAGCGATTTGGAAAAGGATTTTATCAAAAAGTTGAACGCTAAAGTATTTTAAAAAACTGTAAAAAAAAAAAAAAAAAAAAAAACTCTAAAAACAAGCAGACGCCTGAGTTTTTCAATGATTTCAACAACCTACATGTATACATGTACCAATACCTTTCTGTCATGTAACAGTAGTGGTCTGAGCTATAAAAACAATACCTAAAGAGCACTATTGAAAAAAATGTGCTTGCCAGTAGTTTGCATCCACAGTGCAAGCTACATGTATAATAAACAATTGTACATGTAGATACTACTGTTATGTACTGTTATGTTATCTGCCATGCACATGTAGGATATAATGTACATGCAGTGAGATCAAAAAATTTGACAGTATTGAGGCAGCAAACAAAAACTGGATCCAATATAATTTACCATTTTATGACACATTTAACAAAGAGCACTGAAATAAGTGCTAGAACTTTATGCGCAGAGGCAGTGTACCTTGAATTTTATCCCAAATGGTGTGGATAAAAAGAGCACAAAAATTCATGACCGACTAAAATTCCTGCAACTACCTATCAAGGTGATGTATTTGCAGCTTCTTATAATTATTACTCTCAAATGGGTGCTGCACAAGGATAGCCAGTCACTCCAAAATTATATTGAAAGCCCTGGGCCAGTTTATAAAAATCATTACATGAATAACACAGCTGGTATTGCTATCTGACAGATGCCACACAAGGACAGTCACCTACTTAAACTCTTTTTAGAAGTCATGAGTCAGTGATTAAAAAGCACTACAGTGTATATATATATGTACAAGTACATGTAAATAACACAGATGGGAGCATCAACAGCTTACATCAGCGAATCAAAATGCTTTATTTCTGATACAATTTTTTTTTGAAGTTATTGGACCAGGTAAAGGCTGTGTGAAGTTGTTCTTTTTTTACTCGGCAAGTGGAAAATTGTTTTTGGCTAGTGAAATCAAAGCTGTCAATAGCCATAAGGCTAGCTAGAAAAAAAGGTAGTTTCAAGCCCTGTTTTGTACCAAGCAGTGGAGACTGTGTTTCATGGCTTTCACTCAAACATACATTTTGCTTAACTTCATATCTTTTTCTTGTTGAACTCCCTCAGCTTTGTGAAACCTGTAGATATTAAAGGCAAATAATAGATACATTTAGATGTAAATTCTAAAAAAAATACATTTACACTGAATTTAATGCAGGCACAAACATATTCTATGCAGCCAATCAGAATCAGACTCAAACAGTGCTACATGAGCTTAGTTTAAATTCAGTTTCAACCACAGCTTTGTGTATGAAACTTGAATAACTGTCAACTTACATGTACATTAGGCCCTATTTACAAGCAGGAAGGGTAACCCTAGGGCTAGGGTTACCCTAATATTTGAGGGACGAAAATAGCCGGGTTTACAAGCAAAATTTCACAGGTAGGGTTACCATACCACCCGGGACAACTTTATGTGCAAGCAAAAAGTCTGCAAAAAGCATTCAAAAGGTCTGGAAACCAGTAAAAAGTTGTCCCTAGCAGAGCATTTTAAGACAGCTACAGTTAGCCTGGCACTAGGGTAACCCTAGCACTCAGCTAGGGTAAACCTAAGTGCTATGGTAACTCTAGTTGCCTTGTAACCATTCAGTTTCACATGCTGAATTAAGTTTGGCATGGCTGGCAGTTGCGCAACTTGATAAAAATACATACATACATGTATTTCCAAATTATTGGACGACAAAGATAGCAAAAAAACACAAAAAAACTTTAAAGGGAAGTCACTTAAATGATTTTTTAATTCTCATCTTCAAGACGGAAACATCCAAATTCAAGAACGGCAGAGGAATTGGCCAATGTTTTGCAAAAATTCTACATTGAAGACATGTGAGAACCAATTTCAATGCATTGTGTTTTTAGAGCTCTGGAAATATTTTGAATGCATACTACAACAATGTATTTATTGAATTTGGCTTTTGTATGATATGAAGAATTATGCAGCACTCAGGGGCTTCCACAAAACACTGACCCCCTTAAAAATCATTGGGAAAAAACTACAAAGTGTAGCACAAATGAAGTTCATAAATGTCTTGTTAACTGATGGCGGGCGAGTGCTACATACACGTAGCTACTTTTCTTCTTTTGTTTTAAGTACAGGTTCTGTTTATGGTTAAACAAGCACAAAATAAGTTATATACTTGTAATGAAAGAAGAAAAGTAGCTTAAAGTGTCAGACCTTTGCAACACTTGTTTACCATCTTGGAACTTGAAGTAACATTACAAACTTGATTTGTATTACACTTTTTATATTTTTCTTCCTGGTGATTTTTAAGGGGGTCGGTAAGGGGGGTCAGTACTAAGGAGTCAGCTGACTAGTGGTCAGTGTTTTGTCAAAGCCCAGATCTTAGGGGGTGTTATCCCTCCTCAATCTGCATAATTCTTCATATCATACTCAGTCTCATCCAATAATATTGCTAATTGACTTTCATGTGCCGTTTGACCGGGATTTAAGTTGGAACCACAGCCTCCTGCAAATGTCCATGAATGTGTGTGTCTTATTGGGCAGTCAGCATAAAAAAAGACTGCAAATGCTCATTACAGATGCTACATCTACAAATATATAATTCCTTTTAGTTATAAAGCCACAGGACTTTTTGGAAACTGTATGCGTGACATTATATACAGGTTGGCATGTAGGTGTACATGCAGTAGTTTACTTGCTTATTCATTTCTACATGTATGTAATTAGCTGATCTAAAATCTTGAATGGATTATACGAGACAAACTAACTCCCGAGTTAGGATTTCGAGTTGGATTTCAAGTTAGGATTTCGAGTTGGATTTTCGAGTTAGATTTTCGAGTTAGGATTATTTTTCAAACAGGCTAACCGGAGTGCATAGTAGGCTAACCGAAGTGAGTAGTAGGCTAACAGGAGTGTGTAGTGGGCTAACAGGAGTGCATAGTAGGCTAACCGGAGTGTATAATAGGCTAACCGAAGTGCATAGTAGGCTAAACGGAGCGTATAGTACAGAAAAT